>CM055067.1:39133168-39368804 GCA_029204045.2 Tillandsia leiboldiana | reverse complement strand
GGAAATGGATCCATGCTATCGCTCTTGCCATAAATGAGGTACAATAGCTTTTTTAATATTTATTATTTTATTATATATTAATGCTAATACCTCATTATTATAATATATTATAATATCATAATATAGGAAAAAATTTCGTAAATTCACTCGAACTTTTGGCGATGCGGGTGCAATTAACGGGAGACACAACACCGATCCCAGTAAGTAACTAAATAATTTACATATTTTATATCTAACGATAAACCTATTTTGATATAATTTTAATTTTTAATTGAACACTGAGTGGTGGCTACAATACGGTGGATCAGCGAAGCATTTAAAGAAAATTGTTGTGCGTGTTTTTATCTCAAACAACAACGGCTAGTGGATGTGAGCGCAACTGGAGTACCTTCGCATTGGTACATACCAAAGTGTGTAACCGATTAGCGTACGCTCGATTAGAGAAGCTAGTTTATGTCCACTATAATATGAGGCTCCGTTTAAGATGCATGCGAGCAGAGAATGATAGGAAAAAGGATTAAAAATTTATAATTCCTTAGATGCAAGCTATCAATGATGAATCAGACCCCATATTTGATTGGCTACAAGACAAAGAGAATCAAGAAGACCCTTTGCTCGATGAGCCTGGAGATCCACCACGACCATTCAGGATAATTGCTGAGGAAGCAGAAGTTAGTGATGCAGAATATGGGCTAACGAGAATATAGAGGGGTCTCATAATCAGTCTGGTAATGTGCAAGAACAAGCATCTTTGGGCGAAGAATCACAAAATCCTACGGATGACTCTGATGCAGAATTTGAGCGTCTTATGATGGGACCTGGACATGGTCGCCCACGTCGTACTCAAAGTCAATCGAAAAAAGAGAAGGCATCGTCTATCGCAAAGAGACCTTCAACAACAGTCATTAGTGGTAAGGGTAAAAAAATTATGACATCGAATGATCCATTAGATGCAACTGATGCAATCTCGCTTGATGATGATAGCTATACATCGACACCATCAGATTCTGAGTTACCACGGTCCAAAATGAATGTAGCGATGACGATAACACCACCAATAGTAGTGGGGATGGTGGTGGGGATGGGGTGAATGCATTCCACAAACAACAGGAGGGTGGAGGTAAGGGCAGAGGTGGTCTTATATTTACTGAAGAGCAAAATTTTACTCATGCCACTCAAGATGTTGATCATGGGTCGAGACCACGTCAAACATCTGGAGTGGTATATGATCGCAGAAGAGGTAATAGGCCCTCACAACAAGATTATAGGGAGATGAGAGAGGGTTTGGAAGCGGTGTCAACTGGGCACCCACGAAGGGATGATAATTTGTGCACACAGTTTGATAGTACTTCGGTTTCATCGTATCCCTCATATCAACATGGCTTTTATGGAGAGAGATATAATTATGATCCATCCATACCTTCATATAGTGAAAGTTCGTATGCCGAATCGTATAGTGATAATACTGCATATCCACATTATCCTTATGATGTTGCAGACCATATGCCAGTACAAGTGACTGTTGTCGATCCAATTGCCAGTACAAGTGATCCAATTGCATATGGACATTACGTACGCCAATACAATGACATATATCACGAATATATGACTTTTCCACAATACCAGGAATATTTATACCAACATTGTTAAATAAATCTGATATCTGCAAATCACACTATACCATATGATCAACCGCGACAATCTATGTGGAATTAAGCAGTCTTCTCTCTATAAATATGTAAATTTAAATACTTATTATACTTGTGAATTTATTTATTATATTGTTATTTCTATTCACTATGAAATACAGTTGTACTTTATATATAAAAATATTATCAGTATATTATTGGTGAGTATAGTAAGCTATATATCGCCAATATTCATAATTTTTTGACTAAACAGTTCAAAATAATATTATAAAAGCTTATTGAGAATAAAAAAAACAAAAAAAAACCGTGCCAGAGCGTGCCACTGGGAGGTCATGCGTATCCATCGGCACGCAAGCGTGCCAGTGTCGGCACGGAAGCGTGCCCGTACCGTACCGTGCCAAGCGGCGAGCGGCACGCCCCCGTGCCACGGCACTTAATTTGTGACACCCCTGAAATGTGTATTAGTCCTATATATAAATGATATAATATGACTAAATCTCTTAACCCGGCTATAGCATTTTGGGTGGTAGCAAGACCCAAGAGGTTAAGAGAGTTAAGCGTGCTAGAGCTAGAGTAGTTCTAGGATGGGTGACCCCCTGGGAAGTTGGGGCGTCACATTTGGTATCAGAGCCATTCACCAGCCGGAAATGTGAGATGAGTCTCGGCTGAGCCAGGGTTATATAGCGGGTAGAGCGAGGCTCCCCGGCTAATGACGGTAGTGAGTGGAGTGCAGCTCCTCACAAGGTCGGCTAGCGAGACGAGTCTCACATCGCCTGGTGCTTGTGAGTGTGCTTGAGCCTGACGAGAACGTCAAGGCTTAAAGGGGGGAAGAATGTGACACCCCTGAAATGTGTATTAGTCCTATATATAAATGATATAATAGGACTAAATCTCTTAACCCGGCTATAGCATTTTGGGTGGTAGCAAGACCCAAGAGGTTAAGAGAGTTAAGCGTGCTAGAGCTAGAGTAGTTCTAGGATGGGTGACCCCCTGGGAAGTTGGGGCGTCACATAATTCCTTGCCGGGTACGAAAGCAGAAAAGGCCGACATGATTCGGGTACCATATTCATCAGCAGTAGGGAGCCTTATGTTTGCCATGGTGTGCACGAGACCCAACATTGCTCAAGCAGTGGGAGCAGTGAGTCGGTATATGGCGAATCTAGGTTGTGAACATTAGAATGCGGTGAAGTGGATTCTCAGATATTGAGAGGCACTGCGGATTTCTCACTCTGTTATGGTTCTACGGGTTTGGAGTGCGTCGGATATGTAGATGCAGATTTCGCAGGAGATAAAGACAGAAGAAAGTCTACCACAGGTTATGTTTTCTCCATGAGCGGTGGTGCTATTAGCTGGGAGTCGAAACTTCAGTCGGTAGTCGCTTTGTCGACGACGGAGGCGGAGTACGTAGCAGTGACACATGCTTGTAAAGAGGCTATCTGGCTAAAAAGACTTTTAGGAGAATTGAAAGTGAAGCAAGATGTGGTAGGAGTGAATTGTGATAGTCAAAGTGTAATACACTTGGCGAAGAATCCGGCGTTTCACTCTCGGACGAAACACATTGATATTCGTTATCACTTCGTGAGAGATGTGGTGGATGAGGGTTTTATCTCATTGTTGAAAATTCACACAGATGCGAATCCAGCGGATATTTTAACGAAACCGGTGACTCGAGAGAAGTTCAATTGGAGCGTAATTTCTCTCGGTCTTGGAGCTACGTGAAGAGAGTGGGAATTTGGCAAGATCTTCAATTTTGTGTTTTATGGAATTCGGCACATGTTTTTAAGTGGGAGAATTGTTGGATTATGTAAAACCATGTTTCGAGTCGACATCACGATACTCAACTCCGCGATGGATTAAATATGTTGGATTTTATCGTAATCTAATCCAATCTTCTTCCTAAAGATTAAGGATGATTTAAGAATATTTTTAAAAGGATTCTTAAGAGGATATCGACGACGACTAGAAGTGAATTGAAAACTCGGATGGACGGTGGAGATCGTTTCCTGTTAGAATTAGGTTTTTAGAGTTATATTAACTCTTGTGATTCATCTTTTATTTTTAGAGCTTCATTGAAAAAACCCTAAATAAGAGAAAAACGTAGAGAGCCTCCGTGAGAGAGTTTCTTATAATCTAATTTTTTTCCTTGTACTTTTGTGTCGTGGATTAATTGAAAAACGCTTTGACGTGGTCTTCCCCGTGGACGTAGGTCGACACATTGTTGGCCGAACCACGTAAATCTTGTGTCCTTGTGTTTTCTTATTCATTTTATTTGCTTAGTATTCTCGTGCTTATTTTCTACGATCGTTCTCGTCTATCTTTCATCTACGAAAGATACTGTTTTCGCTGCGCTCGGGTGCTGTGTGGGTTGACGTGTGCTCGGTAACCCCACGGCCAGTTCCCTCTTCAATTCAAACATTTTAATAAGTTTCTGTGATTGCAGATTGTTCATTTCAGCTGGCTATGTAGCGTATTGTCTCAATGATGAACGAGGAGGGTTTTGAGATGGACCTCCATCTTCTTTGTCGTATTTATATTTCATCACAGGAATTTTGGATCTGCTTTCAGTTTGATTTGAACCGGATTTGAGCTTGACCTCTACTATTTGACCACCCTGTAATTGTAAGGGTGAGAATTAGTCAACTCAGTTCGGTTTTTTGCAGTTTTTAAAAAACTGAACTGTACTGAACTAATAACATGAACCGAACTGAGCCGAAAAAATTCAGTCCGTTGGTTAAGTTTATTCTGCATTAAAAACTTACTAAACTACTAAAAGTAAGATACAGTATGATTAATTTTATATTACAATCTTTATTGAAGATAATAGTGTTTAAGGTCTCTAATTATTGATTATTATTTAAGGCCAATATATATAAATGTTTAAGACTGGTATATAAAAAAATTATTAAATATTCGGTTTACTCAACTTTCTTGATTTTTTTTATTTTTTTAATTCAAACCGAGACAAAATACTTATTAAACCGAACCAAATTGAGCCACAGAAATAGTTTGGTCATTTTGTTTCAACCGAATATTGCACACTACTATGTATTTGGGCTTTTTTCCTATCTCACTTGATCATTTTGTGACCTTGATGCTTATTAACTCTCATGGGCCTTATGAGTTGGCCAGCTCTTCTCATTTATACCCCTATACAACTTAGGATTGTTCAACCCTACTCAAGCCCTACCCTTTCATATGACACCTACTGCATGTAAATTCCGCACAGCCAGCACAGCACGATGAAAGTATTGAATTTTGATGTCCTAAACTTTAATGATCGGTTATTCTCAGCAATACTTCTCTTTGTTGCTGCTAAGTGTTATTTCACCCCTTTTGCCACTAACTTGGGTGTTTTACTCTCTTCTTCCCCTTTATATATTGGCGCAATCTCACCCTCCACTTCCGTATTTGATGGTGGCAACCGCAGCCTTCTTTCTCCATTTTCAGCCTGCTGCCAGGGGGTTTCTCTCTTCTCCAGCCTGCTTGCAATCTTCGGATCATCTGCTGAAATTTGTTGGCTGCTGGTTAGAATATTCAGAAATTGATTTTTTTGGCCCTTTTCTCTACCGGCTTTGGATTGATCCTCGTTGCGACACGAAATATACTTTGGTAGAACGAATAACTCATCAGCTCCGAGGACTCCGGGCATACTGTTAGGCTTATACATGGATGAAATCTTCTTTTGTTGATGTCAGGCTATTTCAGTTTCCTGTTAAATCCATAAATTCAAATTATAATATTTTATTTGAGTTCTGTAAACTCCTCTCCATCAACTAGTAGTGATCAATTACTATAGGTTTGCATCAACTTGATGGCTGACATACTATTAAGGTTCTGAACACAAAAATGAATGTCCCTACAAATGTTTTATTTTTCCTTTTTCTGGTTGCCAATATCTCACCTTTCTTTTCACATAGGCTTTTGCAATGCATACAGAATGAAACAGTATGTATTGCCCAGTGTAATACGAATTTTTAGAAAGTTGAGAATCATATCTAACAACCTGCAGTAACCTTAACAGACTAAAACAAGAACACACACAAAGCATGCTCTATTTTAATAACTAAACTATAAAATATCATATCATGTATATATTATATTATGCCAGCAAATATGGATGATCATATAGGACCTTTCTTCTGAATAAACAGAAATTGTAAAGTTACAATTAGCTTCACCATATAGTTTATTCAATAACCCCTCAAGATAGGAATGAGCAACAAAATTGAAACATGAAAATGGACGTTACAAGGTAAAAATATATAAACCACCAGAACTTTGGACCAAGGTTCGAAGTGCCGTGGCACGGGGGCGTGCCGCTCGCCGCCTGGCACGGTACGGTACCGGCACGATTGCGTGCCGACACGTGACACGCTTGCGTGCCGATGGATACGCATGACCTCCCAGTGGCACGCTCTGGCACGTTTTTTTTTTATTTTTTTTGTTCCCAATAAGCTCTTATAATATTGTTTTGAAATGTTTAGTCAAAAAATTATGAATATTGGCTATATATAGCTTACTATACTCACCAATTAACATATTGATATTTTTTTTATAATTAACATATTGATATTTTTTTTCATATATAAAGTACAATGGAGTTATTTTTCAAAATAACCTTCTAAAATTTTATAATTTGCGAAATAATCTTATCAAAATTTTATTTGTAAAACTAACCCTATTTTTGCCATATCAGCTTGCCATATCAGCGCCACATACAGAAGGCTCACCGCCTTCTAAAGACGGTGGACCGCCTTTAGCTATAGTTTTCATGATTAAGTTAATTCTATACGTAAATAAAATAGAAATGTGGGTACGAGTCAGATTTTTAAGAGATTTAGGTTGTTATTGTAGAAAGATAAGATAAAATGAGAATGTGGGTACCGATTAGATTTTTAAAATATTTAAATTATTATTATTTATACTAATATAAGAAGGAAAAGAGATAAAAAATATTTTTAATCATAAAACCTAAATCTTTAAAAGATTTAGATTGCTATTAGTTAGTAAATAATAACAACTTAAATCTTTTAAAAATCTGATTTATAACCACATTCTCATTTTATCTTTATCTCTTTACTTTTATAACCTAAATTAGTTATAACCTAAATTAGTTATAACAACCTAAATTATTAACAACCTAAATTAACAACCTAAATTAGTTAGTGAACAAAATAACCTAAATCTCTTAAAGATTAAAACAAAAAAATATGTACCGTACAATATGTGATTTTTTTAAAAAATAATAATAAAAAATATTCTACGCATGTGATTAAAAAAAAAAAAAAAAAGAAAAAAAAAAACCATGCCGGCGCTATTAGTTAGTAAATAATAACAACTTAAATCTTTTAAAAATCTGATTTATAACCACATTCTCATTTTATCTTTATCTCTTTACTTTTTATAACCTAAATTAGTTATAACCTAAATTAGTTATAACAACCTAAATTATTAACAACCTAAATTAACAACCTAAATTAGTTAGTGAACAAAATAACCTAAATCTCTTAAAGATTAAAACAAAAAATATGTACCGTACAATATGTGATTTTTTTAAAAAATAATAATAAAAAATATTCTACGCATGTGATTAAAAAAAAAACAAAAAAAAAAAAAAAATTTGAAAACGGGCTGTGCCGGTCGGCACGGCACGCGATACCCCACCGGGTATCGCTCTGTCTCGAGCGATACCCTGGGGTATCGCTCGAGACAGGGGGGGGGTGCGAGACCCCCCCCCATGTACCGTGCCCCTCTTTGAGGGGCACGGTACGTGCCGCCCATGCCGCCGCGGCACGGGCGGCACTTGATTCCCTGCTTTGGACCGTAACCTTCAAAAATTTTCATTTAACTACCTAATCTTGAAGTTTGTTTGACTTGAGTCATCTGACAACACTAAGAAATTATTACCTGCAACCGATGTATCCACACATCTATTCAGCACAACTTCATCTATCCTCCAACTAGACCTGGCAATCTCTACCCGTATCCGTAAGTATCCGCAGGTAATTACAAATTTGTGGGTATAAGTACTAGTTTTTCTTACCCAAAAAATTATAGGTAAAACGGTGAGTATCCTTTACATTATGGCCATTTTGGACAATCCGTGGGTACCCGCAGATACCCGCATATATTTTTTAATTAAAAAATATGTATTAATTTTGTTTATCCATTCCTAAAAACCCTACTCCTAATTTCTCCTCGTGTCCTTTTTTCGTTGTGGCCACCTCTCTTACTGCACCGCACCACCCCATCCTCCGATGGTCCGGCCTACATGTAAAATACTTTTACATATAATTTATGTATTTTAAGACTATATTATTTATTGTATGTATTTCAAACAACAAGTTATATTATGATATTTTAAAAATTATGTATATATATTTTGCATTTGGAAAGTATAGAGCAAAAGAAAAAAAAAAGGCTTACGGGTAAACCCTCATACCCACTCGCCGGCCTGTGGGTGGGTATGAATAAAGATGTTGGCTACTCTAAAATTTGCAGGTAAATTTTACTCATACCCGTACGACCCACAGGTACAATACTCCAACCGCAATTTACCCAAAACCGCCCGAGTCTCGACATGCGCACCCTCCATCCATGCGCCACAACCTCGGTAAAGGCCCTATCCCTGGGCCATGTGGCTCTACTCGCGGACTGCTACGATCCGTCGACATATTTGCACATTTGGATGATAGCCGAGACTCACCAACTCCTTTGGACGATAGCCGAGGCTCACCAACTCCTTTTTTTGCACGCTCCGACCTCAATCCGAAATCCCTCGATGGTATCAACCCTTTTGTTGAACTCCCTTCATCTTTGATTTCATTTAATGTGCTGATTTGTGTATCGTTCTCATTTTGTGAAATCCGACGATTGTCGGATGTTGTTTTTGGGTCAATCCTCGTAGGATCTGAGTGAGGATAGCAGCCAGGCTTCTTGTTGGCATCGTTTACGTCTCGGTAGCCTAACCACTGCAGTTTGTGAAGTCGAAAACCTTCAGGGCTAAAATTAGAGTCTTTGCTGCCCAGAACCGAAAAATCGGCCAAATTGAGGTTTTCAGTGCTGATTTTGATAAACCACTGGTTGCGGCTGAGCACATTTGTGTTTTTTCTGTCCAGACACTTCAAAGCGATGGTTTAGGGACTCCTCTGGGGCAAAGGCGCATGGTGGGCATGAATTGACACCACATCGGTGTCCATAGGCCGAAAAAACGTGTCACACCCCCCTAGACCACCAATTTGATCAATTCGGGCACGCCAATAGATCCGCCAATCGAGCATGACCTTCTCTATATCCGAAAGGAACGGAAACAACACAATCACAAGGAATACAATGTAATAACCAAAAGTATCAGAGTGTGAATAGCTAATATTTTCAACTTTAAACATAAAACACAAAGAATAAAGTTTAAATGTAATATACTAGAATGAATATTAAGTACATGTTTAATTACAGATTTTCCTTCTCTTTCCTCACCCAAAATAAAATGTTCACTGTATACACAAAAATATAAAGCACCACTAGACCCTCTAGATCCTCTATTCTGCCGGGCCCTTGTGTGGAGATCCGAATCTTAGCCGACGATTGACTTCATTGTTAGCAGCTAGACGACACCTTTTTCGCGTGTCGGGATGAATCGGAGACGTTTTGCGCGCAAAATGGACGCGAAAACGGACTCGGTGCGCGATTTGGAGCCAAAACTTTAGTTTTGGTGGATTTGGGCGCCCGAACAGGGGAATCCGGGCGCCCAGTTTAGCACAAAGCTGGTTTGGCAGTTGAAGGCAATTCGGGTGGTCAGTTTCAAGCGTCCGGATTTTTTAGGACAACCCAAAAGCGGTTTCTGACCCATTCTCGTGCGTATCGCCGTTGCTTGACACGTGGCAGCATGTTTACCCGGATCGCTGTGGATCATTTTGCATATGGATTACTTGCTTGTCGGGTGAAGACTTGTATCCTTGTGGAGCGGTTTTGTGTAGACCTGTGGACCCGTAGAGCACTTTATACTGGACCAATGGCTCGACGACACCTTTTCGGTGTGTTGGAGTCGCCGGCGCGCTAAACGGACACGAAAAATGGATCCAGCGAGAAAAACTGTGCGAGCGAGAAAAACTGTGCGAAATACACTATTTTTGTGTATTTTTGGTGAAATCTGGAAATTTCAGGTTTTTACTATGCTGTAGACTAGGTTCAGGAGTGTGGGCGCACGGACGGCGCACGGGGCGTGCACCGAGGGCGCAGCGCGCTGGCGCTTGCTGTTGCAGCGCTGCGCCGGCGCTTGCTGTTGCAGTGCACCGGGTCCAGGGCCGAGCTGAACGGGGCGTGCGCCGGCACGCACGGGGCAGTGCGCGCCAACTGCGCGCTGCGTGGCGCGTATCCGGGCGGGCCGGGCCACATCGCGTACACGCGGGGATGCCGCGTGTCCCTGGCGCTGGCGGGCCGGGCTGGCACTGTGGAGTGCACCCGAATCCGTTAATGCTGATTTTTTGCGGTGTGTGAGGGTGTGTTGATGCGTAGGAGCAATTTTGGAACACTTTAGGACTATAAATTGGATCATTTGGACAGCAAGTAACCCTTTCTTCATCCTTAGCCTTTTCCACCCTATTGTGAAGGATTTCATGAGCTAATCCACCTTCTTCTCCACCCAAGAACACCATGGTTGAAGCTTGAAGACCTCTTGCACAGTTTGGCCTCTCCGTCGACCTTTCTTCCACGGACTCCTCAAGACAGTAGGAGTGGAATTTCGGGGTGATTTTTGCGGGCAAATTTCCAGCACTTCGAGCTCTACGATTTTCATTTTTGAAAAGAAGCCTAGATTGGACTCTAAACTAGGTCAATTCTGTGATCTTTGAGACTCTGGTTTTCAGTTTGAGTTTTTGGTCAGAGTTTGGTGTTTTTCCTCCCCTGGACAGTACAGGAGGAGTTTGGAGCTGTTTCTTGGATGGAAATTTTCAGCATTCGAAAACCCACAACTTTCATATTATTAAGGAGCTCTAATTTGGACTTTATGCCAGGTAAATTTAGTCATCTTTGAGACATTAGTGCACAGTTTGGTGTTTTGAGTAGTACTCGGTGTTTTAGCTCCTCTGGGCTGTAGGAATGGAATTTTGAGTCGATTTTTGTGGAAGAATCTCCAGGACTTGAAGCTCCCCAACTTTGATATTTTGGAGAGAGGCTAATTTCTGCAATTAACCAGGTAAATTATCCCATCTTTGAGCCCCTGTTTACAAATTTCAATTTGGACAGCTTGTAGTAACTTTGGGATATCTCTTTCTTCTCTTGATGAAATGGTGAAATTAAAGTTGGGTGATCTTCTAGACTTCAAGATGAACATTTTGACACCTTAAACTCGAAATTTGGATAATAATTGATATGCCATCTTTAACCTTCTTCTCAGACTTAGTATTGCTGAAATCTGCATGTATAATTGGGACATCTTATTTGCTAATTGAATGTTGGACTTAATGTTATGGTTAATTGTGGTATTATGGTTAAATCAAGTGGAGGAATGCAATCTTATGAGCTTAGTGAACAACTTCTCTTTTGGGTTCAACTTGTAATTATGTTTATTTTAGATTACATAGTAAGTGGAAAGTCAACTATTAGTTACATGCATGATTTTTGGACAACTTTGGTACATTTCATCTAAGAGTTGAATGAAAGGATCTAAATTTAGCTTTGTAAGGACTTCTTGATGTTTTTGAGTTAATTGAGAACTTAAGCATCAAATTAGGGCTGTTGTATCAAAGTTTAAGGGGACATACATAGCAGTTTTTGAGTTCATCTAGTATTAGTTCGAAATTCGGAAATTCTGCGTACCCGGTAATGTTTTCGCTATAACTTTTTATCCGGCAGGAGTTTTGAGGCAATTTCAGGTTGGTTGGAAAGCTAAGAACTTGAGGAGTGTACTCGCCAAAAATCAGACCAATCGGACTTCAAAGCAGCGAGCAAGCAGGTGGGTTGTTGAGTACATCGAAATTGCAGTCTACAAGTCGACGCAACCAAAATTGGGCATTGTGTGGTTATGATGTTACTAATTATGCTTAGTTAAATTATGCTTCAACTTGAGACTTATGGAGGTGAGCTAATTATACTGAGTTAAATTATGCTTCAACTTGAGACTTATGGAGGTGAGCTAATTATACTTAGTTAAATTATGCTTCAACTTGAGACTTATAAAGGTGAACTACATATATGTTGTATGAGAACTATTTCATACTTATTTGGACATATAGATAGGCCACACTCTTTCATTTATGCTATACTATTTATGTTGGATAAAGACTTAGGAGAAAATCCTTTATTTCTTCTCTTATATTATGGTTGCTCGGGTTAGAGAGCAGGGATGGGATTAGTATAGCTATGTTGTTGAGTCGGGTGGGATAGCACCAGATTTTCGACTGGGGAGTTATTCGGCAACCGCGGATTATGGGCGATTGGTCGATTAGTGTTATGCATCAGTCGGGTTGGGATTGCATTGTGGATAGCGAGAGTTTCCACCTTGAGCATGGTGTTGACTTTTGCTTGCTTGACTGAGATACTTGAGATGGATACTTATTTACTCGAGTTGGGTCGCGCCCCTCGAGTGCCACTCCGGAGTAGGCGGGATCAGCTTTATACAGATCGGGGCCGGGTTTGTGCAAACCAGACGATCTATGATCTATTGGTCGCGGCCGGGTTGGTGCTAACCAGACGACATATGATCTGTAGTGATGTGAGTACATGCAAGACCGGGTTTTATGCAGGTCCATTTGATTGGGTTGTGTCTCGGTAGTGTCTTTCAGTGATGCATTCATATTGATATATTTGGCATCATACATTTGACTAAGGACGTCGTTGATATATGAGGGTGGTGTTGATCTGCTGTCACGCGAATTGTTCATAATTTCGAAAGGCTACCCCAGAGATGGGGAAGGTGCTAGAACCTGTTCTTGTTTGATTTGGGTAAAAGCCCTAGCCTTTCGAGATTCTCGAACTTTTCGGTGTTGCCGGTAGTTCTTTCAGTGACACATATATACATACTTTGGACTTTATACTTCAGCATTGGGCATATTAGCATAGTTTTCTTTCTACTATTACTTTTTACTTACTAACATCTCCTGCTTTGCCATTTTGGTAGACTCGGTGGGTGGGTCGGAGGTTCGATGATTTACCCACTGAGAACTATTGTTTGATGGTTCTCACACCCGTTGTTGCTCAACAGTGCCTTCTTCGGGCGGTACAAGTAGATTGTAGCAAGGGTGTCGCAGATAGCTAGAGCATCTCCCTGACTACTACTGGAGGTGAACCAGTTGTACTTTATTTTCTAGCTTTTTTTTACTTCAGACTACTGTATATTTGTTCCGGCTGGAGCCAGCTATTTGTATATTATTTTATGTCAGAGAGGTGGATTTGCATTATGATGAGGTAGTAGATTTGTTTTATTTTGAGAGTTGTACACCTTTTGGAGTTGCAGTTATTGTATTGTTGGCGTATGTTTAGTAGTTGAGCATTTGTGATGTAGTGGGTTGTTGATGTTGGTGTTGTACTTGTGGATTGGACTTATTGTATTTGGAATTGTTCTTGTATGTCTTGGTGGGGATGGTTGGAGTTGTTTTATGGAGTTGTAGTAGACTTGGGTTTGTGGAGTTGTCATATTGAAGTGTACTTCTTTTGTTTGGTGTTAATCTCTTGTTTCTTAGTGATGTTGTTGGAAGCTTTCGTTATGATGTTATTTTGGAGGATTGTTTTGTTGGGAGTTGATTTATGTACTTATACTGTTAGTTTGTGTTTCACTTCTCGCTCTATACCACTTGTTGTAGCTTTACTCACTCTTGTATACATCACCCTGTTACTTGAGTCGTTGTATCGCTTCGTATACGTGGGAAATACTGCGTATACGGCTGATCTGTTGTCGAACTCGGGTTCTAGTTTACACCCGGGGCGTGACACTCAGAGTTGGATTTGAGGTTTTAGACGCACTCTTTCAGGCGCCCAATTTGTTTTGAACGCGGGCGCGGGGCAGCAGACCTTATTTGTTGGATTCTGATGATTCGGGCGCTCCCGGAGATTTAAGGCGCCCAAATCTGTAATTTGGCTGTACAGGTAGCAAGTAACTATTTTGATCCGAGGACTCACTTTGTGGATTCAGCTATAAATAGAGCCCTACGTCCTGGTAAGCTATTTTCCCTTCTCCAACCTCAGAAGTGAGCATTTGGCTAAGTCTTGAGCCCCTTTCACCTCCTTCTTCCTCCATTGATCACCTTGGAAGCTCTCCAACAACTCCTTGCTGTAGAGTACCGGAGGGTTAGTGACTGTTCGGGTGCGTCATTACTGTACTGACCAACCCATTTAGAGATGGTCGGGTTGAGCGAGAGCCGTTTAGCGCAAAATAGACGAGAAAACGGACTTAGAATGCGAATAGAATGGGAACTGGAGTTCCAAAGATTTCGGACGCCCTAAACATGTTTCCTTGAAGTTTGGAGCTGGTAGAAGGCCTTCTTGCATCCATATACCAGGTATTTATGGATTTCTTGAATCTCTTATGACAGTTGCTGAATTTTTTACCATGTTGAGGTCTTTATGAATTTTCTTTGGAATTTTCTCCTTGAGATGAGCTTTGAAGTGGATGGGGATGCTCTAGACTTCATTTTGATCAAGTGGGGGGGACCTTGTTTGTGATGACCCGAATCTCCGTGGATGACAGCAGCGTGGTCAGCGGCATGAAGGCACCCATCTTTTGTGTGTTTGAGGTGTTGGCGTGCAAAACGGACACGAAAAATGGATTCAGCACGAAAAACCAGATCAAATCACCTTTTTTCAGGTTTTTGGAGTAGATTCGGGCGCCATAAAACTAGATTCGGGCGCCCGGTTCATCGGTACTGCAGCGCGGGCAGTCGCTGGTCAACGCGGCACGGCGACCGAAGGCGGGTACACGCATCGGCGCGCGATTGGGAGCGCTGCGGCCTCGGGCGCGGAGCGGATAGGGGTGGACACACGACGCTCCGCGATTGGCCGGCGCGGATTGCTTTGTCAGGGAGCGTGACGCATGGCGGCTGGCGATTGGCTGCGCCGTGGACTTTTGGCGGGCGCACAGCGGCTGACACGTGGCTTTCGGGCACTCGTCAAGGAGTGATCGTGAGAGGATTCGGGCGCCCGAATTCCCCCCTTGAGGCTAAGTTTGAGTTGATTCCTTGGTCTATAAAAGGGGTTTCTTCTGCAACATGTGAGAGGTTTTGGACTTGTGTTTTTTTAGAGAGCTTCTATAGAGGAGAACACCTTCCTCCACCATCCTGGAGCACATTTGGAGGATCTAAGAGGCTCCATCTTCATCTTCTTCCCCACCATTGGAGAGCTCCACCATTGTTGCAGTTTCAGCCAACTCTGTCGACGTTTCGTGCGCGGCCTCCCCTGAGCTAACCACTTGGACTCTGTGGCTGAAATTTAGAAGGAATCATCACAAGAGGTAGGCCTACAACTTCTTTATTGATTACTTCTCTCCATTCTCGAGTGTTCTTAGGGTTTTTACTTCATCTCAGGAGCCCTCGTGCACAGGACGGAGTTTTGGACAGAGTTTAGTAATTATGGATTTTCTTGGTTGTTTGTGCATGGATTTTGGAGTTTAAAGGCTTGATCTTCATCACCACTCACAGAGGAATGCATTGGTACCCTTCTTGGAGAATTTGGAGGTGATTTACATAGGTATCTTTTTCGTTCTTGTTGACCCTGTGACAGAGATTACTGCAGATTTTCTGTTTTGAGCATTGTGAATTTGGGGATGTTCATTGGACAGAGGAGAACTTAGAATCTCAGTTTAGAGCTTTACTTTGAGGTATTTGATGCAGATTTTACATCTCCTATCATTGTTGTTGTTTGCTGGAATTTTCTGAAAATTCTGCGCAGCAGTCGTTGTTTTCGCGATTGTGCTCAATCCAGCAGGAGATTTTGGATGATTTTCGTTACGTTGGAATCTTGAGAGGCTGAGGAACGCGCACGCCAAGTTTCAGCTCGATTGGACCCCGGATCGTCGCGTTTCGGGTGGGTTGGATTTTCTTCAAAATCGGTGGATTGTTTTCTAATTCTATCATTGTAGTCCACAAGCATGCTTTAGATAGTGATATACTTGTTAGTTATGATAGTTGTAGAGTTGTGGACCTTTGACTAGCACCCTATCATATGCTACATAATTCCTGACCAGACTTTAGAAAACTCTCAACTTGGGCTTATCATAGTAGTTTGTATACTTCCTACACTTGCATTATTCTCTTGACTTAGTGTCTATACTCGCCCGAGTATTGGGCCGAGTGGTCGGGATAGTGTAGGACGCATATTGCGCTCGTGCTTGGGGGCCGAGTGGAGTCTGGTAGCTGAGGCTAGTTCTGTGCTAGTGTCGGGAGCCGTTCGGGTAGATGGTGGTCCCGGGTCGTTGAGTATTCTCCGACCAGTTTCGTTGCCATTGAGTTCGTGGTGGTGTTGAGCTTGTGACAGCAGGACCTTGAACCCAGGATGCCTTTTGGACACACATGATTTCGGTAAACCAATGTTTTCTTTCCGGATTTCGAAGGGTCGCCTGTTCTTGTTTAATTAAGGTGAAGGCACTAGCCCTTCGGGGTTTGAAAAAATAAAACTTGTTTTAACTGTTTTTCTTAAGAACTAAAATTTATTAAAATGGGTTTCCTCAAATCAAGATGATTTTTTAAAAAGAAGCTACTTTTTGTCCTCACCCTGAGAGGGTTTGAGTGAGAATGGTTTTCAGAAATAAATATCATCTTTTTATATAAAACTCCTCGCCCGAATAGGGTTTGAGTGATTTGGGTTCCAAGGGTTGTTTTCATATTTTGGTTGAGAGCTACGAGAGGTTGTGCCTGGAACCTGTTCTTGTTTGATTGGGGTTGTAGGCGCCAATCTCCCGGAATTTTCGAAACCTTCGTTGTTGATAGCTGTTGTAGTGCACCGACTCCGCGAAATAGCGAAGTGCGGCGAAAATACTTGTAATGCATTTAAAATGTAATTACAAGTGAGTTTGAAGCATTTCGAATCGATACAAAAGCCGTCGAGTCGAAAAGTGAGTTGGAGTTGAGAAGTTGAAGCTTCAAGTTGTGAAGCTTAAGTTGTAGTGCACCGACTCCGCAAAATGGCGAGGTGCGGTGAAATCACGCGTAACGCATTTAAAATGTGATTACAGTCGAGTTTGGGGTGTTTCGAATCGAAACGAAAGTCTTCGGATCGAAAAGTGTGTTGGCGAAGAAAGAATTGGAGTCATAAATCTTAAAGCTCCATGTTTAAATTGTGTTTCGAAACTTTCCCATGGTGTTCGGGTACTCCCCTTTGAGTACCGGAACCAAAAGAGAAGAACCAAAATGTGAAACTCATGAATTTCATTGTGTTCCGGAACTTTCTCATTGTGTTCCGGAACCCACCCATTGTGTACCAGAACCAAAGGAAAATAGCCAAAGTATGAAACTCATGAATTTCATTGTGTTTCGGAACTCCCCTTTGCCGGGACCAAAAGAGAAAGGTTTGGATAAAAATGCTTCAGAGGTGCTGTGTTCGGGTACACTTATTGTGTACCGGAACTAAGTGAGCAACCCTGGTGTGGAGCCTTCGGGTTTTGAGGAACTGGAAAAGTGTACTGGAACTAAGTGAGGAACCCAGGTGTGGAGCCTTCGGGTTTTGAGGAACTGGAAAGGTGTACCGGAACCCAAACCTCTATGTACCGGTACTCAAGGTGAGTACCGGTACTCAATGCTGGAATGCTGAAATCTGAGTCCCCGTGTTCCGGTTGTCATGGGGAGTACCGGTACTAAATGCCCTGAAAATTCTGGACAGTGCAGAAAGTTCATATTTGAGCAGGGGCATTTCAGTAAATTTACAATGGCCTACTACCCAACTACCCTCTGCATAGCATTAACTCCTCTCTCTCTCTCTCTCCTTCATAACATAGCTCTCTCTCTCTTCTCCTCCCCATTCGAAAGAGAGAAAAGAAAGGAAGAGAAGGAAAGAAAAAGTAGTAGAGGAAGGAGTGGTTCTTGAGCTTCAAGGAGAGCTTGGGGGACTTGGAGAGAACTCAAAAAGGAGCTCCAACTTCCTCTTTCTTCTTCCTCTTTGAGCAAGAGCATCAAAGGAGGTAAGCCAAAAAGCTAGAGTTTGAATTTTTAGGTTTTTCTTGGGTTCAAGAGCTTGGGAAAATATCCCAAATGGATTTTTCTCCAATTTTTAGGGCATTTTCCCTTTAAGTTAAAGAGATCAAAATTTCTCTTTACTAGAACATGTCAAGAATGGGGTTTTCATCCCCTTTTCTTTCATTTGGTCCAAAAAGCCCATCAAGAGAGATAAAAGTAAACCTCGGGTTTCTCTTTTATGATTTGTATGGGGTTAAAAGAGCATTGAAATGACTCCTTAATGGTTTCATTATTGGATTTAGGGCTTTCTTGGAAGGGGAAGACCAACACCACTTCTCTTGCAAAAGAAAACACAAGAGGTAGGGGATTCTAGCGAACACGGGTGACCTCTCCCCTTGTCTTTTGCTTTTTAATTAACAAGCATGTTAATAGAAAAGTTAGGGTTGTAAGTAATAAAAGAAAGCATGTGAACCATTGTATGTAAAGGAAATTAGAAAGTATAAAGAGTTAGAGCTTTCTTGCATAAGAATAAATGCAATGAAGTCATATCATGTATGAGTAAAGTTATATTGAATGCATGCTAAGTTAGTGTAAAAGGTCTATGATGCATGATGGAATTTATGACATAGGAGAAAACCTAGATTAAGGTTTTAATGAGTGGCATTAACCTTAGGACTTTACGAGTGGCATATATGCATGAGTCAAACTAAGGTTATGTTAAGAGTTAAAGTTGGCTTAGAGTCGGTTCTCTAAGGGAAAAAGAGAAGGAAACAGAGGTTGAGGTTAAGAAGTGTAAATGAGTAAAATCCCTAGAGTTGGACTTAGGGAGTTGGGTAAAATAAACCCTCACTTTAGCTTCAACTTGAGCAAAGAATGAAAATAAGAAAATTAAGTCCAAGGGACTTTTGGTTACCTTGAGGCAAGGACCTAGGGTAAAGAGAAAAATAATGAGAAAGAATTTCTAAGCAAGAAAGATAAGCTAAAAGGCTTAAAAGAAAGAGAAACAGATTGCCAGTGGCAATGTGAGCTATAAGCTCGAATAAGAAAGAAAAGCAAATGCTTAAGAGCAAAAGAAAGGAAAATGCATAAAGTGCAAAAAGGAGGCCAAGAGCCAAAGCTAAAGAAAAGAGATAAAAAAATAAGACGAACGTACCTTCGGGGGTAAAACGTAGATCTTGTCGGAGTGCAAGGGCAGTGACCCTCTCCCAGGCAGTGTCCCGTATGACAAAGTTTCCCGTTGGGCGGGGTAGCACTTGAGGTGCTATCGGCAAGCTTAGAGATTCTTGTCTTATGGTAGCATGACTACCGGGCTGGGGCCCGTCGGGCAAGATTCTCCGAAGGTTTAGCAACTTTAATTAAAACACAAGGAAAAGAAAGAAAGTGAATGGTTAAGTATGAGTTGGATAGAGTGGCACCTTGGAACGACATAGTGTCGTGTTATGGCAAAGGGTAGAGTTTTACATGAGCATCATTAATTAGAATTTACAGCTTTAAATACTGTAATTATTCTCTATTATACTGCTTCCATTGGACCAAGCGGTGTAGGACATCCTTTCTCGGTGGTTGAACCCACTGGGAACTTCGTTGTAGTTCTCACACCCTTGGGTGATATCCTCACAGGTCCAAGCACATCGAGCGAGGCGCGCGACAGGGGCAAGGGCCCAGCAGAGTAGCGATCTAGCAGTCTAGAGTCGCCAGTACATTTTGGAGTGTTTTATTATTTTGAGCGAAACTTGTATGTGAGGAAATTATTGTCCACATTAAATGTAAAGGTTTCATTTTGGGAAAATGTTGTAATGTTTTTAAGTTTATTGTTCGTGTTTAAAGAGAGTTGTAAATTGTTTAAAATTATGTTTCGCTCAATATTGTGCTTTCATTACTTTCTATCTGGTAGTATGAATGAATGAAAGTTTTAATTTCATAGTTTAGTATTCTGATTGTTTACTCTTCCGCTTGAACTAAACTGTGATTGTTGGAATGAACCGTCCCTTTCGGGTGTTGGAAGGTCATGCCTGATTGGCGGGTCTGTCCACGCGCCCGAACCGACCAAATTGGCGGCCTCGCGGCGTGACAGCTGTCAAGTTGGTGAGTGATCCAGGGCCGTTGAGTGTTTCCGGCCAGTGCTGTGAGTTGATTGGGTTTGTGAGTCTTCCAATCTGGTTGATCGTGGATTTGGATTATAGCTTGCATGTGCTACAGTTGTAATACTTAACTAGTGTAGTTAACCGTGCGATGCGACGGGTAAATATTATTAAAAAAATATTTTTATATTTTTTATTATTATAATATAAATACAGAAGTAAAAGATTATATAAAATAATTTAAAACACTGTTTTAAAACATCTTTTTCAATATATATAAAAAAATTATTTTCAATCCTAACATAAGAACCTATAGCACCAATCAGAGTAAAAGATTAATCTATTCGGGATTAAAATTTAAGGCATATGTGGGAATGTAATAAAATTTAGAAAGAGAGGGAGAGAGAGAGAGAGCTCACGTTCTATGAGTTACGGCAGTGTAGAGTTTCGATGAGATCGAGAGTAAAAAATTTTAACCTTGGAGGAGGAGAAGGAGGATGAGGGCAAGAAGGCTTGGAGGTTCTTCACGGCGGGAAGGAAGAAGTAAGAATCGAGGGTGGAGGGGTCGAGGAAGAGGGCTTTGTTGCCGACGGAGATGGCGAAGAGGGAGGTGGTGGCGTAGAGAGAGAGAGAGAGAGAGAGAGAGAGAGAGAGAGAGAGAGAGAGAGAGAGAGGAGAAGAACTCAAAAATAGGGAGAGTGAGAGAGGAGAGAATGATGTTGGTCATAGTATAAGAGTTTTTGTGGTTGGATGTGAATCGTGTAGAATTTGATTTTAGGTGTATAAGTAATTCATTAGGTTTGGAGTTCACAATTAATTCATTGGGGGGTGGGAATGGAAAGAGTCCACAATTAATTTATTGGGAGTTTGGGAATAAAAAGAGTCTACAATTAATTTATTAGGAGTTTGGAATAAGAAAAGTTAGAAAATTCTCAATTGTATAGATGAAGGAAATGGTTACACGTGGCAAAAAAATAAGAGAAATCATATATAGGTATAGATTCCGCGTTGTTTTCCTCAGTGGGGTCGCCCCCCTTGAGACGATGGTTGGGCCTGTTGAGGCAGTTTCGCGTGATGGTTATATTAGTCCATTGGGATGCCCTATGTAAATCCAGCCGAGGGGACAGTGGTGGTAGGTGAGCGCAGGCTTGACTGGAACCTATGTGGCAGTCATTACGATTGGGTTGATTGGGCACCTCGAGTTCGAGTGATTGCATATTATCATCTGTTTCACCCATTGAGCATCGTAGATAGAGGCATGATAGGTGTAGATTTCTTTCTAGCTTATCCTTTCTTTATTACAGTAGTTCTGTTATTTTATGTCTCTAGTAGACTTAGTGGGTAGACCGTTGGGCTTGGAGACGATACCCACTGAGAACTACTGATCGATCTAGTTCTCACACCCTCTCCGACTGTCCGTCCTTCCGAGGTTACCAGTAAAACCAAAACTAGGTTTCGTTCCCAAAACCTACTACAAGGTCTGCCCAGAATTGAGATACATACCGGGTATCCCAGCCAAAAGTGATCTACGCCGGAACTCCATGTAGTCTAACAAACTCGTTGACCTACAATTGCGCCAGTCGATCCTTAAGACCAAAACACGGGACACGGCAGGAGACGTGCCGACTTTGTTAACCGACGTACCACAACCAAAAATGCACCAAGACCATGCCATGATCATGGAAAGCCGGTGACAAAATCCAAAAGAGTTCGCTCCCACTTCCATTCAGACACCGAAAGTGGGTGCAATATTCCTGCCACCTGCTGATGATCAGCCCTAACCCGATGACCCTCCAAGCATCGAGCGACGAAAAAGTCACAACCTTCCAAAACAGAGTAAACCCGAACACAAGGTCCTAAAAGGAATGCCAGCTGACTGGCCTTCCAAGCTCCGCTTGAACAGGATAGGTGCCACTCCCAAAGTCATCAGTCGCCCAACCGTGCCTTGAGGCACAACCTCCAGTCCTACCCACTGGAAACAACCACCGAGTCATTCTGCTTGGTAAAGAACTATACTAACGCTTCAGAGCCTAACCCTTCCAGCTCAACGCAACAACCACGACATTTGCCTTCCCAGAAAAACTATGGATCGGCAAGTCGTAAACCTTCCCAAGTTCATACCAAATTCTAATCGGAGATTTAACTCCAACCACGGAAACGGGTACTACAAACTCTAAAGATCCGTGAACACCCCCCCCCACAGTGTGCCCACTAAAGGATACCACGTTCAATGGTCACCAAGTAATACGGACTACCCATCCGAAACCTACCAGTGAAACCCAACACCTGTCTCTCCGAAGACCTTGTCGTTTCCGTCCACAAGGGACTAGCGATCAATGTCTCCGGGTTACACTTAGTACCAGTCCCAAAAAGACCACGAGACCAAACAGATGATTGTGTCCACAACAGTTCAAGAGTACCCAACACTCCGAAACTCTCGGGGTCAGACAAAACCCAACCGCATACGCTTTCGCGTGCCGCAACCTATGCACCTATAACCAGACATAGCCCAAATCAACAACTAAGTCCGTCCCACCTATCTAACCCTCATGTTGTACGAAACCCAAAATAGGGCTCTCATACAGGTCAGAAAAAAGACGAGCATAGACTTTTCAACGTTGATAAACCAATCGAGCAAAACGCCAAGGAATCACCTAGGTTCACCGCGTGCATAAAAAGGATCACGCACCAACCTACAAACAAGACAGCCTAAAACAGTTATCTTGCACAGGGTACAAAACCCAACCCAGAGCCAAACCCCAAGGGAAAACCAACCGGCTAAACGTAAGAACAAACAACAAAACCCGCGGCACTGAGTCGCCACCTACGCACCAAAGGGCTAATCGAGAAACGATCAATACACCTAAAACCCGATGATCTCCTTCTAACCCCAAGGAGCACCCCAAAAGTCCACTACGAAGATTTTCCAAAGCCATCGTAGTAACCACAGCAACAGCCGAAACTAAAGGCAACAACCGTAGAGGAATTTCCCATTCATTCCTATATCTTGCCCAAGTCGTGAAAGTCGGCTGACTGACCGCTGTAACCAAAACACCAAAAGACCTATTAGGTAAAACCCAACAAGAAACAATACCCGCCACGGGATCTTCGTTGCAAAAGTCTTACCTTACCAGAGGTAGTTATCCTACCATCCGTAGAAGTGGTAGAAAAAAGGAGTGAGGTGGTGTCACCACAGTTGCACCCTAAGGGTCCACGCCAGTAGGCCCCGGCGTAGGTCCAGGAACCACTGCCGAAGGAATGGCCTGGGGCACTGTCTTCCACCAAATGCGGGCGGTCACCTCTTAAGAAAAGAAAAACCACTAGAGGAATCCGCTCGCACCTCTCCCAAAACAAAACCTCCAAGGAAACACACTAGGATAACTACCCACTTTCCTACGACCAAAGGACCGGTCGCAATTGTCACGCCCCGGGGTCGAAACTGCAACATGGGCTCGTCAACAGATCCGCCAGCCATACGGGAACCCCGCATAGGCGAAACGTCAAACCTGTAAAAGATAGTATCTAACAACTATACAAGTATCAGAGCTGAAAAAAACTGCTGAAATAAAAATCTGAACCACTGTACAACTGAAACAAAGGTACAATATCCATCTCCCTCAAATAAAAGTACAATAATCTCGTCCACTGAATCAAAGTACAAATAGAATCCTCCTATACAACATCTATGAATCCAAAAAGGGAGGTAAACGAAAACAATAATACATCAGTGTACAATGAAATCCCACAATACGGGATGGTATATCTATCTCACCAAAATAAACTACGCTGGTAGGGATCTATCTCGTGACTCCCTGTCCTCGGTTCGTCAAGCAAGCTAGAGCAGGAACGGAGGGAAAAGCATCTGCAAAACTATCACCGACAGAGGGTGTGAGAACTACATCCTACAGTAGTTCTCAGTGGGTACCGTCTCCAAGACCAACAGTCTGCCCACTAAGTCTCTTAGAGGCATAAGATAATAGGAAACTGTAAATACGAATAGATAAGCTGGAAAGAAATCTACAGCTATCATGTCTCTATCTACGATGCTCAATGGGTGAAACAGATGATGAAATGCAACCTCTAACTCGAGGTGCCCAAAACGATCCAATCGTATAGACTGCCAAAAAAGCCAATCAAGCCTGTGCTCACTTACAACCCCCTCCCACTTGATGGGCAGGAATTACGTACGGTGTCCCAACGGACTAGTATACGCTCATCTATAACCACCTTCCCTAACGGGACAGGAATTACGTAGAGCGTCCCAACGGACTAGTATACGCTCATCTACAACCGCCTCCCTTAACGGGACAGGAATTACGTAGGGCGTTCCCATGAACCATAATACCATCGCATCCGGAGCGGCACTCAAGGGGAGCAACCCCACTGAGGAGAAAGAACAGCACGAAATCGAGAACCAAAACTGTAGCACCTGCAGGCTGTAATCAAGAACCACGATCGAATAGATCGAAAAACTCGCAAACCCCAACAATTACCCCGCCGGCCGGAATACTCATCGGCCCAGCATCGAACCCAACCGACTAACAACACCGGTCGGAACACCCCTCGGCCCAACATCGAACCCAACCGACTAACAACACCGGGACCGAGAATTCCGAGAAACTGACGCCTACAACCCCAATCAAACAAGAACAGGTTCAAGGCATAGCCTCCCGTAGCTCTCGGCCCAAAATGAGGCAGCCCTTAGAACCCAGATCACTCGAACCCTCTTCAAGGGGAGGAAGTTTATATGAAATGATGACATTTATTTCTGAAAGTCATTTTCTCTCTACCTCTCTGGGTGAGGACAAAAAGTAACTTCTTTTTAGAAAACCATATTGATTTGAGGAAACCCTATTTTAATACTGTTTAGTTTTTTATGAAAACCAGTTAAAGACAGGTTTTGTTTTCCCAGTTTCCGAAGGACTAGTGCCTTCGCCCTAATCAAACAAGAACGGTTTCTGGCGCCCCTCGAAACTTGGAAACAAAAACATTAGTTTACTGAAATCAAGTGTGTCCAAAAATATTCTGGATTCAAGGTCCTGCTATCAAAAGATCAACGCTGCCACAACTCAGTGGCAACGAACCAATCAAAAGAAACTCGACAACCCGGGACCACTGTCATCCCAAACGACTCCCGACACTAGCACCAACTAACCTCAACCACCAGACTCCACTCTGTTACGGCTTTTTGGTATTGGCATATTTCGTGAGTCAAGTCAGTGAGTTGAGTCGGAGTCTTAAAGGGATCAAATTGTCAATCAGCAATCAAAGACTTAGAGAAGATTCAACAAGAGCTCAAGTTGACACTCAGTGTCTTGAGTCTTGAAGATTGAAGTTGAAGAATTGTGGATCAGTTACATCAATCTCAAGAAGAAAGTATTCAAGAGGATCAGGTATGTTTAACTAAATAATTGTGGTGATCCGAATACTTTCTTATAGTGTAGAAACACTTGGAAGAACTTTTAATTGCATAATAATCAAAAACTGGTGTTCGGACTTGTTCAGGATCCGGATCAGAGCCAACGATCCGGATCCCGAAGGTTGTTGCTTCATACAAGACTTCGATCCGGATCCATGCAATTTCCGATCCGGATCCCGAATGTTAAGTTTTCTGATTTGTATGAACGATCCGGATCGGGCCTTGCAATCCGGATCCCGAACCCTTGGTTTTCTGGAATCGTCAATCTCGTTACGACGATCCGGATCGCAATAAATCTGATCCGGATCGCCGTCCTGAAAATTTCCAGATAAGGTATGTTTTTTATTCTTATCTCTTTCCAAAGGTTTCTAAACTATAAATAGACACTTAGGGTTTCTCAAAAACGTGGGAGCTACGGCCGATCAATTTATAAAACACTTGAGAGCAACCCTAGAGGCTAGGTTTTTATCGTTCTTCTTTATAGCCTCTTTTAGGTCAATTCGATGGTTCCTTCAAGAACATATCTTTGGTCGAATTGATCTAATCTTTGCTTAGAGATTTCTTCTACGGTTCTTCATTGATAGTCTAAGCAAAGGATCACCATCGAAGTCAATATTCTTATCGACTGAGTTTGCGTCGTGGATTCGACGTGGCATCGTGGATTCGGTGTGCTAAAGGCGTTTCGTGGATTCGAAGCGTGCGTTCGTGGATTCGAACGTGAGCAGTGGACGGGCAAAACGATGGAGCGCGAGGTCCAAGAAATTGAAGGAGGGGTTAAATCCGTGGAGACGGTAATCACCTTGTTATTCTTCTTTTCTTAGGGATTGTTATTGCGTGGATATCCAACCGGTCAGCGCAAGGTCCGAAGAAGCTGAAGGAGGGGTTGAGTCCGTGGAGTCGGTAATCACCTTGTTATTCTTCTATTCTTAGTGGATTGTTATTGCGTGTTGGTCCCGTGGTTTTTCTCCTGGATTGGAGTTTCCACGTAAATCTCGGTGTGCTGTTTTTATTTTCCGCATTGGTTTTTATTTTGCACTGAGATTGAGTTTTTAAGTATTACACCTATTCACCCCCCCTCTAGTTGCTTGATAGTACCTATTTAGATCCTTTGGGATTCATAACTCTACAATTGGTATCGGAGCGGGTTTTAGGTTTATCTATCATGATGGGTGAAAGTGGTAATATTTATAGACCTCCTCTTTTTGATGGGACTAATTATGCTTATTGGAAAGTGCGGATGAGAGCTTTTCTCATCGCAATTGATGAGCGGGTATGGCAATCCGTGGAATACGGTTGGGTGCATCCTGTTGAGGAAGTAGGAAATTCTACTACCCCAAAACCTCGCTCTAGATGGTCCAAAGAGGAATTTGAAAGATCTTCTTACAATGGGAAAGGTATGAACGCTCTTTTTAATTCTCTTTCCTCGACTGAATTTACAAGAATTTCCGCATGTGAAACCGCGAAGGAAATTTGGGATATTCTCAAAATTACACATGAGGGTACTAATCTTGTAAAAATTCAAAAGCTCCAGATGCTTACAAGTCAATTTGACTCTATTCATATGGAAGAGCATGAATTGTTTACAGATTATTACACTAGACTTCAAGATGTAATTAATACATGTGCTAATTTAGGAGAAAAGATCCCGGAGTCGAAAATTGTAAGAAAGATACTTCGGACTCTTCCGGAACGGTTTAGGGCAAAGGTTACCGCCATTGAAACCATTAGTCATCCGGATGAGATGAGTGTAGAGGAATTAGTAGGTGCTTTACAAACTTATGAGATGACTTTTCCTACTAATCAAGTTTCTTCCAAGTCTTCTTCTAAGCTTACAGGTATTGCATTCAAATCCACAAAGGAAGAAGATAGCGAATCAAGTTCCGACGATGAAATCTCTTTTGCCGATTTTGAAGAACAATTGGCGCGGATCACAAAGAAATTTCGTCGGAAATTTTGGAAGAATCGAACCGATGGATCTTCATCCACGAAACCATCTAAAGGATCATCGGGTTCTAAATCCTCTTACCTCAAAGGCGTTGCAAAACCTTCTAAAGAAAAAGAAAAAGATGATTTCGAAGGGGAAATCCAATGCTATCGATGCAAAGGCTACGGCCATTTTTCAACGGAATGTCCTTCTCCGAAATCATATAAAAAGAAGGCTTTGCAAGCAAAAACTTGGGACGATTCTACTTCTAATGAATCGACCTCAAGTAAAGAGGAAAAAGTCGTTGCCTTACATGCCTCTCATATTCCCTCTTCTAATGTTTGCTTATCATCTTTAATCACTGACTCTATTCCTTTGATTTTGCATGAAACATCAACATCCGGCGGAGAGTCATCAAGTGAGGGGGAGTCGGACGAAGAAGAACTCGTTGAGGCATACCAACAACTTCTTGCGGAATCTAAGAAGATGGTCAAGCATATCAAGAAGTTGAGGAAGCAACGACTTGAAAATCAAGACGAGAATCATGCTTTAAAGATCAAACTTCATGATCTCGAGGAGGAACGAGAGCTTTTATTGGATAATAATAAAATCCTCCAAGAAAAGATAAATCAATCGGAAACGGTCGTTAATTCCCATATTAACAAGATTGATTTTCTTGAAAAGCAGTTTGAGGAAATTCATGTCACCAATCAAGCATTGACCAAGCAAGTTCATCAACTTAAATCCGACATACAAAGGATTTCAACCGGTTCCAAGAAACTTGAATGTATGTCCGGATTAGGTCAAACAAGCAAGGTTGGTTTGGGATTCAAAAAGAACCAAACTGTGAAGGCTTCAAGTTCCACAACTAAATTGAAAGGAAGAACTTGTCACCTATGTGGACTTGAAGGACATTTGGTGAAGGATTGCCCGAAAAAGAGAAAGAAAAATTCTTCGGCAACTTCATCTACGGAGCGAACTCAACGGAATCAAAAGACACATCAAGTCAAAGGAGTTCACTCAACCCACCAAAGGTCCGAGCCACATCATCAATCATACAAGTGGATCACTGCGAGGCAAAGACCTAAGGTGGATCAACAGTCAAAGCGGACAACCCCCGGCCACAACGAATCAAGACAACCCAAAATCCAGCGATTTTGGATTCGAAAAGGTGATATCTTTCCTTGTCTTAAGTTCTAAATAGCTCATGACTGTATGTAATGCTTTGATTGGTTTTCCTTTCATATTTTTCTTAATCTCTGCATTACATGTTTTCAATGCTCTTCGTTTTTATATTTTGTTTTTAAACAAAAGGGTTTTTACTGAACAAGTGCATTGAATAAAAAGGATTTCACGTTTATTCACTCCAAATTAATTTTATTTGGATTATCAACTTTACTCCATAATCATAATCTTGAAGATACTTCATTATAGGAGTTTTTGATATTATAAGCATCAAATTTTAGAAATCATGTGTGATCTTTAGATGCTTAATCTATCTCGGTTGTGTGAATTCATTGTGATAAACGTGAGACAACAGATTGATTAAAATTTGGGATTTAATTCTTTCACGTAAGAGATTGCATTCTTACAAGGGTAAATAAATGAATTTTAAAAGATGTGGAAAGAGTTACATCCGAAAGGAGTGTGAAAACTACCACCACATGTAGGAAAGAGCTGCCACCCCCGGTCGTCCGGTTTGTGTGTGAAGCTACCACATGTTATGGATGCTTGATAGTATTTTATGAGAAAATCTTTAGTTGAAGCATTTGGAGATTTATATGCAAAGCTCTTATATTTTGAATAATCTCCTGGTTGGTATAAGGTGGGATAGTTGAAAGATGCTCAAAGAGCCTCCCTTAGGTATTTTAGTGCTTATCTCAAATTTGAAAGGGTAAGAAATCAAATTGATGTCATTTGGAAATCTCTGTAAGTCATCTTTGTACATCCGTTACATCTTGATAGACTTTGGATCTCAAGATTATTTTTGATGACTTGTGTTTGATGAATATAACATGAAAAACGGTTTATAATGTTTTACCTTTATTTTTCATGATTTCGGAGTAAATCTTTTTAATTTTTGTAAAATTAATTGGATTGAATGACATCTATGTGATCTCATATTATTTTCAAGCACTTAAATTATTTTCTTGATGGAATACAAATCGGTAATTCAATTATTTCAAAATCTGGATTTGTTTCAAGAAATTATTTGATTTTTGCTTTCTGGTACCGGTACGAAATCTGCATTTTTGTTATATACCAGAACTGAGCTTTTATCTCTCTTTCTCCATGAACTAATTTTGTTAGTAATTTCCTTTTGTCTAGTATGTTCACTGTTTAACAATTTGTGACAAAAAGGGGGAGAAGAGAAATGACGGAGATGAGATCATCAAGAGAGGATAAACGAAACGAAAATGGAAAAATGGGGGAGAACGGAAAATGATGATCGTATCACAAAGGGGGAGAACAGAGATGCTCAAGATAGGGGGAGACAAAGAAAAAATTGAAAGAGCAGAAAAACAAAAGAACCAAAAGGAAGACGGATCAAATGTAGGATTGTAATTTCTAACGACTAACGTTTGATTTTGTTTGGAGTTTTGTTTTGCAGGAATTACATCACTTTAAGACTCCAAGTCCTAAGTTATAGAGTATGTTCTAGGACTGTTTGGTTCAAATGTAATTTTGTATTTATTGGATCTTTCACGCAAAGAAAATCAATGTTTTGGTGATGACATTGAGTTTCGATTTTTTGGTTTAAGTTGAGTGACTTGAGCGTTTTATGTATTTTTGGGTTTTGTCACGAAATTGCCAAAGGGGGAGATTGTTACGGCTTTTTGGTATTGGCATATTTCGTGAGTCAAGTCAGTGAGTTGAGTCGGAGTCTTAAAGGGATCAAATTGTCAATCAGCAATCAAAGACTTAGAGAAGATTCAACAAGAGCTCAAGTTGACACTCAGTGTCTTGAGTCTTGAAGATTGAAGTTGAAGAATTGTGGATCAGTTACATCAATCTCAAGAAGAAAGTATTCAAGAGGATCAGGTGTGTTTAACTAAATAATTGTGGTGATCCGAATACTTTTTTATAGTGTAGAAACACTTGGAAGAACTTTTAATTGCATAATAATCAAAAACTGGTGTTCGGACTTGTTCAGGATCCGGATCAGAGCCAACGATCCGGATCCCGAAGGTTGTTGCTTCATACAAGACTTCGATCCGGATCCATGCAATTTCCGATCCGGATCCCGAATGTTAAGTTTTCTGATTTGTATGAACGATCCGGATCGGGCCTTGCAATCCGGATCCCGAACCCTTGGTTTTCTGGAATCGTCAATCTCGTTACGACGATCCGGATCGCAATAAATCTGATCCGGATCGCCGTCCTGAAAATTTCCAGATAAGGTATGTTTTTTATTCTTATCTCTTTCCAAAGGTTTCTAAACTATAAATAGACACTTAGGGTTTCTCAAAAACGTGGGAGCTACGGCCGATCAATTTATAAAACACTTGAGAGCAACCCTAGAGGCTAGGTTTTTATCGTTCTTCTTTATAGCCTCTTTTAGGTCAATTCGATGGTTCCTTCAAGAACATATCTTTGGTCGAATTGATCTAATCTTTGCTTAGAGATTTCTTCTACGGTTCTTCATTGATAATCTAAGCAAAGGATCACCATCGAAGTCAATATTCTTATCGACTGAGTTTGCGTCGTGGATTCGACGTGGCATCGTGGATTCGGTGTGCTAAAGGCGTTTCGTGGATTCGAAGCGTGCGTTCGTGGATTCGAACGTGAGCAGTGGACGGGCAAAACGGTGGAGCGCGAGGTCCAAGAAATTGAAGGAGGGGTTAAATCCGTGGAGACGGTAATCACCTTGTTATTCTTCTTTTCTTAGGGATTGTTATTGCGTGGATATCCAACCGGACAGCGCAAGGTCCGAAGAAGCTGAAGGAGGGGTTGAGTCCGTGGAGTCGGTAATCACCTTGTTATTCTTCTATTCTTAGTGGATTGTTATTGCGTGTTGGTCCCGTGGTTTTTCTCCTGGATTGGAGTTTCCACGTAAATCTCGGTGTGCTGTTTTTATTTTCCGCATTGGTTTTTATTTTGCACTGAGATTGAGTTTTTAAGTATTACACCTATTCACCCCCCCTCTAGTTGTTTGATAGTACCTATTTAGATCCTTTGGGATTCATAACTCTACACACTCGGCCCCCTGGCACGACTGCAACATGCGTCCTACACTGTCCCGACCACTCGGCCCAATACCCGGGCGAGAAGAAAATCTAAGTCCAGGGGAATAAATATACAATGTGTAGGAAGTCTAGAGCATAAAAAAACTTAGCCCAAGTGAGAGTTCTCTACTAGTCTAGTTAAACATGCAAACATATGGCGGGGTGCTACTCAAGGTTCCAATATTTATTGTTAAGAACAATAATTGAACTACTAATTCTATCATACAAGTTTGCAACTCAAACAACATGAAGCGAGCATTTTCATGCAACCTATTCTCAATCAAACTAGTGTGTAGAACATAATCATGCAAGCTCTCAATCACATAGGGTGAACACTTCCATCATGAAACCCTCGATCACATAACATGGATCATCTCAACATGTAGCTCTCAAGCACATAGCATGGATTGTCTCAACATATAGCTCTCAATCATATAGCATGTATAACTTATCATGTAAGCTTCAATCAACAACAGGGATGACTTTAACATGCAAACTCTCAATCCACAATAATATGTACAATTCATTATGTAAGCTTCAATCAACAACATGGATGACTTTAACATGCAAACTCTCAATCCACAATAACATGTACAATTCATCATGTAAGCTTCAATCAACATAATTTAGACAATTTCTCATGCTTACATCTCAATCATAAAGGTTGTACATTAAATCATGCATGCATACCAACAAATAGAGTTAGAGAACTGTCCGCCGATTTTGGAGACCAAAACAACCCACCTGAAACTTGTCGATCCGACACCCGATCTCGCTGAAATTTGACGTGCAAAATCCTTAGCCTCTCAGGAATCCAATGCCACGAAAATCATCCAAATCTCCCACTCGGATTGAGCGCAATCGCCGAAACAACAGCCGCTGCGCAAAAATTCTAGAATTTCAGCAAGCATACTTATGCTAAATAAAATGCATGTACAGCCCCAAATACCTCAAATTGAAGTTCCCAACAATAAATCAAAGGTGTCCTCTGTCATATGAACATCTCCAAGTCCTCAAAAATCCATCATTAACTCCCCTTAATAATCAAATTAAGCAAATGGTACAATGCTGCCCAAAAATACATTAAAATTTCAGCACCAACTTCCAAAAATTATAGAGATCAATCCAAACAGAATTTGCCACTAAAATCAAAAGAGGAATTGCTCACCTTAAACTTAAAAAGATGCCCTAACTTTAAAATCCCAAAAATAACCAAGAATTGCATCAAAATCTGCATCCCCAAAGTCCAAATATCAAAACAACACTTAAACAAGATTCTGCTGTAAACCTTAACACAAGGGCTGAAAAATCGTTAAAGTTACCTGGGCAAACGAACTCCAAATCCAGCAAGCAAGGTACCAATGGATTCCTCTTCGAGAGTAGATGCAAATCAAGCTAAAGAACACCAAAATCCATGCACGGATCAAAGAGAAATTCCATAAATACTATTGACTATCCAAAACTCAATATTAATAGTCCAATACTTAATCCAGTGCACAAGTACTCCAGAGATGATAAATAAACCCCAAGAAAACCTCATATCTGGGTGAAGTGGTACATACCAATGTTGTAGATCTTCAAGACCAGAAGATTTTCCCACAAAATTCAGCTCGAAACTCCACTCCTACTGTCCAGAAGATGCAAAATACTGAGGGCTGTCCAAAACTCACAGGCTGTGCACAAGGATCCCAAAGATGGCATAAAAACTCTATAAAAACTCAAGATCCAGGGGAAGAGTTGAATACCAAAGTTGTAGGCCTACCTCTTGTGGAGATCCCCTCCAAAAATCAGCTACAAATTCCAAGAGATGAGCTCTGTAGAATTTTTGCACTGAAACGCGACGGTGAAGCATGAAAATCCAGCAACAATGGTGATGATCCAAACTTGGAGAAAATGATGCTCAAGAGGGCTTCTTGATCCTTCTTTTGTTGATGAAGATGAAGGGAAGATGAGGTGAAGCTCTGAGACAAGTTCTCCAAAAATCCAAATGCCAAAAGAGATCAAAAGTGAGAGAAGAACACCATTTGCAAGAGAAAAATAAGGAGGAGAAAAGGTCCCCTGTTCAAGCTATAGTCCCAGCTCGACCCGCAAGGCACAGCCCCCGCAGACAAGTGGCGGCAATCGGCGCCCTCTCCGCACTCGGGTGGACGGTGCGATGGTTGGGCCTGTTGAGGCAGTTTTGCGATGGTTGGGCCTGTTGAGGCAGTTTTGCGCGATGCGATGGTTGGGCCTGTTGAGGCAGTTTTGCGCGATGGTTATATTAGTCCGTTGGGACGCCCTACGTAATTCCAGTCCTGATAGGACAGTGGTTGTAGGTGAGCGCAGGCTTGACTGGCCTCTTTTGGCAGTCATTACGATTGGGTCGTTTTGGGCACCTCGAGTTAGAGTGGTTGCATATTATCATCTGGTTTACCCTCTGAGCATCGTAGATAGAGGCATGATAGCTGTAGATTCCTTTCCAGCTGATCTATTCTTATTGACAGTATTTCCTGTTATCTTATGCCTCTAGTAGACTTAGTGGGCAAACCGTAGGGTTGGAGACGGTACCCACTGAGAACTACTGTTACGATATATTTAGTATTATCTTTATTGTTTCTATACTATATATTACTTACCATCTATAGCGTAGGATTATATAGCATGTAATTCTAGTTATATTATTACTATGGTTGTTATACTATATATTACTTACCATCTATAGCGTAGGATTATATAGCATGTAATCCTAGTTATATTATTACTATGGTTGTCATTGTTACCATAGAAATACCTTCTCATATACTATATAATTGATGTTAATACAAACCATAGAATAGGCTCTTCTGCCCATCTATCATGGTATCGGAGCGGGAACCCTAATATTGGGAATATCGATCCTTAGCCACCATCTACCACGAGTCTCACCTTCTTCCATAGTTTTTTTTTTTTTCTTTGGATTTCTCTCTCCGTCACAACTGCTGCAACAGTACTGCTGCTACAGTACCTGCGCTACAGTAATTTCGGCCTCTCTTCATTATTCTGGTGTCGTTCAGATGCGTACTTGCTCCCTGGTGTAGTTTGGTTCTTCTCTGGTGCAATCAAGGTCAACTTTGATTCATTTAGCTTTTCCCATTGGGTTCTAATCTGACTTACTTGTCTTTATTCTGGATTTGTGACTACTTGGTATTATTTTCTACTAGTCGGATTTGCCTCGGTTACTCTCTCGTGGTGATATTTTCTTTTTGTGGTAACATGTCTTCTTTCTCAAATTTACTAGTGGTTAATATCAAAACTCTCATACCACTTGAACTAACAGATTCCACATATCTTGAGTGGAAACAAATATTTCTTAATGTTTTGGAGAGTTTTGGTGTTACTCCACATATGGACGGAACTGGTATTATACCGCCTCAGACTATTGACACTTCTGAAAAGAAAACAATTATGAACCCGGAATATCTAAATTGGAAAAAAGAAGACACCACTATACTCTCGTGGATTAATGCCACCCTTTCGCTTAGTATATTACAGATGGTTGTTTCTAGCTCTCCTAAAACTGCGTATGATGCTTGAAAAATTATCGAAACATATTTTCTTGATAAAACTGCTTCCACTGCTTTCTCTCTAAAGTCTGAATTACGAAGCATCAAGAAAGGTTCAATGAATATGACCGATTATATGCAAAAGATTAAATCTATTGGCGATGCCCTGCAAGCGATTGGTGAAACTGAGTCAGACCATAACTTGGTCATGACTGTTCTTCTCGGGTTACCAAAAGAATATAGAGGTTTCGTCAGTGCCCTTAATACACACCGAAACAAGCCTACTTTTGATCAACTTCGTCCACTTCTGATGCAAGAAGAAACAGAAGTACAACGTCGTACTAGTTCAACAACATCACCTGCCATTCCCACTATCGACAGTGAAGCTCTCTATGCAAATCGTGGACGCGGAAATCGTGGAGGTCGTGGAGGCAGATATCGCGGTGGTCGAGGACATCGCGGTAGACACAACTCATATCATGGTCGTGGATCTCCTGGAATCTATCCACATTCTTCACCCAATAATCTTCCTCAACCTTATACTCCAAATCAACAAACTTATTTTTCGAAGTCTGGCACACAGTGTCAGATCTGTGGAAAGTACAACCATTCTGCTCTTCAATGCAGACAACGCTTCAATCACTCATTCGTGGCCGATGATGTCCCTCAAACTTTTGCTGCTATGAATCTCTATGAACCTGCTGAGGAAGTATGGTATCCAGACACTGGAGCTTCCAATCATATGACCGCGAATTCTGGTATTCTTTCCTCTTCCAAACCTTATACTGGGCATGAGAAAATTCTAGTTGGTAATGGAAATTTACTTGATATTACTCAGACAGGTGAAACTCAATTGAATACATCTTCTAAATCCTTTGCTCTTAAAAATGTTCTTATTGTTCCTTCCATCAAGAGAAATTTACTTTCGGTGCGTCAATTCTGTCGTGACAATAATTCCGTTCTTGAATTTGACTCTTCTGGTTTTTCTGTGAAGGACAAGGTAACAAGGACGGAGCTTATGCACTGCCCTAGCTCGGGAACATCACTCTATCCAATTCCTTCTAAAGTTGCAAGTGTAGGGAATAAGCAACAGATTGGTCTTGTTGCATCTAGATTTAGTAGCGATGTTTGGCATAGACGATTAGGTCATCCCAGTCTTCCTGTTCTTTCGGCATTTATTAAAAATAATAACATTGTTTCTGATGGTAATTCTGCTTTGACATTATCTGTTTGCAATGCTTGTAACATGGGAAAACATGTTAAACTCTCATTTTCTGATTCGGAATCTAAATCTGCTTTTCCCTTTCATATTGTGCATTCTGATGTGTGGCAATCACCTGTTCCATCTGTTTCTGGTTATAAATATTATGTTATATTTATTGATGATTATTCTCGGTTTTCTTGGCTTTACCTTTTGAAATTTAAACACGAAGTTTTTGACAAATTTCTCGAATTTAAAGCAATGGTGGAAAACAGATTTCATAGCTCAATCAAGATTTTCCAATCTGATAATGGTACGGAGTTTGTAAATGATAAGTTTTCCAACCTTTGTTCACAAAATGGAATTTTTCACCGTTTTTCTTGTCCTTATACTCCTCAACAAAACGGCCTCGCCGAAAGGAAGTATAGACATTTAACTAACGTTGTTAGAAGTTTACTATTTCAAGCTTGTATGCCTCCTCGTTTTTGGGCTGATGCCATTCAAACTGCTGTATTTCTTGTGAATCGAATTCCCTCTCTTACTGTTTTAAAAGGACAATCGCCATATGAAATTCTGCATGGTTGCTCTTCCCCTGACTTGCAACTTGTCAAAGTTTTTGGATGTTTGTGTTACCCTGATGTGCAGGATATTGCAGCTCACAAGCTCTCTCCTCGGTCACTTCCTTGCGCCTTCTTAGGACTCTCTAATAAACATAAAGGTTTTCGATGTCTCCATCCCAGCATTGGCAAGGTTTTTATTTCTCGACATGTTACCTTTGTGGAAACTGTTTTTCCGTTTTCTTGTCTTTCTAAATTCTCTTCTTCTCCTTCCTCTACATTTTCCAACCTTGATATGTTTCAAAAATTTGTTTCAAATCCTCCTTTGCTGGGTGAGAATCCTTCTACCATTGATGCAATATCTGGCTTCTCCTTCACACGCCCCTCTGCTGAGAGTGGTTCCGGTACACGTCCACCTGTTTCACCGTCTGAGAATTTATCAACGTTTCCTTCTACCTTGAATTCTGATGACTCACAGGTTAGGAATGGGAACGATGCCACTGCCGTTGGTCCATCAGAACTCCGTGTCTATACCAGACGACACATTACACGATCTGCTGCTACTACACCTACTATTGTTGAACCACCACCGTCCACCTCTGATCGTCCGCCCTCCCCTCAGCCTACTATAGTGCCGTCTGAGCCTTCTTCACCTCCCCGCATACATCCTATGCGCACTAGATCTATGACTAAGGGTTTAACTGAGTCTACCTCCTTACTGGCCTCTACGGATTCTGCTCTACCTACTGAGCCTAACTCATTTCATGAGGCCTTTCAGGATGCAGGTTGGCGCGCTGCCATGGCTGAGGAGTTTGATGCCCTCCTGACAAATGCTACTTGGGATTTTGTACCTCCTTCGCCTGTTAATCTTATTGGTTGTAAATGGGTATACAAAGTAAAGCAGAAGGCGGATGGGTCTCTTGAGCGTCTCAAAGCTCGGCTTGTGGCTCAAGGTTATAAACAGCAACAAGGCATTGATTTTGATGAGACCTTTTCTCCCGTTGTCAAGTCAACCACTATTCGCACTGTTCTTTCGGTGGCCCTCTCCTCAGGGTGGTCTCTTCGACAACTTGGTGTGAAGAATGCTTTTCTTCATGGCACACTCTCTGAAGAAGTTTATATGAGACAACCGCCTGGTTTTGTGCATCCCTCTTTTCCGCATCATATTTGTCGTCTACGCAAAGCCATCTATGGTCTTAAGCAAGCACCTCGGGCTTGGTTTCAACGCTTTACGTCCTTTCTATCTGAAATTGGTTTTGTTGGGAGCACTGCTGATCCTTCAATGTTCATCTGTCACTCCTCTTCTGGCACTCTTATTCTTCTATTATATGTTGATGATATTATTGTCACTGGCAGTTCCTCCTCTCTTCTAAGGGCTCTTATTACCACCTTACAGCAGGAATTTGCAATGAAGGATCTCGGGCCGCTACATTATTTCTTGGGCATTGAGGTAAATAGGTCATCTTCTGGTTTTCATCTGACTCAGCACAAATATGCGCATCAGCTGCTTCAGCGCCATGGTTTTCTTGATAGTAAGCCCGTCTCTAGTCCTCTCTCTCCAACCTCTCGTCTATCTTCTCATGAAGGGCAACTTCTTGAGGATCCCTATAACTATCGTCAGCTTGTTGGTGCTCTCCAGTATCTTACTTTCACCCGACCAGATATATCATATGCTGTCAACTCTGTTGCCCAGTATCTACATGCTCCTCGTGAACCACACATGCAAGCGGTTAAGCGCATTCTACGATATATTCGGGGCACGCTGACTTATGGACTGCCTATATCTCGCTGTGTCAATCCCTCTCTTGTCGCATTTGCAGATGCTGATTGGGCGGGTTGTCCAGATACACGCCGGTCTACTTCTGGATATTGTATATTTTTAGGGCCCAATCTTATCTCCTGGTCCGCCAAAAAGCAGCCCACCATTTCTCGCTCTAGTTCTGAAGCAGAATACCGTGCTGTCGCCTACGCGCTTGCGGAGACGATATGGATCCGTCGTCTACTTCGTGATCTTCGTATTTTCCTCTGGCGACCTATTAGCATCTACTGTGATAATCTAAGCACTACTTATCTAGCGGCAAATCCTATTCTTCATGCTCGCACAAAGCATATTGAACTTGATCATCAATTCTTGCGCGAAAAAGTTCAGACTGGTGATTTAGAGTTGGTTCATATCTCTTCTGATAAACAACTTGCTGATATTTTCACCAAGCCCTTGCCACCCTCTCGGTTTTCGATATTACGGCTCAATCTTCGCATCCGTCCACCTGATGCTTAGCTTGCGGGGGGATGTTACGATATATTTAGTATTATCTTTATTGTTTCTATACTATATATTACTTACCATCTATAGCGTAGGATTATATAGCATGTAATCCTAGTTATATTATTACTATGGTTGTTATACTATATATTACTTACCATCTATAGCATAGGATTATATAGCATGTAATCCTAGTTATATTATTACTATGGTTGTCATTGTTACCATAGAAATACCTTCTCATATACTATATAATTGATGTTAATACAAACCATAGAATAGGCTCTTTTGCCCATCTATCAACTACGTGTTGGTGTAGTTCTCACACCCTCTGTTGGTGACAGTTTTGCAGAGGCTTTCCTTTCCGTCCCTGCTTCAGTTGGCTTAACGGATCGTGGTGAGGGAGTCGCGAGATAGATCCCTACCAGTGGTCTTTTCGGTGAGATAAATGTAACAACCCGGATTGTGGGTTTTGCTGTACACTGTTGTATTTATGATTTTAGTTTACCTCCCTTTTTGGATTCATAGATGTTGTATAGGAGGATTCTACTTGTACTTTGTTTCTGTGGACCAGATTATTGTATTATTATCTTGGGAGATGGATATTGTACCTTTATTTCAGTTGTACAGTGGTTTCAGATTTTTATTACTGCACTTATTTTCAGCTCTAATATCTGTATAGTTGGTAGTTGTTACCTTTTTCAGGTTGGACGCTTCGCCTATGCGGGGTTTCTCGTATAGGTGGCGGATCTGTTTGCGAGCCCGGGTCGCAGTTTCGACACCGGGGCGTGACACAAAATCTACCCAAAAATGTCCTTTGCTTTATCACCATATGACATATATTATTTAATTACCGAAAAGTGCACTTTCCCTGCTTATGCCGCCCAACGGTCAAATAAGCTACACAATGTCCGTGTTCAGTGCATACCCTTCGGCAAAAGATGTATCATAATATACTACGTCGTTACAATAACCGTGACCGACGACCATCCTACTGACACACACTAGTCATGAGGAAATGATAAAAATAATAAGGAGCAAGGTCAGATGTTACCGATTTGCCAGAGTTCAAATAGTACATATCTAGATTTTCATCAACCGACAATTTAGTGGTCCCGACAACTGTGCCAAAATTCCCTTTGTTCCAATTTACCGGAACCATCTCCCGGATTTTGAATAATCGCACCGATCATTTTACCGATCATAATTATGCCCCGAACGACCATGTCGTCATTCGGATAAGGGCAAACTGTCCAAAAAGTCTTTTACCGTGACATTTATTCATCCCGAGATCAACATACACATCATAGCACCTGTAATACTTCCAGATATAATAAACCATGAAAATGTATCAATTTATGTGATAAAAGGGTTCTAAGGGTGTACCCACCTGAATCGGCGAACCATCTACTCTAATGATGCTCCCGATCAAAACCAAACCTGCAAAAGGTCTACCGAGTCAAAACCATACTCAACAATCCAAGATCACTCATCCACGGATCCCAACATTATTGAAAAGATCGGTTCCCCAAACCGATTCTCGGAGTCCACCGGAATTACCCGAAAAAACCCCAAACAAATTTAATAAATCACCCGCTGTCCCAAAACACACCAAAACAGGTGCCCGGACAGCAACCACTACCCAAAAAAAGAAACCGTGTAAAAACACAAAACTATGCGAAAAAGGGGTTAAACAGGTGTACCGTAGTCAACAGCCGATGCCCCAGCGATGACGAAAAGTTCGGAACGAAAAACGATGTACTGCTGTCCCGGAACACCGAACCGACGAACACTCGTGTCAAAACCCCTCCGGTCGTGAAAACCATCCTCCAAAGCGTTCCGCCGGTCCCTGATGGCGACCTGACGAAAAGCGAATCGTCGAACGGCAAACCGAGCCTCTACCGGCACTACGACGAAGACCATGACGAAAAAAAGGCTAGGCGGACCCACGAACGTCCACCCCCGAAACCAATTCCGTCAAGCAAGACTGCACCGTCAAGCGGGACTGCACCGTGCACCGTCAAGCGGGACTGCACCGTCAAGCAAGATTGCACCGTCAAGCGAGACTGCACCGTCGAGCAGGACTGCACCGTCGAGCAGGACTGCACCGTCGAGCGGGACTGCACCATCGGCGGCGCGCAGGCTGCAGGCTGCAGGAACGGCGCTGGCAACAGGGGCACGCGGCGCTAGCAGGCAGGGGCGCGCTGTGATGACCCGGATCTCCGCGGAGGTTTTGCAGTGTGGTATGTGGCTTCTGGAGGCCCATTTTGTGTGATAAAGGTGTTTGCGCGCAAAACGGACGCGAGAAATGGACCCAGCGCGAAAAATAAATCAAGATTACCTATTTGGATGCCTTTGTCGAGAGATAGAAGTGGTTTCGCGCGAAACGGACACCAGAATTGGATTCAGCGCGTGAAAACGATTGAAATCGGCTATTTGGTTGTATTTTTCTGGATCCGGACGCCCAAAAACGGAGATCAGGCAACTTTTACTGTGCATCAGGCGCATGGAGTTGTGGACCAACCGGGGAGCCACGTGTCGCGCCGCCGATGGTGCCGTACAGCCACGTGGCGACACGGGATTGGCGGGCGCAGCCGGCGCATGCAGGCGCGGTCCACGCGGGCGTCGCGAGCGGGCTGGGCCGGCGCGGGCAGCCTCGGACGCGCCGCGGATAAGGTTGGGCCACGCGTCACGCGCCCACTAGTGGACGCCTAAGCGTCATGGACACTGACACGGGACGCGGGACAAGACACGACTCGGACACGATGACTCGACAACGTTCAAAAAATTATGACACGGACACGACATGAACACAGATAACAAATTATAATATGATTAATATAATAATATATATTTATTATGTAGAAAATATAAATTTTGGTAAAATATTGTTATATTTCTCATACGAATGAAAGTTTATAAAATTTTTCACTGATAGTTCATATATTTTAAGAAAAAAAATTCTTCACCATACATAATTTATTTATATTGTCCAAAAAATATTGGTACATATTTATCAAAAAGCTAAAATATTTATCATATTACATTATATATGCATAAAATAACTAAAATAAAAATATATATATATATTTTTAATTGTATGCTTATTGAACGTGCGTCCAAAAAGTATCCATATCGGACACGAGTCGAATATGGACACGCGAGTGTCCGACACGGACACGCGAGGCTTATAGAACTGTCCGTGACACATAGCTGACACGGAACACGGGACACGACACGACTCGAACACGGTGACTCGGCAACTTTCAAAAAATTAGGAAACAAACACGACATGATCACAAATAACAAATTATAATATTATTAATATAATAATATATATTTATTATATATAAAATATAAATTTTGGTAAATATTGTTATAATTCTCATACGAATGAAAGTTTATAAAATTTTTCACTGGTAGTTCATATATTTTAAGAAAAAAAATTCTTCACCATACATAATTTATTTATATTGTCCAAAAAATATTTGTATATACTTATCAAAAGGCTAAAATATTTATCATCTTACATTATATATGCATCAAAAAACTAAAATAAAAAAATATATATACTTTTTTAATTGTATGCTTATTGAACTTGCGTCCAAAAAGTATCCACATCAGACACGAGTCTGACACGGACACGCGAGTGTCCGACACGGACACGCGAGGCTTATAGAAGTGTCCGTGATACATAGGTGGGCGCCGATCGCCCTGTCGAGGCACGACGCGTGGCAGCAGGATCGGAGGCTTGGCGCGGGTTGGACGCGCCCCGGATGCGTGACGCGTGGCGGTACCGTGGGCGCGGGCCGGGCCGGGGCGTTTTGGGCCCGTTACTGTAGCAACAGGGGATTTTTTTCTCCTTCTTCTTCTCCTTGGTCTATTTATAGTGTTCTTTCTCCATATTTTCTCTCTTTTGGGACTTAGAAAATTTGGGGTTCTTCTTCTGAGCTTTTCACCTCCACTTCTTCTTCTTCACCACCACCATTGGGGGACCCAAGAAAGCACCAAGGCCATCATCTTCCCCAAGTTTGGAGCATCACCATTATTGCTGATTTTCAACCTTCACCGTCGCGTTTCAGTGCAAAAATTCTACAGAGCTCATTTCTTGGAGTTTTCAGCTGATTTTTGAAGAGGATCTCCACAAGAGGTAGGCCTACAACTTTGGTATTCAACACTCCCCCTAGATCATGAGTTTTCTTGGAGTTTTTAAGCCATCTCTGGAGCCTTCGTGCACAGATTTCATTTTCGGACAGTCAATAGTATTTATGCGATTTCTCTTTCATTTGTGCATGGATTTTGAAGTTCTTTGGCTCGATTTGCATTTACTCTCGACGAGGAATCCATTGACACCTTGCTTGCTGGATTTGGAGCTCATTTGCCCAGGTAACTTTATCAATCTTCACGACCCTGTTTCAGATTTAGTTGCAGTTCCTGTTTTGGATTTTGTTTTGAGGGATGAACCTTTGGATGCAGAAATCTTGGTGAATACTTGATCTTTTTCGGGATTTTAAAGTTTGGATATCTTTTAAAGTTTAAGTTGAGCATTTTCTCTTTTGGAATTAGTGAAAAATTCCTTATAGATTGGTCTCTATTAACCTTAGAAGTTCATGCTGAAATTTTAGACAAATTTTGGACAGCATGTTAATGTGTGTTTAAATTGGCTATTAAGGGTAATTAAAGATGGACTTTTGAAGACTTGGAGATGTTCATATGATTGAGGACACCTTAGATTTGTTGTAGGGAGTTTCAACTTGAGGTATATAATGCTATATATGCATCTTATTTAGTTTATGTACACTTGCTGAAATTCTGGAATTAACCGCGCAGCGTGCATTGTTTCGGCGATTGCGCCCAATCCGAGTGGCGAATTTGGATGATTTTTATGGCGTTGGATTTCTGAGAGGCTGAGGATCCTACACGCCAAATTTCAGCTAGATCGGAAGTTGGATCGACTACTTCCAGATGGGTTGGATTTCCTCCAAAATCAGCGAGCGGTTCCCTAATTCTATTCTTATAATGAGCATGCATGATTAAATGTACACCTTATGTGTTTGAGATGTAAGCATGAGAAGTTGTCCATATTATGTTGATTGAGGCTTACATGATAAATTATACATATTATGTGGATTGAGAGCTTGTATAATGAAGTTATCCATGTTAGGTTAATTGAGAACATGATGATGGAAATGTTCACTTTATGTTGTTTGAGTTGCAAACATGTATGATAGAATTAATGGATTAATTATTGCTTATGATAATGAAATAGTAGAACCTTGACTAGCACCCCGTCATACGTTGCATGTATTAACCATACTAGTAGAGAACTCTCACTTGGGCTAGTTTCTTTTATGTTCTAATTTTCCCACACCTTGCATTCCTTTTTCCTGGACTTAAGTTTTTCCTCGCCCGGGTAGTGGGCCGAGTGGCCGGGATAGTGTAGGATGCATGTTGCGCTCGTGCCCGGAGGCCGAGTGGAGTCTGGTAGCTGTGGCTAGTCTTGTACTAGTGTTGGGAGCCGTTTGGGTAAACGGTGGTCCTGGGTCGTTGAATATTCTCCGATCCGTTGTCGCCACGGAGTTCGTGGCCGTAGTGTGCTTGTGACATCAGGACCTTGAACCCAGAATGTTTTTGGACACTAATGATTTTAGTAAACCAATATTTTCCTTCCAAGTTTCGAAGGGTCGCCGGAGCCTGTTCTTGTTTGATTGGGTGAAGGGATTAGCCCTTCGGGGTTTGGGAAATAAAACTTATTTTTAATTGATTTTCTTTAAAAAACTAAAATTCATTAAAATGGGTTTTCTCAAATCAAGATGGTTTTATAAAAAGGAAACTACTTTTAGTCCTCACCCCGGGAGGGTTCGAGTGAAAACGATTTTCTGTAATAAATATCATCTTTTCTTCTAAACCTCCTCGCCCGAGAGGGTTCGAATGATCTGGGTTCTAAGGCCAGTGAGTTTTAGTGTGTTGAGTTGGACTTTGTCGATCTGATTGATCGTGGATTTGGACTATAGACTACATGAGCCAGATTGTGCTCGACAGAGATGCGCGGATACTTACTCGGTGGGGTCGCTCCCGTCAAGTGCCGCTCCGGAGCTGGGCCTGTTACTTTGCTATCGCGACTTGTCGACGCAGTCCGTGTGGGACGCCCTGCGTAAGTCCAGTCCTCCGTGGATGTAATGGCAGTAGGTGGGCGCAAATTTGACTGGGCCTTTTTTGGGCAGTCTTTACGATTGGATCGATTGAGCACCTCGTGTTCGAGTGGTTGTATATCATCATCTGTAACACCCATTGAGCATAGTAGATAAAAGCATGATAGCTGTAGATTTCTTTCCAGTTTATCCTTTCATTATTACAGTATTCTGTTATCTAATGCCTCTAGTAAACTTAGTGAGCAGACCGTTCGTCTTGGAGACGGTACCCACTGAGAACTACTGATTGATGCAGTTCTCACACCCTCTGTTGGTGACAGTTTTGCAGAGACTTTTCCCTCCGTATTACAGTATTCTGTTATCTAATGCCTCTAGTAGACTTAGTGGGCAGATCGTTGGTCTTGGAGACGGTACCCACTGAGAACTACTGATTGATGCAGTTCTCACACCCTCTGTTGGTGACAGTTTTGCAAAGGCTTTTCCCTCCGTTCCTGCACTAGCTGGCTTGACGGATCGAGGACAGGGAGTCACGAGATAGAACCCTACCAGTGTAGTTCATTTTGGCGAGATAGATGTACCATCCCGGATTGTGGGATTTTACTGTACATTGATATATTATTGTTTTAGTTTACCTCCCTTTTTGGATTCACAGATGTTATATAGGAGAATTCTTAGTTGTACCATTCCTGTGGATCAGATTATGTATTATTTATATTTGGGAGATAGATCTTGTACTTTTATTCCAGTTGTAGTGGTTTGGATTTTATTTTACAGCAGTTTATTTCCCGCTCTGATATCTGTATAGTTGTAGTACTATCTTTTGCAGGTTAGACGCTTCGTCTATTCGGGATTTTCCGTATGGGTGGCGGATCTGTTGGCGAGCCCGGGTCGCAGTTACGATCTCGGGGCGTGACACGCGCGACGCTGAAGGCAGGGGCTCGCGCGGCGCTAACAGCAGAGCGCGCAGGCGGCAAGGGCACCAAGCGGCATGGCGGCTAGGGCACACGCGGGCGGCGCGGCTAGGGCACCAAGCAGCAGGGCGGCTAGGGCGCACGCGGGCGGCGTGCGCAGGGAGGCTGCGCGGCAAGGGCGTCTAGGCAGCCGCGGCTAGCAGCAGGGGCGCGCGGCGACAGCGCTGCAGGGGCGCACGGGCTCTGCAGGGCGCGCGGCGCTACAGAGGCGCGCTGGCAGCTGCAGGGCGCGCGGCGGCGGCCTTGCAATAAGGCGGCGGCGACGACGCGGGTTGGCAGCCCGCTGCGGCGGTGGCGGCCTTGCAATAAGGCGACGGCGGTGGCAGCCTTGCGACAAGGGCAACAACGGCGGCGACCTTGCGACAAGGGCAACGACAGCGGCGACCTTGCCCCACGCCGGCCGACTCCGCCCACCAAAATTGCGACGACGAGGAAGAAGACGAAGGGACTCCGATCTTCAGCAACGGCAGCAACGGTGATGATTTCGAATCCGATTTCCGGCACGCGCAACGAGAAAGGCGACGATGATAAAAACTTGGGGAAAAAGGAAACTAGGGTTTTCTTACGCACGTATGAAAATCCTAAATCCCATTATTTAAAAGAAAAAACTCACCCGCTTTCCTCGAAATGCATACCAAACATCCGCAAAGTTACAAAACCGTTTGCACGGATTCCGATGAACCGTTAGGCCTTAACAGGTACCGAACGTCCCGACACTCACTCTCCCGAATCCGATAACTTAAAAGTATCATTCCGAGAGATCCGCAAATCGGATTCGCGATCCGATTGCACCGCCGTTCTCCGTTCGACGGTGCCGACAGCATGACGACCTTCCCACCCAAAGATCTCACCCAAAAGTCAGTCCGAACAAATTACGGAGAAAACCCGCTTACCCGTCAAATCCCGTTTCTCACGCTTTTCGGTGCGACCCGCACCCCGGATTCGGAGATGGGTTCGACCAAACCCTCCATCCATATTTCACCAAAAAAACCCGGTGAAAACCATTCCGATGATTAGATCCTAAAAAAGTTAACAACATCACCCTCTTTAAATTTCAGAAGAGACCAAAATTATTCCAATTACCGAAATCTATGAATTTCTGAAATTCAAATATTGTTGTTATTACATGTGAAGTACAAGGAAACTTTACATTAGATAAACCGATACATGTGTAAATCAAGAAAGGGTAAATACAAAAGGGTTTCAGAGAAGAGAACATCGTGGTTGATGAACCCGGTTGGAAAACTATCCCCAAGCCGAGGTAGAGAAGGATCCACAGAAGAAGGATCAAGTACCACCTTGTGGAAATTGAGACACCCGACCGCCTTGGCATCGCGGAAGTCTCAAACCTCTCGAGCTCCCACGACGGACTTGTGCCAGGCAGGATGTTCTCGGGGAAAAGGTCGCCGACCTCGAAAAAAGGCCGGTCGAGGCGAGAAACGGCAACTTCCCGGCGAAAAGAACCAGACTTAGAACGGCTTGAACTCCTCCAAGCCCTAGGGATGGAGGCGAAGACCGGTTCTCCCCCAAGAAGGGTCATCTCAATGCATAACCACCCGTAAGCGACCGAAAATCGGCCTGACCACTGGCCGTAAGATCCCGGGTCGGTAGGTCACACACAGGGGCTTCACAGAATGAATCCCCGTTAGAATTCCAAAACGGAAAGAAGCTTTTGATGGTCGGCATCACAACGCCGCCAGATCGGGCAGCCGCCTTAAGAGTACCCTCAGAGGCGAAGAAGCTACGACCGGAACACCGGCGTAATAGTACTATAGGAGTCGTCATGAGAGAGGAAGTCGGTGCTAAGAAAACTGCAAGTAGGGCCTTTTTATAGGCCGACGGGGTAATGACAGTCACCCCTCGAAAAGCAGCATCTAATAGGGAGAACGGCGAAGGACGGTTTCGCCGAAAATAAAAAAAGATCAGTACCTGTTCACGAATTCCTCAAGCAATGAGCAGCTCCACTTGTCACGCCCCGGGCCCCAGCGGAAGCCTACCCGGTACGTGCACAGACCCGCCGTGTGCACAAGGTACCCCCCGGTACACACAAGGCGTCTACAATAACAAAGCGGAAAGGAAGCAACATACATATCCTACTAGTAATCAGAGCACAACTAAAACTATGCACAAAAGAGAAGAGTAGATAACTATCATACAAGGAGTTAAAATCCAAAACACAAAAGTAGTCCTCTCAAATACAACCTATCAAAATACATTGGTGGTCTCTATAACAAAATACATCAACACCTCTCCCACAAAGCAAAAGAAAAGGTGTGGTGACCCCGATCCCCGTGTAGCTTCTCCCATGAACCGTGGTGTAGAACACCTAGTGTTGGTGTGTCTGGCCCATAGTGCATCAAAGGGATGCCACAGATGGACCCTGTGTGATATCCACAGCTGGATTGGCCTTTGGCTGCATTCGCCGAATTTTCGAAATGGTTTTGGGCCAAACAGAGGTTGGATTTGGATTCAGCGCGGAAAAACGCTTGAAAACGGCTATTTGCTTGTTTGATTCTGAGTCCGGATGCCCAAAAACGGACTCCCGGAAGTTTTCGCTGAATTTCGGTGCATGGGAGGGGCCGTGGACCGCCGGCTGCCATGTGGCGGCCTGTTATTGGCCGGTCCGCAGCACTCGGTCCACAGAGGGGCGCGGCTGGGTGCACGGACCCGGCGCATGGACACGTGGCGCCGCCTGATTGGCGGGCTCGTGATGCGCGGTCTACTGGGTGGCGCGGCGGTGCATGGACCAAGGCGGGTGGACACGTGGCAGTCCCCGGTTGGTCGGTGCACGCGGCGCGGTCCACGGAACCCGAAATAGGGTGCGTGGACCGGGTGCAGGGGACACGTGTCGGCGTGCTACTCGCGGGCTCACGAGGAGCGGCGCACGGGGTCGCGGGCGGGCGCCTCGGGGCGCGTGCGTGGCAGGCGGCCAGGCTGCGCCTGCCTGCACGTGTGACCGCGACAGTGCCTGGGCCAGGTGGCGCTCCGCGATTGGCGGGCGCCACCTACCCGTTTGACCGGGGAGGCGCCACGCGGCGGCACCACACGCGCCCCGCACAGCTGTTTGCTGTGCGGGACACGTGTCGGTCACCGGGAGGGCCACGTGGCCACTCCCGGCGCGCCCCGCACAGCTGTTTGCTGTGCGGGTGACGTGGCCGCTCCAGGACGATCCGGGCGGCTACAGTGTTCCCCTTTTGCTGTCGGATTCGGGCGCCCGAATCTTCGGGAGCACCCGAATCTTCGGGAGCGCCCGAATCCGAGGACTTGGTTGGAATTTCTTCAATTGTTTTTCTGCGGCCTATAAATAGCCCGAGCCGCTTTCTTTTGCATTTTCTTTGGCACTTCCGAGCTTCAAACCGACGGGAGGTCTTCAGCAAAGTTGATCCCCACGCAGTGCTGCATCCATTTGTCGATTTCGGGGATTTTACGTGGCACGCTTATCGAGGTTTCCATTTTTCTTGACGCGTCGCGACGTTCCTTCGCCGGTGTTTCTCCCGTTGCGTTTCGGTGCGCGAGCTCCCCCGGCCTACTCCGACCACCTTTTCGAGCGATTTCTTCGCCGTTGGATCCGCGACAGGTAAGGCTACGATCTTGGTATTTTCAGCATTTCCTCGTTTCGCGCTTTTCGAGGAGTTCTTCCATGCTTACTGGGACCCTGGTTTTCTGTGAGGATTTCGAGGACAGCAGATTGATTCGGGGTTTTCTCCGCGCTCGGACATCGGATTGAGACGAGCCTTTGCACTTTTTGTATCTACTCGTCGCGAGGATTATCATAGTATTTTTCTTGAATTTTTCCGAGACCTTCCCGGAGGTATGGTTTTCTCCCTTCATCTGTGCATGGGATTACAGTTGTGTGGTTGTGAGGTTTTGCGCACCTGTGTTGTGGAATTTGTAACTTGGCCTACGGTGCTCGGAATTGGGCGTGCAGGTACCCGTTTCGAAGGTCTCGACGCGAGGATCGCTGTGGTATTTTTATTGGAATTTTTGGAGTTTGTTTTACAGGTGAAAATTTCGCATTAAGAGGAATGTTCCCAGCAGAATTGTAAAACTTGGATTTTATGGAATTAAGTGTAACTTTGGGTTGTATTTTTGTACCCAGGAAGTATTGAACACTGTTCCTGTATTGTTGGATTGGTGGGTGAACAGAGATAGCTGTTTCTGGGTATTCTCAGCTGTACGACTCCGGACAGTTAGCACCTTCAGGTGGGTGGCTTCGCTTTCAGGATCTATGGACTGTGCACTAATTCTATTGATATAGAATCATGCATGATAGTGATTGGACTTGGTAGCATGCTAGAATTTGAATGTTAATATTCTTTGTATTTATCTGATTATCGTATGATCTCTTCTGCTTCCTACCACCAGTTAAATATTTGTTATCTTGGAACCTGACCTAGCACCCCCGTCATATGTTGCATGTGTAACCAGACCAGTAGAAAACCCTCACTTGGGCTAGGGTTATTTATGTTTAGACATCCACACATTATGTTTCATTCCTGGACTTAGTGTTATCCTCGCCCGGGTAGTGGGCCGAGCGGTCGGGACTTCTTTTTAGTGTGGGATGCATTTGCGTGAAAATGGTTTTCAATAACAAATGTCACCTTTTTCCTGTAAATCTCCCCACTCGAAAGGATTCGAGTGGTCTGGGTTCTAGGGGTCGTTCCTTTGTCGGGACGAAAGCCACGGGGGCCGAGCCTGGAACCTGTTCTTGTTTGATAGGGTTGTAGGTGTAGGTCCCCCGGGACTTTCGGGCCCTGTTGGTGTCTTCTGCGTGTTGTACCGAGATTGTTGTGTTCCCGAACTATAAGGGGGGTCGGAAACTTCGATAGGCGGAGCCTAGAGTCTGTTCTTGTTTGATAGGGTTCTAAGCACCGGCCTATCGGGTTTCCTAACCCTTATGGTGTCGGTCTTTCCTGTGAGTTTAGTGTTCTGTTGTGGGAGCCGTCTGGTGGACGGTGGCCCTGGCTGTGTGGTTTTCCAGCCTGTGAGTGAGCGTTGGTGTTGTTAGTCGATCTTGTGATCGTAGTTTGGACTATAGCCTGCATGAGCCGTATTGAGCTCGACAGAGATGCGCGGATACTTTCCTCGGTGGGGTCGCGCCCCTCGAGTGCCACTCCGGAGTTGGGCCTGTTACTTGCTATCGCGACTTGTCGACGCAGTCCCTCTGGCTGGGCCAGTTTTGGCAGTCACGGACACCCTACGGTAGACCCGTCCTGTTGAGGATGTGCGGCAGTAGGTGGGCGCAGGTTTGACTGGACCCTATGCGGCAGTCAGTGTAGATTGGGTGACTGTACTTTGGCAGTTAGTAGATGCATCATGTTTCCATCTGTTCCACTCCTTGAGCATCTAGATAGAGGCATAGTAGCTGTAGAGTTACTTTTCCAGCCCTTTCATTTCAGTTTTATATTGTTACTTTATGCCTCTAGTAGACTTAGTGGGCAGACCGTCGGGCTTGTTGGCGGCACCCACTGAGAACTACTTGGGACGTAGTTCTCACACCCGTCGTGGTGTCTTTTCCCACAGGGACTCTTACTCCTGTTCCTGCTGCTCCAGTTACTGATCCGGCTGATCGAGGTAAGGGAGTCGCGAGATAGATCCCTACCAGTCGTCGTCGTCCAAAGAGTAGATGTACCCCTTTACTTTTTGAGAGTTCTTGTTGAGAGACCTTTGTAGTGAGGTATAGAGTTGTACTTTTTATTTTACTGTTCGAGAGACTTATGTTTTGGGGAGGTTTTTGAGTTGTATATATTTTCTTTTTCAGCAGTTTACTTTCAGCTCTGATATCTGTATAGTATAGTTGATCTTTTGCAGGTTAGTCGCTTCGTCTATACGGGGCTTCCCGTATGGGCGGCGGATCTGTTGGCGAGCCCGGGTCGCAGTTTCGACGCCGGGGCGTGACAAAAGGTGCCCTGTAACAACCTCAAGTGGCACGACGGGGACAAGCTAGCTAAGCGACAACCCCTTGCCACGGTCCCGAGCTCCTCCCGCCACGGATGGCTCTGAAAAACAACCACCCAAAATAGGGGTGAGAACTATTAATTAATAGTTCCCAGTAGGTAAGTCGCCGAGAGAAGCGAGATACACCACCAGGTCAACTGAGGCAAAAGATAGTATTACTACCGAAATAAAATGCAGATAATGAACAACTAAAGTAAAGTAAAGTACTCTACTACTATCATGCCTCTATGTTCATGCACAAGGTGATAATGATATGAATCTTTCATGCTATCATAATGTCCAACTACTATAAGTAGTATCATCTATGTGATGTCCAATGTCAAGTTTACTATCATGTATGTCCAACTCTCATGAATATATCATCTACGTGATATTCAACGTCAAGTTTAGTTAACTTTGATCATTCTATCTTGAAGACTTTCTTTGAGTCTAAGCTTGAGCCACGCCTCATGGTCCTGTGGTGGCACCCCCCCCCCCACGAAGCTATGCCAATCCACGGCGTCCCAATCGGCACCCAATCCCGCACGGCGATCATGATGTCGCAAATGGCCAACTCCGGAGTGCCGGCTTGGAGGGAGCGACCCTACCAAGCGTGTGCGAATGAGCACAAACGGCAAGCAAGCAAGTCTCGATCATTGTGTCTAAAACACGGAATAGCATCATCGACCTTTAGGTCGGGACATAGTACCTCGAGTGTCAAAGTTTCATATACAATATTAGCATTATCTTGCATAATGAAAGAGTAAAGCATTTACAAGGTGTCCTCATGTCTTAAACATGGAATTCTACTATTTAGCTTAATTGTAACAAGTTTAGAAGTTTTATACTTGTATCTCAATACACTAGATGGCACTAGTGTCATAATGTCCATTTGAACATGATCATGTATAACATGTTCCCATATTTCTAATACATGTATAGATGTTCTTTATTCATATCAAAGAGCTTGAGTTCACGAAAATTCCTATTTAAACCCCTCTTAAAGTGCCCATGAACATACAATGTTTACCTCCACTACATAGAGTATGAAATTTTCTACACATGAAGGGGTTCAAATGCATGGTCATAAATCATGATAAATCAAACGATGCATGTTTAATATAACAATGATGCCATAAAAGTCTATAGAAGACATAGGGGAAGTTCACCCATTTCGGTGAGAGCAAATCTATTAGATAGTGGCCAAACCCTTGCGAAGGAACCCGTCCAAGTTGCCCGCCTTTCCTCTTATGCTCCAAGAGAAGTTTCCAAAGAGGCAAGACATCATAAAAAAAAAACTAATCACGAAATTCCTTACCTTAGCCTCCAAGCACTCCAAGCTCTACTCGAACAATAGTTTGTATTTCCCCCTCTCCAACCTCCTTCCAAGCTTGATCTCCTCCACACAAGCTCTTCTCTAAGGCTCCTCTTGTTGGAGAAGAGTTCCCACGAGAGAGAAAAAGAAAGAGAGAGATGTATGTGGTGGAGAAGAAAAGAAAATTTTCTCTCATAACAAGTTGCTCTTACATCCATGTCCTTTCAATATCCCATCAATGTCCCATCAATGTCCTATTAATGTCCCATCAATGTCCTTTCGATGTCCCACAAAAATCCACAAGAGAGAGAAAAGGAAAAAGAGTATTCCCAACCTCTTATAAACTCAAATTCCACCTTGGAAGTACAAGGGATGGGAACTAGAGCTCCAACTCTCCGGAGACTTAAAACATCCAAAGGGTATCATTCAACTCTTCACACACTAGAACTTCCCAAATTGCTAAAGTTCAGTGTACTACACCACTCGTCCCAAATCCCTCGGAAATAGGCAAATATCTTGCCAAGGTACGGGGATGATTGAGGACGTCGAGATGTGAGTCAGTAAAGAAGGACTCGCATCCTAAATCTGGACCGATCTCAGTCGCGTGAGAACGCAGCACGCGATGCATACCAACGGCTGAAGGCATCAACCGGTAGAAGAAGCAGCCGATAAGGAGAGTCGCACCTCATCCAGGATCGACTTCGGCTGAAAGCGACCATTGAACCGCTCCAGGCAATCGACAAAAAGAGGGGAGTTTGAGTTAGCTTTCGGCCGCTCGAGCCGACAATGGAAAGATTTCGAAAAGGAGTGCGGGCGCGAATCGCGCAATCAACTCGGAACGGCAAGCGGCGTCCAGCATCGAAAAGCGCCGAGGATCACGCTCTAGCACAACGAATGGGGGAATGAACTTAGACGGGAAAACGGCTACTATCCTTTTAAGGATAATCAACTCAAAAGGAAGTCGTCGAGAATTTCACGATGATTCTCCTCAAATCACGTCGATAATTCAAATCGGCGCCTAGTAACGTGGTTTGGAAGTGTATAAATACCCGAACCATCGAAGGAAAAGGGATCCGGCAACCTCGTAAGCCAGGTACCACCTCAGCTTCTTCATCTATCTAGAAGTAGGTTAACTTAACTTTTCATACCTACATTTACTGCTTTCCTTTACTGCTTTCCAAGGAGTAAGCTTACTTGTAGTCCTTCTATCCCTATCTTCTTTCTTATATCCCCTTCTCAAATTAATATAAAGTGTAAACCGGCCGATTCGGTCGTGTCTTTATTTGTGCATTTAGAGTGTAAACCGGCTCATCGGCCGTGTCTTTATTTGTTCTTGTGCTTTAAAGTTATATTCGGCTCCTTAGCCGTATCATTATCTCTTTACCCGGTATGGCTACTCTAAGTCGAAACCGGCGATCACTCTCTTCCTCCGTAAACCCGATTCGGCTGTCACCGGCCGAACGGTCGTGAGAGTTACCAGAAGAGAACCCGGCCGAGCGGATCCCTCCTCGGCCCGATCGCTTGATCTGTTGGCACGCGGCGCATTCGACATCTCTGAGGGTCACCCCTAGGGGCCGATCACGGAGCAGCCACTTTTTGGCCCCAACAATACCTATGTCGTGAACTAGTTAAATTGACATTTCTCTAAAACATTAGAGAACTCAACATTGGACTAGAAAACAGTGTCATAGGACAGGTTGGATAACATGGTGGTAGGGCAACCACTTGGATTTGTGTGACAATGGAACCTAAGAAGGATGATAAATAGAGTGAAAGATAAATAGAGTGAAACATAGAAACCCTAAGTGATATGATTAAGGCGAGATGAACCTCAAAGTAAATATGGCTTGAGAATATAATTGTGAACCTAATGTCATCTAACATAGGTTGAGAACCTTGGATATATCAATTGAGTCGATCTATGACATGGGTGTCGGGTGGTACTAGGTATCTTGTTGAGCATTGTGCATATGACCGAAACATGCAGGAGCCGAAAGAGCTCATTTAGCATTCGCTCTTGGGGGTTGCTCCCCCAGGGCCTAGTCCTCTGGAGGTACACTATGCGAGCATACTCGCTCTTGCTATTTTGAGTGTCGATTTGGTGATGCATAGCATGACCCAATAGAATGATGGATGTTGGACACGACCCATGAAGGTCGGCGGCGCAAGCTGAGACTATACCTTGTGTGAGTTTCCAAGTTGATTGGGTATATGGGGTTATATTCAAATAACTGAACCGAATTTATGCATAATTAAGACCTGAACCCCTTTCTACTTCATGTAGCTTATTGCATAGTGAGGAATCTCTAAAATAGGGCCAAGTAAATTGGGCAATAAACTAGTGAGTAAAACCTAGTAAGCATCATATGACAGATCTCCTTATTGCATGTATAGTGAGGCATAGCATAGTATTTCTTTATGCATATATTATAGATTTTTATGCTTAGCCAATTACAGCTTATTCTATTGCTTATACTTATATTGCCTTCTTTGGACATAGTGGGTCGAATTTTTTCTTGAGTGACTGTATCCACTGGAAACTATTTTTATAATTCTCACCCCACATTTTTAGATCCAACTGAGCTGGCGGCAACAAAGAGAGGAAAGGGCGTAGCTTCCTAAATAGCTGCCCTACCATTTTGGTGATTTTGTAAAAGGTACCCTTGGATGATGCATATAAAGAGGGTCGTGAAAAGAATTGTAATTAATATTTTGGGTTGTAAAAAGGAGAAAAGAAAGAAAAAGGATGTAAATGTATAATGTGAATGAACGTTTGTAATAGCTTAATTGTTTTATGTTTTCTGTACCTTCGTCGCTCATTCATTGTATAAATCCTATTCTTATCTAGAATATCTTGATTTGTACTTGTAGTGCACCGGCTTTCGCTAAAGTGGCAAAGTGTGGATAAGTCACCCTAAACATGTTAAAAAACATGATAAAAATGAGTTAGAACAAATTTGGTTCGAAGCAAATCGTATTCGGATCGAAATTGAGTCGGAAATGGGCGAAAACATATAGGTCTAAAGCTTCAGACAGATTTCGGACGCCCTAAATGCCCTGCGAGTGCCCAGAGCTGCAGTAGTGGGCGCCCTATTCGTACATTCAGACTCTCAACCCGAGAGCTGGTTTTTGGCGCACGCGGGCTTTCGGACGCCAGGGCTGACCTGGGGGCACCCGGATGAACAGTAGCGGGCGCAGGGTGCGGGTGCTTCGGAGTGTCCGGGTGAACAGTGGCTCCGATGAATCAAACTCCCGGACAGGGTCGCAGGGGCCCGAAATGCGCGAAAACTGCATGGGTTCGTAGGAAATAAGGGATTTTAGGGGGGGCATTTGGGTCATTTACACTCCCCTGATACAGCCACCAACCCCCCTGACAAAACCCCTCCATTTCCCTCTCTTTCTCCCTCACTTCTCACACTCTCTCTCCCTGTGTTTTCTCTCCAGAGAAGAAGCAGCAGCAGCAATAGAGAGGGAAAGGGGTCTCTGTGGAGGCTTGAGCTGAGGGATTGATCTCCAAAGCAACTTGGAAAAGGTGGAGAAGGCCTCAAGGAAGGCTTTGGAAAGAAGATAGAACCCTTTCCCTATCTCCTTTGGCCAAGAGCTCAAGAAAGGTATGTAGAAAAAATTTAGAGTTTCGAAATTTTTGGGTTTATATGGATTTAAAAGTGATGAAATGATCTCTTATGAGTTCTTATCCGATTTTTAGGGGGTTTTGTGATGATTTGAAAGATCAAGCCCCCTTTCCCTCAAAAGAGAACACAAGGTGGGGGATTCTACCGAAAATGGTGATCTCTACTCTTTTCCTTTGCTTTTCAAATCTAGAAGAATGTTAGTAAGAATAGATGCGTAGAGAACAAATGATCATGAGCAAGTTAAAGTTTAACCCAAGGAGATAAATGTATTAAAAAAACCTACTCATAGGATGTTCTTGCATGACATTTAGTGGTAATTGGACTTAGGAGAAAACCTAGGTCTAGAGGTCAAATGTGTGGCATGAAACCTAGGAGAAGAATCTAGGTTAAAATGAGTTACATTTAACTTAGGAGAAAACCTATGGAGGAAATATAAAGTTTTAACATTTGAGTCATCGAACACTAAGGTTAAAGAGATATGTCGATGTATATTGTCCTTGGTGACTATTTGCGACCGTAGAGTAATAAACTTAGGGTGAATGTGCAAACTTGAGTAACAAGAGAACTCTAACCTAAATAATAGTCCTTGAGACATCTTGGCTATCCTAAAGTTAATAACCTAGGGTAAAAGGCAAAAGTAAATGATAATGCAAATGGCACTTCCGAATTTGGGACTCGTAATTTGGGAGGTTTGAGCTAATGCCGACTCCCAGGGCATGGGCCCCTTTAGGCGAGGTACTTCCGAAAGGCTTAAAAAGGAAAAGGAAAAGTAGCGTAAATGCACCTTCGGATTTGGGACTCGTAATTTGGGAGGTTTGAGCCGATGCCGACTCCTCGAGCATGGGCCCCTTTAGGCGAGGTACTTTCGGAAGGTTAAAGATAAAATGTATTGTAAATGGCACCTTCGAATGCGAGACTCGTTTTGAGAGCATGACTCTTAGGGCACGGGCCCATTGGACGAGATACTTTCGAAGGGTTAAAAGTAAAAGGAAAATGAAAGTAACTAATGGTGGTCGGGTTAGTTGTAACCCTTATAGCGGCATAGTTGCCGGGTAATGGCATAGCAGCCTAGTGTAGCATGGCATAATAGCATATTGATTTTGAGCATGGCTAGTGAAGTGATTTTATATCAGCATGCTAGCATAGTATTTACAACTCTTCATATATATTATCTTGCTACTATTGCTTCCATTGGACCAAGAGGTGTAGAACATATTTCTCGGTGAATGAACACACTAGGAACTATTCGTAGTTCTCACACCCTGTTGGTTTCCACTTTTTACAGATCCAGGTACCGCCGGCAAGGAACACGACAGGGTCAAGAACCAAGCAGCTTAGAGACCTAAAGGGTCTAACAATATATTACCCGTTTTTGAGCATTTCGAGCGAACTATGCATTTTGTGAGGAAAAACAAAGAAAATTGTAACTATTTGTCGTATAGTACATGTTGATAGGAAATTGTAATTAATACTATATTGTGATGTTCAATCCTATACTTTGCTTTCAACTTATTATAAACTTTTTGTTTAAAGGTTGAATGTTTTAGTTTAGCAGTTTACTCTGATATTGTATCTCATTATACACTTGTATTGATTGAGATGGATGTTCCGTTCCTTTCGGGTATAGAGAGGTTAACCTAGGATAAAAGGCAAAAGTAAAAGATAATACAAATGGCACCTTCGGATTTGAGACTCGTAATTTGGAAGGTTTGAGCTGATGCTTACTCTCCGGGCATGGGCCACTTTAGGTGAGGTACTTCCGAAAGGTTTAAAAAAGAAAAGGAAAAGAAACGTAAATGCATCTTCAGATTTGGGACTCGTAATTTGGAAGGTTTGAGCCGATACCGACTCCCCGACTATGGGCCCCTTTAAGCGAGATACTTCCGGAAGGTTAAAGATAAAATGTATTGTAAATGGCACCTTCGAATGTGAAACTCGTTTTGGGAGCATAACTCCTAGGGCACGGGCCCATTTGACAAAATACTTTCGAAGGGTTAAAAATAAAAGAAAAATGAAAGTGACCAATGGTGGTCGCGTTAGGTGTGACCCTTGCAGCGACATAGTGGCCAGGTAGTGGCATAGCAGCCTAGTGTGGCATGGCATAGTAGCATATTGATTTTGATTATGACTAGTAGTGTGGTAATTTTATATCAGCAGGCTTGTCACGCCACGGGGTCGAACTGCGACCCGGGCCCGCCAACAGATCCGCCGCCCATACGGAAAATCTCGCATAGGCGTAGCGTCTAACCTGCAAAAGATAGTACTACAGCTATGCAGATATCAGAGCGGGAAATAAAGTGATGTAAAAATAAAATCCAATCACTATACATCCGAAAATAAAATACAATATCTATCACCCAAATATGAATAACCATCATACATCATCCTCTCTACAGCATCTCTACACCCAAAAGGGAGGTAAACCACAAAAATAATACATCAGTCTCTCATACATACAGAAAATCTCTCAAAAGAGTAAAATATACAACATCCAACTGACTGCACTAAAAACTCTCCAACCAGAGGTACAGCTACACTCCTCGGGCAGGTAGGGATCTAGCTCGTGACTCTCTCGCCTCGCACAAAGACCGAAGGATCAGAAGCTCCCGCATAGACTGCAAAACAAATGGGAGGAAAGGAAAGAGGGGGGGGGGGGCGGGGAGAACCCCCCCAAAGGGTGTGAGAACCACTAGTAAACCAGTAGCCCTCAGTGGGTAAATCCTCAAACCACTAGTAAACTAGTAGCCCTCAGTGGGTAAATCCTCGAACTCCGACGTACCTACCAAGCCTACCAGAGGCAAAAAGGAAAGTAAAGCGGTAAGCTGGAATAATCTGCTGATAAGGAAAAACTACCACTACTATGCCTCTAATGCAGTACCGAAACAAACGACTGTATGCATGCATCAGTGAATAGTAATTGCCAAAATAAACCCAATCAATGGAGCAGTAAAAATCGGTACTGCCTGCTCTGTCACCATCATCGAATATGCCAGCCAACGCATAGCACCGATGTAATATGGGACTCAACTGCCTGCTCTGTCTCCATCATCGGGTACTCCAGCCAACGCATAACACCGATGTAATATGGGACTCAAGAACCCAATAACTGACCGGCACCTACCCGATACAGTCGCACACTCCGGAGTGGCACTCGAGGGGAGCTACCCGCACGATGAAGCAATCTATCGAACATATCTCAATATAGCAGGGCTTAGTCACGACTATGCTCAAAGTGGGAGACTCCATGTCACTAACAAAACCCCGATCCCAATCCGATGCTAAAAGCAACATCCGGTCAACCGCCCAATGTCCGCAGTTGCCGCAACACCCCACAAGTCCACAATTTGGTAGAATAATCAACATCCGGTCAACCGCCTAATGTACACGGTTGCCGCAACACCCCACAAGTCCAAAATCTGGTACAACCTTTCCCAGACTCAATGATCTCGACTACACTATCCCAAACTCCTGCTTGAACCCGAGCAACATGAAGCATAAGTCTGAATAAAAAGGAGAAAAGGAATAATCATGATTTCTCTTAAGTCAAGTCCCAACATGATAGTGTAGCGATAAAAGATGGCCTATCTAGATGTCCATACAAGCATGCAATAGTTCTCAAATAACATGGCATGAAAAGTATCAAGTACCATTTACACATAGAAGTAGACCAACATGTCATAACCACTAACCAACAACACATGCTCTCCAAATATACTCATGAAGTACTAGTCTCACATAAAAAAGCTAAGAAATAACCAGAATAATTCATCCATGCATAATCCACAATGGGGTGGTGCAACAATATACAAAGTGTCGGGGATCACCCTAATAGCCCTAGTGAGTAAGTCGTAAAAAGAGGTGCTCAACAACCCACCTGGAACGCGCAGATCTGAAATCCGATCCGGCTGAAATTTGGCGTGCGCGTTCTCTCAGCGTCTACGGTCCCAACGAATCCAAAATCTCCCAAAAACTCCTCCCGGATCAACGGTGGCGAGCAAATCTGTGAGGACCCGAATTCCCACTTAAGATATTTCTGTCGGTTTAGTGGCCTTTGGGAGTGTTTGTGCGCGTGTCGGACCGAAGAAATGGATTTGTGGTGCAATTTGGGATTTAGTTGCATCACTGGAGGCCTGCGTGGTGTGTCAGCGTGTTTGCGCGCAATTTGGACACAAGTGTTGGACTTTGGGCTTAAAAGGAGATCCCGTGGGAAATTGGAGGACCCATCGAGTGTTTAGAAGTGATTTCGCGCGACGCGGATGTCAAATTCGGACTCCGGGCGAAGTTTGGATAAAAGATCACCTCTCCGGTTGCCTTCGGAAATTTTTAGAGTTGGAATTTGGCAAATCGGACTTCAGAATTGGACCCGGCGCGGAAATCGGATCAAGTTGGCTATCCGGGGGCATTCGGCGAATTTTCGGTTGAGAATTTGGCGAAATGGACATCGTTTTTGGATTCAGCGCGCGAAATCGTTGAGAAAGGGCTATTTACTTGTTTGTTTTGGAGCCCGGATGAAGTGCGCGTTTTTCGAGACGACGCGGCACGAATCCCGAGGACGGCGCGCGGATCGAGGCTGGCGTGCTGCGCACGGCGCGCAGTTGGCGGGCTGGGGAAGCGCGCCTCGTGCGCGGGTCAACGCGGGGCCGCCACGTGGCGGGCCCCCGTTGGCGCCCGCGCGGGCGCAGGGGCACGCGCCCATGTGGCGCGCGGGTGTCCCGCGCCTGGGGTGGCGCTGGTGTAACGCGCCCGTGTGGCGGGCGCGTTGCCGCGTGCCGCGTGGCGCGTGGCGCTGTGGGCGCGCGCGTGGACCGGGCGCGCGTGCCCATGTGCCGTGGACCGCGAACGGTGGCCCCCCATTGGCCGGTGCACCGTGGACCGGTGCACCGTGGACCATCCCTTTCTCCTCCTCCTTTTCTTCTTCTTCTTTCTCTCCCGCACGCCATTTCTCCTCTTTTCTTTCCTTTCTTCTCCAACCGAGAGCGAGAGGGTGTGAGGGAGAGGATTATGGGTGGTGCGGCGGTGCGTCGTGGGCCTCGTGGAGCGCGCGGGGTTTTCCAACGGGGCGGTTGGACGGCGCGACGCGTCGAGGTACGGTCCCGCACTTGTTTTTACGGTATTTTTGGCACAGTTTTGGAGCGATCTTTTGGACAGTGAATTAACCCTCTTGCTCTTATCTGTGTTAGGGACCGTGTTTTACTGCACCGTTTTGCGTGCGGTCCCCGACGCCGTGCACCGTTTTGCGTGCGGACTCCGTTTTGCGTGCGGATTCTGGCACCGTGCTCCGTTTTGCGTGCGGATTCCGACACCGTGCACCGTTTTGCGTACGGACTCCGTTTTGCGTGCGGACTCCGGCACCGTGCACCGTTTTGCGTGCGGTCCCCGACGCCATGCACCGTTTTGCGTGCGAACTCCGTTTTGCGTGCGGATTCTGGCACCGTGCTCCGTTTTGCGTGCGGATTTCAGCACCGTGCACCGTTTTGCGTGCGGACTCCGTTTTGCGTGCGAACTCCGGCACCGTGCATCGTTTTGCGTGCGGACTCCGGCGGCATGCTCCGTTTTGCGTGCGGACTCCGGCGGCGTGCTCCGTTTTGCGTGCGGATCGCGTGAAGGCCAATTGCAAGTGTCTACGAGCAATTGGTGGCACATCGAGGTGAGTGGCCTTATCTCCAAGTTTTATGGACTGTACAGTAATTCTACTGTTGTAGGACTATGCATGATAATTTATTTTCTTGTGTAGCATACTAGATTGTAGGAATTGTTATTCCTTTTATCCTCTGTTAATATAGTTATCTTGGAACTTGACCTAGCACCCCCGTCATATGTTGCATGTGTAACCACACCAGTAGAAAACCCTCACTTGGGCTAGGGTTATATATGTTTAGACACCCACACTGTTTTTCTATTCCTGGACATAGTGTTATCCTCGCCCGGGTAGTGGGCCGAGAGGTCGGGACTTTCTTTTAGTGTGGGATGCTTTTGCACTCGTGCTTGGGAGCAGAGTGGAGTCTGGTAGTTGTAGTGGGTTGCTTATCTGTGCCGGGAGCCGTTTGGGTAAACGGTAGTCCCGGGAGGTCTTGTATCCCTGTTGTGCTGTCGTGGGAGGGAGCCGTTGAGCAGACGGTAGTCCCGGGCCGTCGAGTATCTTCCGATCAATGTTGTTGGGAACCGTTGGGGTTGACGGTGATCCCAGGTCGTTGAGTGTTGTCCGACCAGTATTATTAGCCTGAGTTGTGGGTCGTTCCTGGCTGTGGAGTACCTCCAGCCAGTGTGCTTTGTGCTGCGAGCTGTTGGAGAGGCTAGTGTCTCGTGTTTCATGTGAGCTGATCAGCTGAGTCGTGGAGAGTGCTCCGACTGTTGTACGAGATATTTGGGGATCTTGAGTCCTACCGTTCTGAGAGTGAGCGTGGATCTTGACTATAGCCTGCTTATGCCAATGTTTGATACTCTATGCCGCACCGTTTTCCTCAGCTGGAGTCGCGTCCCTGAGATGCCGCTGTGGATACGATGGTTGGCCTGTTGAGGCAGTTTTCCGCAGTGGATGCAACGATGGGCCTGTTGAGGCAGTTTTGCGCGAGGGGTGAGTTAGTCGGGCAGGACGCCCCACGTAAATCCCGTCCTCATGTGGATGTGTGGTAGTGGGCAGGTGCGTTCCTAGTCGACAGGCGCAGGCTTGACTGGACCCTATGAGACAGTCAGTTCCATTGGGTCGATTGAGCACCTTGGGTGCGAGTGGTCACCTTTACTTTCATCTGTTCCACTTTTTGAGCATCTAGATAGAGGCATGGTAGCTGTAGAGTAGCTCCAGCTTTTCTTGTTCAGATTTCAGTGCACTGTTATCTTTTGCCTCTAGTAGACTTAGTGGGCAGACCGTTGGGCTTGTTGACGGCACCCACTGAGAACTACTGTGGGAAGTAGTTCTCACACCCGTCGTGGTGTCTTTTTCCCCAGGAACTTCTTCTCCTGTTGCTCCAGTTGCTGATCCTTCTGACCGAGGCGAGGGAGTCGCGAGCTAGTTCCCTACCCGTCGTTGGAGTGTAGCGGTACCCCTTCAGAGGAGAGCTTCAGTTGATTAGTTTACTTCTTTTTCCTCTGTTGAGAGACCTTTGTTGTGAGGTATAGAGTTGTACTTTATTTTACAGTTTGAGAGACTGATGTAGTGAGGATACTTTTGTATTTGAGAGCTTGTACACCGATGTATTTTATTGGAGATATCTCCCTTTTGAGTTTTGTATCAGAGGACTTTTTATACGATCGTATTTGGGAGATGGATATTGTATTATTTTCAGTTTTTAGTAGTTACTTTCAGCTCTGACATCTGTATACTGTAGTTGATTCTTTTTGCAGGTTAGACGCTTCGTCTGTACAGCAGTTTCCGTACAGATGGCGGATCTGTTAGCGAGCCCGGGTCGCAGTTCCGACCCCGGGGCGTGACAGATTAGAGTGGTATCAGAGCCTAGGTTGTAGGTCGTGGTGGACTTAGAAACCCTAGGCTTGTGGTTGGACATTAGGATGACTACGTGAGAGTCGTGACTTATAGCGAGAGTCTTGATTGAGTTTTTACCTCTCCCAAGAGACGGGATGAGTGATTGGCATGTTTACTTTCCCAAGCGATTATGTTGGCTGCAGACAACATAATGCTATGGAATGGATGACATGTCTTAGACTTTCGCTGGATTGGGTCGTATGGTTGTTGTGTCCTGACGTTTGTTATTGTGCAGTGGACTACGATACTCCTGAGACGTCGTGTTGTGAAGAGGACACACCCCGCACCTGATGAATACCCGAGCAGCGGGAGGCAGAGCTATCAGAGCAGAGCGAGACCCAGGAGTTTGCGTGTTGAGATAGTTTCCCACTTTAACCGAGAGAGGCCGAATCCCTGAACGGTAAAGGATCGAGAACTTCGATAGGCTGAGCCTAGAGTCTGTTCTTGTTTGATTGGGGTTCTAGGCACCGGTCTATCGGGATTTTCGGATCTTTGCAGCGTCAATCGGTTCTTCTCGCCTATGAGTGGGGTGTTGTTATGGGAGCCGTTTGGAGTGACGGCAGTCCCAGCTATGTAGATGCTTTCCACTGGCCGAGCTACCAGATGGATACATTGCCCCTGGCCGAGTTACCAGGTGTGCACATGCCCTGGCCGAGTTACCAGGAGGATACTTTCCACTGGCCGAGCTACCAGATGGATACATTGCCCCTGGCCGAGTTGCCAGGTGGGCACATGCCCTGGCCGAGTTACCAAGAGGACACTTTTCCCTGGCCGAGTTACTAGGAGGATACTTTCCGCTGGCCGAGCTACCAGATGGACACATTGCCCCTGGCCGAGTTACCAGGTGGGCACATGCCCTGGCCGAGTTACCAGGAGGACACTTTTCCCTGGCCGAGTTACCAGGAGGATACTTTCCGCTGGCCGAGCTACCAGATGGATACATTGCCCCTAGCCGAGTTACCAGGTGGGCACATGCCCTGGCCGAGTTACCAGGAGGACACTTTTCCCTGGCCGAGTTACCAGGAGGATACTTTCCGCTGGCCGAGCTACCAGATGGATACATTGCCCCTGGCCGAGTTACCAGGTGGGCACATGCCCTGGCCGAGTTAGCAGGAGGACACTTTTCCCTGGCCGAGTTACCAGGAAGATACTTTCCACTGGCCGAGCTACCAGATGGATACATTGCCCCTGGCCGAGTTACCAGGTGGGCACATGCCCTGGCCGAGTTACCAAGAGGACACTTTTCCCTGGCCGAGTTACTAGGAGGATACTTTCCGCTGGCCGAGCTACCAGATGGACACATTGCCCCTGGCCGAGTTACCAGGTGGGCACATGCCCTGGCCGAGTTACCAGGAGGACACTTTTCCCTGGCCCAGTTATCAGGAGGACACTTTCCACTGACCGAGCTACCAGATGGATACATTGCCCCTGGCCGAGTTACCAGGTGGGCACATGCCCTGGCCGAGTTACCAGGAGGACACTTTTCCCTGGCCGAGTTACCAGGAGGATACTTTCCACTGGCCGAGCTACCAGATAGGTACATACCCCTGGCCGAGTTACCAGGTGGGTACATGCCCTGGCCGAGTTACCAGGTGGTTGCTTTAGTGAGATTGAGATGGTCTGACAGGACGCCGAAATTTGGTGGCGTCGAGTTCATCCTGTTGGACTACCGGGAGCGCAGTTGTTGACTTGGAACCAGTTTCGTGCTTTGCGGCTCAGGGCCTTCTTTCCTGACAGTGTAAGCAGAAACTGGAAGGGGATCTTAGACTCCTGCAGCAGGGGAGTCGACCTCTTTTGGAGTATGTTCGCGAGTTTTACGATTGTTGAGCCGTGTACCCCATGTCGCCTGGATGAGGCCCAGGAGGTTGAGCTAGTTGAGAAAGGACTGCATCGGAATATCTATCACTTGGTGTATTCTCGGCGGGTGCCGACGTTAGATGCAGCGATTGAGCATGCTTAGCGGGTTGACCGAGGATCAGTGATCATGTCAGAGATAGACGGAGCGCCAGGGACCAGCTCCGGGGAGAGGCATCCAGTGCCGCCTGAGTTTGGACAGTCGAGTAGATCGAGACCCCGGGGCCGCCACGATTCCAGTCTGAGGGTCGTGAGTCTCAGAGGAGACAGACCAGAAAGTTCTCCACAGCCGATGTATCAGCAGCAGCAGCGGGATGACTGTGTCCTTTGTGGTGGGCCGCATTTTGCGCCACAGAGTGACTACAAGCAGGGAACAGATCATGGTCTTGTCCTAAAGCAGGGTCATCAGTCGCTTGGGCAGCTTCGGCTCCTCCTCCGCTCTTCCAGACAGGCGGAGCTTCGACAGGTTATGGCCAGATAGTTAGGGCCACTTCTTCGCGGCAGTCCGACGGACGACCACCCCCGAGCGGGAGCGTCTATGTCGCACAGGATGAGGATTCGGGGGCAGCTAGCCACGTGGTGGCAGGTATTAATCTTATCTCCCCTGCACGCACTTGAGCGTTATTTGTTACCGGAGCATCGAATTCTTTTCTTCTGTAGCGCATTTGCATTGTTGTATGGGCTAGAGATAGGACCCTTAGCTTGTGCTCGTGAGGTTCAGATACATGATCACGTGTTGCACATAGATGAGTGTTGTTGGTCCTACCCAGTGCAGTTAGGGCCCTGGTTTTTGCCTGTTGATCTTTTGGCCCTTCCTCAGCTCCGGGATTTCGAGGTAGTGTTGGGTATAGGACTGTGAGGATCTGAGACCTTGATGCTTGAGTGATGCCACACCGTTGATACACGGTGGTGATGCCACACCGTTGATACACGGTGGTGATGCCACACCGTTGATACACGGTGGTGTTGCCACACCGTTGATACACGGTGGTGATGCCACGCCGTTGATACACGGTGGTGATGCCACGCTGTTGGTGCACGGCAGTGATGCCACGTTGTAGGTACACAACGGTGAGAGTTTTTGGATGGTTCGAACTTTTGACTGCGAGTTTGAGCATCAGCTTTATGATCGCCTTGCGAGCCGGTTTTCAGTCCCGTTCACCGACGGTTTGGTCCCCGTCAGGGTGTTCTTTATTAGTGGAGGGATCAACTTCGACCCGTGGGTCCGTTGGGGTTATGATAGCATGTTGAGTGACCAACTGTGGCATGAGTTTGTGTCTCTTGAGGATCCCTTTTGAGGTTAGCCTACAGTTGAGTAGTCCACTCGGGTGGTTTTAGATCGGGAAGTAACCGAGTGAAGACCCCAACTTATTGGATTCCTTTCCTTATTGGATAAATGTGTGGGTATGCTTCGGGTCGCCTTGTTGAGGTTGGCACCATGATGTGGTTTGGTGCGTGTTGCACTAGTGGTTATTTCTGTTTTCCCCCAGCCTTTTATTGGAGCCCCATTGGTATTTCACGTCTCAGCTCAGGAGTGATGTGTTTTTCCTCGCCCGTGATTTACTTGCCCCTTTGAGATCTGTGATTGTTGGAGTACGAGGGACGCCCGTTGCAATTTCTGGCTCGAGAGATGAGAGAATTGCACATCGGGCCATACCGTACTTGTTGTTGTCGTTATTGCGGAGTAATCACGGGGAGTGAGTGGTGTTTCGGGAGCTGGAGGCGTATTGATGGAAACCTACCCGTGGTATTTGTGACTCCTGATGGACTTGATCTAGTTTCGAGGACGAAACTTTCTTTTAGTGGGGGAGGATGTGAGGACCCGAATTCCCACTTAAGAGATTTCTGTCGGTTTAGTGGCCTTTGGGAGTGTTTGTGCGTGTGTCGGGCCCAAGAAATGGATTTGTGGTGCAATTTGGGATTTAGTTGCATCACTGGAGGCCTGCGTGGTGTGTCGGCGTGTTTGCGCGCAATTTGGACACAAGTGTTGGACTTTGGGCTTAAAAGGAGATCCCGTGGGAAATTGGAGAACCCGTCGAGTGTTTAGAAGTGATTTCGCGCGACGCGGATGTCAAATTCGGACTCCGGGCGAAGTTTGGATAAAAGATCACCTCTCCGGTTGCCTTCGGGAATTTTTAGAGTTGGAATTTGGCAAATCGGACTTCAGAATTGGACCCGGCGCGGAAATCGGATCAAGTTGGCTATCCGGGGGCATTCGGCGAATTTTCGGTTGAGAATTTGGCGAAATGGACATCGTTTTTGGATTCAGCGCGCGAAATCGTTGAGAAAGGGCTATTTACTTGTTTGTTTTAGAGCCCGGATGAAGTGCGCGTTTTTCGAGACGACGCGGCACGAATCCCGAGGACGGCGCGCGGATCGAGGCTGGCGTGCTGCGCACGGCGCGCAGTTGGCGGGCTGGGGAAGCGCGCCTCGTGCGCGGGTCAACGCGGGGCCGCCACGTGGCGGGCCCCCGTTGGCACCTGCGCGGGCGCGGGGGCACGCGCCCGTGTGGCGCGCGGGTGTCCCACGCCTGGGGTGGCGCTGGTGTAACGCGCCCGTGTGGCGGGCGCGTTGCCGCGTGCCGCGTGGCGCTGTGGGCGCGCGCGTGAACCGGGCGCGCGCGCCCATGTGCCGTGGACCGCGAACGGTGGCCCCCCATTGGCCGGTGCACCGTGGACCGGTGCACCGTGAACCATCCCTTTCTCCTCCTCCTTTTCTTCTTCTTCTTTCTCTCCCGCACGCCATTTCTCCTCTTTTCTTTCCTTTCTTCTCCAACCGAGAGCGAGAGGGTGTGAGGGAGAGGATTATGGGTGGTGCGGCGGTACGTCGTGGGCCTCGTGGAGCGTGCGGGGTTTTCCAACGGGGCGGTTGGACGGCGCGACGCGTCGAGGTACGGTCCCGCACTTGTTTTTACGGTATTTTTGGCACAGTTTTGGAGCGATCTTTTGGACAGTGAATTAACCCTCTTGCTCTTATCTGTGTTAGGGACCGTGTTTTACTGCACCGTTTTGCGTGCGGTCCCCGACGCCGTGCACCGTTTTGCGTGCGGACTCCGTTTTGCGTGCGGATTCTAGCACCGTGCTCCGTTTTGCGTGCGGATTCCGACATCGCGCACCGTTTTGCATACGGACTCCGTTTTGCGTGCGGTCCCCGACGCCGTGTACCGTTTTGCGTGCGGACTCCGTTTTGCGTGCGGATTCTGGCACCGTGCTCCGTTTTGCGTGCGGATTTCGGCACCATGCACCGTTTTGCGTGCGAACTCCGTTTTGCGTGCGGACTCCGGCACCGTGCATCGTTTTGCGTGCGGACTCCGGCGGCGTGCTCCGTTTTGCGTGCGGATCGCATGGAGGCCAATTGCAAGTGTCTACGAGCAATTGGTGGCACATCGAGGTGGGTGGCCTTATCTCCAAGTTTTATGGACTGTACAGTAATTCTACTGTTGTAGGACTATGCATGATAGTTTATTTTCTTGTGTAGCATGCTAGATTGTAGGAATTGTTATTCCTTTTATCCTCTGTTAATATAGTTATCTTGGAACTTGACCTAGCACCCCCGTCATATGTTGCATGTGTAACCAGACCAGTAGAAAACGCTCACTTGGGCTAGGGTTATTTATGTTTAGACACCCACACTGTTTTTCTATTCCTGGACATAGTGTTATCCTCGCCCGACTAGTGGGCCGAAAGGTCGGGACTTTCTTTTAGTGTGGGATGCTTTTGCACTCGTGCTTGGGAGCAGAGTGGAGTCTGGTAGTTGTAGTGGGTTGCTTATCTGTGCCGGGAGCCGTTTGGGTAAACGGTAGTCCCGGGAGGTCTTGTATCCCTGTTGTGCTGTCGTGGGAGGGAGCCGTTGAGCAGGCGGTAGTCCCAGGCCGTCGAGTATCTTCCGGTCAGTGTTGTTGGGAACCGTTGGGGTTGACGGTGGTCCCAGGTCGTTGAGTGTTGTCCGACCAGTATTATTAGCCTGAGTTGTGGGTCGTTCCTGGCAGTGGAGTACCTCCAGCCAGTGTGCTTTGTGCTGCGAGCTGTTGGAGAGGCTAGTGTCTCGTGTTTCGTGTGAGCTGATCAGCTGAGTCGTGGAGAGTGCTCCGACTGTTGTACGAGATATTTGGGGATCTTGAGTCCTACCGTTCTGAGAATGAGCGTGGATCTTGACTATAGCCTGCTTATGCCAATGTTTGATACTCTATGCCGCGCCGTTTTCCTCAGTTGGAGTCGCGTCCTTGAGATGCCGCTGTGGATACGATGGTTGGCCTGTTGAGGCAGTTTTCCGCAGTGGATGCAACGATGGGCCTGTTGAGGCAGTTTTGCGCGAGGGGTGAGTTAGTCGGGCAGGACGCCCCACGTAAATCCCGTCCTCATGTGGATGTGTGGTAGTGGGCAGGTGCGTTCCTAGTCGACAGGCGCAGGCTTGACTGGATCCTATGAGGCAGTCAGTTCGATTGGGTCGATTGAGCACCTTGGGTGCGAGTGGTCACCTTTACTTTCATCTGTTCCACTTTTTGAGCATCTAGATAGAGGCATGGTAGCTGTAGAGTAGCTCCAGCTTTTCTTGTTCAGATTTCATTGCACTGTTATCTTTTGCCTCTAGTAGACTTAGTAGGCAGACCGTTGGGCTTGTTGACGGCACCCACTGAGAACTACTGTGGGAAGTAGTTCTCACACCCGTCGTGGTGTCTTTTTCCCCAGGAACTTCTTCTCCTGTTCCTGTTGCTCCAGTTGCTGATCCTTCTGACCGAGGCGAGGGAGTCGCGAGCTAATTCCCTACCCGTCATTGGAGTGTAGCGGTACCCCTTCAGAGGAGAGCTTCAGTTGATTAGTTTACTTCTTTTTCCTCTGTTGAGAGACCTTTGTTGTGAGGTATAGAGTTGTACTTTATTTTACAGTTTGAGAGACTGATGTAGTGAGGATACTTTTGTATTTGAGAGCTTGTACACCGATGTATTTTATTGGAGATATCTCCCTTTTGAGTTTTGTATCAGAGGACTTTTTATACGATCGTATTTGGGAGATGGATATTGTATTATTTTCAGTTTTTAGTAGTTACTTTCAGCTCTGACATCTGTATACTGTAGTTGATTCTTTTTGCAGGTTAGACGCTTCGTCTGTACGGCAGTTTCCGTACAGATGGCGGATCTGTTAGCGAGCCCGGATCGCAGTTCCGACCCCGGGGCGTGACAAAAACGGTGAAGTGTTGTCCAACAATGTAGTGCAAAAATCAGCAGGCGCGCGACAATGGCGTAGATGTGAAAACGAGCACAAATTCAGTCCGGGGCCAAAAAGGAAAATGCTCACCTTGATCGTGACAAAAAGTTCCAACTTTCCCTTTCATCGCGAAACTCCAAAATCTCAGCGAAAACTGTAACAAGAGCCGAGCACAGTGTAAATTTTAGTCCCAAAAATTCTGCATTTCGCTGTTTGCGCAACAGTCCCAAAAACTGCAATTTTTCACCTGCGAAAAGTCCTCCAAAAATTCCAGAAAAATCACGACTGCAATACTTGCGAAGTGTAGATGCGAATCGAGTACTTAAACTCCCAGTTCCGACACCCATAGGCCGAGAAAAGGCATGATCTCTCCTCCGCTGTCCAAAAATTGCCGCAGAAAAAGGGTGTCTAAAGATGCTCCGAAAAACCCAATAAAAACTCGAAATGGAGGGAAATGGTAAATACGAAAAACAAAGGCCCACCTCTCGTGGAAACGTTGCCGCAAGAATCGGCTAAAAACTCCTTCGTGGTAGCTCAGGGGAGCCCGCGGACGGAACTGGGACGAAAAAAAGGCACCGAAAGAGGAACGTCGAAGTGCGCCGAGTCACTGGAATCGTCGATGTCGCGGTCTCCAAAAAAATCCCAAGATCTTTGGAAGAGTAGAAGACAAGATGAGGAAAAGCTCTGCCAAAACCCCCACAAAAAACCCCTCCAAAAAAAATCGAAAAGAGGGAGAGAAATGGCCTATTTATAGGCAAATCGCAAAATTTCGGGTTAGGGGGACATTTTTGGGCGCCCGAATCATTCGGGCGCCGAACAGCGGACGCCGCTCCCCCGATCGCGCAGCGCCCGAATCCTCCCAGGCGTGACGCGTGTCCCGAACACGGGACAGCGGGTGCGGGGCCGCTCGGGCCACGCCACGTGGCCCGACCGCCGCTGCGGTGCGAGTGGCGCCCGCCAATCGCGGGGAGCCACGTGGCGCCCCCGCGTACGGGCGCCCACCTGCCCGCCTGCCCCCGCACGCCCTCTCACCTGCCCCGCCTGCCCCCGCGCCTGCGTGGACCCCGCGCGCTGCGCCGGCCAATCCTGGGCCGCCACGTGGCCCCCCCGTCGGTCTACAACACCCCTATGCACCAGAATGCGCAGAAAACTTCAGGGTGTCCGTTTTTTAGCGTTCGGACTCAAAAAAACATCCAAATAGCCAATTTTCAACGTTTTTCCGCGCTGAATCCAAATCCGGCCTCCGTTTAGCGAGAAACCACTTCCAAATTTTCGGTGAAGGCAGCCGAAGGGCAACCTGATCCATTTTTCGCGCTGAGTCCATTTCTTAGGTCCGATTTACGCGCAAACACTTCCAACAAACAGAAGGGACATCCAGGAGTCACAAAACACACTACAAATAATCTGTGGGGATTCGGGTCTTCACAAGGCTAGCATAGTATTTACAGCTCTTTATATATATTATCTTGCTACTATTGCTTCCATTGGACCTAGAGGTGTAGAACATGTTTCTCGGTGGATAAACCTACTGGAAACTATTCATAGTTCTCACACCTTGTTGGTTTCCACTTTTTACAGATCTAGGTACCGCCGGTGAGGCACACTACAAGGGCAAGAGCCCAGCAGCTTAGAGATCTAGAGGGTCTAGCGATATTATTACCTGTTTTTGGGCATTTCGAGTGAACTATGTATTTTGTGAGGAAAAACAAAGAAAATTGTAACTATTTGTTATATAGTACATGTTGAACTTATTGTAATTAATACTATATTGTGAGGTTCACTTTTATACTTTGCTTTCAACTTATTATAAACTTTTTGTTTAAAAATTGAATGTTTTAGTTTAGCAATTTACTCTGATATTGTATCTCATTGTATACTTGTATTGATTGAGATGGATGTTCCGTTCCTTTCAGGTATAGAAAGCTCATACCCGATTGGCGGGTTTGTTGGCGTGCCCGAACTGTCTAAATTGTCAGACTCGGGGCGTGACAGATTAGAGTGGTATCAGAGCCTAGGAGTAGTTCTAGGCAGCTAGAAAACCTTAGGGAGACCCCTAGGGATTAGAGACATGAGTGTGTGTGGACTTTTGGCCAAAGTACTTGATTAGCTATTGTTATTCCCAAAAAGAATATTGGGAATGGATCGAGGAAAATGGACTTCCACTAACTAACGATGTGTTGGGCGGCCAACAACATAACGTTAGGAGTGAGAGGAAGTATCTCTCATAGACTTTTGCATGATTGGATCGATGGACCTTTTATTTTGCTTTTAGTTACGCATTTGTCCGAATTATTAAATTTTGGACTAATATTTTCATTGTAGTGTGCAGATAGCTATGACACCACGTCGGGAGACACGTTTGACGCGACTCAAGCCGGGAGAGGGCTCCAGGTCGAATGAAGTACACGAGCTGCGATAGCAGGTAGCCGCGCTTATCGGCATGGTCCAGCGCAGGCGGAGGCCTCCCAACGATAGGAGGAGGCTTCTCGCCGTAAAGAGGAATTGTTCCGGCGCCAAGAGGAGGCGTCGAGGCGCCAAGCGGAGCAGATCGAGAGGCTCCAGGAGATGATGGCGCAGCAAGCTAAAGCTGCACAAACGGCGCATGAGCGCACAGCGTCGCCGCATCTGGGGGCAACAGTGAAGGGAGTGGCAGTGGCGGCCGAGCCTATGTCGGGGCGCGTATTGCACCATCGGTCGGAATCACGAGGGAGATGCCCCGGCGGGCCGACTCGGGCGTATCAGATGCCGACTACGAGGCCCAGAAGGCGGAGCAGGATGGTGATGGAGAGCCTCGTCAATTTCCAGAAATTCCGTCCGCTGACGTTTAGCAGCAAGGGCTCAGACCCGATGATAATAGAGTCATGGATCGACTCCATGGAGAAACTGTTCGAGAACCTGCGGGTACCAGAGCGGGACCGGGTCATGTTGGCGATCCCCTCCCTCAACAAGATGGCACACCGCTAGTGGAAGGCGGAACTAGCGAGGCGAGCCGATGTCGCCTTGCCTTCACCGACTTGGGAGGGGTTTCGGGGACTCCTATTTGCTACCGACTTCCCCGACAGCGCCAAACAGCAGATGGAGGAGGATTTCAAGAACCTCAAACAGGGGGGTCGTACGGTGCAGGAGTATGAGTACGAGTTCTCCCGCATCGTCAATTGCCTTCCCTCCGTCGTGTGCAGCGAGTGGGACAAGGCGTTGTGTTTCGAGGGAGGCCTTCGACCCAGCATCTATTCGAAGGTCCAGCTGGTGAACATCACGACCTACAGGGAGATAGTCGATCAGTCCCATCTGGTTGAGCAGGGCGAGGCCGTGGTGCGCCAGCAGCGCGAGGCCTTCGACAAGGACAAGAGGAAGGAGAAGAAGAGGCAATCGGGTGGCTCTGGGGGTCAATTCAACTCCAAGCGGGCCCCCTAAGCATCCGCGCCAGCAGCAGTAGCCCCGGGGATTCCGACAACCCACGACCCTCGAGAGATACGCCATTTGCGGAGGGCAGCATAGACCGCCGCAGTGCGAGGAGCGCCACGGGAGGTTTTAGATGTGATCGGCCGAGCCACATATCCTCGGAGTGCTACAGGGGCATGACTCTAGCCCTGACTACTACTCTGGTTCCATCTGCCCCGAGGCAGAACATGGGGGCTACATCGGCCCTACCTAGCGGGCGACCATCTGCACCACGCCAGCCACCGAGTGGGCGGGTTTTTGCCACTCAGGTGGTGGAGGAGCCAGCTGTGGACGACGTCGTGGCAGGTGTAATTTCTATTAATGGCATTCGATGCAAGGCTTTATTCGATACAGGTGCATTATATTCATTCATCAGTAGGTCCTTTGCCATGACACACGGTCTAGAAGTGCTTAAGTCCAAGAGTGCTACGGCAGTACAAGTGCCAAAGCATTCATTTGAGGTCACCGAGTACAGTCCCGCCTGTCCGTGCGGATAGGCGATTGGTTTATGCAAGTGGACTTCCTTGTCCTGAGGCGATTGGGGGACTTTGACGTGGTATTGGGAATGGACTGGCTCTCGAAGTATTATGCCACTATTGATTGCGAGAGTCGAGTCATCACCTTTCGGGAACCGGGACAGGAAGAGTTCGTCAACAAGTCATGTAGAAGCTCATTGCTCGCTTTGACAGTTTCCGCGTCTCGAGCCAAGAAATTAATCAACAGGGGATGCGTGGCCTATTTGGCGACCATGGTAGATGAGCGCAAGAAAGGACCGACAGTGGAGAATATTCCAGTGGCGCGAGAATACCCTAATGTATTTCCTGCAGAGTTGCCAGGCATGCCGGAGGACCGGGAAATCGAGTTCATCATAGACTTGGTTCCTGGGACGGCTCCAGTTTCAAAGGCATCATATAGAATGGCCCCGGCAGAGTTTCAGGAGCTCAAGACTCAATTACAGGACTTGCTGGACAAGGATTTCATTAGGCCTAGTGTATCTCCTTGGGGAGCTCCAATATTGTTCGTGAAGAAGAAGGACGGGTCTTTGCGGCTGTGTGGATTATCGGAAACTCAATAAAATGACGATCAAGAACCGATATCCATTGCCGAGGATTGATGACCTGTTCAACCAATTGCAAGGTTCCCGGGTATTTTCGAAAATTGATCTTCAATTGGGATACCACCAATTAAAAATAAAGCCGGAGAATGTGCATAAAACAGCTTTCAGAACGCTAATGGACACTGAGTTCACAGTGATGCTGTTTGGGTTGACCAATGCTTCAGCGACGTTCATGGATTTAATGAATCGCGTCTTCCAACCATTCCTGGACCAATTTGTCGTGGTCTTCATTGACGACATTTTGGTCTACTCCCGAAGTAACATTGAGCACGAGGAGCATCTTCGGCAAGTATTGCAAGTGCTTTGGGAGCGGGGCCTATTCGCGAAGTTGAAGAAATGCAAATTTTGGCTCCCGCAAATGGCTTTTCTTGGACATGTGATCTCTGAGACAGAAGTGTCAGTGGACCCCAAGAAAATTGAAGCAATAAGAGATTGGCCCCGACCAACCAATATTACCGAGGTCCGAAGCTTTGTCGGGCTTGCGGGATATTATAGACGGTTCGTAGAGAGGTTCTCCAAAATTACCGCTCCACTTACCGATCTCACAAAGAAATGGGCTAAGTTCATTTGGAGCGATGAGTGCAACAAGAGCTTCCAGTTTCTCAAAGATAAGTTGACATCGGCTCCAATCCTCGCGTTACCTACGGCGGGGAAGGACTTTGTGGTGTATAGTGAGCATCGGGGAGTGGTCTAGGGTGTGTGCTTATGCAAGAAGGGAAGGTTATAGCCTATGCCTCCCGTCAGCTGAAGAGCTACGAAATGAATTACCCCACCCACGACCTCGAGCTTGCCGCGGTGATATTTGCACTGAAGCTATGGCGGCATTACTTATATGGCAAGCACTGTGAGATCTACACGGATAACAAGAGCCTCAAGTACTTATTTACTCAAAAATAGCTAAATCTGAGACAGCGTCGGTGGCTTGAGCTACTAAAGGATTATGATGTTAGTATCCTATACCACCCGGGAAAAGAAAACGTGGTGGCCGAAGCGTTAAGCCGAAAATCAGTGATAAATCTCGCCATGGTTATTACTGATCAGTACCCGTTGCAAGCAGAAATGCGACGGTTTGGATTGGAAGTGGTGGCTTCCAGCGCACCCGCGACACTTATGACACTTCGTGTGCAACCGACCTTGTTGGAGAGAATCAAGGAAAAGCAAGCCGCTAACGAGAAACTCCAAAAGGTGCGGTTTGATATTGAGGGCGGGCGTGCGATGGACTTTAGTGCGGACTCAGAGGGAGTCTTGAAATTTCGAGGTCGGTTGTGTGTGCCTAGCGATAAGAAAATCCGCGATGAAATTCTCCAGGAGGCACACCGATCACCGTACACTATCCACCGCGGCGAGACCAAAATGTATAAAAGATTTGAGGACGCATTTTTGGTGGCTGGGTATGAAGAAAGATGTTGGGCGCTTTGTGGCTCAATGCCTAGTGTGCCAACAGGTTAAAGCTGAGCATCGATTTCCGGAGGGCAAACTTCAAAGCCTACCCGTTTAGAATTGGGAGAATATCACTATGGACTTCATCATGGACTTGCCTAGATCACAAGCGGGCCACGACGCGATATGGGTGGTGGTGGACCGATTGACTAAAACAACACATTTCTTGCCAATCCACACCACGTGGTCGAGGGACAAGTTGGCGCAATTATGCATTGATGAGATTATGCGCCTATATGGAGTACCCGTCTCTATCGTGTCGGATCGGGACCCCCGGTTCGTCTCACAGTCTTAAAAGAGTTTTCACGGGACTCTTGGGACGCCTCGATTTCAACACCGCATATCATCCTTAGAGCGATGGGCAATCGGAGAGGACCAATCAAATCCTCGAGGATATGTTGAGGACGTGTGTATTGGATTATGGCGCCGGATGGCAGCGGTATTTGCCTATAGCGGAATTCGCCTACAACAATAGCTTCCAGGCCAGTATCAAGATGGCACCCTTTGAGGCATTGTATGGCAGGAAGTGTCGATCTCCGTTGCATTGGAGTGATGTCGATGAAATGTCAACCTTGGGCCCATATGTGTTACAGGAGGCCGAGGAGAAAGTAAGGATTGCACGTCAGCGATTAGTGCGGCGCAAAGTCGACAAAAGAGTTATTCCGACAAGAGGCGATGCGACTCAAAATTCGGCGTCGGAGATTGTATTCTTGAAGGCATCGCCCACCAAGGGCGTAGTGCGATTTGGGATGCGGGGAAAGCTAAGTCCTCGCTTTATTGGTCCCTACGAGGTGTTGGAGAGAGTTGGCCCTGTGGCTTACAAAGTGGCATTGCCTTCGGAGTTGGCGGAAGTACACGATGTTTTCCATGTATCCCAACTCCGCCAATATGTTCACGACCCGGCGCATGTGATCGAAAATCTTTTTTTTACGCCGGACCACGATAAACTTTTTTAACAATCTCTACATTAAGAGGAATAGGATAGGTTAAGTGACCATAGGCTCCCCTAATGGGAAGGGTGGTCAATCTTCCTTCACTTCTTCTTTTCTTCTTTAGAAAGAAATGAACTTTACCTTTACACTGGTATCTAAGAAGTTTTACCTACCTATCTTTTTTTCGTTGTATCAAATTAGACTTGATTGTCTTCAATTGGCAGAATCAAAATGTGGTTTATAATAAATAACTTCTGACTATCCACCACTGAATCTACAGAAGGTCTTACGCTATGATGAGTACCCGTAGAAGATAGTTGATCGACAAGAGAAGAACTTGAGGAACCGTTCCATCACATACGTGAAGGCGATGTGGACTAACCACGGTGAGTGAGAGGCCACTTGGGAGCTCGAGAGCACAATGCGGGAGCGACATCCTCACCTATTTGAGGAATAAGCCAAGGTATGCGAAGTTTCAGTTTTGCGGACGAAACTCCTATAAGGAGGGAGAGATGTAGTGCACCAGCTTTCGCTAAAGTAGCAAAATGCGGATAAGTCACCCTAAATTTGTTTTAAAACATGATAAAAATGAGTTAGAACAAGTTTGGATCAAAGCAAATCGCATTCAGATCGAAGTTGAGTAGGAAATAGGCGAAAACAGATAGGTCTGAAGCTTCAGACAGGTATCGGACGCCCTAAATGCCTGCGGGCGCCCGGAGCTGCAGTAGCTGGCACTAGGGCGGGCGCCCTGCCCGTACATTCGGACAACTCGAGAGCTGGTTTTTGGTGTGCGTGGGCTTTCGGACGCGCGCCCGGATGAACAGTAGCGGGCGCAAGGTGCGGGTGCTTCGGACCGTCCGGGTGAACAGTGGCTCCGATGAATCGGACGCCCGGACAGGGTTGTGGGCGCCCGAAATGCGCGGAAACCGCGTGGGTTCGTGGGAAATAAGGGATTTTAGTGGGAGGCATTTGGGTCATTTCATACCCTCCTGCTATAGCCACCAATCCCCCTGACAAAACCCCTCTCTTTCACTCTCTTTCTCCCTCACTTCTCTCACTCTCTCTCCCTGCGTTTTCTCCACCATCTCCTTTGGCCAAGAGCTCAAGAAAGGTATGTAGAAAAAATTTAGGGTTTCGGGATTTTTGGGTTTCTATGGATTTAAAAGAAATGAAATGATCTCTTATGGGTTCTTATCTTATTTTTAGAGGTTTTCGTGGTGATTTGAGAGATCAAGCCCCCTTTCCCTCAAAAGAGAATACAAGGTGGGAGATTCTACCGAAAATGGTGATCTCTACTCTTTTCCTTTGCTTTTCAAATCTAGAAGCATGTTAGTAAGAGTAGATGTGTAGAGAACAAATGATCATGAGCAAGTTAGGGTTTAACCCAAAGAGATAAATGTATTAAAAAAACCTATTCATAGGATGTTCTTGCATGAGATTAAGTGGTAATTGGAATTAGGAGAAAACCTAGGTCTAGAGGTCAAATGTGTGGCATGAAACCTAGGAGAAGAATCTAGATTAAAATGAGTGGGCATTTAACTTAGAGAAAAACCTAAGGAGAAAATGTAGAGTTTCAACATTGAGTCAACGACCACTAAGGTTAGAGAGATATGTCGATGTATATTGTCCTTGGTGACTATTAGCGACCCTAGAGTAATAAACTTAGGGTAAATGTGCAAACTTGAGTAACAGGAAAACTCTAACCTAAATGATGGTCCTTGAGACATCTTGGCTATCCTAAAGTTAATAACCTAGGGTAAAAGGCAAAAGTAAAAGATAATACAAATGGCACCTTCAGATTTGGGACTCGTAATTTGCGAGGTTTGAGCTTATGCCGACTCCCCGAGCATGGGCCCCTTTAGGCGAGGTAATCCGAAAGGTTTAAAAAAGAAAAGGAAAAGTAACGTAAATGCACCTTCAGATTTGGGACTCGTAATTTGGGAGGTTTGAGCCGATGCCGACTCCCCGAGCATGGGCCCCTTTAAGCGAGATACTTCCGGAAGGTTAAAGATAAAATGTATTGTAAATGGCACCTTCGAATGTAAAACTCATTTTGGGAGCACGACTCATAGGGCAAGGGCCCATTGGACGAGATACTTTCGAAGAGTTAAAAGTAAAAGAAAAATGAAAGTGACCATTGGTGGTTGCGTTAGGTGTGACCATTATAGCGACATAGTGGCCAGGTAGTGGCATAGCAGCCTAGTGTGGCATGGCATAGTAGCATATTGATTTTGAGCATGACTAGTGTAGTGATTTTATATCAGCATGCTAGTATAGTATTTACAGCTCTTCACATATATTATCTTGTTACTATTGCTTCCATTGGACCTAGAGGTGCAGAACATGTTTCTCGATGGATGAGCCCACTGGGAACTATTCGTAGTTCTCACACCTCGTTGGTTTCCACTTTTTACAGATCTAGGTACCGCCGATAAGGCACACTACAAGGGCAAGAACCCAGCAGCTTAGAGACCTAGAGGGTCTAGCGGTATTATTACCCGCTTTTGAGCATTTCGAGTGAACTATGTATTTTGTGAGGAAAAACAAAGAAAATTGTAACTATTTGTTATATAGTACATGTTGATAGGAAATTGTAATTAATACTATATTGTGGTGTTCACTCTTATACTTTGCTTTCAACTTATTATAAACTTTTTTTTTAAAGGTTGAATGTTTTAGTTTAGCAGTTTACTCTGATATTATATCTCATTGTACACTTGTATTGATTGAGATGGATGTTCCGTTCCTTTCGGGTATAAAGAGGTCATGCCCGATTGGCGGGTCTGTTGGCGTGCACGAACTGTCCAAATTGGCGGTCTCGGAGCGTGACAGTACTGATTGTGACGCCTTGGACGTGTAGAAAAAACTCTATCCATTCGGCGGGTCTGTGCGTATGCCCGAGACGACCAAATTGGCAGCCTCTGGGCGTGACACCATTCCAATCCTATATACCAAACATGCCCTTAACGATATGATGCTCCTAATGAAAGTGATTAACACAGTCCAAGAATGGAAAATTAAATATAAAAAAAATAATCTATTTTTTCGGTTATTCTAATTTACGTTTTAGAAAGTGGTTAATCCCATATTTAGTAGAAGTAAAATTCAATTTAAATTATGTCTATTATTTAGGTTTATTGAGTTAGTTGAGATGAAATAAATATCTTATATTGGGAAAATACAATCAGATTGTTAGCTTTGTTAGGGCCAAATCTTTTAAGCTTGAATAATCAATTGGTTAAATAAGGCTATTATAGTTAGCTATCTTAGGAAAGCTTATGCAATACATAATAATTATCTACTCTGAATGAGCTTAATTTTTGAAAATTAGGTTTTACCTAGTTGCTCCCCATCCTTGCAATATATAATAGTTATCTAGCCTTTATTTGTACCCAAAAGTTGAAAGAGTTAAATTTTAAAAATTGGGTTTTACTTAATTTTCTCCTTGCCCTCTCCTCTCTTTGGCATGTACTGGTTGTTCTTCTCACTTCCCTCTTCTCTTTCTAGGCCTTCTCATCTCTTCCCTCTTCTCTCTCTAGGCCTGGATTGAGCAAGCTCCCCATGTCCTTTCTCTTTTATCACTTATTTTGATTTTCATTTAATTTTAAAGCATCATGGGTTTTTATATCAAACTTTGGGCAGCATCAAAAGTTTTAGATGTAGTGATGCACACACTTTCCCTACATGTTCCCCAATTTTCACCACAATTTCCTCAGGTAATTACGCCCTCAAAAACCAAATTAACCAGGGCAACTAAAAAAAGGCAATCTCGTCCCTCTTAGGACATCTTTGTAGAAGCCCTTAGAATGTATTAAATTATCATTCTCTTTTTTCCTTATGGCAGTGATTATCCTCAATCAATAATATGTATCCAGTTTTCTACGGTTAAGTAGGACACCAAGCACTAGGTTTTCCTTTCGAACATTTTCTTAGTCAGATGGACATCTCCAATACGTCCTGAATATGTGAAATCCCATAGTTACATTAGAGACTAGCACACTAACCTAAGAAGCATTATTAGTTCTTACAAAAAGATTTCACTACAAAATCCTAACATTAACTTCCTAAAAGGCTCAACTACACCAACTGAAAAATATCTTTACAGAGGAACATTTTGACTGCAAAGCAGGGAACATATAAACAATAATTAGATCCATGTTGACCATGCAACTACATTGAAATATTTCAATTCTATGGAATAAATCCACACAAACTAATTTAATTACATGTTAATGGCTTCTAGAAAAAAAAGATATATATAAAGTATGACCGACCATTATAGGCAACTTGGTGTGCTATTCAATATTACAACAAAACATTGGAAGCAATAGTTGGTAATATTAAAGAAAAAACAATCTGAATCATATTCCTATAATTAAAGTTCAACTTCACGTAAAACACAGATAATCAAGTGCCTCATCAGGTGAAAATAGGCCTACCTTCAAGTGTGCATTATGCCGCTTTCCTGCCCTCCACCGACGGATCTGTCCATCATTCATAGCCCTAAATCTGAATTTGAAGGACCTAAACAAAGGAAAAGAAACTTAATAATGGCAATAAAAAATTTTGAAATATTCCAACAGGAACAGAACAAAATCATAAACCTACGAGGGAGCCTTTAGCTTGTATTTCTTCACTTTGGAAGTGGTCGGCGTTATTGGAGCTCTCGATCTATCTTTAGCAGCATAATTCTGCACCTGCGTCACATAAATCCCCATCAATAAAAGATCTAAAAGAATCATGGCTCCAATTGACAAGAAAATTATTGACCTATTGATCAACAGAAATCAGATATTAAAGAAAAATCCAACCAACGAACCAATCAGTAGAATTCATGAACGAGAACCTTAACTCCATAAAACCCTACCCTAACCCAGACAATGGTAAGTTGATGGCAAATTTTGAATGAAACGGGAAGAAGCAAAGAAAAAAGATACGGACCTCCCACTTACCGGGAGATGAAGCGAGGTAGGAGAAAACCCTAAACCGAGACGGTGGTGACGAAGCGCCGGGGAGGGGAGGAAGAGGCCACTGGAGGAGAAAAGGGACCAGAAGATGGATCTACTTGCGTGGAATGCCACTGGGCGGAGGTGGCTGGGGATGTCAGCGGAGGTGGCAAGGCGGGAAGAAGAGAGGAAGAAATGGCGGCAGACTTTGGAACCCCATCGCTGCATCGCCTTCGCTTCGAAGCGAAAACCAATAAAAGGATTTACGCGTTCCAAATGTTCTTCTCTAGACTTCTCATCGTGGAGCCGGGAATCCAGCAGGGTCAACTGAATCGAAGGCGAGTATCCTTCAAAAGAGTGCTGTAGAGATGACTTCTTCTTTTTTTTTCTTTTTTTTTTTTTTTTTTTCTTTTTTTTTTTTGAAATAACTCTACCAACTTTTTAAATTTGTAAAATGATACTATGAAAAAAAAAAAAAAAAAAATTGTAAAATTAACTTTGTTTTTGCCATGTGGACGCCAGGTGGAATTTTTGGTCTGAAGGCGGTGAATGATTCGGCGGTGAATGATTCACCGTCTTCAGTGTAATGAATCATTCACCACCTTCACAAAAATTCTGTGAAGGCGGTGAATGGTTCACCGCCTTCTGTATATATGCTGAAGGGGGTAAACCATTCACCGCCTTCAGCGTGTGTACTCATAGTTTAGCCAATCTTCGCAAAAATTAGCTAAATCCTTAGGACCTGCGGTATATTGTATTGATTCAGTGTCTTTTGCATTACACTAAAAGTGCTGAATGATTCAGCGTTTTTAACATTTTACTAAAGGCGCTGAACAATTCAGCGCCTTTAGCATAAAACCTAAAGGATTCAGCGCCTTTAGTAAAGTATTACTAACTAAAGGCGTTGAATCGTTCAGCGCCTTTAGCGTTTATTCAGCGCCTTTAGCATAAACGCTAAAGGCGCTGAATCGTTCAGCACCTTCGTCTCCACTAACACCCCCCGCGCGGCACAGTACCCTCACATTTCCTCTCTTCAAAATCCGACGAGAGCACAGTGCCGAAGCCCGCCGTCGCCGAAGCCCATTGTCGCCGTCGCCATCGACGAAGCCCACTGTCGCCGTCGCCGAAGCCCGCGGTTGCCGTCGTCGTCGCTCTCTCTCGCTCTCTAGAACTCTCACTGTGAGTGTGAGGACCCGGATCCCCGCGTTGGGTTTGCTGGTTGTTTCGCAGCTTTTGGTGGCCTGTGTGGTGTCTCGGAGGTGTTTGTGCGCAATTTGGACACAAGTTGTGGACTTCGGGCTTAAAAAGGGATCACGTGGGTAATTGGAGGACCCGTCGTGTGTTTAGAACTGGTTTCGCGCGACACGGATGTCAAAAATTGGACTCAGGGCGAAGTTTGGATAAAATATCACCTCTCCGGATGCCTTCGGCAATTTTTAGAGTTGGAATTTGGCAAAACCGACATCGAATTTGGATTCAGCGCGCGAAAACGATGAAAATGGACTATTCACTTGTATTTTTCGGAGCCCGGATGACGCACACGTTTTTCGAGGCAAATGGTACTGTTCCGGCCGCCAGCGGGCAGCGGCGGCGGCGGCGGGCAGGCGCGGGGGGCGCGCGGGCAGGTGCGCTGTAGAATACCGGGTTTTCGGATGGCGCGCCGACCTCGCAAGATGGCGTGGTGTGGAGGAATTGCCTCGGGCATGTTGCTTATGTGTTTACAGATGATGTCGGGTTGATTCGGATCAACGCGGAAGCCCTAGTTTGATTCGGAGGTTTCGGGGAAGCATCGACTTCAGTGGTGTGCTGAAAATTGGGAAAATACTTGGAACGGGTGTACTTAGGAATTACAGCTGATTTCGGGAGGTTCCGGACTGACGCGGAGGACCCGAAGGCGAAAAATGAGTCGAAACTGACAATTTTGGAGCCGGTTTTTGGATAAGCACCCCGACCAACGGTTGAGCTTTTTGGGGAGAAAAAGCTGTGGACATGTGTTTTTTCAAATTACAGCGGAGTTCGGGAGGTTCCGGACTGGGGCGGAAGCCCTGAGGGCAAAAAGTGACTTGGAGTTGGCTAGTATGGATTTAATTAATTATTTAATTAAATTATTTGGATTTTACTGTTGCTTCAGATTGCATTGCAAACAAAAAAGGGATTTAAAGCTTCTGTTATATTGGATGGAGATATTTTTTTTCGAAGTGCATTTATTGCCCAACTACCCCCTCCCACTCACACCCTTAATTAGCAATCTGCTAATTATGTTGCCAAGTCACCATCCCCTTCACAAAGGCAAAACAGAGTAATGGGGGGTGAAACAGAGTAAGAGAGAAAGGAATAGAACGAGAAGAAAAGAGGGAAGAAGATGAAGAAAGTGATGCTGAAGAGAAGGAAAGAGTGGATTGAATGTGAGTTGATGGTGGAATCTTGCTGCTAGAAGCCTTGTGGAGCCGAGCGAAGCGCCGTCAAGCCTTAGTAGAGGTACGTGGCGTTTGCAGTTCTTTTTTTTCGTAGGCTTTGTTTTTTTTGGGGGTTTTGGTTGGCTGCCTGGTGAGGAGGTGAGGCGGCAGGTGCTGCGCGCGCGGCGGAGGCGCGTGCAGCGGGTGCGCGCAGCTGGGGCGCCGCTTGGCCGCGGGCGCGCAGCCAGCATGCGCGCGGCGCGCAGCACGCAGCCTGCGCGCGGCCCGCAGCAGGCAGCCTGCGCGCGGCCCGCATGCGCGCGGTGCGCAGCGCGCAGCTGGCACGCGCTGCGGGCCAGGGCGCCGCGCGGCGGGCCCTGGCACCGCGCGGCAGCCGCATCAGCATGCGCGCGGCATCAGCGTAGCGCAGCGGCAGCGGCGCGTGTGGTGGGCGCGGCTACTGCAAGCCGGGGCCGTTGTCGCATGGGCATTTGTGGACTGTTTTTAACCAGGTTTTTCCCTCTTTGCTCTCTCAGGTCGGCGTCTGTTGCGGCGATCTTCTTGCCGAGGTGCGGTGCGAGCCCGAGTCTGTATGTGCACCTTGAGGATTTTCACCTGGGCTGTTTTGGTCAATGCATGAGCTTCGAGCTTTTTGTTTTGGGGTGTATTTGTGCTTCTATTGTGTGGGCAGGTAGATTTATGGATTATGGTGGTTAAGGGAATATTAAATTATGACTGTGCTAGAGGGAGCCTTCCAGCTTGCTGTTGAGGATGTGGATTTGGATTATATATGTGAGCAATGGAATCATGGAAGGTGCTGAGTTTCTTTTGTTAAATTATTTGAGGTTGTGCTTTGGGTTATTGTGTATGTTTCCCCTAGTGTGCAATGGAAGCAGGTTGTGTGTATGGTGAAGTTATGTAAATTGTCTCTGCTTGTGAGCTTGTCTTGTTTTAAGTGTAAGCTTTGAATTGTGGTGGACTTTTGATGAATGCAGCAGTGGTTGTAAGATTTTGGAGTGTACTGTGGGATGTTTGAGAGCAGATTTGGTGATTCTTCTATCCACCTCAACATCAGGGCATCAACTTGAGGATGTTTATGACGCTGACGAAGATGATGATGCTGATGTTAATTTTGAAGCTTCATGTGTAAGTGTTTAAGTGGTGTTGTGGAGCTTGTGTGCATTTGCGGCTTGTTGGCTGTTGATGAGCTGAGAGAGTGCTATGGATTTGGGCTTGCATGTGTGTGTTTGTGAGTATATGGTGTGTGTTGTGGGATCTATATGGTGTAAGTGAAAGTTCTGGAATTTTTGATTGTGATGCTGATGTTGTGGGTGGACTTTTGCAATTGAGATAAAATGGACAGTGATCACCTTGTAGCAACTGATGGACTAAGTTTATGTGTACTTGTGTGCTGTGGATGTGTGGAGTAAGCCGTTGCGCGCCGGAATTTTTGTGTGGACTCGAGAGAATTTATTAGAGCTTCCGGGGTTTTTCCGGGATTTGCGGCACAATTTTCGAGGTTTCGTCAGTTCGAGGTTCCGGCACTTCACCGACTTCAGCGTTGCCTGCGGAAAGCGATCCAGGTGGGTTGGAATTTCTCCAAAATTTATGGAATGCCCCTTAATGCTATTGAATGCAAGTTGATCATGTTTATCATGTTACTTTCACAGTTTTTACATCTGATAGTTGCCTGGGAATTTTTAGAAAATTATTTAGAACCCCAGATTATTTTTAGTATACTTTTGTTAACATATGACACTAGGCTGCATGTTCTGTGGACATTATTTTTGCACTCTGATCGTTTTAAAAATCGAGAAAGCCCGTTTTAAGGAAAAACATCATTTTCAAGATAGTTTTTAAATTATGAGTTCGCCAGAGGTATGGCATTGATTCAGGGTGCATTAGACCTCGTGCCTGGGGGCCGAGGGGTCTTTCTTTTGAGTTTTGAGATGAATTATAGTGTCATTTGATATTTGAGCTTCCTTATGGGATAGTGAAATTACTCTAGATCATGGGTCGTATTCTGATTTAGTAGTGGAGGTGGTTCTCCCACTTAGCTTCGAGGATTTTGGGGTTCCGGCAGATCGAGTCGTGGAGGTTTCCCGACTCAGCCTTGGTCGTGCATTATCAGATTGAGTCGTTGAGGGTTCTCCGACATAGCTGTGAGAGTCTTTGGGCTATTCATGTTTGAGTCGAGGTTCTTTTCCGACTGAGTTGTGTTTTCGAGCTTTGAGATACCGATCTGTTTGAATTCATGTTTGAGTCAAGGTTCTTTTCCGACTGAATTGTGTTTTCGAGCTTTGAGATACCGATCTGTTTGATCGTGGATTATAGCTTGCATGTGCCGCATATTGAGACAGTGAGACAGATGTGATACTTGAGTTCGGTGGGGTCGCTCCCCTCGAGCTACGCCCCGGGTGCGATGATGATACCGAGCCTGACGAGGCTACGATGTGGATATGCGCCTAGTTCATATACTAGTGGTCGCTTGATACCCCTGGCCGAGTTACCATGGGGTCACTTTGTGTGAGATTGAGATAGTCGGTTTAGGACGCCCCACGTAAATCCCGTCCTCTTGTGGATGCGTGGTAGTGGGCAGGTGCGTTCCTAGACGACAGGCGCAGGCTGGACTGAGCCAGTTTTGGCAGTCTTTGAGATTGGGTGTTATGAGCGGGTGGTTACATATTATGTTCTTAGATGGTTTTTCCTTTGAGCATTGATACTGAGGCATTTTAGCAGTAGCGAGAGTATGCATAGCATGTTTATGATAGAGTTTCCTTTTGAGCTTTATGTTTGAGACATATTAGCTGTAGTTTTCCTTCAGCTTATTTATCTATCTACCTATCTATCTGCATACCTATCTGTTTTGCCTCCAGTAGACTTAGTGGGCATACCGTGGATATTGGGACGGTACCCACTGAGATCTGCCTTCTGCAGTAGATCTCACACCCGCTGCGGTGACAGGTTGAGGCAGCTGTTCCGGCTTGGTTTGCGCGGAGACAGCAGATCGAGGTGAGGACGCGGTCGATTAGTTCCTTACCAGCATTGAGAGTCTGAGGTAGATGTACCCGGTGTATTTTATGTTTCCACTTTTGTACTGGACATTCTGTGAGACTTTGTACCTTGAGGATTTGTGTACGAGTGGAGATTTTACTATTCCAGATGTTCAGTTTTATTCTACAGCTTTTGGTTTTAGTTTCAGCTCTGATACATGTTTTTAGCTATAGATCTGACTTGCAGGGTAGACGCTTCGTCTGTGCGGCAGTTTCCGTACAGATGGCGGATCTGTTGGCGAGGGTGACACGTGGCGGCGTGTGGTTGGTGCGGTGTAGCGCGCTCGGTGCACCGAGCTGGTGTAGCTCGCCTCGGGGCGCGTGCCTGGCAGGGTGCGCAGGCGGCGCTGGCGCCCGCACATGGGCGCTCCAGGCGCGCGTTGACCGGGAGTGCCGCCACGTTTCGGCTCCTCGTTCGGCCACGTGTCGTGCGGGGGATGGCTCCGCACGGCTGTCCGCTGTTTTGTGGGCGACGTGGAAGCCTCTGGGCGATTCGGGCGTGAACAGTGTTGGGCCGGGCCCAACACTGTAGCCGCCCGAATCATTTCGGGCGCCCGGAAATCGGGACAAATCCGGCATTTCTCGAATTGTTTCATGCGCCTATTTAAGCAATCCGAGCGGCTTCTTCTTCCTCTTTTCTGCATTTCGGAGCCTCTTCTCACCTCGGCGTCTTCTACAAAGTTGTTCCCCTTCGTGTGCTGCATCCATCTACAGAGTTTGAAGATTTTATGTGACACGCTTCTCGAGGTTTCTATTTTTACGGCGCGACGCGACGCTCATTCATTGGTGTTCCCCTTCGTCGCGTTTCGGTGCGCGAGCTCCCTCGGCCTACTCCGACCACCTTTTCGAGTGATTTCTTCGCCGTTGGATCCGCGACAGGTAAGGCTACGATTTTGGTTTCTTCCACATTTTCTCATTTTACGTTTTTCGAGGAGATTTTCCATGCTCACTGGGACCTATTTTTGCTGGGAGATTTTGTGAGGGCAGCGCATTGTTTTGAGGAGATCTCCGCGCGCGAGTCTTGGATCTGGACGTTCTTATAGACTTTTTTCATCTACTCAACGCGAGGATCATCATAGTATTTTTCTTGGAATTTTTGGAGACCTTCCCGAAGGTATACATTTTCCTTTTTATCTGTACAAGAGTTTACAGTTGTATGGTTTTGGGATTTTGCGCACCGATACTGTGGAATTTGTAACTTGGCCTACGGTGCTCGGATTTTGACCCGCAGGTACCCGTTTCGAAGGTCTCGACGCGAGGATCGCTGTGATATTTATTTCAGAATTTTTGGAGCTCTTTCTGCAGGTGAAAAATCGACTTCTTTGCGGCTGAAATTTCAGTGTTGTATACTTGGCAGATTTTGGGTTTTAAGTGTAATTGTAGCCTTGTGTTGTACCCAGAAGAGTTTGTGGACAGTAATGGACCTGTTGGACTAGAAGTTGTTGTTTCTTGGTATTTTCAGCTGTAGGACTTCTGACAGTTCGACTCTTCAGGTGGGTGGCCTTGTCTCCAAGTTTTATGGACTGAACAGTAATTCTACTGATGTAGGATCATGCATGTTAGAGTATTTCTTGTGTAGCATGCTAGATTGTAGGAATTGTTATTTCCTTTATTATCTGAGGTTCTTGTGACCTCCTTGCTCTTTATCATCTGTTAATGATAGTTATCTTGGAACTTGACCTAGCACCCTCGTCATATGTTGCATGTGTAACCAGACCAGTAGAAAACCCTCACTTGGGCTAGGGTTATTTATGTTTAGACATCCACACTGTTCTTTCATTCCTGGACATAGTGTTATCCTCGCCCGGGTAGTGGGCCGAGAGGTCGGGACTTTCTTTTAGTGTGGGATGCATTTGCACTCGTGCTTGGGAGCAGAGTGGAGTCTGGTAGATGTAGTGGATCGCTTGTCTGTACCGGGAACCGTTTGCGGTAAACGGTGGTCCCGGGAGGTCTTGTTTCCCCTGTTTGGGTTGTCGCCACTGTGTTAGTGGCAGTAGTGTACCTGTGTTAGCCGGACCTAGAACCCAGAACCCTTTTCGACATACACATGATTTTAGCCTATCAAATGTTTTCTTCCAAGTATCGAAGGGCCGCTGAAGTCTGTTCTTGTTTGATTGGACAAAGGCATCAGCCCTTCGGGGTTTGGGTAAAACACTTGTTTTCTAACTGTTTTTCTAAAAAGAACTAAAAATCATTAAAAATGGGTTTCTCCTCAAATCAAGATGGTTTTTCAAAAAGGGAACTACTTTTAGTCCTCACCCGCGTGGGTTGAGTGGAAATGGTTTTCAGTAACTAATGTCACCCCGTTTTTCGTGTAAACTTCCCCACTCGTAAGGATTCGAGTGGTCTGGGTTCTAGGGGCCATTCCTTTGTCGGGACGAAAGCGACGGGGGCCGAGCCTGGAACCTGTTCTTGTTGAGAGGGTTGTAGGTGTTGGTCTCCCGGGGGCTTTCGGGCCCTGGTTGGTATCTTCTGCGTGTTGTACCGAGGTTGTCGTGTTCCCGAACTGTAAGGGGGCCAGGAACTTCGATAGGCGGAGCCTAGAGTCTGTTCTTGTTTGATAGGGTTCTTAGCACCGACCTATCGGGTTTTCCAAACCCTTATGGTGTCGGTCCTTCCTGTGCTATCTGTGAGTTTGATGTCTCTGTCGTTGGGAGCCGTCGAGTAGACGGTGGTCCCAGGCTGTCGAGTATCTTCCGGTCAGTGTTGTTGGGAACCGTTGGGTTGACGGTGGTCCCGGGTCGTTGAGTGTTGTCCGACCAGTGTCGTTAGCCCTGAGTTGTGGGTCGTTCCTGGCTGTGGAGTATCTCCAACTAGTGTGTGTTGTGCTGCGAGCTATTGGAGAGGCTAGTGTCACATGTTTCGTGAGAGCTGATTAGCTGAGTCGTCGAGAGTGCTCCGACTGTTGTGCGAGATGTTTGAGGATTGAGTCTTTCCGTTTAGTGCGTGAGCGTGGATTTTGATTATAGCCTGCAGTGCCACTTGAGCTCGACAGAGTGCGCGGATACCCTAGTCCTCGTTGGGGTCGCTCCCCTCGAGTGCCACGTCCGGAGTGGGTTTGCACTTTGGTATCGCGACTTGTCGACGCCGTCCCTCTCACTGGCCCAGTTTTGGCAGTCACGGACACATCCCCTCTGGCTGGCCCAGTTTTGGCAGCTACGGACGCCCTACGTCAGTCCGGTCCTCCGGGATGTAACGGCAGTAGGTAGGCGCAGGTTTGACTGGACCCAAGGAGGCAGTCAGTGTAGATTGGGTGACTATACTTGAGAGTCAGTGGATGCATCATATTATCATCTGTTCCACTTCTTGAGCATCTAGATAGAGGCATAGTAGCTGTAGAGTTATTTTCCAGCTTTTCCTCTTTCAGCCCTGCTTTTGTTACTTTATGCCTCTAGTAGACTTAGTGGGCAGACCGTTGGGCTTGTTGACGGCACCCACTGAGAACTACTGTGGGAAGTAGTTCTCACACCCGTCGTGGTGTCTTTTCCCCAGGGACTCCTTCTCCTGTTCCTGTTGCTCCAGTTGCTGATCCTTCTGACCGAGGCGAGGGAGTCGCGAGCTAGTTCCCTACCCGTCGTTGGAGTGTAGCGGTACCCCTTCTGAGGAGAGCTTCAGTAGATTAGTTTACCTATTTTCCCTCTGTTGAGAGACCCTTGTTGTGAGGTATAGAGTTGTATTTTATTTTACAGTTTGAGAGACTGATGTAGTGAGGATATTTTTGTATTGAGAGTTTGTACACTGTTGTGTTTATTGGAGATATCTCCCTTTTGAGTTTTGTATCAGAGGACTTTTTTTTCATACGATTGTATTTGGGAGATGGGTATTGTATTATTTTCAGTTGTACATCGATTGGATTTCAGTTTTTCAGTAGTTTACTTTCAGCTCTGATATCTGTATACTGTAGTTGGTTCTTCTTGCAGGTTAGACGCTTCGTCTATACGGGGTTTCCGTATGGGCGGCGGATCTGTTGGCGAGCCCGGGTCGCAGTTTCGATGCCGGGGCGTGACAGTGAGCCTCTCTGTCACGTCGCAAGACCGTCAATTTGGATAGTTCAGGCACGCCAACAGACCCGCCAATTGGGCATGACCTCTCTATACCCGAATGGAACGACAACATTCATCTCAATGAAAACAATCAATCAATGAGGGATAATATCAGAGTAGACCACTACTAACTAAACACTTTCATTCATTAAACAATAAGTTTAAATGATAAATGAAAGCAACCACATGAGTGAACCACAACATAAAATTAATTACATTTTTCATCTCTCAACTTGCATTTAAATGAATATTATAATTTACATGTAATACCCGCCCTTTTATTTTGGTAATTTTCAATTTTCGTTACTTTTAGTGGTCCGACGGGGGGTTATTAATTCGACTTTTTTTGGGCAGTCCGTCGGGGCTCGCGGGTATTTTTAGGTGCTAGAGCTCGCGAAACGAAGAACGGTGGCGCGATCGGATTCGAATTCTGACCCCCGAATCTCCCAGAATTTATTTTCGAAGCTTATGATCTTTTTGGACGCTCCGGGATCCGTGCCGGCAATCTGCACGGTTATCGAGGTAACCGAGAACCCTAGGTTGTTTTCTGCTGAGCTAGGGCACGAGTGGGAGACTTAGTTTTTCCCCGCTTTCTTTCCTTCGTCGCAGTAGGGCAGGCGCGGATACGATCAAAAGGAAAGAAAGAGGAGAGAAAGAGGAACCCCAACCCGTTTTCGCTCTCGCTTCAGGCTACTGGCGCAGAGTGCCGCGTGGGGATCCAGGGAGAAGGACAGGGATTTGCTTTCTGCGGGTTGATCAGGCGAGGGTGGACGATCCTCTCCTTCCTCTTCCGCCAACGGATCTAAGGTGAGCAGTCGTTAGGGTTCCGTTGTGGTTCTTGGTTTCTTTGTGGTCGTCCTTTTTGCGCGGGAAACCGCCGCCGCTACGGCTGTTTGAGGCTGCCGCACGGGGGCTGTCCGCAGTCGCCGCGCGGGCCGCCTGCAGGCAGCGCGCCACGCGGCAAGGGCCGCCGCGCGGGGCTGCTCGCAGGCGCAGCGCGGGCCACCTGCAGGCAGCGTGCCGCGCGGCAGGAGCCGCCGCGCGGCAGGCAGCGTGCCGCGCGGCAGGAGCCGCCGCGCGGGGCTGCCCGCAGGCGCCGCGCGGGCCACCTGAAGGCAGCGCGCCGCGCGGCAGGCAGCGTGCCGCGCGGCAGGAGCCGCCGCGCGGGGCTACCCGCAGGCGCCGCGCGGGCTGGTACCGCGCGGGCTACCTGCAGGCAGCGCGCCGCGCGGGGCTGCCGCGCGGGGCTGCCTGCAGGCAGCGCGCCGCGCGGTGTTGCCTGCAGGCGCTGCGCCGCGCCGGGCTGCCGCAGGCGCCGCGCGGGCGGGTGCCGCGTGGGCTGCCTGCAGGCAGCGCGCCGCGCGGCAGGGGCCGCCGCGCGGGGCTGCCCGCAGGCGCCGCGCGGGCTGGTGCCGCGCGGGCCGCCTGCAGGCAGCGCGCCGCGCGGGGCTGCCCGCAGGCGCCGCGCGGGCTGGTGCCGCGCGGGCCGCCTGCAGGCAGCGCGCCGCGCGGGGCTGCCCGCAGGCAGCGCGCCGCGCAGCAGGGGCCGCCGCATGGCAGGGGCCGCCGCGCGGGGCTGCCCGCAGGCGCCGCACGGGCTGGTGCCGCGCGGGCCGCCTGCAGGCAGTGCGCCGCGTGGCAGGGGCCGCCGCGCAGGCTGGTGCCGCGCGGGCCGCCTGCAGGCAGCGCACCGCGTGGCAGGGGCCGCCGCGCAGGGCTGCCCGCAGGCGCCGCGCGGGCTGGTGCCGCGCGGGCCGCCTGCAGGCAGCGCGCCGCGCGGCATGGGCCGCCGCGCGGGGCTGCCGCAAGCAGCGCGTCGCGCGGGCTGGGGCCGCACGGGGCCGCCCGCAGACGAGCCACGCCGCGCGGGTCGGGGCCGCGCGGGGCCGTTCGCGGGAGGTGTGCGCGCCGCACGGGTCGGTGCCGTGCAGGGAACTTCGCCGCGCGGAGTCCTGGGATCGCATCGGGTCTTCCGTTTTCAATGTTTTAGTCGACGTTCGACGTTAGTCATCTAGTCTTAGCACACTTTTGTTCCTTCAGGGGCGCGGGACGTCGTAAGCTTGGCAGGCGCGCAGTCGCGGACGGGTTGAACGCCGGTCGACACACAAAGTGGGTACATTTATATAGTTTTTGGGAAAAGGTGTAAGTTATAGAAATTGTATGATTGGGCAACGGTGGGAAATAAAGTGATTACCTGTTTTAAATGCTAACCCTGTTTAAGCTATCTATTTGTATACTTGGTTATGAGGCTCTTGAGTGCTACACGCACACCAGCGGTTTGGCCACCGCAGGGGTGTGCTTTTCCGGAAAAGTGGTACGTTGACCCGTGTACCCCACGTGTGGGTGACGTAATGGGGGCCCTCATGGGTGGGGGGTGTCAGCGGTGCCGAGGAGGGTGCTCGGGGTCGTGCCGGGGCAGGTGCTCGGTACGACTTACCGAGATAGGTGCTCGGTGTGGTTGCCGGGGCAGGTGCCCGGGTTTGGATTGTACAGGGTTGTTCACAGTTGGTTGCACGTTGAGGAGGACGGTTGCTCTAGTTTTACAGTGGTTTGCTTACTTTAGCTCTTATTGCTTTATTATTATTTCTGGTCACTGACTTCCCACTCCGTGACAGATTCGTCCAGGGGCGAGTGCTAGGGCGTTGGTGAGGCCGCGTGAGCGATCTTCTGGCCCTTAGAGGCTACAGATACTGTTTACTATACCTTCGTTGTTCATTTTATTACTCATGGTAGCTAGATGTGGATTGCGATACCCCCGTGGGGTCGATGTGGATGTTGGGCTATTGGTATAACTTTTTGGATAAATGTCGTTCTTATTTCTTTACTTGGCCGTTTTCAAACTACAAACAAGAAACAAGAAAACTATTGCGAAAACCATTTTAAAATATGGGTGTCGTGTGGGCACCATTTTCAAACTCTGTGGATTTATGTAATTTCGAAAATGGCTTTATAAAACCTGGCGCCGTGTGGGTGCCGTTTTCAAATTCTGTGGATTTATGTGGTTTCGAAACTGGTTTTATAAAATCTTGGTGTTGGGTGGACACCGCTTTCAAAACCCTGTGGTTTTATCCTTTCAAAAACAGTTGGCCCCTTATTACTTGTGGTAAAATGGTGGTATGTGTTTAATGACTGTTGTATGTGTTTGAGACTCGATCTAATGTGGTTAAAGGTTGAATGGAATGGATTTTGTAGTCAGGACGCCGTGCATATACAAAGGAGACTCTGCCCATTTGCAGAGTGAATTTGTATATGCGGCGGGTCTGGGCGCGCACCGGGGGAGATTGGTTTCAAAAAAAAAAAAATACGGTGACTTTGGGAGCATCGGTGGCTCTTCTTCCGCGCGTTGAAACCCCCGGGGCATGACATTACATCAATTTCCTCCCAAATACAAAGTTCATTCAAAATAAAAACCCAAAATGTAAATTGGCGACTCTAAACTGCTAGGTCGCTAAGCTGCCGGGTTCTTGTCCCTGTCGTGTGCCTCGCTCGATGTATCTGAATCTATAATGATGGTCACCCAAGGGTGTGAGAACTACTTAAAGTTTCCAGTGGGTTCAACCACCGAGAGAGAATATTCTACACCGCTTGGTCCAATGGAAGCAAGATAATAGATAATAACACAATATTGAAAACTGTAAATTTCTAACTAGCATGCTCATGAATACTATCTACTTGCCACGACACGACTCTATGTCGCTACCAAGGGTGCCACACTAGTACAACCCACAAACCCACTTGTTCATTTAGTTTTTCATGATTTAATTCAAGTTGCTAACCCCTTGAAAAATTCTCGCCCAACGGGCCCAAACTCGGTAGTCATGCTAGTATAAGGCGAGATTATTCATGATTGCCGATAGCACACGCATGTACTATCTCGTCCAACGGAGGAGTAGGTTATACAGGTCGCTGCTCGGGAGATGGTCCTTGCTCTTACGCTCCAATACCAAGTCAACCTGTGTTGGAACGTTCACAATTTTCTTTCATTTGCTTTTGTACTTAGCCTCTTTGCACTTTATACATCCTTTTTTTTCAAGCATTTAGCTTATTTTGCTCTTTAGCAATTTCTTTCACTTTCACTTTGCTTTGCCTTTTCTTTTCCACTTTTGCCTCGAATGAGTTTAAAGCACCTTGGCACTCATTCACCCGGGAGTCGAACCAGGTTCTTATATAGCCCCAACCTACGCCGTGCTTCATGGGTCATGTTCGGCATCCATCACCTTATTCGGCCGTGCTATGCATCCATCACCTGAGGTCGTGCCTCACATCCATCGCCCAATCAACCAAGAACAGGTTTCAGGCACCCTCCCGTTGGCACTTTGCCTTGATACTTTCTTTTTTAACTCTTTAGCCACTTTAGGTTTTCTTTCATTCTTTTCTTTACTTACTCATTCTTATTCCATAACCCTATATTCGTGACTTTAGGGTTTCACTATGTCTCGAGGACATTAACCATTTACAATTTTCTTTGGCCTAGAGTTTATTAACTCTACATTCATTTTACATTTGGCCTAGAGTTTATTAACTTTACTTGCATTTCAACATATTCCTAGAGTTCATTAACTCTATTTTCCACCTTTCACATTCACCTAGAGTTTATTAACTTTATATGTATTCCACATTGACTTAGAGTTTTATTAACTCTACATTTTTCATGCCATACATAGCCTAGAGTTCATTGACTCTAATTTTCATTTTCATTTTCCTTTTAGCTTAGAGTTTCATTAACTCTATTTTTACATTTCTCTTTTTGCTTAGAGTTTATTAACTCTATATTCCCATTCCTTACGTTAACCTAGAGTTCATTAACTCTATTCACATTCCAACATTAACCTAGAGTTCATTAACTCTATTTTATATTTCACATTCAACTTAGAGTTCTTTAACTCTAGTTGTATTTCCATCATTTACCTAGAGTTTATTAACTCTATATGCATTTCAACCTTCTCCTTTTCATTCATTACTCAAGTTGAAGTTAAAGTGAGAATGCATTTTGCCTAAACACACCCTAAGACTATCACGCCCCGGGGTCGGAACTGCGACCCGGGCTCGCCAACAGATCCGCCATTTGTACGGAAATCTCCACACATACGAAGCGTCTAACCTGCAAATCAGATCTATAGCTAAACATGTATCAGAGCTGTAAAAATAAAATAAGTAGCTACAGAATCCCAACACTGAACAGTTGAAGTAACATATCCAAAATAATGGTCATCGCCCAGACTAATACATAATACATGATACATCAAACCTCTCAGACTGTTCAGTACATAAATAAATCTCCCAGACAGGGTACATCTACCTCAGACTCTCAAAATAAAACTGGTAAGGAGCTACTCGGCCACGCCCTTACCTCGATCTGCTGCCTCCGCCCAAACCGGTGCCGAAATAGCTACCTCAGGAAAATCTGTCACCACAGCGGGTGTGAGAACTACTGCAGAAGGTAGTTCCCAGTGGGTATCGTCACCAAGATCCACGGTATGCCCACTAAGTCTACTGGAGGCAAGACAATAGGTATACAGATAGATAATATGAAAGCTGAAATGGAACTACAGCTAATATGCCTCAAGTATCATGCTCAAAGGAAAAACTCAACTAAGAACATGCAATGCATCCACTCGCTCACGAGGTGCTCACATCAACCCAAATCTCAATGACTGCCAAATCTGGTCCAGTCCAGCCTGCGCCCCCTAGTGTATCAACTAGGGCCCCTACTGTATCAACTAGGGTGTCCAATCGGACTATCATAATATCACGCAAAGCAACCTCATCAGGCGCATCATCATTCTCGCATCCGGAGCGGCTCTCGAGGGGAGCGACCCCACCGAGGAATAAGCGTGTCTCATATGGCTCAATAAGCGGCATCTACAGGCTATAATCTACGATCTAACAGATCGGAAACTCGAATGCCAACAAACCCATAAACAGGTCGGAGAACCCTCCACGGCTCAATCTGATAGTGCACACAACCCCCAAGACACTAGGAAACCCATCCACTGAGTCAATAAAAATCCCCTCGGCCCCCAGGTGCGAGAGTACATGCATCCTGAACCTATCCAACCCCTCTGGGTGATCACAATGTTTAAAACTGTTTTTGAAGCCACTTTTTATATTAAAACGGGTTCAATGATTTAAAAACAGTTCAGATGCAGTTCGAAAGTCAACCAATCCTGCAATCTAGTGTCAAACAGTCTCAAGATCATACTGATGATAAATGGGGTTCAGATCTGTCATTCAAAGATAATCTAGACATCTATCAGATTTTACCAGCTATACAATAGCTAAACTAGGCATGCTAACATGCTTTCAACAGAATTAGAAGGCATTCCATAAAGTTTGGAAGAATTCCAACCCACCTAGATGAGCACATTAGTCCTGAGTCCAAACGAGCTGAAATTTAATGGGTGCGATCCTCAGGTTCTCACGATTCCAACGCACCAAAAATCGACCGAAAATTCCACCCGGTCGCTGAGATATAAGCCGAACATCGTGGTAAGCTCAAATCACTCAAAACAGTAATTTTATCGCACATCTGTCCACAAAACAGGAAATTACCTCCTGCGAGATGCCCTCCAAAAATTCTAAGAAAAATACGACGGCGATCCTCGCGAAGTGTAGATAGAAATCGAGTCCTTAAACACCAAATTCCGCCTCTCGTAGGCCGAGAAATTGCAAGATTACTCCTCCGCTGTCCAGAACATGCAACAGCAAAAAGGGGGTCTAAAGATGCTGCACGCACTCCCATAAAAACTCAAAACAGAGCAAAGCAATGTATACCAAAATCGAAGTTCTACCTGTCATGGAAACGTCGCCGCAAAAATCGGCAAAAAATTCCAAGAACTCAGCTCGGGGTGTCCGCGGACGAAGAGTCGACGAAATCGATCGATATCGAAACAGCGTCGAAGCTCGCAAGATCGGGGAGGAAAAATATCAAATGGCCTCCAAAATTTCTCCAAAACCCCAAAAAGTGTAGAAGACTCGATGTAGAAACTCGCTGTCGAAAACGACACTCAAAAAGTGTAGTGTCCTTGACTTTTTTACAATCACTTAAATTTTAAGAGGTTATTTTATTAGCGACTTTTGGAATTTTGAATTTGTACTTGTGGGTATTTTTCGGTGATAGGGCTCGAGAAATGATGAACGGTGGTGCGATCGGATTTGAAATCCGACTTCCGAATCTCCCGGAATAGAATTTTGAAGTTCGCGGTGTCTGTATCGTGCATCGGAATCCGTGCTGCACGATTTGCACGCTTTTCGAGGCAACGGGGTAGGTTTCTTTTGGATCGGATTAGCAACTGTGTTTGTGCGAGTGTAAAACGAGTCGTTAATTAACCTTCTTTTTAATCCCTTATGTGTGCGCACGAGGTGAGGGTTTGGGGTATTTGCGTTTATATTAGGGTTGAGGTTTTTCCTCCTATGTATATAAATATAGACGATTTTACCCTGAGAGAGAAAAGAACCCTTGTAACCTAGCCGTCGGGAGAAGGAAATTGGGAACCTCGTCATCTCGCAACCTAGCGTACAGGAGGCCGAGGACGAGACGGGGAGCAGATCCGGAACCTTGTACCGCGAGGGACGGGACCGGATCATCCTCGCTGAAACCTCGAGGTGAGCATTGCTTGTTTCTTGGGTTTTCTCTTCGTTGTTTTAGAGTCGTATTGCCCTAGCCACGGCCTTCGCCGCCGCCACTGTCGCGCTGCCGCTGTTGCTGCCGCGTTGCCGCCACGCCATGCCTGCGCGGGGCTCTGCTGCCACTACCGCCTCGCCGCGCCCGCGCGGGGCTCTGCTGCCACGCCGCGCCCGCGCGGGGCTCTGCTGCCACGCCGCGCCCGCGCGGGGCTTGTGCCCACGCGGGGCTTGTGCCCGCGCGGGGCTCTACTGCCGCTACCGCCGCGCCGCGCCCGCGCGGGGCTCTGCTGCCGCTGCCGCCGCGCGGGGCTCTGCTGCCGCTGCCGCGGCGCCGCGCCCGCGCGGGGCTTGTGCCTGCGCGGGGCTCTGCTGCCGCTGCCATCGCTGCCGCTGTTGCTGCCGCGCTGCCACCCGCGCGGGGCTCTACTGCCGCTGCGGCCACGCCGCGCCCGCGCGGGGCTCTGCTGCCGCCGCGCCGCGCCAGCGCGGGGCTGTGCCCGAGCGGAGCTCTGCCGCTGTGCCGCGCCCGCGCGGGGCTTGTGCCCGCGCGTGGCTCTGTTGCCGCGCCCACGCGGGGCTTGTGCCCGCGCGAGGCTCTGCTGCCGCTACTGCCGCGCCGCACCGCGCCCGCGCGGGGCTCTGCTGCCGCTGCCGCGCGGCGCTCTGCCACCGCGCCGCACCCGCGCAAGGCTTGTGCCCGCGCGGGGATCTGCTGCCGCTGCCGCCGCGCGGGGCCCTACCGCCGCGCCGCCCGCGTGGGCCTGCGCCCGCGCGGGGCCCTGCCACCGCGCTGCCCGCGTGGGTATGCGCCCGCGCGGGGCTCGCTGTCGCCGCTGCTGCTGCTTCTGCTGCCGCGGCCCCGCTGTGCCACCGCCGCTCGACTCCGTTCGTGTTCCCGCCGTGTGCGTTCGTGTCCCGGCTGTCACCTAATTACTGTGGAGCCGTTCGTGTGTAGTGTCTTCACACTAATCTTCGGTCTTAACAGTTGGTTTATCTGAGGACTCCGTAGGTCGGGGTGTCGTTCGGGGGCTGTGAGTCAACTTCGGTTGTTCCGACCAAACACTGTTTAGGTGGGTGCCCCTTCAAATCCTAACATTTATGATATATGGTAAAGTTTTGTGTATGCATGAATATAATAATATTGACATTATGATCTCATCTAACCCCTGTTTTACATAAGCATGTTTATTACTAATATCTCTGGCGACTGCGGGTCGCTCTGGTTTATGATACACACAATTATCACGTTATGAGCCCAAGGTTGCTTGCACGCACACCGGCGGTTTGGCCACTGCACTGGTGTATTTTTCTGGAAAGATGGCACGTTGACCCATGTACCCCACGACTAGTGATGATGGGGACCCCTCGCGGTTACTCAAGTGCCACACAAGTCCGTGGAGAGGTATAAGCAATCATGAGAGGCAAGTGCACATGTTTGATTGTTATAGGAGCAAGTGCACATGTTTGATTGTTACAGGAGCAAGTGCACATGTTTGATTGTTATAGGAGCAAGTGCACATGTTCGATTGTTACGTACACATGTCTGATTTGTTACAGGGTACCGTGGCTCTCTTGGGAGGGGGTAAACACGGACACGCTGGTGGCTCGGTTTGCATTATTTTCAGTTTCCCAATTATCGCATATATTGTTTACCCTGGTTTATGTTGCTCCCTGGTTGTGTCACTGACTCCCCACTTCGTGACAGGTTTGGTCGGGTGCGGGCGCGGGCACGGGACGGATGTGAGGACGGTCTAGGAAGATGTTTCATTTTTAGCATCTCTATGAGTGACATTGCTAGGTTTCATTCCTGATTATCTTCTTAGTTTTTCGTGCTGTGTGAGTGGGTTCGACTGTGCTGTGGTGTGGATATTCAAATTACTGTGGTGACCCTGCTTGCTTTCATACTTTGTAGTTATTCGGCCTATTTTCAAACCAGGAAAAATGTTTGCGAAAACAACTTTTAAAACAACGAGTGTCGTGTAGGCACCGATTTGAAAACCCATGGATTTATCCTTTCTAAATATTGACGGCCATGTTAAGTAGTTATGGTACTCTCTCTTACTGTTGTGTACGATGATTGTGGTTAAAATGTGAACGAGATTACATGCGGGTTGGTTTGCCTATCTAAGCTGAAACCGCCGTGCACGTGCAAAGGAGACTCCGCCCTCGGGGTCGAGAAATTTGCACGTGTGGCAGGTCTGGCGCGCACTGGGGGACACTGTAAAGAATTTTTTTTTTAATATTGCGCGTTTTCCGCTTAACCGAAAAACCCCCGGGGCATGACAGATTATATGGTATCAGAGAAAAACTCACTTTAACCACAGTGGTCGGCATCCAACATCTACAGAGCACCATACCACTGGCAGCTAATCGATGAGATAATCGAGCAATAGGTGCGTAGAGCGCGAGTGTTTCGGGGACGAGATGATAGTGTTTTCGGTCGGTCGTATGTCTTGGTGCTAGACCAGTTAAGTCTAGGATTGACTTGTTTTCTTTGTGTACACGGATGACGGCCTGGACTTGGTCTTCAATCAACAGCGCGGGAATGGAAGTGACGGCTTTGACAGCTGCGGAGGACCGGCTACTTCGACAACAGTTGCATGACGTGGCCGGGCAACTGCCAACGCTCACAGAAGTCATGGAATACCAACGACATGGGTTTCCCGCCTTCCGAGAAGCAATCGACAGGGCCACTTCGGTCGAGCGGGATTTGGCCATTGCGCCCGACCAGTAGGAGGACCTTGAGCCCAATCGGGGCCGATTAGCAACCCCAGCATTATTCGGGGCTGGCCTTCCCAATGGGAGCCGACCACCCAAGTATCCGAAGACGCAGCAAGGAACCAGAAGCACGCCGACGAGGGGACCGGAACCGGGGGAGACCGGCCAGGCAACGTCTGCGGAGGGGCACACCGGGTGATCGACTATTCCTGGAAGCATGATCATTGCTCCGTTGTGGCAAGCCGGGGCATCTTCGCTCTTACTGCCCCCTGAACCCGGGTACAACCCTTCAATGACATAACACGAGTAAGAGGTCCTACGTGACGGCATGATAAGGACGCCCTGCCCCGGATGAAGTAATAGCAGAGACACTCTACCCTTAGTTCTTCCTTTTCGAATATGACTCAGTTTCGACATCAGGAGTATCCCACCTCTTCACTTCTGGCGTTACCGCTCCTACCCATAGTTAGTTAGGTTAGATCCCTCCGTAGTATGATGTCGGCCCAGACCCCTGGAAGGCCACTAGAAACGGATAGTTGTTTACCTACCTACCCGGTAAGGTTGGGAAGGCTGTCATGTCTTTGGGACTTAGTAGTAAACCCCCGCTGATTGATATACTATAGTAGTGATCTTTTAGCATGCCATGTTGCACATAGTCTTTTATGATGTGATTACTCGATGGAGTAGGAGGCTAGATCTATGTGCGGGTATTATTCTGATCATTCTTTTCATGGACCCTGGATTATGGACAGGTGTCGTTCATTAGGGATTCTAGCATGTTGTTTATACCTTTGTGGGGGGGGGGGCTATTATGTGATTTACTCACTTTCATTTCCTTGAGGACAAATGCATACTTGTATGGACATATAGTTAGGCCATCTTTTACTGCTACACTACTTATTGGGACTTGACTTAGGAGAAACCATGTTATTCCTTTCTCCTTCTTTGTTAGTCAGGCGGTCTGTGTTGCTCGGGTGCGAGCAGGGGTTTGTGGTTGTAACACCCCCGGAATTTGGATTAGTCCTCTATATAAATAATATAATAGGACTAAATCTCTAACCCGGCTATAGCATTTTGGATGGTAGCAAGATCCAAGAGGAACATGAGAGTTAAGCGTGCTAGAGCTAGAGTAGTTCTAGGATGGGTGACCCCCTGGGAAGTGGGGCGTCACAGTTGGTATCAGAGCCATTCACCAGTCGGAAATGTGAGATGAGTCTCGGCTGAGCCAGGGTTATATAGCGGGTAGAGCGAGGCTCCCCGGCTAATGACCGTTGTGAGTGGAGTGTAGCTCCTCACAAGGTCGGCTAAGGCTAGCGAGACGAGTCTCACATCGCCTGGTGCTTGTGAGTGTGCTTGAGCCTGACGTGGACGTCAGGGCTTAAAGGGGGGAAGAATGTAACACCCCCGGAATTTGGATTAGTCCTCTATATAAATAATATAATAGGACTAAATCTCTAACCCGGCTATAGCATTTTGGATGGTAGCAAGATCCAAGAGGAACATGAGAGTTAATCTAGGATGGGTGACCCCCTGGGAAGTGGGGCGTCACAGTGGTAGTGTAGCCGGGACATTGGTGTCAGGGATGGGTTGTGCTGGATTGTGGTTGGCAGGGTTTTGCGGTGACCGCGGACTTTGGGCGGTTGAGTGGAGGTCGGTTTTAGATTATGGTTTGTGGGGCATTGCGGCAACCGCGGATATTGGGCGGTTGACCGGATATTTATTTATGCATCAGATTGAGTACTTTTGCATCTGTTTGAGGACCGAGGGCTTCTTTAGTGGATGGGTTTTTCCACTTTGATCTGAGTCGTGATCCAGTCCTGCTGATTTATATTAATATTATACTTATCACTGAGATACTTTACTCGTGTGGGTCGCTCCCCTCGAGTGCCACTCCGGAGTGTGCTACAGACAGACTTTGAGTCCTTGAGACTCCTTTTCATCGGTATTATGCGTCGGCCAGCATACCCGATACAGGCAAGGCACAGCAGGCAGTACCAGTTCTTACTGGTCCATTGATTGGGTTTATTCAGGCAGGCACTTTTATTGTTGCACTCGTGTCAGGGGGCTGAGTGGAGTCTAGTAGCTGTGTTTAGACCAGTGCTAGTGTGGTTGGGAGCCGTTTGGTTTGACGGTGGTCCCGTGTCGTTGTGAGTACTTTGATCGTTGTGTGAGAGGTTGAGCATCCTGAGTCTATCCGTTCTGACAGAGAGCGTGGATTTCGACTATAGCCTGCATGAGCCACTACTCGATAGCGAGTTAGTCCGTTTGGACACCCTACGTAATTCCTGCCCGGCAGTGGGAGGTGGTTGTAGGTGGGCGCAGGTTTGACTGGACCAGATGTGGAAGTCAGCTCGATTGGGTCGATTGTGCACTTCATGTGCTAGTGGTGGCATATCCTTCATTGGTTCTCCCCTTTTGAGCATTTAGATAGAGGCATGGTAGCTGTTGAGTGTCTCCAGCTTTCTTGTTCAGTTTTTACTGCATTGGTTATCTTATGCCTCTAGTGGACTTAGTGGGCAGATCGTCGGGCCTGGCGGTGGTACCCACTGAGAACTCCCTTTTTGGTGTAGTTCTCACACCCATTGGGGGTTTTCCCCCTCCCTTTCTTTTCTCTCCTTTGTTTTGCAGAGTCTTAGCGGGTGTTGCTGATTCTGCGGTTGTTAATCGAGGCGAGGGAGTCGCGAGCTAGATCCCTACCCGTCGTTGGAGAGTAGCGGTACCCCTTCAGAGGAGATCTTCGGTAGATTAGTTATTTTATTTCCTCTTTTGAGAGACTGATGTAGTGAGGTTATGATATGTATTGAGAGCCTGTACACTGATGTATTTATTGGAGATATCTCCCTGTTGAGTTCTGGGTTTTGTATATGAGAATATTGTATGATTATCATTTTTGGGAGATGGACATTATTGTATTATTTCCAGTTGTACAGTTGTTTGGTTTTAGTTATAGTAGATTTACTTTATAGCTCTGATATCTGTTAGCTGTAGTACCTTTTCTTGCAGGTTAGACGCTTCGCCTGTGCGGGGTTTTGCATAAGCGGCGGATCTGTTGGCGAGTCCAGGTCGCAGTTTCGACCCCGGGGCGTGACAACCTGGTAGCTCAACGATCCGAAGTCCGATCTTGCTGAAATTCGGCGTGCACGATCTCCCACTTGTTACAAATCCAACGCATCAAGAATTGCCACGAGATCAATGTCGGATTGAACACAATCATCAAAACAAAATCATCGCGCAGATTTTTGAAAAAATTTCATCAATTAACCCCTTTGAAGATAGATTAAATATCTGAATGCAATACCTCAATTTTACACTCTAAACAGTAAATTTAGGTTTCCTTCTATCAAAAAATCATCTTCCAAAGCTCAAGAACCCATCTCCTCTAAATTTTTCAATTTACAAAAAGATCCAATGCTGTCCAAACATACATCAAATTTTAATATAAATTTCTAAGTTAAATAGGGGCCAGTCCATACAGAATTTTTAACTACAACCAAAAGGAGAAATGTTCACCTTGATTCTAAGAATATGTCCAAACTTAAAAATCTCAAAAATAGCCATGGATTAACTCAAAATCTGCATCCCCAAAGTCCAATTATCAAAACAACATCCAAACACAATCCTGTTGTGAACCTGAAAACAGGGGCTAGAAGATTGATTAAATTACCTAGGCAAACAAGCTCCAAATTCTGCAAGAAAGGTACCACTGGATTCCTCTTTGAGAGTATATGACGATCAAGCCAAAAAACGCCAAAATCCATGGACAAATGAAAGAGAAATTCCATAATTACTTTCAACTATCAAAAATCTAATTTGTGCACAAGTTCTTCAAAGAAGGCTAATAAACTCCCAGGAAACTTCAAATCTAGGTAAAGTAGTACATACCAAAGTTGTAGATTTTCGAGTCCTAAAGATTTCACCACAAAAATAATCTCGAAATTCCACTCCTACAGTCCAGGGGAGGGAAAACACTGAGCATTGTCCAAAATCCCAGTCTGTGCACAAGGATCCAAAAGATGGCTTAAAAACTCTAACAAAACTCAAGGTCTAGCAAAAGTGTTGAATACCAAAGTTGTAGATCTACCTCTTATGAAGATGCAGAACCAAAATTAGGCCAAAACTTTAAAAGATGAGTTATGTAGGGCTCCTGCATTGAAACACGACGAAAATAGGTTGAAAAGGGCCTCAAGGTGTTCTTCCTCCTCTTGTGTGGTTATGATCACCACAGCAGCTCCCCCAAGCTCCACCACAGATGAAGAAGAATAAGAAGAAGATGATGAAGGAGATCCTCCAAAAATCACAGGAAAAATGTCCAAGTAGACAAAATTCGAAAATGGTGGAGAAATGGGCTATTTATAGGCCAAAAACCATTAGTAAAGGGGGTTTTGGGGACAACCAGGGGAAAGCAAAGCCGGCAGGGGAGGGGAGAGAGAGGAGGGACACGCGGCGGCCATCCACGCGCGCGCCCCCGCGATCCGACGCGCCGCGTTGCGCTAAGCGGCGCAACGCGGGTGGGTCGGCGTGTCACGCCTCGGGTGTAAACCAGAACCCAGACCCGTCTACAGATCCGCCGTGCACACGGTATTTCCCGCGTACACGAAGCGCTGGTAACCTGCTCAGATATAAGAGATAATAATAAAAGAGCATAAAATCAGAGCTGAACTAAAACTACAACATCTCAGACTGAAGTTGGAAATAAAGTAAAGAACAACTGTAAATAAATACAATTATCTCTCCCATCTCACCACAAATATACTACCAGCTGGCTAAAGCCAGACCGAAAAATAAAGTACAATAAAACTGTCTGAGAAGATAGGGGTACATCAAAGGTCCAGCTAGCACACTGTCGGGTGGACACTCTATCTAGTCCGCTATCCTCTTACCTCGATCCGATGCTGACGGCCCAGCAACTCCCGCAGAGGACTCTGCAAAACAAAGGGAGAAACAAAGAAAAGGACGATGGGGGTGAGAACTACTATAAACCAATAGCCTCCCTCTAGCGGGCAAAGCCTCCAACTCTGACGTGCCCACTAGGTCTACCAGAGGCGAAAGGGAAAGAAAGGCGGTAAGTTATGAACATAACTGCTGATAAAAGAAACTACCGCTACTATGCCTCTATATGTAGTGCCTAAAAGAGTAACTATATGAATGCATCAGTAAATGTGCCTGCCTAATAAACCCAATCTAACCACCAGTAAAAACTGGCACTGCTTGCTCTGCTGTCGAACTCAAGAACTCAGTAGCGGAATCTGCACACATGGCTCGAATCCGCGGGATCGGCACACATGGCTCGCATCCCAAAATAAGTATCAGACCGGCACACATGGCTCGGTCATAGGCCTACCTTCGGAGTGGCACTCGAGGGGAGCGACCTACACGAGTAAAGTACCTCTGTCACAAGTATCAAGATATAGCAGGACTGGATCACGACTATGATCGAAGTGGGAAACCCATCCACTAAAGAAAACCCGATCCTCCAATCTGATGCAATAATAGACATCCGATCAACCGCCCAATGTTCGCGGTCGCCGCAATATCCCACAATCCACAATCCGGTGGGACAAATCCCGACTCAATAAGCCCGGCTACACTATCCTACAACCCTGCTCAAACCCTGAGCAATAAACCACATGTGCCTCGATAAAAGGAGAAAAGGTGCCAACATGGTTTCTCCTAAGTCAAATCCCAATGATAGTGTAGCAGTAGAAGATGGCCTATCTAGATGTCCATACAAGCATGCAAGTGTCCTCATGATGATAAAAGAAAAACAAATATCGTTGTTTATACATTGATTAGAGCATGCTATTCCAGGATAATAAAGATCTCATAAGAATACTAAATACTAACATAGCACAAGTCCAACTATACAAGCATGCATATTACCCACGATATACTACTCGGCATTCAACAACGTGGATCACTCTAATATTCCTAGTGAGCAAATCAAAGATGAGGTCCACAACAACTACCCACCTCGAAAAGCGTGAACTACAACAATACGAGATTCCTCGCAGTCCAAGATCCTCAATTCCCGCAAACCTCCAAAATGCGAGAACTACAACAAACATAGATCACACACGGCAAAATGAACAACTCTACAGCAGTAAATACTGATTTGCAAAACAGCACGGAAAACGAGGAAATCCACCTCAGTATAGTCCTCAGAAAAATTTGGAAAAATATCCGTTGCGATCCTCGCGACGAGTAGATGAAAAACGAGTACTTACTCGTCCCGATCCGACACCTGTAGGCCAAGATACAAATTAATCACCGCGGTACACGCGAAACTTCCAATGATCAAAAGTCTGCAGTACTCTATCCAGAAAAAGTATAAATTTCACCTTCGAAGCAACCTCAGAAAAATCCAGAAAAATTACGGTGATGATCCTTGCGACGGGTAGATGTAAATCGAGTTTTTGCACTCCTTGTTCCGACTCTCGGGTGCAGAGAAAACCCACAAAACCCCGGTGCTGTCCAAAATTCCATCACAGAAAAAGGGGTCACAGAAATGATCCGAAAAGCCCAAGAAAACCTTGAAATGCAGAGAAGCTAAAAATACAAAAGTCGTAGCCCTACCTGTCGTGAAAACGCGGGCGCAAGAATCACCCGAAATTTTTTTCGGGGTAGCCCAGAAGAGTCTGCAGACCGAAACACGACGAAAAAGGCTAACAAGGAAGGTGCGTCGCAGTGTGCCGAATCGCAGTAGACGTCGAAGTAGCGTCCTCCAAAAATTTTGGAACTTCTCCACAAGATGCAGCACTGAAAAAGCAAGAAATTATCTGTAGGGCTCTCCCTATGAAATAGCCCAAAAAATGCACAAAAGAAGGCCCAAGGGGCCTATTTATAGGCCCAACCCAAAAGAGTTTACCGTTCGGATTCGGGCGCACCATTTCGGGCGCCCGAATCCAACAGTCGAACAATTTGCGGCCCAAAGTCCCGTCCGACCAGCGCCCGGAACCACCCGCGATCGACATGTGTCCCCCGAACACGGAACAGCGGTGCAAGCGTGCCAGGGCAACGATGCGTGTCTCGCGCCCGGTCAACCGGGTAGGTGTCTCCCGCCAATGGCTGGGCGCCACGTGGCCAGCCCGCGCGACCCGCCGACCGCGCCCACGTGCGCCTCGCCGGCCGCGCCGCCTGCCCCCCACGCGCGCACGCATCCCGAGGCACCAGCATGCACTTCCGTGGACCGCGCCGCATGAGCCCGCCTATCACAGCCTGCCACGTGTCCCCGCGCCCGGTCTATGCACCCGCGCGGGGTTCCGTGGACCGCGCATCGTGCGCGGGCCACTCCTGGGGCGCCACGTGTCCCCGCACCGGGTCCATGCACCACCTGGCGCCGCTCCATGGACTGCGCAACCTGAACCGGCCAATAACAAGCTGCCACGTGGCACCCGGCCGGTCTACGGCCTCCCCCATGCACCCGAATCCACTGAAAACTTCTGGGAGCCCGTTTTTGGGCATCCGGACTCAGAAAAATACAAGCAAATAGACGTTTTCAAGCGTTTTTCCGCGTTGAATCCAAATCCGACCTGGGATCAGCCTGAAACCTCTTCTAAAATTCGGCAAAAGCAGCCGAAGGACAGGCTTGATCCAGGAACCTCACTGAGTCCATCCAACACATCCATTTGATGCGTTACTGGCCCAACACACCAATACCAGGTGTTTCACATCGTGGATTCACGGGAAAAAGTTACATGGGGTTTTGGGGCCCTACAGGGCGTCCACTAGTCACGGCGCGGCGCGTGTCCGCCGCCCGCATGAGCACGCCCTCCGCGCCTATTAGCGCGCTCCACGCGTCGCTACCGGCCCAATCGCAGCCCGCCACGTGTTGAAGCCGATTCATGCTGTGCCTGGTGCACACCCCCGGGCCGGTGTGTGGGTTATGTTAATAATGAATCTGAATAGGGGAAAACCCACATAGAGGGGGGGTGAATAGGTGTAAACAATAAACACACCAAATCGTTGTGTAAAAAATAATCCAATGCGAAAAATAAATAAAGTACGCAAGATTTTACGTGGAAAACTCCGTCACAGGAGTAAAAAAACCACGGGACCGATAACACGGCGAAATCCACTAAGATTAAACACGTACAAGGTGATTTACCGTAACACTACGACTCAACCTTTTCCATACGCTCCAAGTAGATCTTCTCCGCTCGCTCCACAACGCTCCTCGAATCCACGATTTGCGTCCAACGCCGAATCCATGACATCCAACGTCGAATCCACGACATCCAACCGAATCGACGGTCTTCACCAATGTAGCACGTCTCGATCACACGAACGTACCTCGCTTCGAATCCACGAAAGCGGTAGCACCTTGAATCCACAAGGCCACGCAAATCCACGCGCCGATTTTGGGAAATCGTTGTTTGTTTATTGGTGATGATAATCCGCCGAATACTGAGATCATAGATAGACAAGACATTACCATCTAAGTATTAATCAATTTGATTCTACAAGAAATAAGAGTTTGGAAACCCTAGAATCAAATTGATCAATATAGACGAAGAAACATGAAATTAATCGTGTTTTCCTTTCTTCTCTATATATGTGGATTTTTTATATTTTTTTCGGTTACCCTAGATGTGAAATTAGGGTTTATTTATAGGTTAGAAACCTTTTGGAAAGAGATAAGCATCAAAAATTGACTTAACAAACTTTTTCCCGCACGGCGGTCTGGACTGGATTTGGCTGATCCGGACTGTCGTCAATTTTCAGCAAATTTCCTAAAAAAACAGGTTCGGGGTCCGGATTGGATGTGGCCTGATCCAGACTATTCATGTGATTTCAGCAAACACAAGGTTCGGGGTCCGGACTCAAAGGAGGCTGATCCGGACCGGAAATCTGCTGTCACGCCCCGGGGGTTTCTTTAAGCGGAAGACGACCACTAAAAAGATTGGAATTTGCGTATATATATATTTTTTTTTGAAACCAACCTCCCCCAGTGCGTGCCCAGACCCGCCGCATATACAAATTCACTCTGCGAACGGGCAGAGTCTCTTTTGTATATGCACGGCGTCCTGACTACAACAACCATACAATCATCACTTTAACCACACTAGTTCAACAGTCGAATGCATACAACCATTTTCCATAAGTATTAAAGAGGCCGGCAGATTTCGAAAGGATAAATCCACAAGTTTTTAGAAATGGTGCCCACACAGCACCCATGTTTTTCAAAACAGTTTTCGAAATCAATAAATCCACAGGGTTTTAAAATGGTGCCCACACGGCACCCAGATTTTCAAAACGGTTTTCGCAATCCATAAATCCACAGGGTTTTAAAAATGGTGCCCACACGACACCCACATTTTTTTAAAACAGTTTTCGAAATATTTTTCTTTTCTTTCCTTTTGTAGTTTGAAAGCGGCCAATCGGGAAAAGAAAAACAACCACCCACAAGGGTAATAACAAGACATTCCAACATCCACATCGACCCCACAAGGGTATCGCGATCCACATCGTAAGCTACTAACAAGTAATGAAATGCGCAAAATAAGAAATAAATACAACCTATGGCATCGAAGGACCAAAAGTACTCTTGCTACAGCCTCACCGTCGCCCAAGCTCTCACCCCCGAAGGAACCTGTCACAGAGTGGGAAGTCAGCGACACAAGGTATAAAAGATGAAATGCAGGAAGACTGTAACAAAAGCAAACCATAAGAAAACCAGAGTAACCGCCCTCCGCATCGTGCGATCGACGGTGTCCCCTCCCCCTGCAAAACCTGAACCGGGCACCTGCCCCGGCAACCCAGACCGAGCACTAACCTCAAGACAGAAAACCAAACCGAGCACCAACCTCGGGAAAGAAAACCAAACCGAGCACTAACCTCAAGAAAGAAAACCAAACCGAGCACCAACCTCGGGAAAGAAAACCGAACCGAGCACCAACCTCGGGAAAAGAAAACCGAACCGAGCACCAACCTCGGAAAGAAAACCAAACCGAGCACCAACCTCGGTAAACCACGCCGAGCACCTACCTCGACGGGTCGCACCGCTCACACCTTGTCGCCTCAAACCCCCCACCTATGGGGGCCCCCACTACGTCACCTCGTGGGTATACACGGGTCATCGACCACTTTTCCGGAAAAGCACACCCTTTGCGGTGGCCAAACCGCGCGTGTGCGTGCTGCAGCCTCGAGCATCGTAACCAAATACACGAAACAAAACCAATAATAAAAACCATAAACACTATCAACATTAGTACAGTTAAACGAACAATTGGAGATCATCAACAGCTTTCGAAAAGTCCCACACTGAGTCTCGAACGAAAATCCACAACATGATAAACATGAAAATAACGATAGTGCGCATAAAGGGATTCTAAGAGTGTACCCACCTGAACCGCGAAGAAGAATGTGTGCGGAAATGCCAGTTAAAATACCCTCACATTGCCCCCGAAAAGCTACAATAAGAATTAATGTTAAAAAACATCGTCGCGGTCAAAAACACTCAAAAACGGGGCGAAACGGGCGAAAAAACGGAGCTTCTGGACCTTTTTCTGAAGACTGGTGCACGGTCCTGGCGTGGACCGGGTCCACGACAAAATGCGGCCGCGGCGCGGGCCGGGAGCACGCCGCAGCGGTGGACCGCGACATCTTGGGCCAGGCCGCGCACGGGCAGGGGCGCGCGCCGGGTCCATCGCTTCCCCGCTGCGGTGGCGAGCGCCGGGTGCACGCCTAGGGCATGCACCGCGCGGCCTGGCGCACACATCCGTGCGCCGGGTCTGCTGCGCCCCCGGGCCGCGGAGGCGTGCGCCGGGTGCACGCCGGCCCGGTGGACCGCGCGGCCTGGCGCACGCATCCGTGCACCGGGTCTGCGCCCCCGGGCCGCGGAGGCGTGCGTCGGGTGCATGCCGGCGTGTGGACCGCGGCCAGAACCCTCCAAGAACGTGAACAGTACGCGGCTCTTTTAGGCTCCGGTTGCGACCCCGCGATCACGGCGGCTCCGGCGATGACCCCGTGAACACGGTAACGGCGGCGGCGACCTCCCGTTTAACCACGGCGGCGGCGGCCTCCCGTTTGGTCCTAAACTCGCCTCGCACGCGACACGACAAGAACCCCCAAAACGGAAAAACCGGAAAGAAAACTCGAACCACTTACCTTAATTCCGCCGGCGGAGGAGGAGGAAAGAGGATCGGCCGTCCTTGCTCGATCGGTTCCGCAGAAAAGGAGAAGTTCCTTCTTTTCTCTTCCCGTCTCTCCGCCTCGGTTCCTACTCCGTTTCTTGAAAAAAGGGAGAAAAATGGGTTTGAGGTTTCCCCCCCCCCCGCTCCCCCGGTCGGCTTAACTTATACGAAGAGACTTTAAAATTAAACCCAGTTAAAACACATAGCCGTTCAAAAATTGAACGAGGGGTCCAGATCACCTCGGAAAATGTGCCGATCGCTGGCACGCATTCCGATGCACCCCAAGCTGATGAAAACTTCAAAAAATATTTCTGGGAGATCCCGGGGTCGGAAATCCAATCCGATCGCGTCACCGTTCACCGTTTTTGCGAGCTCTACCTGTAGAATACCCGGATTTCGGATAGCGCACCGACCTCGCAAGATGGCGTGAGGGGGAGAAATTGCCTTGGATGTGTCCCATATTTGTTTATAGATGAGTTCGAGTTGATTTGGATCTACGCGGAAGCCCCAGCTTGATTCGGAATTTTCCGGGCATTGTACGCGATAGAGGACTAGTTTGGGAAGCACCAACCCCACAGTGGTGTGCAGAAAATTTGGAATACTTGGAACGGGTATACTTTGTGTTTACGGGAGGTTCCGGACTGACGTGGAGGACCTGAGGGTGAAAAGTGAGTTGGAACTGGCAGTTTTGGAGCCGGTTTTTTATTTGAGCACACCGACTTCACGGTTGAGCTTTTTGAGGAGAAAAAGTCGTGGACATATGTATTTTCAGATTACAGCGGAGTTCGGGAGGTTTTGGGCCGGTGTGGAGACCCCGAAGGCAAAAAGTGACTTGGAGTTGGCTTAAAAAAGGAATTATTTTATAATTATTTAATTGGGAGGTTAATTAATTATCTGGTGTACTTTAACCTGTGACTTATATCTTAGGAATGGAAGTGTGTGGATTAGAGAGTGGGTCTTTTTAGTGAAGGTAAATATTTTGTTTTGGGCATTTATTGCAGCCAGCTACCACCACCCACACCTTAATTAGCCTCCCTTAATTGCACCGCCACCTCATCCTCTCTCCAACCAAGTAAAACAGAGGTTTTCAAATGGAACAGAGGAAGAGAGAATGAGGGAAAGAATGAGGAAGAAGAAAAGAAGCTTTGGAGAGGGGTTTCGTTGATGACTTGCTGCTAGAGGCCGTGGGAGGCCGTGCGGCGCGTGCGCGCGAGGGCTTCAATGAGGTATGCAATTGTAGCAGTTTCTTTTTGAGGAGCTGGGTTCTTGGTTTTTTTTGGGTTTTAGAGCTTCGTCTGTGGTTTGGACTGGTTGTCCGTGGCGGAGGGGACGCGCGCGGCGGGCGCCGCGCAAAGGCGGGCGCCGCGCTGCAGGTTGGCGCGGGTGCGCGCTGCGGGCGCCGCGCGCGTGCGGGCGCCGCACAGCGCGCGGGCGCGCGCTGCGGGCGCCGCGCGCAGGCGGGCTCTGCACAGCGCGCGGGCGCCGCACAGCGCGGGTGCACGCTGCGGGCGTCGCGTGCGTGCGGGCGCCGCGCGCAGGCGGGCACCGCACAGCGCGGCCGCGCGCAGGGAGTGCGCGTGCGGACCGGGCCGCCGCGCGGCGGGCCCTTGTGCCGCGTAGCGAGCCCAGATGCCGCGCCGCACGGCTGCTGCAGTGCAGCGCCATGTGGCAGCTGCTGCAGCGCCGGCGGTGGCTGCGGCAGCGCGGCGCGAACGGGCGGAGCTGTTTTGCCCTGTAGGTGGGGTTTTCTTGCGGGGTGGATGTGCTTAATCAGTTTTCCCGTTTGTTTTGCTCAGGTTGACGCTGAGTGTGCGGTTTTCGGCGTGGTGCCGCGCGGAGCCGGATGATGATGATAATTGTGCTTGATGAAAATGATGATGCTGATTATGGTGATAATGATGATGAAGTTTTATAGTTGGCTCGTGATTTTGGTGCGTCGATGGATTTAAAGTGTACTTGAATCCTGGTTGTTGGCTGTGTGTTCTTGGACTTAATGTTTGAAGCTGGTGGAGTTGTTTGGTGCCTACGTGGAGCTTATTTTATTTTTTCTGGATGTAACTTGGCTTTGTGTAATTGAGGGTGTGCATTGGGAGTTTATTAGTGTGCAGATTTTTGGTGGATTTATGTAATTTTGAGGTGTGCAGGTTTGTGCTGTACTAGTTTGTGTGAGAGTGTGGTGGTGGACTTGTGTGGGCTGAGGCTTAGTGTTGAATGTAGTGAGCATCATGTGTGAAGTGGGTGTGGCTGTGAGTGTTAGTGTTTATGGGAATTTATTTTTAGAGTGCAGATTGCAATTTGATTTTAATGAGAGCAATTATTTGGAGTTCAGATTTTGTGATTGGACTTGTAGTATGTTGTGGACACTTGTTTAGTGCTTTTGGGTGCGACTTGGCCAGTTTTGGTTGCCTTCGCCGCGCGGAGCCGTTGGAGCTTGTCTACTTGGGCAGGTGCCGGGAGTTGACCGTGGGTGAGCCGTGGCGCGCCGGAATTTTTATGTGGACTCGAAGGAATTTATTAGAGCTTTCGAGGTTTTTCCGAGATTTGCGGCACGATTTTTGAGGTTTCGTCAGTTCGAGGTTCCGGCACTTCACCGACTTCAGCAATTGCCTGCGGAAAGCGTTCCAGGTGGGTTGGAATTTCTCCAAAATTTACGGAATGCCCTTTAATGCTATTGAATGCAATTACATCATGTTTATTAAGCGTTTTCGCTGTTTTTACATCTGATAATTGCATGAATTTTTCTGTAAAATTTATTGGAACCCCGGATTATTTTTAGTAGACTCCTGACATCATATGACACTAGGTTTCACGCTTTGTTTGTATCATAACTGCACTTGAACCGTCTTAAAAATCGAGAAACGCGTTTTTAAGGAAAATCAATGATTTCAAAGATGGTTTTTAAATTATGAGATTGCCACAGGTATGGCATAGGTTCAGGATGCTTGTTTACTCGTGTCGGGATGTCGAGTGGATTTTTAGAGCATGTGTGCTGAGTTCTATTGTCCTGTGAGTTCTTCTTCCGTGTTGGGGATCGATGAGTTTATCCTAGATCATGGGTTATGTTTCTGATTTAGTGGTGGAGATGGTCCTCCCACTTAGTTCTGAGAATATTTGGGGTTCTGTCAGATCGAGTCGCGGAGGTTTCCCGACTTAGCCATGGTCGTGCATTATCAGATTGAGTTGTTGAGGGTTCTCCGACATAGCTGTGAGAGTATTTGGGCTATTCCTATTTGAGTTGAGGTTCTTTTTTCGACTGAGTTGTGCTCTGAGCTTTGAGATACCGATCTGTTTGATCGTGGACTATAGCCTGCATGTGCCGCTTATGAGACAGTGATACAGATGTGATACTTGAGTTCGGTGGGGTCGCTCCCCTCGAGCTACGCCCCGGGTGCGATGATTAGACCGAGCCTGACGAGGCTGCGATGATGCGCCTAGTTCATATACTAGAGGTCGCTTGATACCCCTGGCCGAGTTACCATGGGGTCACTTTGTGAGAGATTGAGATGGTCGGTTTAGGACGCCCCACGTAAATCCCGTCCTCTTGTGGATGCGTGGTAGTGGGCAGGTGCGTTCCTAGAGGACCGGCGCAGGCTGGACTGAGCCACTTTTGGCAGTCCTTGAGATTGGGTGATATGGGCAGGTGGTTACATATTATGTTCATAGATGGTTTCTTTCCTTTGAGCATTGATACCGAGGAATCTTAGCAGTAGAGAGTGTATGCATATCGTGTTATTGGTAGAGTTTTCTTTTGAGCTTTATGTTTGCGACTTTCTAGCTGTAGCTTTCTATTTCAGCTTACCATTATTTGTCTACCTACCTATCCATCCGCATACCTATCTGTTTTGCCTCCAGTAGACTTAGTGGGCATACCGTGAATTTTGGGACGGTACCCACTGAGATCTGCCCTCTGCAGTAGATCTCACACCCGCTGCGGTGACAGGTTGAGGCTGCTGTTCCGGCTTGGTTCGTGCGGAGACAGCAGATCGAGGTGAGGACACAGCCGATTAGTTCCTTACCAGCATTGAGAGTCAGAGGTAGATGTACCCTGTTGCTTATGTTTCCACTTTTGTACTGAGAGGGTGAGGCCTGTATTTTATTTTTCTTTCGAGAGACCTGTATTGAGGATTTGTGTACTAGTGGAGATTTTACTATTTCGGATGTTCAGTTTTATTCTATAGCTTTTGGTTTTTAGTTTCAGCTCTGATACATGTTTTTAGCTATAGATTTGACTTGCAGGGTGGACGCTTCGTCTATGCGGCAGTTTCCGTACAGATGGCGGATCTGTTGGCGAGTCCGGGTCGCAGTTTCGACCCCGGGGCGTGACACTTCCACCTAAAAATACCCGCAAAGCCCAACGACCAGCCCAGAAATTCTCGAACTCTAACCCCCCCTTAACGACTGAAAAGATTCAAAAAGGACTAAAACGGAAAACGAGATGGTCGAGGTACTACCAAAAAGTAAAAAATAACCAATAGCATAAAAAAATCAAGAGAAAAGGTCTTATCGTTGAACGATCCCGTCCGATCACCTCGAAAAGCGTGATGGCCACTAGCACGGATTCTGGTGCGCAACTCAAAGGCAAACGCTTTGACCCCCCATTCCGGGAGATCCGTAAGTCGGAATCCGAATCCGATTGTTTTGCCGTTCTCCGTTTTCCGAGCTCAAACGCAGAAAAATACTCGCGGTCCAGGCCGGACCATTGCAGAAAACACAGTGAAAAGTTTTCCTAACAATCCCGTCATAAAAAGGAGGTATACAAAGGCATTGGAACGACAGGACTCTACATCACTCACCACTTAAAAGAAGTTTCGTCCTCGAAACTTAACCCTGGTCCGCAACGAATAAATCTGGGTAGCACTCCCTCATCTTTGACTCCAGTTCCCAAGTCGCTTCATGTTCTTCCTGGTTGCTCCACAGCACCTTCACATAGAGGGTCGTCCGGTTGCGCAATCCTTTTTGTCCTCTCATGCTAAGATCCGCACCGGTGTTCCGTCGAAGCTCAGGTCCTCTCTAGGCTCAAAAGTAGTGACCATCCACCACCCAAATCAAGTACGCAGGCTCGGTGCACATCCTCGAGAATCCGGTTCACTCGCTCGGACTGTCCGTCAGTCTGGGGGTGAAACGCCGTGCTGAAGTGTGGTTTAGTCTCTAGAGAGCTCCTTGTGGACTTTGCCAAAGGTTCGACACCAGGCGAGTGTCTCTAGTCCACGTCGTACGGATGGGTGGAAAAAAGAGTCGACTTCCTCAATCGATCCACTGTGACTCAAACTGCATCGTGCCCTTGATGCGATGCAGAAAACCCGTGACGAATTCCATGCTGATTCGCTCCCATTTCCACTCTGGTACAAGTAGAGATTGTAGTTTTCCCCGCTGGGCACTGATGTTCGAACTTTACTTGTTAACCATCTAAACAGCGAGTAGTGAACTGTGTTACATCCCCCCTTTGGTTTAGTCCTCCAAAAATTTTGCTTGAGGACCTTGTACATCTTCGTGTCGCCTGGATGCGCCGCATAGGGAGCGCAGTGCGCCTCTGACAGTATCCCTTTCTTCAACTCTGGCAGCTCGGGCACGCAATTCCACCCTCGAAACGTGTTGCGTCGTTCGCACTCGCCGAAAAGTCGCTCGCGTGGTCCGGGGGGTCTTGTCTCGAATAAGCTGTATCTGTGCGCCTGTTTTCTGACCTTCTAGGGTTTCTCTAATAGGGTTGGCTCGACCATCAATGACAAAAGTCGCGCGACAGTACCGGTCCTGCTGAGTACTCGCGCTCATCGGTTTCCCCCCCTCACTTTGACCCTTCCTGCTCAAACATCCACTACTACACTTATTCCCGGGATGATACTGAATGGACAAGCCGAGCCCTTCAGCAACTCCAACCAATGCCTCTGCCGCAAAATCAAATCCTTCTATGTAAACAAAACTTAAGACTCTGGCGATCCGAAGCCACATTACGATGAACTCCAAGAAAAGGTGATGTCTCTCCAAGCTTTAAAACGAAGGCGACTGCTGCCCGTTCCTGATCGTGTGTCGGGTAGTTCCGCTCATATTCTCTATGATTCCTGTTGTTGAAACTGTGTGCTCCAAAAAGCCCACTTCGCGAAGTCAGAACTCACATTTCTTAAACTTAGCAAACAGCCTCTGGTCCCTGAGAGTCCGGAGAATGGTCTGCAAGTGCCCCTCGTAGTTGATCGAAGTGGTCATCAATCCCGGACTTGTTCTTCACTGTAACCCTGTTTATCTCCCTGTACTCGATGCGTAAACGTAGGCTTCCGTTCTTCTTTCGCACGAAGAGCCCGGGTGCGCCCCAAGGCGACACACTCGGTCTGGTGAACCCTTAAAGGTCCAAAACAACTAACCCGACGACAAGGAAAACAAACCACACTAATGCCCTCACAAGGCTCCAAGAGGTGCCAACAAAACATGCTGGGTTACTAACTACCCGAAATTTTCCCCTGAAAACAACGAACTCACCTGTCACCAACACGGACCGCTCCCCTCCGTCACCAACACGGGCCACTTCCACCCGTCACCAACACGGGCCACAAGCTCGGAGCATAACCACCATCCCAGACCACTCGTTCCGACTGTCCGTCCTATCGAGGCGACGGTCAAAGCTAACGTTAGGTTTCAGCTCTAAGACCTACCACAAGGTCTACCCCACAGAAAGAGCTGCGTACAGGGCATCCTAGCCGAAAGTGACCAGTGCCGAAGCTCCAAGCAGTCAACAGGTCCCCTTGACCCACACCTGCCCCAAAAGATCAACGACCCAAAACGCTCCTAAATTAGGCCTCAAGGCTATGCTTTAGTCATGGGGAGCCGGCGACAAAACCCACGAGGTAAGGTCCTACCTCCGTCCTGGCACCGACGGGGTGTGACACTCTAAATAACCACTAACTCTTGGTCCCAATCCGTTGCCCCTCCAAGCACCGGGCATCGAATCGAGCGGTAAACCTCCAGACAAAACCGTGACACTCCCAACTAGGAGAAAATCTAAGCTCTAGGTCCGCTCAACAATGACCTCCAGGTACTGTAGACTATCCATCTGAAACCTAAAGGGTCGGAAGAAGACAAGCAACGAAAACAGCGAGAAGAACCTTGTCAAAAGTTGCCTAGGTTCACTAAACGCACACAAGGGATCACGTGCCAACCCACTAGTAGGACAACCTAACCGACCCTCTCTAACCGAAAACGAGCCCAAACGCATAAGATTTACTAGCCCCGGTGGTCTCCCTTTCTGACCCAAAGGAGCACCTCGAGACCCCATCACGACAATTTCTACAACCATCGCAGTGTCTACGGTAAAAAGCCGAACTATGGGTAACAACCATAGGGGAAGAATCATCATTCCCACCCATACCTTGCCCATGGTGCAAAAAGAATCGGCCGATTACCTGCTATAACCTAACACCAGAAGACCTAGAAGGTACAAGTTTAGACAAACGGCTGTCACACTAACAAACACCGGTGGGTTGCACTACCACCCGTCACTGTTACAGACGACGACCCGAACGCCGGCAGAGGAAGGAGGTTCAGAAAAAAAAAAAAACAAAAGCCGGCGCAACGCTCTGCCGTGCCAACAGCCGCACCAAGTGCATAAACACCGTCAGCAGACCCACCGTGTCCTATGCTGGTTGCCTAATCCATTTACTCATAGCAACCATCAAGGCCCCGGTGGCAGCCGGCCTCGACCCCAACCTCCAAATCAACCCGACTACACTGGCACAACACCCGAGCTAAACCGGAAAACTAAACTCAACCGTCCCGCACTCTCGCATCTCTATGCAATTATACCCTGATCATTTCATTAGTTAGTAGCCAGTGGTAATGTGCTCCTGTGGATGTTGGACATCGATTACTGTGGTTAAAGCTGTTTTTCTCTGATACCATCTTAATCTGTCACGCCCCGGAGGTTTCATTAAGCGGAAGACGACCACTAAAAAGATTTGAATTTGCGTATATATATTTTTTTTTTGAAACCAACCTCCCCCAGTGCGTGCCCAGACCCGCCGCATATACAAATTCACTCTGCGAATGGGCAGAGTCTCCTTTGTATATGCACGGCGTCCTGACTACAACAACCATACAATCATCACTTTAACCACACTAGTTCAACAGTCGAATGCATACAACCATTTTCCATAAGTATTAAAGAGGCCGGCAGATTTCGAAAGGATAAATCCACAAGTTTTTAGAAACGGTGCCCACACGGCACCCATGTTTTTCAAAACAGTTTTCGAAATCCATAAATCCACAGGGTTTTAAAATGGTGCCCACACGGCACCCAGATTTTCAAAACGGTTTTCGCAATCCATAAATCCACAGGGTTTTAAAAATGGTGCCCACACGGCACCCACATTTTTTTAAAACAGTTTTCGAAATATTTTCCTTTTCTTTCCTTTTGTAGTTTGAAAGCGGCCAATCGGGAAAAGCAAAACAACCACCCATAAGGGTAATAACAAGACATTCCAACATCCACATCGACCCCACAAGGGTATCGTGATCCACATCGTAAGCTACTAACAAGTAATGAAATGCGCAAAATAAGAAGTAAATACAACCTATGGCCTCGAAGGACCAAAAGTACTCCTGCCACGGCCTCACCGTCGCCCTAGCTCTCACCCCCGAAGGAACCTGTCACAGAGTGGGAAGTCAGCGACACAAGGTATAAAAGATGAAATGCAGGAAGACTGTAACAAAAGCAAACCGTAAGAAAACCAGAGTAACCGCCCTCCGCATCGTGCGATCGACGGTTTCCCCTCCCCCTGCAAAACCTGAACCGGGCACCTGCCCCGGCAACCCAGACCGAGCACTAACCTCAAGACAGAAAACCAAACCGAGCACCAACCTCGGAAAAGAAAACCAAACCGAGCACTAACCTCAAGAAAGAAAACCAAACCGAGCACCAACCTCGGGAAAGAAAACCGAACCGAGCACCAACCTCGGGAAAAGAAAACCGAACCGAGCACCAACCTCGGAAAGAAAACCAAACCAAGCACCAACCTCGGTAAACCACGCCGAGCACCTACCTCGACGGGTCGCACCGCTCACACCTTGGCGCCTCAAACCCCCCACCTACGGGGGCCCCCACTATGTCACCTCGTGGGTATACACGGGTCATCGACCACTTTTCCGGAAAAGCACACCCTTTGCGGTGGCCAAACCGCGGGTGCGCGTGCTGCAGCCTCGAGCATCGTAACCAAATACACGAAACCAAACCAATAATAAAAACCATAAACACTATCAACATTAGTACAGTTAAACGAACAATTGGAGATCATCAACAGTTTTCGAAAAGTCCCACACTGAGTCTCGAACGAAAACCCACAACATGATAAACATGAAAATAACGATAGTGCGCATAAAGGGATTCTAAGAGTGTACCCACCTGAACCGCGAAGAAGAATGTGTGCGGAAACGCCAGTTAAAATACCCTCACATTGCCCCCGAAAAGCTACAATAAGAATTAATGTTAAAAAACATCGTCGCGGTCAAAAACACTAAAAAAGGGGCGAAACGGGCGAAAAAATGGAGCTTCTGGACCTTTTTCTGAAGACTGGTGCACGGTCCTGGCGTGGACCGGGTCCACGACAAAATGCGGCCGCGGCGCGGGCCGGGAGCACGCCGCAGTGGTGGACCGCGGCATCTTGGGCCGGGCCGCGCACGGGCAGGGGCGCGCGCCGGGTCCATCGCTTCCCCGCTGCGGTGGCGAGCGCCGGGTGCACGCCTAGGGCGAGCACCGCACGGCCTGGCGCACGCATCCGTGCGCCGGGTCTGCGCCCCCGGGCCGCGGAGGCGTGCGCCGGGTGCACGCCGGCCCGGTGGACCGCGCGTCCTGGCGCACGCATCCGTGCACCGGGTCTGCGCCCCCGGGCCGCGGAGGCGTGCGTCGGGTTCATGCCGACGTGTGGACCGCGGCCAGAACCCTCCAAGAACGTGAACAGTACGCGGCTCTTTTAGGGTCCGGTTGCGACCCCGCGATCACGGCGGCTCCGACGATGACCACGTGAACACGGTAACGGCGGCGGCGGCCTCCCGTTTAACCACGGCGGCGGCGGCCTCCCGTTTGGTCCCAAACTCGCATCGCACGCGACACGACAAGAACCCCCAAAACGGAAAAACTGGAAAGAAAACTCGAACCACTCACCTTAATTCCGCCGGCGGAGGAGGAGGAAAGAGGATCGGCCGTCCTTGCTCGATCGGTTCCGCAGAAAAGAAGCAGTTCCTTCTTTTCTCTTCCTGTCTCTCCGCCTCGGTTCCTACGCCGTTTCTTGAAAAAAGGGGGAAAAGGGGTTTGAGGTTTCCCCCCCCCCGCTCCCCCGGTCTGCTTAACTTATACGAAGAGACTTTAAAATTAAACCCAGTTAAAACACATAGCCGTTCAAAAATTGAACGAGGGGTCCAGATCACCTCGGAAAACATGCCGATCGCCGACACGCATTCCGATGCACCGTTAGCTGATGAAAACTTCAAAAAATATTTCTGAGAGATCCCGGGGTCGGAAATCCAATCCGATTGTGCCACCGTTCACCGTTTTGCGAGCTCTACCACCTAAAAATACCCGCAAAGCCCAACGATCAGCGCAGAAATTCTCCAACTCCAACCCCCCCTTAACGACTGAAAAGATTCAAAAAGGACTAAAACGGAAAACGAGAAGGTCGAGGTACTACCAAAAAGTAAAAAATAACCAATAGCATAAAAAAAATCAAGAGAAAAGGTCTTATCGTAGAACGATCCCGCCCGATCGCCTCGAAAAGTGTGCTGGCCACTAGCACGCATTCTGGTGCGCAACTCAAAGGCAAACGCTTTGACCCCCATTCCTGGAGATCCGTAAGTCAGAATCCGAATCCGATTGTTTTGCCGTTCTCCGTTTTCTGAGCTCAAACGCAGAAAAATACTCGCGGTCCAGGCCGGTCTATTGCAGAAAACACAGTGAAAAGTTTTCCTAACAATCCCGTCATAAAAAGGAGGTATACAAAGGCATTGGAACGACAAGACTCTACATCACTCACCACTTAAAAGAAGTTTCGTCCTCGAAACTTAACCCTGGTCCGCAACGAATAAATCTGGGTAGCACTCCCTCATCTTTGACTCCAGTTCCCAAGTCGCTTCACGTTCTTCCTGGTTGCTCCACATCACCTTCACATAGGGGGTCGTTCGGTTGCGCAATCCTTTTTGTCCTCTCGTGCTAAGATCCGCACCGGTGTTCCGTCGAAGCTCAGGTCCTCTCTAGGCTCAAAAGTAGTGACCATCCACCATCCAAATCAAGTACGCAGGCTCGGAGCACATCCTCGAGAATCCGGTTCACTCGCTCGGACTGTCCGTCGGTCTGGGGGTAAAACACCGTGCTGAAGTGTGGTTTAGTCTCTAGAGAGCTCGTTGTGGACTTTGCCAAAGGTTCGACACCAGGCGAGTGTCTCTAGTCCACGTCGTACGGATGGGTGGAAAAAAGAGTCGACTTCCTCAGTCGATCCACTGTGACTCAAACTGCATCGTGCCCTTGATGCGATGCAGAAAACCCGTGACGAATTCCATGCTGATTCGCTCCTATTTCCACTCTGGTACAAGTAGAGATTGTAGTTTTCCCCGTTGGGCGCTGATGTTCGAACTTTACTTGTTAACCATCTAAACAGCGAGCAGTGAACTGTGTTACATCCCCCCTGTGGTTTAGTCCTCCAAAAATTCTGCTTGAGGTCCTTGTACATCTTCATGTCGCTTGGATGCGCCGCATAGGGAGCACAGTGCGCCTCTGACAGTATCCCTTTCTTCAACTCTGGCAGCTCGGGCACGCAATTCCGCCCTCGAAACGTGTTGCGTCGTTCGCACTCGCCGAAAAGTCGCTCGCGTGGTCCGGGGGGTCTTGTCTCGAATAAGCTGTATCTGTGCGCCTGTTTTCTGACCTTCTAGGGTTTCTCTAATAGGGTTGGCTCGACCATCAATGACAAAAGTCGCGCGACAGTACCGGTCCTGCTGAGTACTCGCGCTCATCGGTTTCCCCCCCTCACTTTGACCCTTCCTGCTCAAACATCCACTACTACACTTTCTTTTCCCGGGATGATACTGAATGGACAAGCCGAGCCCTTCAGCAACTCCAACCAATGCCTCTGCCGCAAAATCAAATCCTTCTATGTAAACAAAACTTAAGACTCTGGCGATCCGAAGCCACATTACGATGAACTCCAAGAAAAGGTGATGTCTCTCCAAGCTTTAAAACGAAGGCGACTGCTGCCCGTTCCTGATCGTGTGTCGGGTAGTTCCGCTCATATTCTCTGTGATTCCTGTTGTTGAAACTGTGTGCTCCAAAAAGCCCACTTCGCGAAGTCAGAACTCACATTTCTTAAACTTAGCAAATAGCCTCTGGTCCATGAGGGTCCGGAGAATGGTCTGCAAGTGCCCCTCGTAGTTGATCGAAGTAGTCATCAATCCCGGACTTGTTCTTCACTGTAACCCTGTTTAGCTCCCTGTAATCGATGCGTAAACGTAGGCTACCGTTCTTCTTTCGCACGAAGAGCCCGGGTGCGCCCCAAGGCGACACACTAGGTCTGGTGAACCCTTAAAGGTCCAAAACAACTAACCCGACGACAAAGAAAACAAACCACACTAACGCCCTCACAAGGCTCCAAGAGGTGCCAACAAAACAGGCTGGGTTACTAACTACCCGAAATTTTCCCCTGAAAACAATGAACTCACCTGTCACCAACACGGACCGCTCCCCTCCGTCACCAACACGGGCCACTTCCACCCGTCACCAACACGGGCCACAAGCTCGGAGCATAACCACCATCCCGGACCACTCGTTCCGACTGTCCGTCCTACCGAGGCGACGGTCAAAGCTAACGTTAGGTTTCAGCTCTAAGACCTACCACAAGGTCTACCCCACAGAAAGAGCTGCGTACAGGGCATCCTAGCCGAAAGTGACCAGTGCCGAAGCTCCAAGCAGTCAACAGGTCCCCTTGACCCACACCTGCCCCAAAAGATCAACGACCCAAAACGCTCCTAAATTAGGCCTCAAGGCTATGCTTTAGTCATGGGGAGCCGGCGACAAAACCCATGAGGTAAGGTCCTACCTCCGTCCTGGCACCGACGGGGTGTGACACTCTAAATAACCACTAACTCTTGGTCCCAATCCGTTGCCCCTCCAAGCACCGGACATCGGATCGAGCGGTAACCCTCCAGACCAAACTGTGACACTCCCAACTAGGAGAAAATCTAAGCTCTAGGCCCGCTCAACAATGACCTCCAGGTACTGTAGACTATCCATGTCACGCCCCGGGGTCGAAACTGCGACCCGGGCTCGCCAACAGATCCGCCACCTATGCCCAACCCGCATAGGCGAAGAGTCCTACCTGCAAAAAGAGCTACAGCTAACAGATATCAGAGCTAAAAGATAAAACTGCTATAGAAATAAAATCAACCGCTGTACAACTGAAGATAAAACAACAAGGTCCATCTCCCAAAAATGATAATCATACAATAACCTCAAGTACAAAACTCATAGCTCAACAGGGAGATATCTCAAATACAACATCAGTGTACCAGCTCTCAAAACATCATATCCTCACTACAACAGTCTCTCAAAGAGGAAATAAATACTAATCTACCGACTATGCTGAAGATCTCTTCAAAAAGGGGGGGGGGTACCGCTACTCTCCAATGGGTCAGGATCTAGCTCGCTACTCCCTCACCGCGAACAGCAACCGCAGAAACGGCAACACCCGCCAAGACTCTGCAAAACAAGGGAGAGAAAGGACAAAAGGGGGAAAAACCCCCGACGGGCGTGAGAACTACGCTAAAAGGGAGTTCTCAGTGGGTATCGCCAATAGGCCCGACGATCAGCCCACCAAGACCTCTAGAGGCAAAAGATAACTAATGCAGTAAAACTTTAAAGAAGAAGCAGAAGACACTCTACAGCTACCATGCCTCTATCTGAATGCTCAAATGGGGAAACTCTGATAAATATATGCAACACTCGCACACGAGGTGCTCAATCGACCCAATCGAGCTGACTGCCACATCGGGTCCAGTCAAACCTGCGCCCACCTACAACCACCTCCCGCGGACGGGCAGGAATTACGTAGGGCGTCCAAACGGACTAACTTGCTATTGAGTAGTGGCTCGTGCAGGCTATAGTCATAATCCATGCTCTCTCTCTCAGAACGGATAGACTCAAGATGCTCAACCTCTCACACAATGGTCAAAGAACTCACAACGACCACGGGACCACCGTCAAACCCCGAACGGTTCCCAACAATACTAGCACTGGTATAAACATAGCTACTAGACTCCACTCGGTCCCCCAGGCACGAGTGTAACAAAAAGCATCTGCCTGAATAAACCCAATCGATAGACCAGTAATCACTGGTACTGCCTGCTCTGCTGGTACGGTCGCATCCCAAGGTAAGTAACAGATCGGCATCGAACCGTCCGATCGCACACAAAAGTAAGTAACAGACCGGCCTCGATCCGTCCAGTCGCACACTCCGGAGTGGCACTCGAGGGGAGCGACCCACACGAGTAAAGTAACTCTGTCATCAGTATCACCAGTATCAAGTATCACGGTATCGAGTATCTCTGTAACCACTGTCTCATAATAGCAGGACTGGATCAAGACTATGATCAAAGTGGGAAACTCCGTCCCCTAACAAACCCCGATCTGACGCAATAGTACTCAAAAAGTGGGAAACACCATCCACTAGAACAAATCCGATACCCAATCTGATGCAATAGTCAACATCCGGTCAACCGCCCAAAGTCCGCGGTCACCGCAATAACCCACGACCCACAATTGGGTAAAATAATCAAGATCCGGTCAACCGCCTACTGTCCGCGGTTGCCGCAATTACCCACGATCCAACATCAAGCACACCCAGTCTCTGACCCGAAGGTCCCAGCTACACTATCCCAAACCTCTGCTCGAACCCGAGCAACACAGACCGCCTGACTAACAAGAAGGAGAAAGGAATAACATGGTTTCTCCTAAGTCAAGTTCCAATATGTAGTGCAGCAGTAAAAGATGGCCTAACTATATGTCCATACAAGCATGCATTTGTCCTCAAGAAGAATAAAGAAAATAAACCTCATGCCAGAATTAGCAATGACCATACCTGTCCATGGTTTTCGATCCATAATCACTCCTTGGAGTAGAACCTGCACATAACTACATAATCCTATCCCATTGTACAAACCAGCCTCATAAAAGGGTTATGTGCTAACATGACATGATAATTAATCATATAGGGTAACCTTGCCTTAGGTAAGCTTCCACTAATCATCAACCTGAATGTCTGATTCATACCATTGTCATAATATGAATAATTAACTTGCAATTCCCATAAATCAACATTGTTAAGCTTACCAATCAATCCCAGGTATTGTACCCTACACCTGCATGCAATTCTAACATATAGAGTTAGAGAACCGTCCACCGGTTCTCGGAATAAAGCACCCACCTGAAAAGCTGACTGTCCAAAGCCCAACAGCTGAAAACACCAAATAACTCTAATCCCTTGCTCCAATAAGTTCAGCACACCCGTAACTTGTTACGGCATTTTGGTGTTGGCATATTTCGTGAGTCAAGTCAGTGAGTTGAGTCGGAGTCTTAAAGGGATCAAATTGTCAATCAGCAATCAAAGACTTAGAGAAGATTCAACAAGAGCTCAAGTTGACACTCAGTGTCTTGAATCTTGAAGATTGAAGTTGAAGAATTGTGGATCAGTTACATCAATCTCAAGAAGAAAGTATTCAAGAGGATCAGGTATGTTTAACTAAATAATTGTGGTGATCCGAATACTTTCTTATAGTGTAGAAACACTTGGATGAACTTTTAATTGCATAATAATCAAAAACTGGTGTTCGGACTTGTTCAGGATCCGGATCAGAGCCAACGATCCGGATCCCGAAGGTTGTTGCTTCATACAAGACTTCGATCCGGATCCATGCAATTTCCGATCCAGATCCCGAATGTTAAGTTTTCTGATTTGTATGAACGATCCGGATCGGGCCTTGCAATCCGGATCCCGAACCATGGTATTTCTGGAATCGTCAATCTCGTTACGACGATCCGGATCGCAGTAAATCCGATCCGGATCGCCGTCCTGAAAATTTCCAGATAAGGTATGTTTTTGATTCTTATCTTTTTCCAAAGGTTTCTAAACTATAAATAGACACTTAGGGTTTCTCAAAAACGTGGGAGCTACGGCCGATCTTTTATAAAACTCTTGAGAGCAACCCTAGAGGCTAGGTTTTCATCGTTCTTCTTTATAGCCTCTTTTAGGTCAATTCGATGGTTCTTTCAAGAACATATCTTTTGTCGAATTGATCTAATCTTTGCTTAGAGATTTCTTCTACGGTTCCTCAATGAGAATCTAAGCAAAGGATCACCATCGAAGTCAATATTCTTATCGACTGAGTTTGCGTCGTGGATTCGACGTGGCATCGTGGATTCGGTGTGCTAGAGGCGTTTCGTGGATTCGAAGCGTGCGTTCGTGGATTCGAATGTGAGCAGTGGACGGGCAAAACGGTGGAGCGCGAGGTCCAAGAAATTGAAGGAGGGGTTAAATCCGTGGAGACGGTAATCACCTTGTTATTCTTCTTTTCTTAGGGATTGTTATTGCGTGGATATCCAACCGGTCAGCGCAAGGTCCGAAGAAGCTGAAGGAGGGGTTGAGTCCGTGGAGTCGGTAATCACCTTGTTATTCTTCTATTCTTAGTGGATTGTTATTGCGTGTTGGTCCCGTGGTTTTTCTCCTGGATTGGAGTTTCCACGTATATCTCGGTGTGCTGTTTTTATTTTCCGCATTGGTTTTTATTTTGCACTGAGATTGAGTTTTTTAAGTATTACACCTATTCACCCCCCCCTCTAGTTGTTTGATAGTACCTATTTAGATCCTTGTGGATCCTATAAAAACCTACAATTGGTATCAGAGAGGGTTTTAGGTTTATCTATCATGATGGGTGAAAGTAGTAATATTTATAGACCTCCTCTTTTTGATGGGACTAATTATGCTTATTGGAAAGTGCGGATGAGAGCTTTTCTCATCGCAATTGATGAGCGGGTATGGCAATCCGTGGAATACGGTTGGGTGCATCCTGTTGAGGAAGTAGGAAATTCTACTACCCCAAAACCTCGCTCTAGATGGTCCAAAGAGGAATTTGAAAGATCTTCTTACAATGGGAAAGGTATGAACGCTTTATTTAATTCTCTTTCCTCGACTGAGTTCACACGAATTTCCGCGTGTGAAACCGCGAAGGAAATTTGGGATATTCTCAAAATTACACATGAGGGTACTAATCTTGTAAAAATTCAAAAGCTCCAGATGCTTACAAGTCAATTTGACTCTATTCATATGGAAGAGCATGAATTGTTTACAGATTATTACACTAGACTTCAAGATGTAATAAATACATGTGCTAATTTAGGAGAAAAGATCCCGGAGTCGAAAATTGTAAGAAAGATACTTCGGACTCTTCCGGAACGGTTTAGGGCAAAGGTTACCGCCATTGAAACCGTTAGTCATCCGGATGAGATGAGTGTAGAGGAATTAGTAGGTGCTTTGCAAACTTATGAAATGACTTTTCCTACTAATCAAGTTTCTTCCAAGTCTTCTTCTAAGCTTACAGGTATTGCATTCAAATCAACAAAGGAAGAAGATAGCGAATCAAGTTCCGACGATGAAATCTCTTTTGCCGATTTTGAAGAACAATTGGCGCGGATCGTAAAGAAATTTCGTCGGAAATTTTGGAAGAATCGAACCGATGGATCTTCATCCACGAAACCTTCTAAAGGATCATCGGGTTCTAAATCCTCTAACCTCAAAAGATTTGCAAAACCTTCTAAAGAAAAAGAAAAAGATGATTTCGAAGGGGAAATCCAATGCTATCGATGCAAAGGCTACGACCATTTTTCAACGAATTGTCCGTCTCCGAAATCATATAAAAAGAAGGCTTTGCAAGCGAAAACTTGGGACGATTCTACTTCTAATGAATCGACCTCAAGTAAAGAGGAAAAAATCGTTGCTTCTCATGCCTCTCATTTTCCCTCTTCTAATAATTGTTTATCATCATTAGTCACTGACTCTACTCCTTTGATTTTGTATGAAACATCAACAACCGGCGGAGAGTCATCAAGTGAGGGGGAGTCGGACGAAGAAGAACTCGTTGAGGCATACCAACAACTTCTTGCGGAATCTAAGAAGATGGTCAAGCATATCAAGAAGTTGAGGAAGCAACGACTTGAAAATCAAGACGAGAATCATGCTTTAAAGATCAAACTTCATGATCTCGAGGAGGAACGAGAGCTTTTATTGGATAATAATAAAATCCTCCAAGAAAAGATAAATCAATCGGAAACGGTCGTTAATTCCCATATTAACAAGATTGATTTTCTTGAAAAGCAGTTTGAGGAAATTCATGTCACCAATCAAGCATTGACCAAGCAAGTTCATCAACTTAAATCCGACATACAAAGGATTTCAACCGGTTCCAAGAAACTTGAATGTATGTCCGGATTAGGTCAAACAAGCAAGGTTGGTTTGGGATTCAAAAAGGATCAAACTGTGCATGCTTCAAGTTCCACATTCAAATTGAAAGGAAGAACGTGTCACCTTTGTGGACTTGAAGGACATTTGGTGAAGGATTGCCCGAAAAAGAGAAAGAAAAATTCTTCGGCAACTTCATCTACGGAGCGAACTCAACGGAATCAAAAGACACATCAAGTCAAAGGAGTTCACTCAACCCACCAAAGGTCCGAGCCACAACATCAATCATACAAGTGGATCACTACGAGGCAAAGACCTAAGGTGGACCAACAGTCAAAGCGGACAACCCCCGGCCACAACGAATCAAGACAACCCAAAATCCAGCGATTTTGGATTCAGAAAGGTGATATCTTTCCTTGTCTTAAGTTCTAAATAGCTTATGACTGTATGTAATGCTTTGATTGGTTTTCCTTTCATATTTTTCTGAATCTCTGCATTACATGTTTTCAATGCTCTTCGTTTTTATACTTTGTTTTTGAACAAAAGGGTTTTTACTGAACAAGTGCATTGAATAAAAAGGGCTTCACGTTTATTCACTCCAAATTAATTTTATATGGATTATCAACTTTACTTCATAATCATAATCTTGAAGATACTTCATTATAGGAGTTTTTGATATTATAAGCATCAAATTTTAGAAATCATGTGTGATCTTCAGATGCTTAATCTATCTCGGTTGTGTGAGTTCTTTGTGATAAACATGAGACAACCGATTGACTAAAATTTGGGATTTAATTCTTTCACGTAAGAGATTGCCTTCTTACAAGGGTAAATAATTGAATTATGAAAGATGTGGAAAGAGTTACATCCGAAAGGAGTATGAAAACTACCACCACATGCTGGAAAGAGCTGCCACCCCGGTCGTCCGGTTTGTGTGTGAAGCTACCACATGTTATGGATGCTTGATAGTATTTTATGAGAAAATCTTTAGTTGAAGCATTTGGAGATTTATATGCAAAACTCTTATATTTTGAACAATCTCCTGGTTGGTATAAGGTGGAATAGTTGAAAGATGCTCAAAGAGCCACCCTTAGGTATTTTAGTGCTTATCTCAAATTTGAAAGGGTAAAAATTCAGAATTGATGTCATTTGGAAATCTCCGTAAGTCATCTTTGTAAATCCGTTACATCTTGATAGAGTTTGGATCTCAAGATTATTTTTGATGACTTGTGTTTGATGAATATAACATGAAAAACGGTTTATAATGTTTTACCTTTATTTTTCATGATTTTGGAGTAAATCTTTTTAATTTCGTGAAATTAATTGGATTGAATGGCATCTATGTGAATTCATTGTTTTTCAAAGCACTTAAATGGATTTCTTGATGGAATACAAATCGGTATTTGAAAAGATTCCAAAATCTGGATTTGTTTCAAGAAATTATTTGATTTTTGCTTTCTGGTACAGGTACGCAATCTGCATTTTTGTTATATACCGGAACTGAGCTTTTATCTCTCTTTCTCTATGAACTAATGCTGTTAGTGATTTCCTTTTGTCTAGTATGTTCACTGTTTGACAATTTGTGACAAAAAGTGGGAGAAGAGAAATGACGGAGATGAGATCATCAAGAGAGGACAAACGAAACGAAAATGGAAAAATGGGGGAGAACGGAAAATGATGATCGTACCACAAAGGGGGAGAACATAGATGCTCAAGAACATGGAGAACATGTTAGAGATGCTCAAGATAGGGGGAGACAAAGAAAGGTTGAAAGAGCTGGGAAAAACAAAAGAACCAAAAGGATGAATCAAATGTAGGATTTTAATTTCTAACGACTGACGTTTGATTTTGTTTGGAGTTTTGTTTTGCAGGAATTACATCACTTTAAGACTCCAAGTCCTAAGTCATAGAGTATGTTCTAGGACTGTTTGGTTCAAATGTAATTTTGTATTTATTGGATCTTTCACGCAAAGAAAATCAATGTTTTGGTGATGACATTGAGTTTCGATTTTTTTTGGTTTAAGATGAGTGACTTGAGCGTTTTTATTTTTGGGTTTTGTCACGAAATTGCCAAAGGGGGAGATTGTTACGGCATTTTGGTGTTGGCATATTTCGTGAGTCAAGTCAGTGAGTTGAGTCGGAGTCTTAAAGGGATCAAATTGTCAATCAGCAATCAAAGACTTAGAGAAGATTCAACAAGAGCTCAAGTTGACACTCAGTGTCTTGAATCTTGAAGATTGAAGTTGAAGAATTGTGGATCAGTTACATCAATCTCAAGAAGAAAGTATTCAAGAGGATCAGGTATGTTTAACTAAATAATTGTGGTGATCCGAATACTTTCTTATAGTGTAGAAACACTTGGATGAACTTTTAATTGCATAATAATCAAAAACTGGTGTTCGGACTTGTTCAGGATCCGGATCAGAGCCAACGATCCGGATCCCGAAGGTTGTTGCTTCATACAAGACTTCGATCCGGATCCATGCAATTTCCGATCCGGATCCCGAATGTTAAGTTTTCTGATTTGTATGAACGATCCGGATCGGGCCTTGCAATCCGGATCCCGAACCATGGTATTTCTGGAATCGTCAATCTCGTTACGACGATCCGGATCGCAGTAAATCCGATCCGGATCGCCGTCCTGAAAATTTCCAGATAAGGTATGTTTTTGATTCTTATCTTTTTCCAAAGGTTTCTAAACTATAAATAGACACTTAGGGTTTCTCAAAAACGTGGGAGCTACGGCCGATCTTTTTATAAAACTCTTGAGAGCAACCCTAGAGGCTAGGTTTTCATCGTTCTTCTTTATAGCCTCTTTTAGGTCAATTCGATGGTTCTCTCAAGAACATATCTTTTGTCGAATTGATCTAATCTTTGCTTAGAGATTTCTTCTACGGTTCCTCAATGAGAATCTAAGCAAAGGATCACCATCGAAGTCAATATTCTTATCGACTGAGTTTGCGTCGTGGATTCGACGTGGCATCGTGGATTCGGTGTGCTAGAGGCGTTTCGTGGATTCGAAGCGTGCGTTCGTGGATTCGAACGTGAGTAGTGGACGGGCAAAACGGTGGAGCGCGAGGTCCAAGAAATTGAAGGAGGGGTTAAATCCGTGGAGACGGTAATCACCTTGTTATTCTTCTTTTCTTAGGGATTGTTATTGCGTGGATATCCAACCGGTCAGCGCAAGGTCCGAAGAAGCTGAAGGAGGGGTTGAGTCCGTGGAGTCGGTAATCACCTTGTTATTCTTCTATTCTTAGTGGATTGTTATTGCGTGTTGGTCCCGTGGTTTTTCTCCTGGATTGGAGTTTCCACGTATATCTCGGTGTGCTGTTTTTATTTTCCGCATTGGTTTTTATTTTGCACTGAGATTGAGTTTTTTAAGTATTACACCTATTCACCCCCCCCTCTAGTTGTTTGATAGTACCTATTTAGATCCTTGTGGATCCTATAAAAACCTACATAACTCTCCTGGCACAATACAAAGTCCACTAATTACACTAGGCTCCCAATTATAGCACTTAAAACCACATACAACCTCGAATTCTGAACTGTTAAATTATCACCTGCAGATAGTGCCCAGAAAATTCCAATAAAAATATCACAGCAATCCTTGCGTCGATAGCTTCGAAACGGTACCTTGCACGCCCAAATCGGAGTTCGGTAAGTCAAGATAAAAATTCGGCAAGGGGGTACACTCATACAAAAATCTGTGTTAAAACTGTACACTGTTCACTGAGAAAACAGTAATTTTTACCTCTGATGAAATCTCAGAAAAATCCAAGAAAAATACGAGCGCGTTCCTTGCGATCAGTAGATGAAAAAGTTGTATAAGCTCGTTTCCGGCTGACGCTCGTACGCAAAGATATGGCCAAAATACCCCGCTGCTGTCAAGGAAGTCCACACAGAAAATGGGGTTACAGTTTGCCTCGGGATCCGTGCCAAAACCTCGAACAGGAAAGTGCGACCAAAACAAAAGATGAAGTCCCACCTCTTAGGAGTCTGCCGGCGCAAGAATCACAGCAAAATGATCTCGGGGTAGCCCAGGGGAGCTAAAACACCGTCGCTGCGCCGAAGAAGAACACTAGAAAGCAACATCGCGCCGCACCGTAAAATGGGGAACCTCGGGATGCGTGCTCCCAAAAATCCCAAAACTCTGCAGGAAGATCAAGGACTTGAAGATGAAAATCTTCCAAGAAGGGAGCTCGGGGAGATCTTGCAAGGGCTGAGAGAAAAAGAGCAGAAAAGAGGGCTCGGGCTGCCTATTTATAGGCTGAAGAAAACAATTGGGAAAATTCCCATCTTGTCCCAACTTCCGGGCGCCCGGTCCGGTCCGCCCGAATTCGGGCGCGCACAGTGCGGCCCGGCCCGCCAAGTTTCGGGCGCGCACAGTGCGGCCCGGTCCACCACACAGCCCAGTCCACTACTCCCCCGGGCCCCACTGCACCCGGTGCACCTGCGCCCGCAAATGGCGACGCGACACGTGGCCCGGCAACCCGTGCACCGCGCACGTCGCGCCGTGGACCGCGCACGTCACGGCTGACCCGGGCCCGTACGGCCACCTGCCCCGCCGTACGGCCACCTGCCCCGGTCAACAACTCCACCGATTGCGTGGACCGGGAGCACAACACCGGACCAACTACCTCACGCCACGTGTCCACCCGGTCTACCGTGCACCCGGGCCCAAATTCAGTGGACCGCGCCTGCTGCACCGGCCAACCGGAGAGCGCCACGTGGCCCGCCCCCGATGCACGACCTCCGCGGTGGACCGCGCGCCTGCCCGTGCGCCCGGGCGCCTGCCCGCGCCCTGCCCGCGCCGCGTGCCGTCGCGTGCCGCCTGCTCGAGGCCGCGCCGCCGCCCGCCGGCGCCGCCCGCCGCCGCCGGCGACTGCCGGAGGTACTGTTCCGGCATGAACAGTAACCGCCAACCCAAAAACATCAAGCAAATAGCCCATCTTGACCGTTTTCGCGCGCTGATTCCAAAAACGACATCCATTTTGCCAAATTCCAATCCTATAATTTGCCGGAGGCTCCCGGAAAGGTATTTTTAATCCGAATTTCGTGCCGAGCCTAAATTCGATATCCACTCCGCGCGTAAACTCTTCTAAACATCCGATGGGGTCCCCCGATTACCTACGAGATCCATTTTAAGCCCCAAGTCCATCTCTTGTGTCCAAATTGGCGCGCGAACACCGCCGACATGCCACGTAGGCTTCCAGAAGCTGCTGGTCACACTGTAGAAGCCCTGCAAAGATCCGGGTCACCACATCCTCCCCCACTATAAGAAAGTTTCGTCCACGAAACTAAGGCAACTCCCAAGGAGTCTCAGAAACCAGGGGTCAATATTCAACATCGCCGTCTCCAGCTCCCAAGTCACCTATCACTCCCCGTGATTACTCCTCAGCAACAACAACAGCAACAACCAGTACGGCATAGCCCGATTGCGCAATTCCCTCACCTCACGAGTCGGAATTCGCAACGGGCGTCCCTCGTACTCCAAACTCTCACAGACCCCAAAAGGAACGAGTCAATCACGGGCGAGGGGTCCAAAACATAACACTCTTGAGCTGAGACGCAGAAAAACCTCCAAACTCCAACAAAAGACTGGGGGGAAAGGAACGAACAGCCTGAGTAACACGCTCTAAAATCACTCCCAAGAGCCAGCTCAACCAAAGCGACCCGAATCACATCCACACAAACACCTGCACAGAAAAGGGGCCCAAACAGGCCAGGGTTCACACTCGGTCGCCCTCAACACTTAACCACCTAAGTGGATCGCTCAGCCGCAGCCTCTCATCAAAAGGGATCCTCAGGGACTCAACTCAAACCCTGCACACAAGGATGGCCCCACACAGTGCCAGCTATGGAACCGTCAAACTCGACTCCCAAATAGCTCTTCTGCTCCAGGCATCCGCCACCACAGTGGCTCTGTCGGGGTGATACTGGATGCTCACAAAATCCAATGGTGGCTCTACAGCCACTACGGGAGGTATCACTATAACCCACAAATCCATCTCCCACCACTGACTAGGTTAGAATCGGCGCTGGTACCAATCTCATCACCCAGTCATCAAGCTCTGCTGGCACTATCCGGTCCAAAACTTCTCACCCCAACAATGACCGTCGATCTCGGCCAGTCTTAAATAGCATCCACTTTGGCCGAATTTCCACCGCCGCCCCTTCGGCTAGAAGAAGTAATCCAGGAAGATATGCTCTCGAAGCTAAAACTTGCACCACAACGACTTGGCAAAAAGCTTCTTCCCCACAGACCTTGTCACACCATATACAAATGCTGCACAAGCTCTAAATCACTCAGGGAGGGGGGTAAAATCAAAATATCCCTGGAGGATGCCGCTAACCAACCGTTCAAGGCCAACAGAAATACAAAATTCCTCAATCTAGAGGCAACAGGGCATAAGTCATTCCATTGGCCTCACTGTACTCATATTGCCCCTACCGTGTCCTGAACACCATCTAGACAATGCCCTCCACATCGACCCCCACAAGGGTATCGCGATCCACATCGTAAGCTACTAACAAGTAATGAAATACGCAAAATAAGAAGTAAATACAACCTATGGCCTCGAAGGACCAAAAGTACTCCTGCCACGGCCTCATCGTGGCCCTAGCTCTCACCCCCGAAGGAACCTGTCACAGAGTGGGAAGTCAGCGACACAAGGTATAAAAGATGAAATGCAGGAAGACTGTAACAAAAGCAAACCGTAAGAAAACCAGAGTAACCGCCCTCCGCATCGTGCGATCGACGGTGTCCCCTCCCCCTGCAAAACCTGAACCGGGCACCTGCCCCGGCAACCCAGACCGAGCACTAACCTCAAGACAGAAAACCAAACCGAGCACCAACCTCGGGAAAGAAAACCAAACCGAGCACTAACCTCAAGAAAGAAAACCAATCCGAGCACCAACCTCGGGAAAGAAAACCGAACCGAGCACCAACCTCGGGAAAAGAAAACCGAACCGAGCACCAACCTCGGAAAGAAAACCAAACCGAGCACCAACCTCGGTATACCACGCCGAGCACCTACCTCGACGGGTCGCACCGCTCACACCTTGGCGCCTCAAACCCCCCACCTACGGGGGCCCCCACTACGTCACCTCGTGGATATACACGGGTCATCGACCACTTTTCCGGAAAAGCACACCCTTTGCGGTGGCCAAACCGCGGGTGCGCGTGCTGCAGCCTCGAGCATCGTAACCAAATACACGAAACCAAACTAATAATAAAAACCATAAACACTATCAACATTAGTACAGTTAAACGAACAATTGGAGATCATCAACAGCTTTCGAAAAGTCCCACACTAAGTCTCGAACGAAAACCCACAACATGATAAACATGAAAATAACGATAGTGCGCATAAAGGGATTCTAAGAGTGTACCCACCTGAAACACGAAGAAGAATGTGTGCGGAAACGCCAGTTAAAATACCCTCACATTGCCCCCGAAAAGCTACAATAAGAATTAATGTTAAAAAACATCGTCGCGGTCAAAAACACTCAAAAACGGGGCGAAACGGGAAAAAAAACGGAGCTTCTCGACCTTTTTCTGAAGACTGGTGCACGGTCCTGGCGTGGACCGGGTCCATGACAAAATGCGGCCGCGGCGCGGGCCGGGAGCACGCCGCAGCGGTGGACCGCGGCATCTTGGGCCGGGCCGCGCACGGGCAGGGGCGCGCGCCGGGTCCATCGCTTCCCCGCTGCGGTGGCGAGCGCCGGGTGCACGCCTAGGGCGTGCACCGCGCGGCCTGGCGCACGCATCCGTGTGCTGGGTCTGCGCCCCCGGGCCGCGGAGGCGTGCGCCGGGTCCACGCCGGCCCGGTGGACCGCGCGGCCTGGCGCACGCATCCGTTCGCCGGGTCTGCGCCCCCGGGCCGCGGAGGCGTGCGCCGGGTGCATGCCGGCGTGTGGACCTCGGCCAGAACCCTCCAGGAACGTGAACAGTCGCGGCTCTTTTAGTCTCCGGTTGCGACCCCGCGATCACGGTGGCTCCGGCGAGGAACCCGTGAACACGGTAACGGCGGCGGCGGCCTCCCGTTTGGTCCCAAACTCGCCTCGCACGCGACACGACAAGAACCCCCAAAATGGAAAAATCGGAAAGAAAACTCGAACCACTCACCTTAATTCCGCCGGCGGAGGAGGAGGAAAGAGGATCGGCCGTCCTTGCTCGATCGGTTCCGCAGAAAAGGAGCAGCTCCTTCTTTTCTCTTCCCGTCTCTCCGCCTCGGTTCCTATGCCGTCTCTTGAAAAAAGGGGGAAAAAGGGGTTTGAGGTTTTTCCCCCCCGTTCCCCCGGTCGGCTTAACTTATACGAAGAGACTTTAAAATTAAACCCAGTTAAAACACATAGCCGTTCAAAAATTGAACGAGGGGTCCAGATCACCTCGAAAAACGTGCCGATCGCCGGCACGCATTCCGATGCACCCCAAGCTGATGAAAACTTCAAAAAATATTTCTGGGAGATCCCGGGGTCGGAAATCCAATCCGATCGCGCCACCGTTCACCGTTTTGCGAGCTCTACCACCTAAAAATACCCGCAAAGCCCAACGATCAGCCCAGAAATTCTCCAACTCCAACCCCCCCTTAACGACTGAAAAGATTCAAAAAGGACTAAAACGGAAAACGAGAAGGTCGAGGTACTACCAAAAAGTAAAAAATAACCAATAGCATAAAAAAAATCAAGAGAAAAGGTCTTATCGTAGAACGATCCCGTCCGATCGCCTCGAAAAGCGTGCTGGCCACTTAGCACGGATTCTGGTGCGCAACTCAAAGGCAAACGCTTTGACCTCCATTCCGGGAGATCCGTAAGTCGGAATCCGAATCCGATCGTTTTGCCGTTCTCCGTTTTCCGAGCTCAAACGCAGAAAAATACTCGCGGTCCAGGCCGGTCCATTGCAGAAAACACAGTGAAAAGTTTTCCTAACAATCCCGTCATAAAAAGGAGGTATACAAAGGCATTGGAACGACAGGACTCTACATCCGCATGAACAAACCCATGTTCGGGGTCCGGACTGGATGGTCCTGATTCGGATCCTGAACACTCAAGTTGTCCAGTTTTTGATTTTTAAGCAATAAAAAATATTCCAAGTGTTTCTAAACTATATGAATGTATTCGGATCATCAAAATTATTTAATTAAACGTACCTGACCCTTTTGAATCCATTCTTCTTGAGATTGATGTATGTGATCCATAATTCTTCATCTTCAATCTTCAAGACTTAGAACACTTCACGAAATACGCCAACATAAAATCCTTAACAATCTCCCCCTTTGGCGGTTTCGTGACAAAACAAATAATCCACTAAAAAAAAATACCAAAAAGATATTTTTGTTGCTATCACCATACAACAAAAATTTACATGAATGGTCCAAATAAAATGAATACAAGAGATAAACTCTTATTACAAACTCTAGACTTAGACGCTTGTACTCTCTGCAAAAGAAATAATTCTTGACAAAAGAAATCATTAGATACCTCAAGAATTTAAACATTCATTAAGCAATCAGAGAGATAGAGTTTATACTCATCATGACATTAAATATCAGATATGTATAAGAATAAGCAATCAAAAGATTCACATATCATCTAATCATTAAGTTCCAAATGTCATATGCAATCATTTAACAAGTTCAAAATTATGTCAGTTATCGCAAGTAACTTGTTAGAAATATTACATGCCCAAATAGTTAGTGATGGCATGTTCAAAGTTCAAGTTCTACTTACTTACCTTCTTACCTTCAAAGTTCTCAAAGTTCAGTCACTAAGGTCTAAGGTCCAAAGTTTCAAGGTCCAAAGTTTCAAGTTCAATGTTCAATGTTCTCTCCTCCTTTTTGTCACAGATAACTAGCCAAAATAAAAAGAGGGTAATGCAAAGTTCAAATTCAGTAAGTAGAAAAAGTAAAAACCTATAAGGGAGAAATGATTAGAACAAAGAAAACAAACAAAATCATCAATCTGAGTCGTTGTCGTCTGAGCTGCTGCACCCAAGTTTTGTGAAAATCTTCTTTACCAACTTGGCTAAAGATTTGTACTTCTTCTTCAAATCAACTTGGGTGGCAGTAATCTGGGCATGGCCCTCTGAAATCAACTTGGGTGGCAGTTATCTGACAAGAGATTGCAATGCGCTCCTGTTCAGACGAGAGTCGTTGTTGTTCTCGATAGATTGATGTGACAGAGGCTTCATCCTCTGAAGTTTCGAATGGTCCAAGACCTGAAGCTGTCACAGTTGTTGGTGCTATTGCTGGTGCTGCCGTTGCTGTTGCTGTTGCTGCTGGTCCTGCTGGTGTTGCTGTGGCTGAAGGTCTTCTGCTCCTTGGCGGGGTCGGGGTCTCATCAGGTTGACGAGAGAGGGACTTCACAAGTGTCGAGTCGTTGATAGTTCCCAAACTATGCAGATAAGATGACGATCGGGTATTTACGTCAAACTTTTTGAAGATCCGCATAATAATCATTGGGAAAGGAAGCCTCTCAGTTGGATGTGCATTTTCAACATATCTTGCCATCCTCGACCAAATGAGAAAAAGAATATTCAAGTTCAAACCCCGAGCCGCCGTGGGATGTCCAAGAAGATACAAAAATAACATCCTATCCCATCTTAAGACCTTAGTTTGCATTTCGGCATAATATTGTAACATACAATAAAGTTTAGGAAACGGTATTTTGGTTTGAGTTCTTTGGATAATACCGAATTTCCAGCCGATCTTGTATCTGGCAAACATATGCCATCCACCACAATTCTCCAAGATTGATTTGTCATAACTTGACCTTTCAAATAATAAGTTCCTCCAGTTTGGACACTCATTCCCAGCACTTCACCAATGAGGTGTGGGGTGATGACAAGCTTGGTGTTTCCGACCGTTGTATGAAATTCCCTCGGTCCACCATCAATGTCTTGAAGCTGATTCGCACAAATATAAAAGGTTCTAATCAAATGCAAACAGTAACAAGAAGTTTCAGGAAATTTACAAATTGGCGAGAGTCGAGCTCTATCAAATAGAACACCAAAAGCTTCCGATCGTTCTCTAAGAGCTCCGACATTCACGTGCCTTTCACCTATACATTCCCTGTTTTCAAAATCCTTCATTCTTTTAGAATTGATGTGAACGACATCCTCAACCACAGGAGGTTGTTCGCTCGCAAGAGGTTCTTGGATCTCAATTCCACCAGATCGACCTCTCTTTCGTGCAACACTCTTCCGCTTCATCGACATCGGTTCCATAGGAGCTTTCCCTTTTTCTGTTGCGGTTGGAGGAGTAGTCTTGGCTTTTCCAGATACTGGGGCTTTGCCCTTTGAAGCGGCCAATGCCTTTGCTTCAGCAATTACTTTCGCTCCTTCGGCCGTCTTCTCCCAATCTTCCGCTTTAGTCTCAGAGCCGTCCAATGGCACGAGCTGTGAGGACCCGAATCCCCACTTAAGAGATTACTGATGGACTAGTGGCCTTTGGGAGTGTTTGTGCACGTGTCGGGCCCAAGAAATAGATTTATGGTGCAATTTGGGATTTAGTTTGCATCACTGGAGGCCTGCGTGGTGTGTCGGTGGTGGTTGTGCGCAATTTGGACACAAGTGATGGACTTCGGGCTTAAAAAAGGGATCACGTGGGTAATTGGAGGACCCGTCGAGTGTTTAGAAGTGGTTTCGCGCGACACAGATGTCAAAATTGGACTCAGGGCGAAGTTTGGATAAAGGATCACCTCTCCGGATGCCTTCGGCAATTTTTAGAGTTGGAATTTGGCAAAACGGACATCGGATTTGGATTCAGCGCGCGAAATCGTTGAGAATGGACTATTTACTTACTTTTTTCGGAGCCCGGTTGATGCGCACGTTTTTTGAGGTTTGTGCACGAATCTCGAGGCGGCGGCGCGCGGATCCCGAGGTGAGGCGCGCAGCAGGCGCGCCGCTGGCGCGCTGGTGGGGCGCGGGTCAATGGGGGGCCGCCACGTGGCGGGCCACCATTGCGCCCGCACGGGCGCGGGAAGCGCCCGCGCGGGGACACGCACCCGTGGGGGGCGCGCGGGGGTGCGCGCCTGTGTGGCGGGCACGGTGTCCCGCGCGCCGTGTGGTGCACGGGTGCCACGCCCGCATGGCGCGCGGGACGCGTGCCACGTGGCGCGGGGGCGCGCGCCTGGGCCTGGGGCGCGCGCCCCTGTGCGGTGGACCGCCACCCGGCGGTTCCCCTTTGGTGGCCCCCGTGGACCCGGTCCAATGGACCATCCTCCTCCTCCTCCTTCTTCTCTTCTTCTTCTTCCTTCTCCCCCGCACCATTTCTCCTCTTCTTTTCCTTTCTTCTCCAACCGAGCGCGAGAGAGAGTGAGGGAGGGGATTTTGTGGGGTGCGGCGTTGCGCCGTGGACCTCGCGAAGCGCGCGAGGTGTTCCAAGGAGCCGGTTGGGCGGCGCGACGCGGTCGAGGTAGGTCCCGCGTGTTGTTTTTGCGGTATTTTTGGCACAGTTTTGGGGCGTTGGATTTGACCCCTTGCTCTTGTGTGTGTTAGGGACCGTGTTTTACTGCACCGTTTTGCGTGCGGACTCCGACGGCGTGCTCCGTTTTGCGTGCGGACTCCGTTTTGCGTACGGACTCTGGCACCGTACTCCGTTTTGCATGCGGAATTCGGCGGCGTGCTCCATTTTGAGTGCGGACTCCATTTTGCGTGCGGACTCCGGCAGCGGGCATCGTTTTGCGTGCAGACCACGTGAAGGCAAGGTAATCGCGCGGAGCCCAATTGCAAGTGTCGACAAGCAATTGGTGGCAAACCGAGGTGGGTTGGAATTTCTCCAAAATTTATGGAATGCCCTTTAATGCTCCTGAATGCATTTTGATCATGTTTATCATGTTACTTTCACAGTCTTTACATCTGATAGTTGCCTGGGAATTTTTAGAAAATTATTTAGAACCCCAGATTATTTTTAGTATACTCCTGTTATCATATGACACTAGGCTGCATGTTCAGTGGACATTATTTTGCATCCTGATCGTTTTAAAAATCAAGAAAGCCCGTTTTAAGGAAAAACATCATTTTCAAAGGTAGTTTTTAAATTATGAGTTCGCCAGAGGTATGGCATTGATTCAGGGTGCATTAGACCTCGTGCCTGGGGGCCGAGGGGTCTCTTTTTGAGTTTTGAGATGAATTATAATGTCATTTGATATTTGAGCTTCCTTATGGGATAGTGAAATTACTCTAGATCATGGGTCGTATTCTGATTTAGTGGTAGAGGTGGTTCTCCCACTTAGCTTCGAGGATTTTGGGGTTCCGGCAGATCGAGTCGTGGAGGTTTCCCGACTCAGCCATGGTCGTGCATTATCAGATTGAGTCGTTGAGGGTTCTCCGACATAGCTGTGAGAGTGTTCGGGCTATTCGTGTTTGAGTCGAGGTTCTTTTCCGACTGAGTTGTATTTTCGAGCTTTGGGATACCGATCTGTTTGATCGTGGATTATAGCCTGCATGTGCCGCATATTGAGACAGTGAGACAGATGTGATACTTGAGTTCGGTGGGGTCGCTCCCCTCGAGCTACGCCCCGGGTGCGATGATGATACCGAGCCTGACGAGGCTACGATGTGGATATGCGCCTAGTTCATATACTAGTGGTCGCTTGATACCCCTGGCCGAGTTACCATGGGGTCACTTTGTGTGAGGTTGAGATAGTCGGTTTAGGACGCCCCACGTAAATCCCGTCCTCTTGTGGATGCGTGGTAGTGGGCAGGTGCGTTCCTAGACGACAGGCGCAGGCTGGACTGAGCCAGTTTTGGCAGTCTTTGAGATTGGGTGTTATGAGCGGGTGGTTACATATTATGTTCTTAGATGGTTTTTCCTGAGAGCATTGATACTGAGGCATTTTAGCAGTAGCGAGAGTATGCATAGCATGTTTATGATAGAGTTTCCTTTTGAGCATTGTGTTTGAGACATATTAGCTGTAGTTTTCCTTCAGCTTATCTATCTATCTATCTATCTGCATATCTATCTGTTTTGCCTCCATTAGACTTAGTGGGCATACCGTGGATATTGGGACGGTACCCACTGAGATCTGCCTTCTGCAGTAGATCTCACACCCGCTGTGGTGACAGGTTGAGGTAGCTGTTCCGGCTTGGTTCGCGCGGAGACAGCAGATCGAGGTGAGGACGTGGCCGATTAGTTCCTTACCAGCATTGAGAGTCAGAGGTAGATGTACCTGTTTTTATTTTATGACTCCACTTTTGTACTGGACATTCTGTGAGACTTGTGAGGATTGTATTTTTTTTTCATAGCTTGTCAGACTATGTATTGAGGACTTTCATTTATCCAGATGTTCAGTTGATTTCTATAGATATTAGTTCTTTTTCAGCTCTGATACATGTTAGCTATAGATCTTTTGCAGGATAGTCGCTTCGTCTGTGCGGCAGTTTCCGCACAGACGGCGGATCTGTTGGCGAGCCCGGGTCGCAGTTTCGACCCCGGGGCGTGACACGAGCTCTGGTTCTCCTTTATCTTTTCTTGCTCGCTTCAATTTGTTGGTCACTCTAGAGCTGACCAGAGCAGTTATGAAGACAATTAACCAAGCAAACGCCATTTGAAAAATTTTCAAAGATTAACCTGTGAGCAAGAACTCAAAAACATGGAGAAAATTATTTAATTTCAAAAATTTAAAAATTCATACCCAAACAATCCTTATCATGTACAGAGACTAGAAATCAAGATAGATTTGCAAAAAGAATTTTAAAAATAGATCAATCCCATGATTTTCGAAAATTTCTAAAATTTGCCTCAATACCGAATTTTCAGAAATCGAAGCCCAAAAATCCGTTTAGAAGTTAAACAACAATCATAAAAAGGTTTCTTAGGCATCCAGAGTTCTTGTTTCAAAAGAAATTTGATAAAAAATTGTGCAAAACTGAGATTATACCATGAATTCCCTCACGTTTTGATGAACATAAGCAAAACCAGTGAATAACATGAGTTTTGATCATAAGAACTTAGATTGAGTGAAAATGAGTTGCAATAGATCCAAATGTTCTTGTTCCTAGAGAGAGAAACTCAAGGACGTGAAAAACAAAAGTTTAGAGTGAAAAGAAATTCAAACACCTTTCGTTTTTATCAAAACCTAGCCGCAGTCCGGATCGGCTAGCTGCAGAAAATTCCATTGTTCGGGATCCGGACTGAACAATCCAGTCCGGACCGCCTGCAACTTTTTCTTCAGAAAAATTTGTAAAAATTTTAGAAAATCCAGAAAAAGTATGTAAGCATTCTTGCATATCAACTTTAACCAAAAAGTATCGTTTCACATCAAAAGAAATAGATTATGCTAAATATATCATTAATACTCAAATAATGAAACGAAAATTTATAAAAGTTATATCCTCTAAAGTTGAGCAAGTTCTAAACATCACTCACGATATAATGAGTAATGTGTTTATCAAATCATCAATTAAGCAAAGAAAATGAAACACAAAGATCGATAGATGTTTGAAATCCCAAATAAATTAGATAATGCTATCTAGTCAATATGTCTAGGGAGTGGCTCTTTGAGCATCTTTCAATTTTATTAAATAACCTTGGAATTCGACATAGTCAAGTATTCCAAAAAGTATTTTATTAAATAAACAGTAATCACCATGCTTGGTAAACATGTGGTAGCTGCACACAGTACTCGGACGACCGAGGTGGTAGCTCTTTCCTCCATGTGGTGGTAGTTTTCACACTCCACTAAGGGATGTAACTCTTTCCACATCTTTTGAGCATGAGACAATAAATACTCCCCCTCAATTGGTTATCAATTATGTAAATTATTAAGTATTCAACCAACTATTGATCTCCAGTTCATACTTAACTCAAATATCAAATAAGATAAAACTATACCAAGAGATCATTGAGTGAGGAATTGACTTTGATCAAATAAAGATGAAATAAATGATATAAATGATCAATGCATCAAGAGAGTTATAATGATATCCAAATCATAATAAATTTCTCAAAACATGAAAAGATGCAATTAAAGTCAATTATTCTAATGCTCATTTAATGTTCTATATTACAAACAAAAAGAACACAAAACACAAAACAAAACCTAACCTAAGCAATGGTTCAAAAATTGTTATTTCAAAGAAAGCATACCAATTGCTTTTCGCAAATGAATAAAACGTTTTTGATCCAAAGGTTTTGTCAAGATATCGGCTAATTGATCTTCAGTTGAAATATAAGAAATTTGTAAAATACTTGATTCAACTAGCTCTCTAAGAAAATGATATCTAAGTTCAATGTGTTTTGTTCTAGAGTGCAACACAGGATTTTTAGAAATGTTAATGGCACTAGTGTTGTCACACAAAATAGTTACCGAGGTCGTAGGGATGCAGAAGTCACTCAATACACTTTTCATCCAAATCAATTGAGTTGAGCAACTTCCCGCTGGAATGTATTCCGCTTCGGCAGTCGAGAGAGCAATGCAGTTTTGCTTTTTACTATGCCATGCAACAAGACAATGGCCAAGGTAAAAATATGCACCACTCGTGCTCTTTCGATCATCCACTGATCTAGCCCAATCGGCATCTGAATATCCTATAATATCGAGAGATGTGCCCATAGGCTACCAAATTCCGAAATTTATTGTACCTTTGACGTACCGGATGATCATTTTCACCGTTTTGAGGTGAATTTCCTTCGGTGCTGATTGATATCTCACGCAAATCCCAACACTGAAGGAAATATCAGGGCGGCGACTAGCCGTAAGGTAGAGTAGACTTCGAATCATGCTTCGGTAAAGCTTCTCATCTACGCTTTCTCTGTGAGATTCACTTCCTAATCCCTTATTGCTAGTTCCCATAGGAGTCGGAAAGTCTTTAGAATCCTCCAATCCGAATTTCTTGACCAACTCCTTCGCATACTTGGATTGACATAAATGAATGCCATCATCACTTTGCTAAACTTGCAATCCAAGGAAATACGTAAGCTCGCCCATCATGGACATCTCAAATTCGCTTTCCATCGTTTCGGCGAATTTTGAAGCATCGTTGTTCCTCGTAGCACCAAACACAATGTCATCCACATAGATTTGAGCTACAATGAAATTGTCCTGAAAGTGCTTCACAAAAAGTGTCTGATCGGCTCCCCCTCGAGTATAGCCCTTTTCCAAAAGGTGCTTTGTCAATCTTTCGTACCATGCTCACGGTGCTTGTTTTAGTCTGTAAAGAGCCTTTTTCAGTTGAAAAATATGGTTAGGTAGTTTATGATCAAAAAACCCTTTTGGTTGAGCTACATAAACTTCCACATTCAAAAAACCATTTAAGAATGTGCTCTTAACGGCCATTTGAAAAAGTTTTATTTTAAAATGACAAGCAATCGCAAAAAGAATACGGATGGACTCGAGACGAGCTACCGGGGCGAAAGTCTAATCAAAGTCTATACCTTCAATTTGTGAATAGCCCTGAGCAACTAAACGTGCTTTGTTCCGTATAACGGTACCATCTTTATTTTTCTTGTTCTTGAAAATCCACTTAGTACCGATGATATGTTGTTGCTTCGGGGGCTTCGTTAATTCCCAGACTTTGTTCCTTTCAAATTGATTAAGCTCCTCTTGCATTGCTTCAATCCAATAGTCATCTTGAAGAGCTTCATCAACATTCTTTGGTTCGATCATGGAGACATAACATGCGACTCCACAAACCAATTGTCTCCGAGTTCTAACTCCTTCTTGAGGATCTCCAATGATGTTTGATTCAGGGTGGATCCTTGGAGATTCGAAGCATTTGAGGTAACGGAGTACTCGGGGATATTTGCGATGATTCCTGCACATTCGATGAACTAGAAGAACCATGAGATGCATCAAAATTTTCAGAAGAATTATCATGCAAAGATGCAATATCATTAGCAGGAGATTCATCATCAATAGACATATCAGGAGTAGATTTATCAGAAAAAAAAAATAAAAAGCTTCATCTACTTTAACATTGAAAGATTCTATCATCGTTTTAGATTCAATGTTAAATACCCGATATGCTCTACTGTTTGTAGAATAACCCATAAAAATTTCTTTGTCACTTCGAGAGTCGAATTTTCTAAGATTTTCTCGATCGCGTAAAATGTAACAACGACTCCCAAAGATACGAAAATATTTGATATTCGGTTTTCTACAGAACCAAAGTTCATAGGGGGTATTCAAAGTACCAGGGCGCAAATATATTCTATTCATCACATAGATTGCGGTGTTAACTGCTTCAGCCCAAAAGTGTAACGGGAGTTCCCGGCTATGAAGCATAACACGCGCCATCTCTTGTACAACTCTATTTTTGCGCTCGACTACACTGTTTTGTTGCGGTGTATAAGGTGCAGAGAATTCATGTTTTATGCTATTTGAAGTGCAAAAATCAATGAATTTTGAATAGATGAATTCTCAACCTCTATCACTCCAAACACGAACGATCTTTTCATTATTCTCAATCATAATACGATGATAAATCTTATGAAAAAAATCGAAAGTATCCGCTTTCTCTTTTAAAAATACTACCCATGAATATCTAGAGAAATCGTTAACCATGAGAAAAATGTACAATTTTCCACCCAAACTAGGTTGACGAGTTGGCCCCATTAAATCCATATGCAATAATTCTAATGGGCGTTTTGTTCCTACATGGTTCAAATTCTTGTGAGTGGATCTAGTTTGTTTTCCCTTTTGGCAACCACCACACACAATATTTTCTTTAAAACTCAATTTAGGAACACCTCTAACTATGTCTTTGTTAGATATTCTAGATAGTTCCTTAAAGTTCATGTGACCTAGTCTTTCATGCCAAAGAGTTTCATTATCAAGTGACACTAGGTTACAATGATCAGAAAATTTATTAGGAACTACATAGCAATTATTTTGTGACCTAACCCCTTTCAAAAAGAATGAATGGTTTTCATCAGTTACAGTGCATTCAACAGAAGAAAAATTAACTGTAAAACCATCATCACACAATTGGCTAATGCATATGAGGTTAGTCTTAAGGCCTTCAACAAATAAGACATTGTTTAAAGCCAGGCCATCTGGAATAGTGATTGTTCATTTTCCAACTATTTTTGAAGATCGTCCATCTCCGAAAACAACAAGTCCTCCGGAGGTTTTCTCAAACGATTTAAAATAGTTTTTGTCTCCGGTCATGTGCCGTGAGCAACCACTATCCAAATACCAAGACGAATTGTCATACACATATAGTGATGTGTGAATGACAAGACAAGGGAAGAGTTCACCTTTGCGCACCCAAACCTTACGAGTTTTGAAATACGTCGGCAATGATCGTGAAGTTGATCTCCTTGGTGAACGCGTCTTGTTCGGTTGATCACTTTTCTTCGATTTCCATGACAATGTTGTCTTGAGGAATGTGCTACCATTGTTCTTGACCTTTGGTTGATTTGTTCATGAATTCCGGTCTTTGTTCTTGATGGTAGTCGTTGCAAGTTGTGCTTGTTTTGTTCGTTTGGCTCCATACTTACAATTTGATCTTATGTGCCCTGCAAAACCACAACGATAACATACCTTGGTTGAAGTTATACCCGAAGAGGATGAGGTAGGCTTGTCAACGTTGGTTGCGGTAATTTCCGTCAGAGGAGGAGGTGAGACAGACTGGGGCACAAACTTCATACCGCTCGAACTTGATTCCTCACCGGTTCGAGCGTATCCAAGACCCAAACGATTCGTTTGACCGAGACCAAGCAATTTATCCAACTTGCTCCTTCCTGAAGAGAATCGCTTCAAATCTTCCTTAAGTTGGAATATGGTCTTTGTCATATCCAATTTTTCTTGTTGAGCCTCGGAGTGGAGCTTCAAGAAGTGATTTGCTTTATCCACCAATTTGATATTTTCCTTCTCGAAATGCTTGTTCTTCTCTTGAAGGGAAGTGTTTATCTTGATCAAGTTATCCCTTTCCTCTTCAAGAGCTTTTGAGAGATAAACTGCTTTGTTGGATTGTTCTTCAAGATCCCACAAATTTCTCCTCAAATTCTTGTTATGCTTTGCCAATTTCTTTGAATCCTTTAACAATTTATGGTAGGCAAAAGCAAAGTCTTCACATTCGGAATCGCTTGGTTCATCATCCGATATAGTTTTTTCATTCAAGGAGGAGATGGATAATGAACAAGAGGAAGTCGCTGAAAAATACACGAAAGGTGAAGTTGTGGACGCAATGAATGCTGTGGCGTTGTTATCCTCATCACTGGAAGATGACTCATCAGAAGTGGAAGTGTCATCCCATGTGACGGCTTGCATAGCCTTCTTCTTTGACAGATTCTTGTTGGGACACTCCGTTGAGATATGACCAAAACCTCGGCATTTGAAGCACTGGATTTGTCCCTCGGTGTTCTTCTTGTCCTTTGAAGAACCCTCTTGCTTTCTTGATTTAAAGCTTGGAAATTCTTTGCCTTTCTTGGACTTAACGAAGGATGAGGATTTGCATGAATTTCCCCTTCGAAAGCTTCAGCGAAATTTTCTTGTCAAGAATGCAAGCTGTTTCTCAAAATCCTCCATAGATAAATTATCATCAGCGTCTAAAGAGGATGAATCCGCGTCTTCTTCCTTTGTTGATTTCAATGCAAAACCTGAAGACTTAGAAGAAGAGGAAGGCTTTCCAGAAGAATAGCAAGTAGGAAAAGTCATTTCATAAGTTTGAAGTGCACCAACTAGTTCTTCCAATTTGATCTCGTCCGGGTGTTTTACAGTTTCAATAGTTGCGACCTTAGAGCGAAATCTTTCAAGAAGAGTTCTCAAAATTTTTCTTACAACTTTTGATTCTGGAATTTTCTCTCCCAAGTTAGCACATGTATTTATGATGTCTTGCAAACGTGTGTAATAATCTGTGAAAGATTCATTTTCTGCCATGTGAATTGAATCAAATTTGCTCGTAAGCATCTGCAGTTTTTGAATCTTCACAAGGCTTGTACCCTCATGTGTAACTTGTAGAGTATTCCAGATTTCTTTCGCGGTCTCATATGCCGAGATGCGAGAGAACTCAGTTTGAGACAAGGCATTAAATAAGGCGTTAATTCCCTTGCCGTTGTAAGAAGATGCATCAATTTCTTCCTTGGTCCATTTCGACCTAGGTTTGATGGTGAGAACATCATCGGCAATAATCTCAGTAGGATTTGTCCATCCAAACTCAATTTATTGCCATACTCGTTCATCGATGGAAATCAAGAACGCTCTCATACGTACTTTCCAGTAGGCATAATTTGTTCCATCGAAGAACGGTGGTCTATTGATGTTTTGTGAGGACCTGGATCCCCACGACGAGATTACTGGTTGATCAGCAGCTCCTGGTGGCCTGGGTGGCGTGTCGGTGGCTTTTGTGCACCAATTGGACACTAGTGTTGGACTCAGTGTGATTAATGGATCACGAGAGTAGTCTGATGGCCCCATTGAATGCTTAGAAGTGGTTTCGCGCGCAATGGATATTAAAATTGGACTCGGGGCGAAGTTTGGATAAAGGATCACCTCTCCGGTTGCCTTCGAGAATTTTTAGAGTTGGAATTTGGCAAATCGGACTTCAGAATTGGACCCGGCGTGGAAATCGGATCAAGTGGGCTATCCGGGGGCATTCGGCAAATTTTCGGATGAGAATTTGGAGAAATGGACATCGTTTTTGGATTCAGCGCGCGAAATCGTTAAGAATGGACTATTTACTTGCTTTTTTCGGAGCCCGGGTGACGCGCACGTTTTTCAAGGCGCGTGCGTGCTTTCCGAGTCGGCACGGATCCCGAGGTGGTGGCTCGGATCCCGAGATGGCGCGCGGCTCGAGGCGGGGGTACGGCGCGGGGGCGGTTGCAGGCGCGCTGGGGAAGCGCGCCTTCAGCGCTGCGGGATCGCGGAGGGGCCGCCACGTGGCAGGCCCCCACTGGCGCCCGCGCGGGAGTGGATGCGCTCCCGTGTGGCGGTCGGGTGTCCCGCGCGCCGCGTGGCACGCGGGGCGCGCGCCGCGTGGCGCTGGGGTGTGTGCCTGCGCCTGGCACGCACGCCCAAGTGCGGTGGACCGCCTGGCAGCGGGCCCCTTGGGGCGGTGCACCGTGGACCCGGTCCACGGGAGCCTCCCCTCCTCTCTTTCTTCTCTTCTTCTTCCTTTTCCTCCCCGCACGCCATTTTCTTCTCCCCTTTTTCTTCTTCTCCAACCGAGCGAGAGAGGGTGAGCGGGAGGGGTTTTGGTGAGGTGCGGCGGTGCGCCGTGGACCTCGCGGAGCGCGCGAGGCGTTCCAATGGGTCGGTTGGGCGGCGCGAAGCAGTCGAGGTAGGTCCCGTGCGTTAATTTTGCGGTGTTGTTAGCACAGTTTTGAGGCGTCCTTTTGGACATTGGATTTGACCCCCTGTGCTTATCTGTGTTGGGGACCGTGTTTTGGTGCACCGTTTTGCGTGCGAACTCCGGCACCGTGCTCCATTTTGCGTGCGGACTCCGTTTTGCGTGCGGACTCCGGTACTGTGCTCCGTTTTGCGTGCGGACTCCGGCGGTGTGCACCGTTTTGCGTGCGGACTCCGTTTTGCGTGCGGACTCCGGCACCGTGTTTCGTTTTGCGTGCCGACTCCGGCGGCGTGCATCGTTTTGCGTGCGGACTCCGTTTTGCGTGCGTACTCCGGCATCGTGCTCCGTTTTGCGTGCGGACTCCGGCATCGTGCTCCGTTTTGCGTGCAGATTCGAGGTGTGTGCACCATTTTGCGTCCGGGTTTTTAATGACGTACATCGTTTTGCGTGCAGGTTTGGTGGCCGCGCATCGTTATGCGCGAGGACTCGTGTGTGTGCACCGTTTTGCGTGCAACTTGGTGTACGAGACTCAGATTGAGGTGTGCCTTTACACTCTTTGGATCTACGCGTCGCAAGGATTACCGTCGTGTTTTTCGGGGAATTTTCTGAGATTCGCCCGAAGGTATACTTCTTTCCCCTTTACTGTGCAGGGTATTACAGTTGTGTTTGTTGTGGACTTTCGCGCTCACCGCGTTGTGGAATTTGTAACTCGGCCTCCGGGACCCGGATTTTGACGTGCAGGTACTCGTTTCGAAGGTCTCGACGTGACGATCGCGACAATATTTTTGATGGATTTTTCAGAGTCCGTTCTACAGGTAAAAATTGCACATCTTTGGGGCAGGTTTCAGCAGATGGTGTACACTTGGATGTTTTAGCATAAAGTGTAACTTTGGACCTCTTGTTGTACCCAGGAGGGTTAGTGAGTGTTTTCGGAACACTGCTTGGAGCCGAGGTTTGCGCGACATGTGCCATGGATACGAGTTCAGCGGATTGTGCGTGCAAGTGGCCACGCTCTTCACGGACTCCAGGTTTGCCCTGGATTGAGCACTTCAGGTGGGTAAGCTTAATTTAGTAACTGTATAAGGTTTTTATATCATGGTGAATGTAAGTGCACATGTGGGGATATCACCCCTCTATGATTGATAACAGGCGTATTTGATGTACAACCGATATGAGCGAGAGGTAAGCAAGGAATAACCCATTTGGGTGAGATTGGTATACCATAGTAGGAATGTTTTAGCATGCTTTACTAATATATGCTTCACCCACTTTTATTATTTCTGAGAACAAAGCATGCGTGCATGGACATGTAGTTAGGCCATCTTTTACCGCTGCACTACTTTTGGAACTTGACTTAGGAGAAACCATGTTATCCTTTTCTCCTTCTTTGTTAGTCAGGTGGTATGTGTTGCTCAGGTTCGAGCAGGGGTTCTGGGTAGTGTAGTCGGGACTTGGTGTCTGGGACAGGTTGGATTAGTGTGGGGCTTTGCGGCAACCGCGGACATTGGGCGGTCGACCGGATATTTATTTATGCACCAGATTGGGTATCTGATTTCCTTAGTGGTTAAGCTTTCCCACTTTGATCGGAGTGTGCGACCGTGCCGGTCAGGAGCCGATCTATCACTTATTTTGGGTGCGACCGTGCCGGTCAGGAGCCGGTCTATCACTTATTTTGGGTGCGACCGTGCCGGTCAGGAGCCGGTCTATCACTTATTTTGGGTGCGACCGTACCGGCCAGTAGTCGGTCTGTCACCTATTTTGGGATGCGACCGTACCGGTCAGTAGTCGGTCAGTATTCCCGTAGATAAGTTCGACAGCAGAGCAGGCAGTACCAGTATTTCTGGCGTCTCTAGATTGGGTCTATTACAGACGTTTACTTTACTGTTACACTCGTGTCAGGGGGACCGAGTGGAGTCTAGTAGCCGTGCTTAGACCTGTGCTAGTGTTGTTGGGAACCGTTTGGGGATACGGTGGTCCCAAGGTCATTGTGAGTTGTTGACCGTGGCATAGGCAGGCAGGCAGGCATAGCAGGCATAGGCAGGCATAGCAAGCATAGGCAGGCATGGCAGGCATAGGCAGGCATGGCAGGCATAGGCAGGCATAGCAAGCATAGGCCGGCATGGCAGGCATGGCAGGCATAGGCAGGCAGAGCAGGCATGGCAGGCATAGGCAGGCATAGCAGGCATAGGCAGGCATGGCACGCAATAGGCAGGCATAGCAGGCATAGCAGGCATGGCAGGCATAGGCAGGCATAGCAAGCATAGATGCATGTTAGCTGTTGAGAGTCTCCAGCTTCCTTATTTCAGTCTTTACGGCTTTGGTTAGTTTTTGTCTCTTGAGGACTTAGTGGGCAGACCGTCGGGTCTGGCGGTATTACCCACTGAGAACTCCCTTTTTGGTGTAGTTCTCACACCCTTTGGGGGTTTTCCCCCTTCTTTTTCCTTCCTCTCCTTTGTTTTGCAGAGTCTTAGCGGGTGTTGCTGATTCTGCGGTTGTTGATCGGGCGAGGGAGTCGCGAGCTAGATCCCTACCCATGTTTGGAGAGTAGCGGTACCCCTTCAGAGGAGAGCTTCAGTAGATTAGTTGTTTTATTTCCTCTTTTGAGAGACTATTGTAGTGAGGATGATATGTATCGAGAGCCTGTACACTGTTGTATTTATTGGAGATACCTCCCTGTTGAGCTATGAGTTCTGTATCTGAGGATTTTGTACGATTGTCATTTTTGGGAGGTGGACATTGTTGCATCATTTCCAGTTGTACAGTGATTGATTTTAGTTATACAGCAGACTTTATTTATTTATAGCTCTGATATTATGTTTAGCTGTAGTACTTTTCTTGCAGGTAGGACGCTTCGCCTATGCAGGCTGGCATAGGTGCCGGATCTGTTGGCGAGCCCGGGTCGCAGTTTCGACCCCGGGGTGTGACAGATTAGAGTGGTATCAGAGCCTAGGTTGTAGGTCATGGTGGACTTAGAAACCCTAGGCTTATGGTTTGACCCTTGGTTGACTTCGTGAGAGTCGTGATTTTAGCGAGAGTCCTGATTGAGTTTTACACTTCTCCCAGGGCACGGGACGAGTGATTGGCATGTTATTTCTCCTAAGTGATTATGTTGGCTGCAGACAACATAATGCTGTGGAACGGGTGACATGCTTTAGACTTTCGCTGGATTGGGTCGAGCGCTGTTGTGTGCTGTTTTGTAGTTTTGTCGTGGCGAGCGGTGTCTCCCCGACGCTGGGTTTTGACCCGTGTGCACCCTGTCATAGCAATTGAGCTTGAGCAGTTGGTTTTGGGCCGGATACCCGGATCGAGGTCAGAGAGTTCCGGACCCGGATGACAGGATCGTCTGAGGCCTATCAGCGGCAGAGCGAGCGAGCAGCTGGTTTTAGTGACACAGTTGTCGGAGCAGTAGGCAGCTCGACAGTGCTTCCTTTTGAGACCACCCGGTTGCAGTATCCTCAGGGGTGGGGATTTCTGTGGCACCGATGGAGTGAGTAGACCCTCTGTGCCAATGTTTAGTGCCGAGGCACCGAGGCAGGGTGGATAGTTGACAGCTGGTGAGCTGAGGGGACGCGATCGATCTATTGAGCCAGATTTGGCAGATGAACCACCCCGACTCGTAAGATTGAGTTTGGAGCCTTTGGAGGCAGAGTCGTGGTTGGGGGTGATGGAGTGATCAATTGAGAGCCTCCCTGTGCTAGAGAATTATTGGCAGTTATTAAACTGCACGCTCCAGGTTCGAGGGACGAGGCGCATCGGATATGTGGCTGTGAGTGGATTGCGCCAGGATACCTTTTAGTTCATTCAGTCCCTCCGTTATAGGTTTTGACGCCTCGTTGGAGTAGGCATTGTGTATGGAGCGAGGCGCTGCAGTTCCCTTGGATAGGGATCTGCCGCCAGGGGTGAGTTCTGGATTTAGGCGCTTGACGCCGGGTGATGGAGGACAGATCGGCCGGCAGAGGCATTTCTGATTTCTTTTTCCAAGGTATTGGATTTCTAAGATATCAGGGATCGGGTGGACCCCGATGGCAGTGTCGGCGTCTTTATCAGAGTGGCGCAGCGGTAGCGTGGATTTGTGATCTGCGGAGGACCATATTCGTCGCCTCAATGTGAGCAGAGGCAGAGGTCGGGCTCCCTATGTGGTTAATCAAGATATGTTATGACAGACCGAACGACGATCACTTGCATCGAGCGGATGAACCTGTGCCGCCCGGGTGGAGGGCGCTACGGTAGTGGATCGAGTTATCGCAGGTGTGATTTCATCACAGCAGTCGGAGTTAGAGCATGTTGCATTCCTGCATGGACTAGAGGCAGATTTGTTACCACATGCACTAGAGGTATAGGTTCCTGCTTGTGTTGTGCATGTGGAGGAGGCTTGTGGATCACGTCCAATACAGCTGTGGCCGCGAATTGTACCGGCAGGCTTATTGGTAATTGTGGCGGTTCGGTGTTTCCACCCAGTGCTTCGATTTGGATTGGTACAGTGCCACAGGATGTCATACTGCAGAAAGAGAGGACTTTGACCTTCTGCGAGGCAGACGAGAGGGGGGCTTAATGGTTGAGATTACTAGAGCACACAGGTTGTAGCGACAGTGTGAGAGGTGCTTTTGGCGACACCGGGATTTAAGGATATCTCTGTTGCCCACGAGATCCCGGGTGTGATTTCACCTGAGCTGTTTGTGATGCCGCCGGTTAGGGAGATAGAGATTGCGTTTGTCGTGGTTCGGGGAACCGCGCCACCCTCGACAGCACCTCATTGGATGTCGCTTGTAGAGCTGAGAGAGCTGATGGCGCTGTTGCAGGATCTGATGGATCGAGGGGTCTGTTTGACCTAGTGCCACGCCGTTGATAGACGGTGGTGATGCCACGCCGTTGATAGACGGTGGTGATGCCACGTCGTTGATACACGACTGTGAGGGTCCTTTTATGGTTCGAGGGTAGACTGGTCCGGGTGGTATCTAGGACCTTTTGATGGAGTTGTACTCCGGCAGTTATAGTATGGTGCGAGTACCTACTTGGAATCGGACAGCCGAGGATCTTGCCTAGATGGCATTCAGGACATGGTAGGGCGTTATGAGCTCATAGTGAGGCCAAGTGGATTGATTAATGCCCTGCCACTCTTATGATTTGAGGAATTCTGCTCCAGCTATACTTGATTGGATGGGTAACAAGATCCTCCAGGGATATTTTTACCCCCAGAGCGACTTGGGGCATGAGGAGTACTTGTGGATGTGCTATAATGCTTAGGTGAAAGAAGCTGTATGCCAGATTATTGAGATACAAGTTTTAGCTTCAGAAGCATACCTTTTGGGTCACATTGTGTTAGCCGTAGGGGTGGCGGTGGAAACCCGGCCAATATGGATATTATTTGGGAATTGGCCGAGGTCGACAATTATTGTCAAGGTAAGGAGCTTCTTGGACTGGGCAGTTCCAGGAGAGCTGGCTGGGGTTGAGCTTGATGATTTCACAGCTGGCGCTGTGTTGACTGTTGAGGCAGACATGGCGTGTGGTTGTGTCCTTGAGGGTTCCTTTTGATGGTAGACCGTGGCTGAGTAGTTCACTCGGATGGTCAGGATTCGGGAGTGACCGAGTGAGGACCCTTGTTTGTGAGGGCTTCTTTCTTTCTTGGATGATTGCGGGGATGTGTTTCGGATTGCCTTGGTTGAGTTGACACAGGTTGTGATTTGGTGCGTGTTGCACTGGCGATTATCTTGTTTCCCCCAACTTTGGATGGAACCCCTGTTGTGTTTCATGTCTCAGCTCAGGAAGGTTATGTTTTTGGATCCCTCGCCCGTGATTGACTCGCCCCATTTGAGATCTAGGAATGTTTGGAGTACGAGGGACGCCCGTCGCGAATTCTAGCTCGAGAGATGAGAGGATTGCGCAACTAGGCCATGCCGTACTGGCTGTGTTGTTGTTGTTGAGGAGGAATCACGGGGAGTGAGAGGTGACTTGGGAAGCTAGAGACAGCGCTGTTGAGGACGAAACTTTCTTTAGTGGGGGAGGATGTGAGGACCTGGATCCCCACGACGAGATTACTGGTTGATCAGCAGCTCCTAGTGGCCTGGGTGGCATGTCGGTGGCGTTTGTGCACCAATTGGACACTAGTGTTGGACTCAGTGTGATTAACGGATCACGAGAGTAGTCTGATGGCCCCATTGAATGCTTAGAAGTGGTTTCGCGCGCAATGGATATTAAAATTGGACTCGGGGCGAAGTTTGGATAAAGGATTACCTCTCCGGTTGCCTTCGGGAATTTTTAGAGTTGGAATTTGGCAAAACGGATTTCAGAAATGGACCCGGCGTAAAAATCGGATCAAGTGGGCTATCCGGGGGCATTCGGCAAATTTTCGGATGAGAATTTGGAGAAATGGACATCGTTTTTGGATTCAGCGCGCGAAATCGTCGAGAATGGACTATTTACTTGCTTTTTTCGGAGCCCGGGTGACGCGCACGTTTTTTGAGGCGCGTGCGTGCTTTCCGAGTCGGCACGGATCCCGAGATGGTGGCTCGGATCCCGAGGTGGCGCACGGCTCGAGGCGGGGGTACAGCGCGGGGGCGATTGCAGGCGCGCTGGGGAAGCGCGCCTTCAGCGCTGCGGGATCGCGGAGGGGCCGCCACGTGGCAGGCCCCCACTGGCGCCCGCGCGGGAGTGGATGCGCTCCCGTGTGGCGGTCGGGTGTCCCGCGCGCGTGTAGCGCGCGGGTGCGGCGCCCGCGTGGCACGCGGGGCGCGCGCCACGTGGCGCTCGGGTGTGCGCCTGCGCCTGGCGCGCGCGCCCAGGTGCGGTGGACCGCCTGGCAGCGGGCCCCTTGGGGCGGTGCACCGTGGACCCGGTCCACGGGAGCCTCCCCTCCTCTCTTTCTTCTCTTCTTCTTCCTTTTCCTCCCCGCACGCCATTTTCTTCTCCCCTTTTTCTTCTTCTCCAACCGAGCGAGAGAGGGTGAGCGGGAGGGGTTTTGGTGAGGTGCGGCGGTGCGCCGTGGACCTCGCGGAGCGCGCGAGGTGTTCCAATGGGTCGGTTGGGCGGCGCGACGCAGTCGAGTTAGGTCCCGTGCGTTAATTTTGCGGTGTTGTTAGCACAGTTTTGAGGCGTCCTTTTGGACATTGGATTTGACCCCTTGTTCTTATCTGTGTTAGGGACCGTGTTTTGGTGCACCATTTTGCGTGCGGACTCCGGCACCGTGCTCCGTTTTGCGTGCGGACTCCGGCATCGTGCTCCGTTTTGTGTGCAGATTCGAGGTGCGTGCACCGTTTTGCATGCGGGTTTTTAATGACGTACATCATTTTGCGTGCAGGTTTGGTGGCCGCGCATCGTTATGCGCGAGGACTCGTGTGTGTGCACCGTTTTGCGTGCAACTTGGTGTACGAGACTCGGATTGAGGTGTGCCTTTACACTCTTTGGATCTTCGCGTCGCAAGGATTACCATCGTGTTCTTCGGGGAATTTTCTGAGATTCGCCCGAAGGTATACTTCTTTCCCCTTTACTGTGCAGGGTATTACAGTTGTGTTTGTTGTGGACTTTCGCGCTCACCGCGTTGTGGAATTTGTAACTCGGCCTCCGGGACTCGGATTTTGATGTGCAGGTACTCGTTTCGAAGGTCTCGACGCGAAGATCGCGACAGTATTTTTGATGGATTTTTCAGAGACCGTTCTGCAGGTAAAAATTGCACATCTTTGGGGCTGGTTTCAGCAGATGGTGTACACTTGGATGTTTTAGCATAAAGTGTAACTTTGGACCTCTTTTTTGTACCCCGGAGGGTTAGTGAGTGTTTTCGAAACACTGCTTGGAGCCGAGGTTTGCGCGACATGTGCCATGGAAACGAGTTCAGCGGATTGTGAGTGCAAGTGGCCACGCTCTTCACGGACTCCAGGTTTGCCCTGGATTGAGCACTTCAGGTGGGTAAGCTTAATTTAGTAACTGTATAAGGTTTTTATATCATGGTGAATGTAAGTGCACATGTGGGGATATCACCCCTCTATGATTGATAACAGGCGTATTTGATGTACAACCGATATGAGCGAGAGGTAAGCAAGGAATGGCCCATTTGGGTGAGATTGGTATACCATAGTAGGAATGTTTTAGCATGCTTTACTAATATATGCTTCACCCACTTTTATTATTTCTGAGAACAAAGCATGCGTGCATGGACATGTAGTTAGGCCATCTTTTACCGCTGCACTACTTTTGGAACTTGACTTAGGAGAAACCATGTTATCCTTTTCTCCTTCTTTGTTAGTCAGGTGGTCTGTGTTGCTCAGGTTCGAGCAGGGGTTCTGGGTAGTGTAGTCGGGACTTGGTGTCTGGGACAGGTTGGATTAGTGTGGGGCTTTGCGGCAACCGCGGACATTAGGCGGTCGACCAGATATTTATTTATGCACCAGATTGGGTATCTGATTTCCTTAGTGGTTAAGCTTTCCCACTTTGATCGGAGTGTGCGACCGTGCCGGTCAGGAGCCGGTCTATCACTTATTTTGGGTGCGACCGTGCCGGTCAGGAGCCGGTCTATCACTTATTTTGGGTGCGACCGTGCCGGTCAGGAGCCGGTCTATCACTTATTTTGGGTGCGACTGTGCCGGTCAGGAGCCGGTCTATCACTTACTTTGGGTGCGACCGTACCGGCCAGTAGTCGGTCTGTCACCTATTTTGGGATGCGACCGTACCGGTCAGTAGTCGGTCAGTATTCCCGTAGATAAGTTCGACAGCAGAGCAGGCAGTACCAGTATTTCTGGCGTCTCTAGATTGGGTCTATTACAGACGTTTACTTTACTGTTACACTCGTGTCAGGGGGACCGAGTGGAGTCTAGTAGCCGTGTTTAGACCTGTGCTAGTGTTGTTGGGAACCGTTTGGGGATACGGTGGTCCCAAGGTCATTGTGAGTTGTTGACCGTGGCATAGGCAGGCAGGCAGGCATAGCAGGCATAGGCAGGCATAGCAAGCATAGGCAGGCATGGCAGGCATGGCAGGCATAGCAAGCATAGGCAGGCATGGCAGGCATGGCAGGCAGAGCAGGCATAGGCAGGCATGGCAGGCATAGCAGGCATAGGCAGGCATAGCAAGCATAGAGGCATGTTAGCTGTTGAGAGTCTCCAGCTTCCTTATTTCAGTCTTTACGGCTTTGGTTAGTTTTTGTCTCTTGAGGACTTAGTGGGCAGACCGTCGGGTCTGGCGGTATTACCCACTGAGAACTCCCTTTTTGGTGTAGTTCTCACACCCTTTGGGGGTTTCCCCCCTTCTTTTTCCTTCCTCTCTTTTGTTTTGCAGAGTCTTAGCGGGTGTTGCTGGTTCTGCGGTTGTTGATCGGGCGAGGGAGTCATGAGCTAGATCCCTACCCATGTTTGGAGAGTCGCGGTACCCCTTCAGAGGAGAGCTTCAGTAGATTAGTTGTTTTATTTCCTCTTTTGAGAGACTGTTGTAGTGAGGATGATATGTATCGAGAGCCTGTACACTGTTGTATTTATTGGAGATACCTCCCTGTTGAGCTATGAGTTCTGTATCTGAGGATTTTGTACGATTGTCATTTTTGGGAGGTGGACATTGTTGCATCATTTCCAGTTGTACAGTGATTGATTTTAGTTATACAGCAGACTTTATTTATTTATAGCTCTGATATTATGTTTAGCTGTAGTACTTTTCTTGCAGGTAGGACGCTTCGCCTATGCAGGCTGGCATAGGTGGCGGATCTATTGGCGAGCCCGGGTCGCAGTTTCGACCCCGGGGCGTGACATGTTTCCACCTTCAATCATTGTTTACAACCCTATTCCCGCTCTGATACCACTTGTGGGTTTTGTTAATAATGGATCTGAATAGGAGAAAAACCACCTAGAGTGGGGGGGTGAATAGGTGTAAACAATAAACACACCAAATCGTTGCGTAAAAAATAAACCAATGCGGAAAATAAATAAAGTACGCAAGATTTTACGTGAAAAACTCCGTTACAGGAGTAAAAAAACCACGGGACCGATAACACGGCAAAATCCACTAAGATTAAATACGTACAAGGTGATTTACCGTAACACTACGACTCAACCTTTTCCATACGCTCCAAGTATATCTTCTCCGCTCGCTCCACAACGCTCCTCGAATCCACGATTTGCGTCCAACGCCGAATCCACGACGTCCAACATCGAATCCACGACGTCCAACCGAATCCACGGTCTTCACCAATGTAGCATGTCTCGATCACACGAACGTACCTCAGTCGAATCCACGAAAGCGGTAGCACCTTGAATCCACAAGGCCACGCGAATCCACGCGCCGATTTTGGGAAATCGTTGTTTGTTTATTGGTGATGATAATCCGCCGAATACTTAGATCATGGATAGACAAGACATTACTATCTAAGTATTCATCAATTTCATTCTATAAGAAATAAGAGTTTGGAAATCCTAGAATCAAATTGATCAATAGAGACGAAGAAACATGAAATTAATCGTGTTTTCCTTTCTTCTCTATATATGTGGATTTTTTATATTTTTTTCGGTTACCCTAGATGTGAAATTAGGGTTTATTTATAGGTTAGAAACCTTTTGGAAAGAGATAAGCATCAAAAACTGACTTAACAAACTTTTCCCCGCATGGCGGTCCGGACTGGATTTGGCAGATCCGGACTGTCGTCAATTTTCAGCAAATTTCCTAAAAAAATAGGTTCGGGGTCCGAAATGGATGTGGCCTGATCCGGACTGTTCATGCGATTTCAGCAAACACAAGGTTCGGGGTCTGGACTTAAAGGAGGCTGATTCGGACTGGAATTCCGCATGAGCAAACCCATGTTCGGGGTCCGGACTGGATGGTCCTGACTCGGATCCTGAACACTCAAATTGTCCAGTTTTTGATTTTTAAGCAATAAAAAATATTCCAAGTGTTTCTAAACAATATGAATGTATTCGGATCACCAAAATTATTTAGTTAAACGTACCTGATCCTTTTGAATCCATTCTTCTTGAGATTGATGTATGTGATCCACAATTCTTCATCTTCAATCTTCAAGACTTAGAACACTTCACGGAATACACCAACATAAAATCCTTAACACGGTGGACCGGCCCACAGCGAATTGGGCCCGTCTGGCCTAATTAGCCTATTTTGGCTAATTTTCGCACGCTGAGTCCGTTTGCCGCGTTACGAACCCGATACACCAATAATATGTGTTTTCTCACCACAGACCACCCGGTCAAGTAACCCGGGAATTCGGGTCACCATATACCCAGTAAGGTTGAACTTTGCTAATGCCCGTCTTAATGAAGACGATCAAAGAATCCGCAACTCAGCTCTCGTAGGAAATCCTGACAGCTTGGGCCTATATCAAATTATCGGGTCAGACACAATCTGCGAGGACCCGAATCCCCACGAGAGGATTACTGTTGGACTAGCGGCTTCTGGAGGCCTAGGCTGTGTGTTGGAGGTGTTTGTGCGCATATCGGACCTCAGGATTGGACCCAGCGTGAAATTTGGATTAAGATTACTTAGCTGGGTGCCTTCGAAAAATTTTAGAAGTGGAATTGGGCAAAACGGACATCGGATTTGGATTCAGCGCGCGAAAATGATGAAAATGGATTATTTACTTATATTTTTCGGAGCCCGGATGCCCAAGCACGGATTTCGAGGCAAGGGGTACTGTTCCGGCGGCCGGGGCAGCGCCGGCGGCGACGGGCAGGCGGCGGAGCATGGCGGCGGGCAGCGGCTGCGGGCAGAGGCACGGGCCGCTTGGTCCACGGGCTTGGCGTGCACCGGGGGATGGACGCGTGGCGGCTTCTGGTTGGCCGGTTCGCGAGGGGCGGTCTACGGGAGAGCGTGGGGAGCCGTGGACCAGGGCGGGGCCACGTGGCGGCCGCTGGTTGGCCGGTTCACGTGCGCTCGGTCCACGTGAGGAGCGGAGCAGGCGCGGTGCAGCGTGGGTGGTGTGCCACGTGGCGTCTTCCCATTGGCGCGGTGTGGATAGGTGGCGGCAGACGATTGGATGGTGCACTTGGCGCTGTCCACAGAGCGGGTGCGGCTGGTGCCTCGGGAAGCATGCGCGGCATGGGTGCCGGCAGCGCGGCGTGCGCGCATGTGGGCGCGCCGACCGAGGCGTTGACGCGGGAAGGCGGGCGCGTGGGCCGGCCACGTGTCGCGAGTGGATAGGCCGTGTTCGCTGTTTGCTGTGCGGGGACACATGGCGCAACGGGGTGGATCCGGGCGCTGGATGGACGGCTGCGGATTTGGCGCGTTCCGAAACCGGGGACACAAGCGGCATTTCTGGATTTGTTCTGTTTGGGCTATAAATAGCCTCCTTTGCTGCGCGTTTGGGCCTTTTCCCGAGCTCCTCTCCCTGTGAGGTCTTTAGCAAAGTTGTTCTACCTTGTGTTCCGAAACCGGGGACACAAGCGGCATTTCTGGATTTGTTCTGTTTGGGCTATAAATAGCCTCCTTTGCTGCGCGTTTGGGCCTTTTCCCGAGCTCCTCTCCCTGTGAGGTCTTTAGCAAAGTTGTTCTACCTTGTGTTCTTCATCTCGTGGTGGATTCCTAGAATTTTTGGATGCCACGACATCGGCGTTTTCTGCGACGCGGCGCACTTCGACGCTCCTTCGTTTTTGGCTTCTACCGTCGCATTTCAGTGCGCGAGGCCCCCTGGACTACCCCGATAGACTTTTGAGCTGATTTTCATGGCATCACGTTCACGAGAGGTACGCCTTTGATTTTCGTGTTGATCACTTCACCTTATTTTGGGTTTTTGGCATGGTTTCCGAGGTATCTTTTGACCCCTTGTACCGCTGTGAGGTATTGGACAGCGGTGGAGTATTGTTGGGATTTCTTGGCCTACGGGCAGCGAGACGTATGAGGACTCGATCGACATCTACGCTTCGAGAGGAACGCACCCGTATTTTTATCGAAATTTTTGGAGGACTCTTCGAAGGTGATATTTAAGCTTCTTCGTGACTGATTTCCGCATACTTGTGACTGTGAGGGAATTTGGCTTACCGCGATGTTTTGGGCGTATCTTGGCTTATAGGTGTCGGAATGAAGAGTTTAAATACTCGATTTGCATCTACTCGTCGCGAGGATAGCAACCGTGATTTCTCTGGATTTTTCGGAGGACTGCACGCAGGTGAAAATCCCTTTTTCTGTGCTGGCTTGCATAACGGCAAATGCTGTTTGGGGTATTGATTGTGTTGTTGGCTGTGATGTTGGTTTGAGCAGAGGCTTGTGCGACCGAGTACCGAGGGTGCGGTTTCGGCGGTTTTCGATTGTGGTGACGGCGCACTTCACCGACTTCGGCTTTGCCTACGGAAAGCGTTTCAGGTGGGTTGCTTCGTCTCCAGAACCGGTGGACAGTTCTCTAATTCTCTTTGTTAGAATGCATGCATGTTTAGTGTACCAATATGTCGTTGAGAGGTGGGCTTGTTAAATGGTATTTGTTTGAGGAATTGCAAGATATGATATTCATGTTATGCTTGATGAAACTTGCAAGATTTAGATATCCATGATTATGATCAATGAAAGCTCACCTAAGGGAAGCATTACACTATGTGATTGATAGCATGCACAATTTAATGTACAACCTATAAGATTGAGATGTAAGCGTAAGAATGATATAGTTCATGTGGATTGAGGCTTACATGATTTATTGTACATGTTGGATACCTTCGAGATATTATATATATTTAATGGTTGTATTCACCTATGCTAGTTGAGAGCATGATTAGGGAGATGAGGCTTATTTTGATTGATTTTGGTGATCATATCTGTTAATGTTCCCTGCTTATAATTCAGTTTATTTAAATGCTATTATTGGAACTTGACCTAGCACCCCATCATATGATGCATGTTGAAACCAGACTAGTAGAGAACCTTCACTTGGGCTAGGTTCTTTTATGCTTTAGACATCCCACACTTTGCATCTTTTTCTGGACATAGATTTTTCTCGCCCGGGTAGTGGGCCGAGTGGTCAGGTTACTATGGTACATTGTTGCACTCGTGCCTGGGGGCTGAGTGGAGTCTGGTAGCTAAGATTAGACCTGTGCTAGTGTTGTTGGGAGCCGTTTGGGTAGACGGTGCTCCCGGGCCGTCGAGTATCTTCCGGTCAGTGTCTCATCTAGCTAGGCCACCTTTTTCTGCTACACAAACATGCTGGAATTGACTTAGGAGAAACCATGTTTTTATCCTCTCTCCTGTTATTGGTCTTAGGGGATAGTGTAGTCAGATATTCATAGTTGGGACAGTTGGGGATCGATGGTTGGGTGTCGCGGCAACCGCGGACTGTGGGCGGTTGACCGGGTTTTTATTATTATTGTTATTGCATCAGATTGGAGGTGAGGGATCGGGCTTCTTTAGTGGATGGTCTTACCCACTTGCTTAGAGTCTTGATCCAGTCCTGCTACATCAGATACTTATGGTTACATACTTTACTCGTGTGGGTCGCTCCCCTCGAGTGCCACTCCGGAGTACGCTTAGGGCCGAGCCGTGTGCCGGTCGATTGGATACTTTGAGGATCGTGCCGTGTGCGGATCAGACACTGGGTTCTTGAGTTGACAGCAGAGCAGGCAGTACCAGTGTTGATTGGTGTATTGATTGGGTTTGGTCAGTCAGGCTTTGACGTTCTGATGCATACATTTAGCTATTCTTTTAGCTGAGCATTTTAGAGGCATATTAGTGGTAGCTTTATCATCAGTAGATTTACTTTCAGCTTACCACCTTTATTTTATTTTCGCCTCTAGTAGTCCTAGTGGGCATGTCTGAGTTTGAGGTCTACCCACTAGGGGAGGCTACTATTTTTATAGTAGTTCTCACCCCCCACTGTTTCTTCTTTTCCTTTCCCCTTTGTTTTGCAGAGTCTTCTGTTGGAGCTGTGGGACCCTCTGCCCAGGATCGAGGTAAGAGGATCGCCGATTAGATAGCTACTACCCCGAGCTCGAGTTTAGTAGTTTGGATGCATCCCCTGTACACTCAGACGGTTGTATTTTCTTTTATTTTGGGTCTGGCTGCGGCCAGCTGGTTGTATTTATTTCGTGAGCTGGGAGAGACACCTGTATATTTATGAGAGTTTTTTGTACTTTTATTTCCAGCATTTGTCTGAGATGTACTAGTTTTAGTTTAGCTCTGCTTTTATGCTCTTTTATTATTTCTTTTATATTTGAGCAGGTTACCAGCGCTTCTTGTACACGGGAAATACCGTGTGCACGGCGGATCTGTGGACAAGCCCCGGGTTCTGGTTTACACCCGGGGCGTGACAGGTCGCACCGTACCTACAATACCCGACCACGTCGGAGAACTAAACCGACGGGTCGCACCGTACCTGCAATACCCGACCACGTCGGACAACTAAACCGACGGGTCGCACCGCTCGCACCTCGGCGCATCAAAACCCCACAACTACAGAGGCCCCACTACGTCACCTCGTGGGTATACACGGGTCATAGACCACTTTTCCGGAAAAGCGCACCTTTTGCGGTGGCCAAACCGCGGGTGCGCGTGCTGCAGCCTCGAGCAAAGTAACCATAGTACCACATATCCGAGCATAGTAACCATAATACCACATATCCAAGCATAGTAACCATAATACCACATATCCGAGCAAAGTAACCATAATACCACATATTAGCGCGATTAATTACTTATTTTAAACAAGGTACAATTGTCGGAAAACTGACGCTAAAACCCAAAGCAAAAACCCACCTCGAAGTCAATCGAATGTAGGCCGATCCCGACCTCCCGCTAGACTAGACTGGTGCTGAACTGCTGGGCCCTGAACAGAAACTGCGGTCAGAAATAGACTCACTCATAGCCATCCCGACAACACTACAATAGCATGTCGCTAAAACGGGGAACTTAGCCGAAACTGGGCTTAAACCGAAATTCCCGAAAATCCACTGACCCTCCAATCCTGACCCGCCAACGGTCTAAAAATATCCAAATGTCGTCCAACTACACCTGCTGTCCCTAAACATCATAATTTTGATGTTCGGACAGACGGGGACCAAAACATAATTTCCTCTATCGAATTATTGCTATAAATACACCTTTTTTAACCGTTGTTCTCACTCGTTCTTCCAAACTAGGAAGCCAAAGACAGCGCCGTAAGTTTCAGCGTGTCCGAAACGACGAGACGAAGCTCATGCTCACGGGCTGGGGCTTACACGAGGCCCGAGGGCAAAGTTGGCCCATGAACACTTAGGGCACAAAACACATCTTCACTACTTGACGCTATATACTTAATATAACTGAGCCATAACTGGAGCAGCATGTATATAAACAACTGAGAAGTGAGATGCTCACCTGAAACCTGCCGGGGACTGGCCGGAGAGATCGCCGGAGCAACACCTCAAATCGAGGTAAGCTCGGTTTGGGACAACTTGGATTAAACCAACGTCAACCCTGCAACAGAGGTGAGCACATGGTCAAAAGCCCTTGCAGATGAAGGTTGGTCACGGCCAAACCTGGCGCCGGCGGCCGAAGACGGCGGCGGCCGGAGAAAAACCCAATTATCCTCAACCTTAAACAAGGTTGAGCCAGTTTAATTACCAGGGGTTCTAGGCCTAAACAAAAATGGTAGAAAGTCTCTAATTAATACTTAGAGCTTACCCGAATCGGTGGCCGGCAACCCGAGGCGGCGGCGGCGGCCGGAGGAGATGCTCGGACCAAGAAAGGGTGCAACTACACGAATTTAAAACCACACGTTCAAGTTTGCATGCAAAGAAATGGGAAGCTCCAACAAGACCTCATGAACATACCTGGGTCGTTTTCCCACTGCGCGGAGCCCCGGGATCGCCGGAAATTAAGTTCACCGGAAAACGGGTGCTTTAATGGCGGAAACCGGTCGGCGGTGATCGGGCTTCTACAACTGGGACCAAAACACTCTGCTGGAAACCAGGGACCTTCCTGCAGTGGTGGCCGACGACGGGGTCGAGCGGCGGCGCCGGACGGCGGAGTTCCGGCGAAAGTTCAAAAAGTCCGATGCCAGGGCATCGACGTGCGGCGCGGATCCTCAACCAATCCTCCTCAAACTTTGGAGGTAAGTTGCAGTCGATGAGGAGGAGAGAATCAACGGTTCTGATCGCGTTTTCAGCGGTCGAAAAACCCCGCGCTCAAGATCGGCCGAAAACAAGGTTTCCGGCGACAGGGTTCTCCCGCCGGCTACCGGAGGCACGGCGACGGCTCGGGCTTCACAGGGAAATCCCCCTCAATGTCAGGAACCATTCACACACACACGGGCCAATACAACAAAACTTTTTCCAAAAACTTACCTCGTCGGAAAAGATGGAGGAAGAAGAAACTCCGCGGTGGCGCTCGGCGGCGGCTGGCGTCGGCTGGACCTCAGCTCGGCGTCAACCATGCAGAGGCTCTCTTAGATGCTATTTGGAACATCCCAGGGCCTCGGGGAGGACCTCCTCTCCTTCCAACCCGAGATGAAGGGAAACTTCACTTCTTCTCCGGCGACGAAGCGGCGGCCGGTGCGCAACCTCCGATGGGTGCGGCAGAGGGAGATGGGGCTGTTGGAGCTGGCGGCTGGGGCAAGGAGCTTCGGGGTTTAGGATTTTCAGGAACCCTAACCCTAAATGCATATATGTATAGTAGATGCACAAATGCAATGTAGTCCCTCAATTCTTTATATTTGGAGCCCAGTCCCTCACAGTAGCTCCCTTTAACACTTTTCGAGGCATTTCGGTCGTTGAAACGAAAAATGGACAACGCCACTGCGCTCAGAACGACGACGCCGTTCAAATCGACTACCTGGATCGCCAGATTCGGACTCCAGACAGTCGATCTGCCGACGTTGGCTAGCGAGAGAATTAAATCAGGGAGTTACTATTCACTTCACTATTCACTTAAGTCGCGGGTCCCACTAGTTTCCTTGCTAAGTTCAGGACGATCCGACCGTCGGATCGACAAACGGTCTATACCATTTTCACTCGATTCGATGAGACGGTCGCACTGGAGACCTCAGATTTCTGAAATCAGACTCAGATCAAAAAAGCAAAATTTGTGCTTCGGAAACTGTGCCATCTGCACACCGGTATACACACCACTAAGGTTTAGAACTGCTTCCTCGCCCGCAAACACACTTGAATTTCTCGAGTGCTACATCACTCACACCTTAAAAGAAGTTTCGTCCCCGAAACTTAAATACACCAGGAATCCCATAAATGGGGAAAGTGCCCAAACATGTCCGACTTGCGCTCCCAAATGGCTTCGCGCCCCTCAAGATCCGCTCGTTTCTCTCTGGCACTAGGAGAGATTGCAGTTTCCCCGCCGGGCGCTCACGTTCGGCCTTTATTCGATGACCGACCCAGTAGCGAGCCACGCGTTATGCTACAACCCTTGTTAATTTAAGCCACCAACAGTCTGCTGTTGATCCGTCCTGCTACGTAATCGCGGTTACCGATATGTCTCCCGTCTGACTCTTACCGCTCTAGGCATTGACTGCTCCACTCGTCTTTCCGGGGTGATCTTGATTGGACGAATCGTCTCCTTGAGTTGCTTGGTCGAATAGGCCTTAACTCTCCTGCCATCTAGCCGTCCCAAAAAGCCCACCTCGCGAGGCCCAAACTCACACCTTTGGAGTTTGGCCTACACTCTCCGGTCCCTGAGAGTCTGCAAGGTCACTCGTAAACGCTCCTCGTCTGTACGCGAGTTGATCCAAGAAGGGTCTAAAAATTATGTTCATCAAACCCATGGACGCCGCTGGGGCGTTCAAATACCCACCCCCGCGAGGCAAAGACACGCGAAACGCCCTAAGACTGTTGGCGAAACTCGGTGGTAACCCTGAATGGAAAACTACCGGACTGAACCGCCCTAAGATTTCGGACAAACGACGGCTCGACCCGCCTGGCAACCCCACCATCCCGTCTCACTTGATCGAAACTAACCTGAGTAAGCCTGCTCCTTGACTTGGAGTTCCTTGTTATGACGCCACCGGTTCGCAGACCACCTCTAACGGTGCTGAGCAGTCGGCAACCAAAATCTCGCGATGCGTCGAGGTACCCCAGTCCTACCACCAAACCCGGACCGACGGCTCTTAATGGTTCAAAACAACCTGACAACCAAGGGGGGCCACACTAGTGCCCTCACAAAACTCCAGGATGTGCCCATCCAACTAGCCGGGTCACCGCCTACAAGTAATCCTCAACTGAAAACGACGAACCCACCCGTCACCAACACGGACTACTTCCACCCGTCACCCACACGGGCCCCTAGCTCGGAGCATAACCACCATCCCGGATTGTCCACTCCGACTGTTCGTTCTACCGAGGCGACGGTCAAAACTAAAGCTAGGTTTCAGCTCTCAGACCTACCACAAGGTCTACCCCACAGAAAAAGCTGATTGCAGGGCATCCGAGCCGAAAGCAACCAATGCCAGAGCGCCATGTAGTCAATAACCCCCGCTGATCTACACTGCTTCACATTCCCAACTAGGAGTGTTCTAAGCTCTAGGTCCGCTCAACCAAACTCGAGCCCATACGAAACAAGGTTTGCTAGCCCCGGGAGTTTCCTTTCTCAACCCAAAGGAGAACCCCAAGACCCCATCTCGACGATTTCTACCACCATCGCAGTGTCTACAGTAAAAAGCCGAACTATGGGTAACAACCATAGGGGAAGAATCCTCATTCCCACCCATACCTTGTCCAAGATGCAAAAGACTCGACCGACTATCTGCTGTAACCTAAAACCAGCAGACCTAGAAGGTACAAAAATTAGACAAAGAGGCTACTCAGCTACTCACGACCGACCAAAACGGCCGACTCACTAACAAACACCGGCGGATTACTCTACCACCAGTCGCCGTTACTAACGACGGCCAGAACGACGGTAGAGGGTTCGGAACACAATAGCCAGCGCAACGAACTGCTGTATTAACAGCCGCACCAGGTGCCTGATCACCGTCAGCAGGCCCACCGTGTCCCGTGCTGGTTGCTTAATCCATTGATTCCTAGCAACCATCAAGACCCCGGTGGCAACCGGCCTCGACCCCAGCCTCCAAAACAACACGGCTACACAAACACGACAACCGAACTAAACCGGAAAACCAAACCACCTATCGAGAGAAAAAGGACTTAGACTCGTTCCCCCCCCCCCCCCCCCCCTCGATCACTCGCGTTCTACTCTCCTATGCTCTATCCATTCATTCATTTGTAGCCAGGTGAGGTATCCCTGTGGACGTCGGCACTGGCTGTTGTGATTGAAAAGTAAGTCTCTGATACCATCTTAATCTGTCACGCCCCGGGGGTTTCTTTTAGCGGAAACGGTTCACCAAAGGTATACATTTGGCGCGTAAAATTTTTTTTGAAAAAACCTTCTTCCCCGGTGCATGCCCAGACCCGCCGCATACACAGAATCACTCTGCAAACGGACAGAGTCTCCTTTGTATATGCACGGCGTCGGTGCTAGTACAACGTCCAAACACAGTCATCAATTCAATCACAACAGTTTCTAACATACAACTATGCACCATAACTCAATAAAACGCACGGCCGAACAGTTTGAAAGGATAAATCCACAATCGTTGAAACGGCGCCCACTCGGCACCCAGATTTTGAAAACCAGTTTCGAAAGCAACATAAATCCACAGGGTTTTGAAAACAGTGCCCACACGACACTTGAGTTTGAAATTCATTTTTCACAATCCATAAATCCACAGGGTTTTGAAAACAGTGCCCACACGACACCCAAGTTTTGAAAATGGTTTTCGCAATCTTTTCTTTTGTTTTCTTTTTCTCCTTTTTTTTTTCAAACGGCCAACAGAGATGAAAGGAAATTAAATAAATAATTAGGAACCATGCCGACATCCACACCGACCCCACAAGGGTATCGAGGACCACACAATGGACTACAAATAGTGAATGAAATGCAAAAGAAAGGAGAAAGTACAGTCCGGGGTCTCCAGAGACCCAGAAGCTCCTGCCTCGGCCTCACCGTCGCCTAACTCTCCCCCCGGTAGGAACCTGTCACAAAGTGGGAAGTCAGCGACGAGTAATAGTAAAGCAGGAAAAGTAGTAAAGCCAACCGTAAAGCTATCCGGAGCAACCACCCTCCCAAGAGGGAAAAGATAACACGAACACCTGTAATCCTGCAATACCTGACCACGTCGGACAACTAAACCGACGGGTCGCACCGTACCTGCAATACCCGACCACGTCGGACAACTAAACCGACGGGTCGCACCGTACCTGGAATACCCGACCACGTCGGACAACTAAATCGACGGGTCGCACCGGACCTGCAATACCCGACCACATCGGACAACTAAACCGACGGGTCGCACCGCTCGCACCTCGGCGCATCAAAACCCCACAACTACAGAGGCCCCACTACGTCACCTCGTGGGTATACACGGGTCATAGACCACTTTTCCGAAAAAGCGCACCCTTTGCGGTGGCCAAACCGCGGGTGCGCGTGCTGCAGCCTCGAGCAAAGTAACCATAGTACCACATATCCGAGCATAGTAACCATAATACCACATATCCGAGCATAGTAACCATAATACCACATATCCGAGCAAAGTAACCACAATACCACATATTAGCGCGATTAATTACTTATTTTAAATAAGGTACAATTGCCGGAAACCCGACGCTAAAACCCAAAGCAAAAACCCACCTCGAAGTCAGTCGAACGAGCTCCCCCGAATGTAGGCCGATCCCGACCTCCCGCTAGACTAGACTGGTGCTGAACTGCTGGGCCCTGAACAGAAACTGTGGTCAGAACTAGACTCACTCATAGCCATCCCGACAACACTACAATAGCATGTCGCTAAAACGGGGAACTTAGCCGAAACTGGGCTTAAACCGAAATTCCCGAAAATCCACTGACCCTCCAATCCTGACCCACCAACGGTCTAAAAATATCCAAATGTCGTCCAACTACACCTGCTGTCCCTAAACATCATAATTTTGATGTTCGGGCAGACGGGGACCAAAACATAATTTCCTCTATCGAATTATTGCTATAAATACACCTTTTTTTAACCGTTGTTCTCACTCGTTCTTCCAAACCAGGAAGCCAAAGACAGCGCCATAAGTTTCAGCGTGTCCGAAACGACAAGACGAAGCTCGTGCTCACGGGCTGGGGCTTACACGAGGCCCGAGGGCAAAGTTGGCCCATGAACACTTAGGGCACAAAACACATCTTCACTACTTGACGCTATATACTTAATATAACTGAGCCATAACTGGAGCAGCATGTATATAAACAACTGAGAAGTGAGATGCTCACCTGAAACCTGCCGGGGACTGGCCGGAGAGATCGCCGGAGCAACACCTCAAATCGAGGTAAGCTCGGTTTGGTACAACTTGGATTAAACCAACATCAACCTTGCAACAGAGGTGAGCACATGGTCAAGAGCCCTTGAAGATGAAGGTTGGTCACGGCCAAACCTGGCGCCGGCGGCCGAAGACGGCGGCGGCCGGAGAAAAGCCCAATTATCCTCAACCTTAAACAAGGTTGAGCCAGTTTAATTACCAGGGGTTCTAGGCCTAAACAAAAATGGTAGAAAGTCTCTAATTAATACTTAGAGCTTACCCGAATCGGTGGCCGGCAACCCGAGGCGGCGGCGGCGGCCGGAGGAGATGCTCGGACCAAGAAAGGGTGCAACTACACGAATTAAAAACCACACGTTCAAGTTTGCATGCAAAGAAATGGGAAGCTCCAACAAGACCTCATGAACATGCCTGGGTCGTTTTCCCACTGCGCAGAGCCCCGGGATCGCCGGAAATTAAGTTCGCCGGAAAACGGGTGCTTTAATGGCGGAAACCGGTCGGCGGTGATCGGGCTTCTACAACTGGGACCAAAACACTCTGCTGGAAACCAGGGACCTTCCTGCAGTGGTGGCCGGCGACGGGGTCGAGCGGCGGCGCCGGACGGCGGAGTTCCGGCGAAAGTTCAAAAAGTCCGATGCTAAGGCATCGACGTACGACGCGGATCCTCAACCGATCCTCCTCAAACTTTGGAGGTAAGTTGCAGTCGATGAGGAGGAGAGAATCAACGGTTCCGATCGCGTTTTCAGCGGTCGGAAAACCCCGCGCTCAAGATCGGCCGAAAACAAGGTTTCCGGCGACAGGGTTCTCCCGCCGGCTACCGGAGGCACGGCGACGGCTCGGGCTTCACAGGGAAATCCCCCTCAATGTCAGGAACCATTCACACACACACACGGGCCAATACAACAAAACTTTTTCCAAAAACTTACCTCGTCGGTAAAGATGGAGGAAGAAGAAACTCCGCGGTGGCGCTCGGCGGCGGCTGGCGTCGGCTAGACCTCAGCTCGGCGTCAACCACGCAGAGGCTCTCTCAGATGCTATTTGGAACATCCCAGGGCCTCGGGGAGAACCTCCTCTCCTTCCAACCCTAGATGAAGGGAAACTTCACTTCTTCTCCGGCGACGAAGCCGCGGCCGGTGCACAACCTCCGATGGGTGCGGCAGAGGGAGAGGGGGCTGTTGGAGCTGGCGGCTGGGGCAAGGAGCTTCGGGGTTTAGGATTTTCAGGAACCCTAACCCTAAATGCATATATGTATAGTAGATGCACAAATGCAATGTAGTCCCTCAATTCTTTATATTTGGAGCCCAGTCCCTCACAGCAGCTCTCTTTCACACTTTTCGAGGCATTTCGGTCGTCGAAACGAAAAATGGACAACGCCACTGCGCTCAGAACGACGACGCCATTCAAATCGACTTCCTGGATCGCCAGATTCGGACTCCAGACAGTCGATCTGCCGACGTTGGCTAGCGAGAGAATTAAATCAGGGAGTTACTATTCACTTCACTATTCACTTAAGTTGCGGGTCCCACTAGTTTCCTTGCTAAGTTCAGGACGATCCGACCATCGGATCGACAAACGGTCTATACCATTTTCACTCGATTCGATGAGACGGTCGCACTGGAGACCTCAGATTTCCGAAATCAGACTCAGATCGGAAAAGCAGAATTTGTGCTTCGTAAACTGTGCCATCTGCACACCGGTATACACACCACTAAGGTTTAGAACTGCTTCCTCGCCCGCAAACACACTTGAATTTCTCGAGTGCTACAGCGGCGCGGCTGGGTGCATAAGCCCGGCGCAGGACACATGGCAATCGCGGATTGGGTGGCTCATCAGGCGCGGTCCACGGAAGAGCGGGAGTGCCGCCTCGTGCCGTGTGCGCGACGGGGGCGCCATGCCGCACTGTCGCCGCTGGCGCTGTGCGCGCCACGTGGCGCCCGCCAACCGGCGGGCGCCGAATCGCGGTTGACCGCGATTGGGACACGCGGCAGCCCCTGGATGGCCTTCTACCCGAGTTTCCTGTTCTGGGGACACGGTGGGTATTTTCCAAATTGTTTTTTGAGTTTTGGGTTCTATTTCATGCCGAGGGAGATTGAGGTGAGGATTTCTCCCTCCTCTGTCCACTTTCACATAGATGGTGAAGAAGAGAGATTGCTCCCCTACCAGTGCTGGTACCACCTGTGGGTCCCCGAATTTTTCGGTGGCACACACTTTGAGATTTCCATTTTTCCGGCGCGGCGCGACATTTCTTCTTGGGTGTTCTCCTCCATCGTATTTCGGTGCACGAGCTCCCCCGGCCTACTCCGACATCTTTTCTGGCGATTCTTGCGCCGTTGGCTTCACGACAGGTAGGGCTACGATTATTGTGTTTTGAGCTCCCCCCCTTTTCGAGTTTTTCTTGAAGTTTTTCCAGCATCTTTATGACCCATTTTCTACTGCCGAGTTTTGGGACAGCACCATGGTTTTTCGGCGATATCTCCAAGTACAGGCATCGGATTGAGGCGTGCCAATAGTCGTTTTGTATCTACACATCGCAAGGAGCATCCTAGTATTTTTCCTGGATTTTTCTAAGTTTTTCCTGAAGGTAAAAATTCCACTTTTTCTGTACGAAGTGTTTCATATTTTGTACTTGGGATTTTTGGAGGTGGTCACCTTGCCGATTTTATATCTCGACCTACAAAACTCGGTTTTGGACGTACAGGTACTCGTTTCGATCGGCTCGACGCGAGGATCGCAGCAGCGATTTTTTGGAAATTTTTGGTCTCCACCTCGCAGGTGAAAACAGAGCATCTTTGGGACTGTTTTGGGACAGCGATTAACTTGGAATATTATGTTTAATTTGGGCACCTTTGTGAACACATTTGCAGTTATCGCGACAGGTGATCTTCTTATTGAGCGAGGGCACTTTTTGGACTTTGACTTAGCGATTGAGGTGGGTGGTTGTTGTATCTCTCTCTTTTGGTGTGCTCACTAGGAACACCAGAATAATCCCAATGTTAGAAAATGTCAAATAAAATATTGATAAACCTTGCATGAAAAAAGGGACTAAATAATTGCTAGCCTATCCATGAAAATTGAGACATTGGTATTTGGACATGATCATTATGCCATAATCACTCCTGCTAAAATATTTATTTATCTGGAATAGGTAATCAGGCAGCATCTACAGACCGCCCATAGCAGGCAGAGGAGTTATGCAGACGTGTGGAGACAAGACCTAGAGTTCTTGGTTGGAGATCATGTCTTTTTGAAGGCCTCGCCGTCCAAGAAGATCAAGAGATTTGGCATTCGTGGGAAACTTAGCCCTCACTATATTAGGCCTTTCGAGGTATTGGAGCGTTTAGGGCCAGTTGCCTACAGGCTTGCACTTCCTCCCAAACTTGCTGGTGTTCACGACGTGTTTCATGTATCCACCCTGAGGAGGTATGTTTATGATCCGTCGCACGTCATCGACTTCACCCCACTGGAGATCGGCGAGGATTTGAGCTATGTTGAGAGACCGCTGCGGATTCTAGATCGTGAGGTGAGGGAATTGCGCAGTCGGGCCATTCCTTACGTGAAGATCTTGTGGAGCAACCATGGCGAGCGTGAGGCTACCAGGGAGCTGGAGTTGACGATGATGGACGCATACCCCTACTTATTTGAGGCCTCGGCTTGAGGTATGACTATTGTTTTGAGGATGAAACTCTTTCTTGTAGGGGAGGATGTAGTGGTCCAGGTCCCCATGCAGTATTTCCCCGTGAATCCACAGTGTGAACACCTATTATTGGTGTGTCTGTCCCATAGTGCATCAAAGGGATGCCATAGATGGACCTAGAGAGGTATCTATAACTCAATTGGGCTTCGGCTGCTTTTGTCGAATTTCAGAAAAGGATTTGGGCCAAACAGAGGTTGGATTTGGATTCAGCACAGAAAAACGCTTGAAAACGGCTATTTGCTTGTTTATTTCTGACTCCGGATGCCCAAAAACGGACTCCCGGAAGTTTTCAGTGGTTTTCGGTGCATGGGGGACCGTGGACCGCCGGCATGCCACGTGGCGGCCTGTCATTGGCCGGTTGTGGAGTGGCGCGGGTGGGTGCAAGAGCCCGGCGCAGGACACGTGGCAATCACGGATTGGGTGGCTCATCAGGCGCGGTCCACGGAAGCGCGGGAGAGCCGCCTCGGGCCGCGTGCGCGATGGGGGCGCCATGCCGCGCTGTCGCCGCTGGCGCTGTGCGCGCCACGTGGCGCCCGCCGATTGGCGGGCGCCGAATCGCGGTTGACAGCGATTGGGGACACGCGGCAGCCCCAGGATGGCCTTCTACCCGTGTTTCCTGTTCTGGGGACACGGTGGGTATTTTCCAAATTGTTTTTTTGAGTTTTGGGTTCTATTTCATGCCGAGGGAGATTGAGGTGAGGATTTCTCCCTCCTCTGTCCACTTTCACACAGAGGGTGAAGAAGAGAGATTGCTCCCCTACCAGTGCTGGTACCACCTGTGGTTCCCGGGATTTTTCGATGGCACGCACTTCGAGATTTTTATTTTTCCGGCGCGGCGCGACGTTTCTTCTTGGGTGTTCTCCTCCGTCGCATTTCGGTGCACGAGCTACCCCGGTCTACTCCGACCATATTTTTTTGTGATTTTTGCACCGTTGTCTTCATGACAGGTAGGGCTACGATTATTGTGCTTTGAGCTCCCCCTCTTTTCGAGGTTTTCTAGAAGTGTTTCGAGCATCTTTATGACCCATTTTCTACTGTAGAGTTTTGGGACAGTACCTTGGTTTTTCTACGATATCTCCGCGGACAGGCATCGTATTGAGGCTTGCCAATAGTCGTTTTGTATCTACACATCGCAAGGAGAATCCTCGTATTTTTCCTGGATATTTCTGAGTTTTTTTCGAAGGTTAAAATTCCACTTTTTCTGGACAAAGTGTTACATATTTTGTACTTGGGATTTTTGGAGGTGGTCACTTTGCCGATTTTATATCTTGACCTACAAAACTCGGTTTTGGACGTGCAGGTACTCGTTTCGATCGGCGCGACGCGAGGATCGCAGCGGCGATTTTTTGGGAATTTGTTGTCTCCACCACGCAGGTGAAAACAGAGCATCTTTAGGACTGTTTAGGGATAGCGATTAACTTGGAATATTATGTTTAATTTGGGCACCTTTGTGAACATATTTGCAGTTATCACGACAGGTGATCTTTTTTTTGAGCGAGGGCACTTTTTGGACTTGGACTTAGTGATTGAGGTGGGTGGTTGTTGTATCCCTCTCTTTTGGTGTGCTCACTAGAAACATCAGAATAATCCCGATGTTAGAAAATGTTAAATAAAATATTGATAAACCTTGCATGCAAAAAGGGACTAAATAATTGCTAGCCTATCCAAAAAAATTGAGACATTGGTATTTGGACATGATCATTATGCCATAATCACTCCTGCTAAAATATTTATTTATCTGGAATAGGTAATCAGGCAGCATCTACAGACCGCCCAGAGCAGGCAGAGGAGTTATGCAGACGTGTGGAGACGAGACCTAGAGTTCTTGGTTGGAGATCATGACTTTTTGAAGGTCTCGCCGTCCAAGAAGATCAAGAGATTTGGCGTTCGTGGAAAACTTAGCCCTCGTTATATTGGGCCTTTCGAGGTATTGGAGCGTTTAGGGCCAGTTGCCTACAGGCTTGCACTTCCTCCCAGACTTGCTGGTGTTCACGACGTGTTTCATGTATCCACCCAGAGGAGGTACGTTTATGATCCGTCGCACGTCATCGACTTCACCCCACTGGAGATCGGCGAGGATTTGAGCTATGTTGAGAGACCGCTGCGGATTCTAGATCATGAGGTGAGGAAATTGCGCAGTCGGGCCATTCCTTACGTGAAGATCTTGTGGAGCAACCATGGCGAGCGTGAGGCTACCTGGGAGATGGAGTCGATGATGATGGACGCATACCCCGACTTATTTGAGGCCCCGGCTTGAGGTATGACTTTTGTTTCGAGGATGAAACTCTTTCTTGTAGGGGAGGATGTAGTGGTCCAGGTCCCCATGCAGTATTTCCCCGTGAATCCACAATGTGAACACCTATTATTGGTGTTTCTGGCCTATAGTGCATCAAAGGGATGCCATAGATAGACCCAGAGAGGTATCTATAACTGGATTGGGCTTCGGCTGCTTTTGCTGAATTTTAGAAAAGAATTTGGGCAAAACAGAGGTTGGATTTGGATTCAGCACGGAAAAACACTTGAAAACGGCTATTTGCTTGTTTATTTCTGACTCCGGATGCCCAAAAACGGACTCCCGGAAGTTTTCAGTGGTTTTCGGTGCATGGGGGGACCGTGGACCGCCGGCATGCCACGTGGCGGCCTGTCATTGGCCGGTTCGCAGCGCTCGGTCCACAGAGCGGTGCGGCTAGGTGCATGAGCCCGGCGCAGGACACGTGGCAATCACGGATTGGGTGGCTCATCAGGCGCGGTCCACGGAAGCGCGGGAGAGCCGCCTCGGCCCTCGTGCGCGACGGGGGCGCCATGCCGCGCTGTCGCCGCTGGCGCTGTGCGCGCCACGTGGCGCCCGCCGATTGGCCGGCGCCGAATCATGGTTGACCGCGATTGGGGACACACGGCAGCCCCTGGATGGCCTTCTACCCGTGTTTCCTGTTCTGGGGACACGGTGGGTATTTTCCAAATTGTTTTTTTGAGTTTTGGGTTCTATTTCATGCCGAGGGAGATTGAGGTGAGGATTTCTCCCTCCTCTGTCCACTTTCACACAGAGGGTGAAGATGAGAGATTGCTCCCCTACCAGTGCTGGTACCACCTGCAGGTCCCCAGATTTTCTAGCGGCACGCACTTCGAGATTTCCATTTTTTCGGCGCGGCGCGACGTTTCTTCTTGGGTGTTCTCCTCCGTCGCATTTCGGTGCACGAGCTACCCCGGTCTACTCCGACCATATTTTTTTGCGATTCTTGCACCGTTGTCTTCATGACAGGTAGGGCTACGATTATCATGTTTTGAGCTCCCCCTCTTTTCGAGTTTTTCTTGAATTGTTTTGAGCATCTTTATGACCCAATTTCTACTGCGGAGTTTTGGGACAGCACCTTGGTTTTTCGGCGATATCTCCGCGCACAGGAATCGGATTGAGGTGTGCCAATAGTCATTTTGTATCTACACATCGCAAGGAGCATCCTCGTATTTTTCCTAGATTTTTTTGAGTTTTTTCCGAATGTGAAAATTCCACTTTTTCTGGATGAAGTGTTACAGATTTTGTACTTGGGATTTTTTGAGGTGGTCACCTTGCCGATTTTATATCTTGACCTACAAAACTCGGTTTTGGACGTGCAGGTACTCGTTTCGATCGGCTCGACGCGAGGATCGCAGCGGCAATTTTTTGGGAATTTTTGGTTTCCACATCGCAGGTGAAAACAGAGCATCTTTGGGACTGTTTTGGGACAGCGATTAACTTGGAATATTATGTTTAATTTGGGCACCTTTTTGAACATATTTGCAGTTATCGCGACAGGTGATCTTCTTATTGAGCGAGGGCACTTTTTGGACGTGGACTTAGTGATTGAGGTGGGTGGTTTTTGTATCCCTCTCTTTTGGTGTGCTCACTAGGAACATCAGAATAATCCCAATGTTAGAAAATGTCAAATAAAATATTGATAAACCTTGCATGCAAAAAGGGACTAAATAATTGCTAGCCTATCCATGAAAATTGAGACATTGGTATTTGGACATGATCATTATGCCATAATCACTCCTGTTAAAATATTTATTTATCTGGAATAGCATGATCAATTGTATGTTAGAACAGTGGATAGCGAATTCTCTACTTTCATCTGAGGACAGTTGCATGCTTGTGTGGTCACTTAGATAGGCCACCTTTTTCTGCTACACTATCATGCTGGAACTGACTTAGGAGAAACCATGCTTTTATTTCTTTCTCCTGTTATCTAGACATAGGGGATAGTGTGCTCGGGTTCGAGCGGGGGCCTGGGATAGTGTAGTCAGATTTCTGGGGATTTGGGATAGGTAGGGCTTGATGGCAGGGTGTTGCGGCAACCGCGAATTTTGGGCGGTTGACCGGGCTGTTACTATTGCATCAGATTGGGAGAGGGGGATCGGGCTTTCTTTAGTGGATGGTTTTTCCCACTTTGATCATAGTCGTGATCTAGTCCTGCTATATCGAGATACTTGTAACATGGTTACTTTACTCGTGTGGGTCGCTCCCCTCGAATGCCACTCCGGAGTAGGCTTAGGGCCGAGCCGTGTGCCGGTCGATTGGTTATATTGGGATCGAGCCGTGTGCCGATCAGCTACTGGGTTCTTGAGTTCGACAGTAGAGCAGGCAGTGCCAGTGATTACTAGTCTATTGATTGGGTTTATTCAGGCAGGCATTCATATACTGATACATACATGTAGCTGCTCTTTTAGCTCGGCATTTAGAGGCGTACTAGTAGTATCTTTTCATTTGTAGTTATCTTCATAGCATACCACCTCTGTTTCCTTTTCGCCTCTGGTAGACCTAGTGGGCATGTCAGGGTTTGAGGCTTAACCCACTATGGGAGGCTACTGTTTTTATAGTAGTTCTCACCCCCATTGTACTTTTTCCCTTTTTCCCCCTTTGTTTTGCAGAGTCCTCTGCGGGAGTTGCTGGACCTTCCTCGGCGGATCGAGGTAAGAGGATAGCGGATTAGATAGCCGTCTACCCTGTTTTGAGAGCATAGCAGTTTCGGTTGTATCCTCTTATACACTCAGACAGTTGTACAGTTGTATTTTCTCTTTCTTTTGGGTCTGGCTTCAGCCAGCTAGTTGTATATTTTTGGCGAGCTGGGAGAGACACTTATATTATTTTGTGAGAGATGTTGTACTTTATTTTCAGTTTCAGTCTGAGATGTATGAGTTTTAGTTCAGCTCTGTTTCTTTATGCTCCTTTATATTATCTTTTATATTTGAGCAGGTTACCAGCGCTTCGTGTACATGGGACATTCCTTGTGCACGGCGGATCTGTGGACGGCCCCGGGTTTTGGTTTACACCCGGGGCGTGACAACAATAATCTCAGTAGGATTTGTCCATCCAAACTCAATTGATTGCCAAACCCGTTCATCGATGGAAATTAAAAACGCTCTCATGCGTACTTTCCAATATGCATAATTTGTTCCATCGAATGACGGTGGTCTGTTGATGTTTCCACCTTCAACCATTATTTACAACCCTATTCCCGCTCTGATACCACTTGTGGGTTATGCTAATATGGATCTTAATAGGGGAAAAACCACATAGAGGGGGGGCGGGTGAATAGGTGTAAACAATAAACACACCAAATCGTTGCGTAAAAAATATTCCAATGAGGAAAATAAATAAAGTACGCAAGATTTACGTGGAAAACTCCGTCACAGGAGTAAAAAACCACGGGACCGATAACACGGCGAAATCCACTAAGATTAAACACGTATAAGGTGATTTACCGTAACCCTACGACTCAACCTTTTCCATACGCTCCTAGTTGATCTTCTCTGCTCGCTCCACAACGCTCCTCGAATCCACGATTTGCGTCCAACTTTGAATCCACGAAGTCCAACGTCGAATCCACGACGTCCAACCGAATCCACGGTCTTCACCAATGTAGTACATATCGATCACACGAACGTACCTTGCTCTGAATCCACAAGAGCGGTAGCACCTTGAATCCACAAGGCCACGCGAATCCACGCGCCGATTTTAGGGAAAATTGTTGTTTTGTTGGTGATGATAATCCGCCGAATACTTAGATCAAAGATAGATCAGAAAACACCATCTAAGTATTCTTCAATTTGATTCTACAAGAAATGGGAGTTTGGAAACCCTAGAATCAAATTGATCAATATAAATGAAGAAACATATGATTGATCATGTTTTCCTTTCTTCTCTATATGTGGACTTTGATTATCTCCGTTTTTGGATTTTTTTTTTCGATTACCCTAGATGTGAAATTAGGGTTTGTTTATAGGCTAGAAACCTTTGGAAAGAGATAAGCATCAAAAACTACCTTATCTGGAATTTTTCCGCTCGGCGGTCCGGACTGGATTAAATCTGATCCGGACTGTCGTCTTTAGACAGAACTCTTCCAGAAAAATAAGTTCGGGGTCCATATTGGAATTCTCTGTTCCGGACTGTTCATGCGATTTCAGCAAACACATAGTTCGGGGTTCGGACTGAGCAAAGGCTGTTCCGGACTGGAATTCCGTATGAACTAAACTATGTTCGGGGTCCGGACTAGAATGGTCTGATCCGGATCCTGAACATCCAACTTGTCCAGTTTTTTATTTTTATGCAATGAAAAATCTTTCAAGTGTTTCTAAACTACAAGAATGTATTCGGATCACCAAAATTATTTAGTTAAATGTACCTGATCATTTTGAATTCATTCTTCTTGAGATTAATGTATATGATCCACAATTCTTCATCTTCAATCTTCAAGACTTAAAACATTTCACGAAATACGCCAATACAAAATCCTTAACGCGCGCCCCTCGAGTGCCGCTCCGGAGTTGGGCCTGTTACTTTGCTATCGCGACTTGTCGACGCAGTCCTTCTGGCTTGGCCCTTTTTGGGCAGTCACAGACGCCCTACGTAAGTCCAGTCCTCCGTGGATGTAATGATAGTAGGTGGGGGCAGGTTTGACTGGACCCTTTGTGGCAATCAGTGTAGATTGGGTGATTGTTTTATCGAGTGATAGTACTTGCATCATGTTTCATCTGTATCACCCCTTGAGCATTTAGATAGAGGCATAGTAGCTGTAGAGTTATTTCCAGCCTTTTCTTTATGGTACTGCATTTGTTACTTTATGTCTCTAGTAGACTTAGTGGGCAGACCGTCGGATTTGGTGGCGGTACCCACTGAGAACTACTGTTGGTTGTAGTTCTCACACCCGCTATTGGTTACCTTTTTCCACGGACTTCTTCTCCAGTTCCTGCTGCTCCAGTTGCTGCTCCATCTGACCGAGATAAGGGAGTCGCAAGTTAGATCCCTACCTGTTTCCAGCGAGAGAGTAGATGTACCCCTTTTGGTGATCTTTTTAGTACCGTCAGTGGTTTGGAGATATCTTGTATTTATTTTACTTGAATTGAGAGTTTTATTTTGGAGAGACATTTGTATTGTGAGGGCCTGACATATATTATTTGGAGTTATATTTATTTTATTTTTGCAGTTTGTATCTGTATAGTGGTTAGTATTATCTTTTGCAGGTTAGTCGCTTCGTCTATACAGGGCTTCCCGTATGGGCGGCGGATCTGTTGGTGGGCCCGGATCACAGTTTCGACCTCGGGGCGTGACATAACCACATCTAAATTCTCATCAAAAAAGAAGAAGAAAAAGAACACAATTATAATTTCCGCTCTGATATCTGTATAGTGGTTAGTATTATCTTTTGCAGGTTAGTCGCTTCATCTATACGGGGCTTCCCGTATGGGCGGCGGATCTGTTGGCGGGCCCGGATCGTAGTTTCGACCTTGGAGCGTGACATAACCACATCCAAATTCTCATAAAAAAAAAGAAGAAAAAGAACGCAATTATAATTTTTAAAAAAACCTTTGATCGTGTTCAACCGTTTTTATCCCTACTTTAATCAATTGCGTTCCCACAACACGTTTCCACAATGACGTCAAATAGCGCAGCATTGTGGGGGACTAGTGCAGTTTGGCCGGGCAAAATCCCAGTCAAATGGTTACTTTATTTAATTGGAAAGTAATCACTCTTTACCATCACAAACTAATAATGATGAGATATTGATAACGATTTTCAACCTAATCAAAATAACAAAAAAAAAAAAAAAAAAATGATGTTGGATTCCATACTAATCATCAAAGTAAAATAATAGAAATTTATCTATGGTCAATCCCCAACCAAGACGAAGATAGAGCAAAAGAAAATATTTTGATGCTAGTTCTCAGTCCATAGAGGTAAAAATAAATTCAAACTCCAACATTAAGCCCCAAAAAATAAATAAATAGAAATAAAAAGTATTCAAAATTTAGATCAAGCACCAAATCTTCAACAATACCCAACTGTCAAGCAACGGCTTACTACTGAAATCTTGAGCGCGCCAATAGACCCGTCGTATGTATGGAAAGTCCGGCAGGCATGAAGCATAAAGTATCTATAAAACAATTCTAGAATCTACAATTAACATGTATCAGAGTTAAGATAAAATAAACTAAACATAAAATTATACTTTGCATACATACAATAGCCAAAATGCATCCACATCCATATCTCTCAGATAATGTAAATAAAATACACCTTTGTTGGCACTGCCGGTCCAATATGTACAACATGCTCTCAAAACTAATAACTATTGAGTCCTCCACTAGTACGACAAACTTAGGTAGGAGGCGCTAGCTATCTATTTCGCGATCTCCTTATCTCTATCAGAAACAACAACAACAGGAGTTAAGGGCACTACAAAAGCAAACCACAAGATGGTGTAAGAACTACTATAAAGCATGATACATTTAAATGAGCTAGAAAGTAAATCTAGAGCTATCATACCTCAATAATACTAATGCTGGAATAAAAACTCATGAACATGCATCAACTAGCAAGTAGCAACTGATGCCCAAGTCTATAACCCAATCCAACTAACCAACTTGTGGGTCTAGTCAAGCCTGTGGTTATCTACTGCCACTGCACCACTTTTGCAGGGCCAATGCATAGGTTGCCTCAGGGATCTATTGCCACACCCGTAGATGGACTATCCACAAATTAGAGATGTTGCTAGAGCTACTGCAGCATCAATTTGCTAAAGCCAAACTCTGGAGTAGCACTCGAGGGGCATGACCTCATCGAGTATATGAGCATGTATCTCTGTCGAGCTCAATATGATCCATACAAGCTATAGTCAATGCCAATGATCAACCAAATCATAAATATATTATCCACGTGCTCTCGACATAATCCAAAATAGAAACAATCTATTCGGGACCATTGTACCCACCTACGACAATAAAAGTAACCAAAGTTGCTTATAATCTAATAGCACCCCTTACCTGTAGTGTGCTGACTTTGGTTAGATTGGCAAAGTTCGGAGTTGACCATATTTAAAATCACATTATGTGAGTTTGGAGCAAGTGTGGACCGAATCAAAATGAAGTCGAATTAAAACGGAGTCGAAAACTCGAGGAATATTGGTTCTAGAGTTTTTGGGCGCCCGAAACCCCAATCGGGTGCAGGTCGGGCACCATGGGCCGTACAATCGGATCCTCAACTCGAGAGCACCCCATCTTGCACTCACGAGGTAATGGATGCCCAAAAATGTTGCAGGTGCCCTGAGCAACAGTGCTCCGAGGATTTGGGTGCTCGAATCTTTCTACGGGCGCCCGAAACTTGCGCAGACTAATAGGGTGACTTTTTAGGACTGGAAAAAGTTGAGGGACTTTTGGAGATTTTGCTATAGGGGTTATAAAAGAGGGACCCCAGCCCTCCCCCCCAACTGTGTACACTCCAAACCCAAAGAAAAAATCCTTTTCTCTCTTTCCCTCTCACTCTCCTCCCCTTCTCTCCCTCTAGAGATCTTTCCCAAGATAGATTTTTAGTGGAGAAAAGCTTGCGAAAGCTTTGGAGGGTGGATTGAACCTCTTGGAGAAAGAAGAGGCAAAGAAAACTTAGGACAAAGGTGAGTATTTGAGATTTAAGTGTTCGTATTGACTTAAATCTTTTGAAATTAGTATTCTCATGTTCCTTATACTCCTCTAACCTAATTTGATCAAGATAATACCGTAATTTTTTAGTATTCTTGGATAAAATGAAAACAAAATCTCCAAAAGTATTCTGGTGTGCGTGTAAGCAACCATGAGCACAAATGCCAAAACCGGCGTAAAGTAAAGCACCGCGACATTCAGTCGCCACAGTTAGAAATAAAAAGGGATTCTCATGTAATAGGGGTTAGACGATAACAAACGGTACATCTACTTTACTCTCACATGTCACAATTTAAACCGTACTTAGAAATACCACAACAGTACCCACCTCAAAGTGTAAGAGCTGGAACACCTAAACCTGATCCGCGCTCGCAATCGGCTCCCGGACCTAAAAAGTCCCCAAAAGAATAGTAGGTAAGACTTAACTTGCTTGTAGGAAAAGACCGGGGTTCCGAATACACAACAGCACACGAAGACTCAACGGCGACGGCGATAGCGGCGTGCGACGTACGACGCGATGTCACGCCCCGGGGTCGAAACTGCGACCCGGGCTCACTAACAGATCCGCCATCTGTACGGAAACTGCCGTACAGACGAAGCGTCTAACCTGCAGAAAGAATCAACTACAGAGATACAGATATCAGAGCTGAAAGTAAACTGGTAAGAACTGGAAACCAAACATTGTACAACTGAAGATCATACAATATCCATCTCCCAAATACGATCGTATACCAAGTCCTCTGATACAAAACTCAAAAGGGAGATAACTCCAATAAAGTACATCAGTGTACAAGCTCTCACTACAAAAATAACCTCACTACATCAGTCTCTCAAACTGTAAAAAGAAGTAAGCTAATCTACTGAAGCTCTCCTCTGAAGGGGTACCGCTACGCTCCAATGACGGGTAGGGAACTAGCTCGCGACTCCCTCGCCTCGGTCAGAAGGATCAGCAACTGGAGCAACAGGAACAGGAGAAGAAGTTCCTGGGGAAAAAGACACCACGACGGGTGTGAGAACTACTTCCCACAGTAGTTCTCAGTGGGTGCCGTCAACAAGCCCAACGGTCTGCCCACCAAGTCTACTAGAGGCCAAAAATAACAATGCAATGAAAACTAAACAAGAAAAGCTGGAGCTACTCTACAGCTACCATGCCTCTATCTAGATACTCCAAAAAGTGGAACAGATGAAAGCAAATGAGACCACTCGCACCCAAGGTGCTCAATCGACGCAAACGAACTGACTACCTCAAAGGTCCAGTCAAGCCTGCGCCCGTCGACTAGGAACGCTCCTGCCCACTACCACACATCCACATGAGGACGGGATTTACGTGGGGCGTCCTGTCCTACTAACTCATCCCTCGCGCAAAACTGCCTCAACAGGCCCATCGTTGCCTCAACTGCGGAAAACTGCCTCAACAGGCCAACCATCGTATCCACAGCGGCATCTCAGGACGCGACTCCAACTGAGTAGAACGGCACGGCATAGAGTATCGAACATTGGCATGCAGGCTAGTCAAAATCCACGCTCACTCAGAACGGTAGGACTCAAGATCCCCAAATACCTCGCACAACAGTCGGAGAACTCTCGACGACACAGCTGCTCGGCTAACTCGAAACACGAGATACTAGCCTCGCCAACGGCTCGCAGCACAAGGCTCACTGGCTGGAGATACTCCACAGCCAGAAACGACCCACAACTCAGGGTAACAAAACAGGTCGGACAACACTCAACGACCTGGGACCACCGTCAACCCCAACGGTTCCCAACAGGGCGGACCGGAAGATACTCGACGGCCCGGGACTGCCGTCTGCGCAACGGCTCCCTCTACGACGGCACAACAGGGAAACAAGACCTCCCGGGACTACCGTTTACCCAAACGGCTCCCGGCACAGATAAGCAACCCAGCTACAACTACCAGACTCCACTCTGCTCCCAAGCAAGAGTGCAAAAGCATCCCACACTAAAAGCAAGTCCCGACCTCTCGGCCCACTACCCGGGCGAGAAAACACTATGTCCAGGGATGAAGGAATAGTGTGGATGTCTAAGCATAAATAACCCTAGCCCAAGTGAGGGTTTTCTACTAGTCTGGTTACACATACAACATATGACGGGGGTGCTAGGTCAAGTTCCAAGATAACCACATTAACCGATAATAAAGGGATAGCCATTCCAACAATCTAGCATGCTACATAAGGAAATAAACTATCATGCATAGTCCTACATTAATAGAATTAATGTACATTCCATAAAACTTGGAGATAAGGCCACCCACCTCGATTTGCCACCAATTGCTCGTAGACACTTGCAATTGGCCTCCACGCGATCCGCACGCAAAACGGGGCACGCCGTCGGAGTCCGCACGCAAAACGGAGCACGCCGCCGGAGTCCGCACGGAAAACGGAGCACGCTGCCGGAGTCCGCACCAAAAACGGAGTCCGCACGCAAAACGGTGCACGGTGCCAGGATCCGCACGCCAAACGGAGTCCGCACGCAAAACGGTGCACGGTGCCGGAGTCCGCACGCAAAACGGTGCACAGTGCCGGAGTCCGCACGCAAAACGGAGCACGCTGCCGGAGTCCGCACCAAAAACGGAGTCCGCACGCAAAACGGTGCACGGTGCCAGGATCCGCACGCCAAACGGAGTCCGCACGCAAAACGGTGCACGGTGCCGGAGTCCGCACGCAAAACGGTGCACAGTGCCGGAGTTCGCACGCAAAACGGTGCACGGTGCCAGGATCCGCACGCCAAACGGAGTCCGCACGCAAAACGGTGCACGGTGCCGGACACAGAAAGGAGCAAGAGGGTCAGTTACAGTCTAAAAGATCGCCCCAAAACTGTACAAAAATACAGTAAAACCAACACACGGGACCTACCCGATTGCGCCGCCGTCGCCGCGGCACCCCCATCGGAAGCCTCGCGCGCTCCACGAGGCCCACAATGCCACGCCGCAACACTCCCCGACCTTCTCCCTCACTCTCCCTCACTCTCGGATGAAGAAAGAAACGAAGAAGGAGAAGAAGTCGCTTGCGGGGAGGAAGAAGAAGAAGAAAAAGAGGAAAAGGGGAGGGGCGGTCCACGGTGCACGGTGCGCCGTGCACCGGCCGGTGCACCACACCCACCCGGGTGCACCCGGCCCACGCAAGAGGAAGGGCGGCCACGTGGCCGCGTCCCTGCGCGCCACGCGGCCGCGCAGTTCACGCGCCACACGGGCGCGTGACACCGGCCGCCCACAGGCGCGGGACACGCGCCCGTGACACGGGCGTGCGCCCCAGCGCCCGCGCGGGCGCCAACTGGGGTCCGCCACGTGGCGGCCCCCACGTGGCCCGCGCGCGGGTGCCCTCTGCACCTGACGCGCGCAGAGGCGCCTGTCGCGTCAGCCGCGCCTCGCCTGACGCGCCGCAGCCTCCTCGGGATCCGTGCCACGCGTGTCTCGATCCGCGTGCCGCTTTGCCTCGAAAAGCGCGCACGCCTACCGGACTCCAAATCCAACAAATAAATAGTCCATCCTTAGCGATTTCGCGCGCTGAGTCCAGAAATGATGTCCGATTCTCCAAATTCTCATCCAAAAATTGCGGAGTGCCCCCGGATAGCCCACTCGATCCGATTTCCGCGCCGGGTCCATTTTTAAAGTCCGATTTGCCCAATTCCAACTCTAAAAATTCCCGAAGGCGACCGGAGAGGTAAACTTTTATCCGGACTTCACCCGGAGTCTAATTTTGACATCTGAATCGCGCGAAATCACTTCTAAACACCCGACGGGTCCTCCAACTTCCCACGGGGTTTCCAATGATGCAAGCAAATCCCAAATTGCATCACAAATCCATTTCTGGGCCCCCAACACGCGCACCAACACCCCCAACGGCGACCGAAAGCTGCCCAACAACCGGCAACCCTACGCGGGGGATTCCGGGACCTCACATCCTCCCCCACTAAAGGAAAGTTTCGTCCTCGAAACTAGATCAAGCCCATCAGGAGTCAAGAATACCACGGCTAGGTATCTAACAATACGCCTCCAGCTCCCCTCACTCGCTCCTCGTGATTACTCCGCGACAACAACAACAAGTACGGTATGACCCGATGCGCAATTCTCTCATCTATCGAGCCAGAAATTGCAACGGGCGTCCCTCGTACTCCAATAATCACAGATCTCAAAGGAGCAAGTAAATCACGGGCGAGGAAAAAAAAAACACATCACTACTGAGCTGAGACGTGAAAAACCAAGGGCTCCATTAAAAGGCTGGGGGAAAACTGAAATAACCACAAGTGTAATACGCACCAAACCACATCATGGTGCCACCCTCAACAAGACGACCCGAAGCATACCTGCAGACACGCCCAATAAGGAAGGGAAATCCAATAAGTTGGGGTCCTCACTCGGTTACCTCCCAATCCGAAACCACTCGAGTGGACAACACAACTGCAGGCTACCCTTAAAAGGGATCCACAAGAGACACAATCTCGTGCCACAGTTGGTCGCTCAAAATGCTATCATAACCCCAACGGACCCACGGGTCGAAGTCGATCCCTCAACTAAAAGAACACCCTGACGGGAACCAAACCGTCGGTGAACGGGACTGGAAACTGGCTCACAAGGCGATCATAAAGCTGATGCCCAAACTCGCAGTCCAAGTCCAAAACATCCACAAAACTCTCACCGTTGTATACCTACAACGTGGCATCACTGCCGTGCACCAACGGCGTGGCATCACCACCGTGTATCAACGGTGTGGCGTCATCACCGTGTATCAACGGTGTGGCATCACTGCCGTGTATCAACGGTGTGGCATCATCACCGTGTATCAACGGTGTGGCATCACTGCCGTGTATCAACGGTGTGGCATCATCACCGTGTATCAACGGTGTGGCATCACTGCCGTGCACCAACGGCGTGGCATCACCACCGTGTATCAACGGTGTGGCATCACTGCCGTGTATCAACGGTGTGGCATCATCACCGTGTATCAACGGTGTGGCATCACTGCCGTGCACCAACGGCGTGGCATCACCACCGTGTATCAACGGTGTGGCATCACCACCGTGTATCAACGGTGTGGCATCACCACCGTGTATCAACGGTGTGGCATCCTCAAGCATCAAGGCCTCAGATCCTCACAGTACTATACCAAACACTACCTCGAAATCCCGGAGCTGAGAAAGAGCCAAAAGGTCAATAGGCAAAAACCCAGGGCCCTAACTGCACTGGGCAGGACCAACAACACTCATCTATGTGCAACACGTGATCAGGTATCTGAACCTCACGAGCACAAGCTAAGGGTCCTATCTCTAGCCCATACAACAAAGCAAATGCCCTACAGAAGAAAAGAATGCGATGCTCCGGTAACAAATAACGCTCAAGTGCGTGAAGGGGAGATAAGATTAGTATCTGCCACCACGTGGCTAGCTGCCCCCAAATCCACATCCTGTGCGACATGGACGCTCTCGCTCGGGGGTGGTCGTTCGTCGGACAGTCGCGAAGAAGTGGCCCTAACTATCTGGCCATAACCTGTCGAAGCTCCGCCTGTCTGGAAGAGCGGAGGAGGAGGAGCCGAAGCTGCCAACGCGACTGTTGACCCCGCTTTAGGACAAGACCATGATCTGTGTACTGCCTGTGGTCACACTGCGGCACAAAAATGTGGCCCACCACCAAGGGCACAGTCATCCCGCTGCGGAGAACCTCCTGGTCTCTGTCTCCCCTGAGACTCACGACCCTCAGACTGGGATCGTGGCGGCCTCGGGGCTCGATCTACTCGACTGTCCAAACTCAGGCGGCACTGGATGCCTCTCCCCGGAGCTGGTCCCTGGCGCTCCGTCTATCTCTGACATGATCACTGATCCTCGGTCAACCCGCTAAGCATGCCCAATCGCTGCATCTAACGTTGGCACCCGCCGAGAATACACCAAGTGATAGATATTCCACTGCAGTCCTTTCTCAACTAGCTCAACATCCTGGATCTCATCCAGAAGACATGGGGTACACCACTCAACAATCGCAAAACTCGTGAACATACTCCAGAAGAGGTCGACTCCCCCGCTGCAGGAGTCTAAGATCCCCTTCCAGTTTCTGCTTACACTGTCAGGAAAATTGGCCCTGAGTAGCAAAGCACGAAACTGGTTCCAAGTCAACAACCGAGCTCCTGGTAGTCCGACAGGACGAACTCGACGCCACCAAATCTCGGCGTCCTGTCAGATCATCTCAATCTCACTAAAATAACCACCTGGTAACTCGGCCGGAGGTGAAAATCGCCTCAACAGGCCAAACCTTCGCCACTCACTGGGCGGCATCGCCACTCACTGGGCGGCATCGCCCCTCACTGGGCGGCATCGCCTCTCACTGGGCGGCATCGCCCCTGGTAGCTCGGCCAGTGGAAGGTATCCTCCTGGTAATTCGGCCAGGGAAAAATGTCCTCCTGGTAACTCGGCCAGGGCATGTGCCCACCTGGTAACTCGACCAGGGGCAATGCACCCATCTGGTTGCTCGGCCAGTGATAATTATCCATCTGGTAACTCGGCCAGCGATAATTATCCATCTGGTAACTCGGCCAGCGATAATTATCCATCTGGTAACTCGGCCAGTGATAATTATCCATCTGGTAACTCGGCCAGCGATAATTATCCATCTGGTAACTCGGCCAGCGATAATTATCCATCTGGTAACTCGGCCAGCGATAATTATCCATCTGGTAACTCGGCCAGCGATAATTATCCATCTGGTAACTCGGCCAGCGATAATTATCCATCTGGTAACTCGGCCAGTGATAATTATCCATCTGGTAACTCGGCCAGTGATAATTATCCATCTGGTAACTCGGCCAGCGATAATTATCCATCTGGTAACTCGGCCAGTGATAATTATCCATCTGGTAACTCGGCCAGCGATAATTATCCATCTGGTAACTCGGCCAGCGATAATTATCCATCTGGTAACTCGGCCAGCGATAATTATCCATCTGGTAACTCGGCCAGTGATAATTATCCATCTGGTAACTCGGCCAGCGATAATTATCCATCTGGTAACTCGGCCAGTGATAACGCCCTCCTGGTGACTCAGCCAGGGAAAAATGCCCTCCTGGTAACTCAGCCAGGGAAAATGCCCTCCTGGTAACTCAGCCAGGGAAAACGCCCTCCTGGTGACTCAGCCAGGGAAAACATCCTCCTGGTAACTCAGCCAGGGAAAACGCCCTCCTGGTGACTCAGCCAGGGAAAAATGCCCTCCTGGTAACTCAGCCAGGGAAAACGCCCTCCTGGTGACTCAGCCAGGGCGGGGCGTGTCCTTTTCACAACACGATATCGCAGGGGTATCGCAACCCACTGCAAAACAACAAATGTCAGGACACAACAACCACACGACCCAATCCAGCGAAAGTCTAAGACATGTCATCCATTCCATAGCATTATGTTGTCGCAGCCAACATAATCGCTTAGGAAAGTAAACATGGCAAACACTCATCCCATCTCTTGGGAGAGGTAAAAACTCAATCAAGACTCTCGCTAAAAGTCACGACTCTCACGTAGTCATCCTAATGTCCAACCGCAAGCCTAGGGTTTCTAAGTCCATCACGACCTACAACCTAGGCTCTGATACCACTCTAATCTGTCACGCCCCGGGGTCGAAACTGCGACCCGGGCTCACTAACAGATCCGCCATCTGTACGGAAACTGCCGTACAGACGAAGCGTCTAACCTGCAGAAAGAATCAACTACAGAGATACAGATATCAGAGCTGAAAGTAAACTGGTAAGAACTGGAAACCAAACACTGTACAACTGAAGATCATACAATATCCATCTCCCAAATACGATCGTATACCAAGTCCTCTGATACAAAACTCAAAAGGGAGATAACTCCAATAAAGTACATCAGTGTACAAGCTCTCACTACAAAAATAACCTCACTACATCAGTCTCTCAAACTGTAAAAAGAAGTAAGCTAATCTACTGAAGCTCTCCTCTGAAGGGGTACCGCTACGCTCCAATGACGGGTAGGGAACTAGCTCGCGACTCCCTCGCCTCGGTCAGAAGGATCAGCAACTGGAGCAACAGGAACAGGAGAAGAAGTTCCTGGGGAAAAAGACACCACGACGGGTGTGAGAACTACTTCCCACAGTAGTTCTCAGTGGGTGCCGTCAACAACCCCAACAGTTCCCAACAGGGCGGACCGGAAGATACTCGACGGCCCGGGACTGCCGTCTGCGCAACGGCTCCCTCTACGACGGCACAACAGGGAAACAAGACCTCCCGGGACTACCGTTTACCCAAACGGCTCCCGGCACAGATAAGCAACCCAGCTACAACTACCAGACTCCACTCTGCTCCCAAGCAAGAGTGCAAAAGCATCCCACACTAAAAGCAAGTCCCGACCTCTCGGCCCACTACCCGGGCGAGAAAACACTATGTCCAGGGATGAAGGAATAGTGTGGATGTCTAAGCATAAATAACCCTAGCCCAAGTGAGGGTTTTCTACTAGTCTGGTTACACATACAACATATGACGGGGGTGCTAGGTCAAGTTCCAAGATAACCACATTAACCGATAATAAAGGGATAGCCATTCCAACAATCTAGCATGCTACATAAGGAAATAAACTATCATGCATAGTCCTACATTAATAGAATTAATGTACATTCCATAAAACTTGGAGATAAGGCCACCCACCTCGATTTGCCACCAATTGCTCGTAGACACTTGCAATTGGCCTCCACGCGATCCGCACGCAAAACGGGGCACGCCGTCGGAGTCCGCACGCAAAACGGAGCACGCCGCCGGAGTCCGCACGGAAAACGGAGCACGCTGCCGGAGTCCGCACCAAAAACGGAGTCCGCACGCAAAACGGTGCACGGTGCCAGGATCCGCACGCCAAACGGAGTCCGCACGCAAAACGGTGCACGGTGCCGGAGTCCGCACGCAAAACGGTGCACAGTGCCGGAGTCCGCACGCAAAACGGAGCACGCTGCCGGAGTCCGCACCAAAAATGGAGTCCGCACGCAAAACGGTGCACGGTGCCAGGATTCGCACGCCAAACGGAGTCCGCACGCAAAACGGTGCACGGTGCCGGAGTCCGCACGCAAAACGGTGCACAGTGCCGGAGTTCGCACGCAAAACGGTGCACGGTGCCAGGATCCGCACGCCAAACGGAGTCCGCACGCAAAACGGTGCACGGTGCCGGACACAGAAAGGAGCAAGAGGGTCAGTTACAGTCTAAAAGATCGCCCCAAAACTGTACAAAAATACAGTAAAACCAACACACGGGACCTACCCGATTGCGCCGCCGTCGCCGCGGCACCCCCATCGGAAGCCTCGCGCGCTCCACGAGGCCCACAATGCCACGCCGCAACACTCCCCGACCTTCTCCCTCACTCTCCCTCACTCTCGGATGAAGAAAGAAACGAAGAAGGAGAAGAAGTCGCTTGCGGGGAGGAAGAAGAAGAAGAAAAAGAGGAAAAGGGGAGGGGCGGTCCACGGTGCACGGTGCGCCGTGCACCGGCCGGTGCACCACACCCACCCGGGTGCACCCGGCCCACGCAAGAGGAAGGGCGGCCACGTGGCCGCGTCCCTGCGCGCCACGCGGCCGCGCAGTTCACGCGCCACACGGGCGCGTGACACCGGCCGCCCACAGGCGCGGGACACGCGCCCGTGACACGGGCGTGCTCCCCAGCGCCCGCGCAGGCGCCAACTGGGGTCCGCCACGTGGCGGCCCCCACGTGGCCCGCGCGCGGGTGCCCTGTGCACCTGACGCGCGCAGAGGCGCCTGTCGCGTCAGCCGCGCCTCGCCTGACGCGCCACAGCCTCCTCGGGATCCGTGCCACGCGTGTCTCGATCCGCGTGCCGCTTTGCCTCGAAAAGCGCGCACGCCTACCGGACTCCAAATCCAACAAATAAATAGTCCATCCTTAGCGATTTCGCGCGCTGAGTCCAGAAATGATGTCCGATTCTCCAAATTCTCATCCGAAAATTGCGGAGTGCCCCCGGATAGCCCACTCGATCCGATTTCCGCGCCGGGTCCATTTTTAAAGTCCGATTTGCCCAATTCCAACTCTAAAAATTCCCGAAGGCGACCGGAGAGGTAAACTTTTATCCGGACTTCACCCGGAGTCTAATTTTGACATCTGAATCGCGCGAAATCACTTCTAAACACCCGACGGGTCCTCCAACTTCCCACGGGGTTTCCAATGATGCAAGCAAATCCCAAATTGCATCACAAATCCATTTCTGGGCCCCCAACACGCGCACCAACACCCCCAACGGCGACCGAAAGCTGCCCAACAACCGGCAACCCTACGCGGGGGATTCCGGGACCTCACACGCGACCCCGCCCCACGCAGCACCGCACTCGGTGCGGCAGCGCGGGCACCCGCGCCGCATGCGGCACAGCATCGCGGGCACCAGCCCCGCGCGGCGCCGCATGCGGTGCGGCCGCGCGGGCGCCTGCCCCGCGCAGCACCGCATGCGGCACAACCGTCATGCAGTGCGGCCGCGCGGGCGCCAGCCCCGCGCGGCGCTGCATGCAGTGCGGCCGCGCGGGCGCCTGCCCCACGCGGTACCACATGCGGCACAACCGCGCGGGCACCAGCCCCGCGCGGCGCCGCACGAGGTGCGGCCCATCCGCCCGGGGTGCGGCGGCGGTCACAAGGCGGCGGCGGTGCTCTAGGGCATCGCGGCGGCGGCGGTGCTCTTGGGTATCGCGGCGGCGGTGACGGCGAGACCGAAACGGAAAAAGGCAAAAAACTCTAAAAGCCGAAAACGCCCGACGAAAGTACGAAAATAACACACCGCTTACCTCGATCGATCGGAGAAGACGACTCGTTCACCCTCCCGGCTTCCGGCACCTTAATCGAAGAAGATCGGGATCTCCGCTTTCCTTTCCCTTTTTCTCTTTTCTCTCCGGCTAGGGTTTTCTTTTCTTGAATGGAAAATAATTTCTTTCCTTTTTTTGTGCGTACGATTAAAAACCCCCCATCCGGATATTTAAATGCTAAAAGAGAAATCCCAATCTCCTCGAAAAGGGTGTCAAACACTTAGCACGGATTCCGACGCACACTACGGATACCGCAACCTTCAAAACCCCATTCCGGGAGATCCGTAAGTCGGATTTCAGATCCGATCGCATTGTCGTTCATCATTTTTCGGGCTCTAACATAGAAAAATGCCCGTAATTTTCGACAATCAACACGAGAACACTCGATTATTCAACACCCCATGGCAAAGACTTTATTAGCCAGGAAGTAAATGAGTACAGAAAAAGTCACGACATTACATAAACCCTTTGAAAATTTAATTGAAGGTAGAAGAAACACTCTCAGCAACTTGGATTTGGGAACGACGAAGTCCCAATGAAAAATTTGAGAAACGAGCCGATTTCGAGGAATTAGGGTTCATTAGCGCATGAAACGAGTCGAATGCTATCGGGAGCCTAATCACAAGTGTCGATGAGCGATTAGGAATATGTCAAGGTGGGTTAGTGTGCACTGAACGGGTTAGATCACTTTTCATGTACAAAGAGTACTTTTATAGAGTAAAATGCATGTTAATTAATTTGATAGTTAAAGGAGTTGTAGTGTTTCGGCTTTTGCTATAATGGCAAAGTGCGGATGAGACACCCTAAACATGTTTAAAGATATGTTTAAAAAGAGTTAGAGCAAGTTTGGTTCGAAGCTAAAAGCGTTCGGGCCAAAAGTGAGTTGAAACCGGAATTTAAAATAAGTTCTGAAATGAAAATTGGGTTAAAAACAACCCTGGAATAATCAAAATGGTTGTAGACATGTTAAAGAATGAATTCCGAGCGTGTCGGAAAGATTTCGTGGGGTTTAGTGCCTCGTAGAGCGAAAACAGAAAAATTTGAAGAATAATCGTGTTTTGAGGATTTGATTATTTCGATAAGAAATAATCATAAAATTTTAATATGAAAGGTTTTTGAAAGTGTTGAAAATGTGTAGGAGGAGTTTCGTTTGTGTAAGATTTGATTTGGAGAGAAAACAGAACGAAAATCGGAGTTCTGGAGCAAAAATAAAAGGAAAATAAGGTGTAGGAATGCTGAAATTGCAGGGGAGTCCGGACCGTGGGAAGAGAGTCCGGACTGTCTTGGTGCACTGAAAATCTACGTTTGGCGCACTGAAAATTGGAGTTCCGGAGCAAAAATGAAAGGAAAATAAGGTGTAGGAATGTTGAAATTACAGGGGAGTCCGGACCGTGGGAAGAGAGTCCAGACTGTCTTGGTGCGCTGAAAATCTACATTTAGGGTTCGGACCGGAGGGGGTCCAGTCCGGACCGTCGCACGCAGAAAGCTCTAGAAAGTGGTAGATTTGTAATTTTTGTTGGGGCTTGGGTTTAAAAGGCTGGGGGAACCTCCCCCAACCTAAGACCACCTCACTCCCTTTCTTTCACTTTCTCTCTCCTCTCTTTCTCTCTCTACAAGAGAAGGAGCCCTAGCCTCAAGGAGAGGGTTTTGGTGGGTTTTGATCTCCTTCAAGGCCACGGATCGGAAGAGGATCGCTAGGGGAGCATCTTGGGAGGAAGAATAACCTCTCTCCATCTCTCTTGAGCAAGAAATTAATCAAGAGGTTACTGAATCGCGTCTTTCAACCTTTTCTAGATCGATTTGTCGTGGTCTTCATTGACGACATTTTGGTCTACTCTCGAAGTGACGACGAGCATGAGGATCACCTTCGACAGGTATTGCAAGTGCTTCGGGAGCGGGTCCTATTCGCGAAGTTGAAGAAATGCGAATTTTCGCTTCGGGAAGTGGTGTTTTTGGGGCATGTAATCTCTGAGGCGGGAGTATTGGTGGACCCTAAGAAAGTTGAAGCTATTAAGGATTGGCCCCGACCAACCAATGTTACCAAGGTTCGAAGCTTTGTCGGACTTGCGGGATACTATAGACGGTTTGTGTAGGGGTTCTCCAAAATTTCCACTCCACTTACCGGTCTCCCAAGAAAAGGGACTAAGTTTATTTGGAGCGATGATTGCGAAAAGAGCTTCCAATTATTCAAGGACAAATTGACAACGGCTCCAGTCCTCGCTTTGCCTACGGCGGGGAAACAATTCGTGGTGTATAGCGATGCCTCAGGTAGTGGTTTGGGGTGTGTGTGCTTATGCAGGACGGGAGAGTGATAGCCTATGCCTCCTGGCAGTTGAAGAGTTATGAAAAGAACTACCCCACCCACGACCTTGAGCTTGTCGCTGTTATATTTGCATTGAAGCTATGGCGGCATTACTTATACGACGAGCATTGTGAGATCTATATGGATCTCAAAAGCCTCAAGTACTTATTCACACAGAAGGAATTGAATCTGAGGCAGCGTCGATGGTTGGAGCTACTCAAGGATTATGATGTTAGCATCCTATACCACCCGGGGAAAGCAAATGTGGTGGCAGACGCTCTAAGTAGGAAGTCCGTGGAGAACCTCGCCATGATCATCACGGATCAATACCCGTTGCAATCCGAGATACGACGGTTCGGGTTAGAAGTTGTGGCTCCCGGTACACCCGCGACGCTTATGACACTTCGGGTGCAACCCACCTTGTTTGAGAGAATTAAAGAAAAGCAAGCTGCTGATGAAAAGCTCCAAAAGGTGCGGTCTGATATTGAGGGTGGAGACGCGAAGGATTTCAGCATGGATCCTACTGGAGTCTTGAAGTTTCGGGGTCGTGTGTGTGTACCTAGCGACGAGGGCATTCGCGAGGAAATTCTTCAAGAAGCACACCGATCGCCGTATACTATCCATCCCGGTGGCACTAAGATGTACAAGGACTTGAAGGCAACATTCTGGTGGCCGGGTATGAAGAGGGACGTTGGGCACTTTGTGGCTAAATGCTTAGCGTGCCAACAGGTAAAGGCCGAGCATAGACTTCCGGCGGGCAAACTTCAAAGCCTACCAGTACCCGTTTGGAAATGGGAAAATATCGCAATAGGCTTCATCGTGGGCTTGCCTAGATCTCAAGTGGGCCACGACGCGATATGGGTGGTGGTGCATCGATTGACCAAGGCAGCCCATTTCTTGCCAGTTCACACCACGTGGTCCAGGGACAAGTTGGCGCAGTTGTACATCGATGAGATTATGCGCCTTCATGGAGTGCCCGTGTCTATAGTGCCGGATTGAGACCCTCGATTCGTTTCATAGTTTTGGAAGAGCTTCCGCCAGACCCTTAGAACACGCATGGATTTCTCTACAGCTTATCATCCACAGAGTGATGGACAATCTGAGAGGACCAATCAAATCCTCGAAGATATGCTAAGGGCGTGTGTTATGGATTATGACGCAGGGTGGCAACGGTATTTGCCTATGGCCGAATTTGCCTACAACAACAGTTACCAAGCCAGTATCGAGATGGCGCTTTTCGAGGCGTTTTATGGCAGGAAGTGCCGTTCTCCATTACATTGGAGCGAGGTCGGCGAAATATCAACTTTGGGCCCTGATGTTTTGTAGGAGGCCGAAGAGAAAGTGCAAATTGCACATCAACATTTAGTGACGGCGCAAAGCTGGCAAAAGGGTTATGCCGACAAAAGACGATGCTATTTGGAATTCAATGTGGGAGATCATGTGTTCTTAAAGGCGTCACCTACAAAGGGCGTCGTGCGATTTGAAATGCGGGGAAAGCTAAATCCTCGTTTTCTAGGCTCGTATGAAGTGTTGGAACAGGTTGGCCCAGTGACGTATAGAGTGGCATTGCCTCTAGATTTCGCGGGAATACACGATGTGTTCTATGTGTCACAACTTCGCCAGTATGTCCATGATCCAAATCATGTGATCAATTACCCACCGCTCGATTTACGGAAAGACATGAGTTATGACGAGTTCCCGTATAAGATTATCGACCGGCAAGAAAGAAAGCTAAGGAACCGTAGCATACCCTATGTGAAAGTGCTTTGGACGAGGCACAGCGAGCGAGAGGCTACATGGGAGCCTGAGGCCGTGATGCGGGAGCACAACCCTCGCCTATTCGAGGAGCAAGAATCAAGGTATGTGAGTTTTAGTTTCACGAACGAAACTCCTAAAAGGAAGGAGGAATGTAGTGCACCGGCTCCGCAAAATAGCGAAGTGCGGTGAAATTATGCGTAACGCGTCGAAAATATGATTACAAATAAGTTCGGTGTGTTTCGGTTCGATGCAAATGGCATCGGGTCGAAAAGTGAGTTGGAGTTGAGGAAGTTGGAAGCTTCCAATTGTTGAAGCTTCATCTTGGCAAGTAGTTTGAGAAATTCAAACTTGTGAAGCACCAGGTTGCAGGGTGTTCCGGAATCCTTCCATGAGTTCCGGAACCAAGTGGGAAAGGACCCAAGTGATTACTCTCGGTTTGGAGCAAAAACCTGAGGGAATTATGCTTGGGTACCGGTACCAGACATTGGGTACCGATACCCAGTGCAAAAGCACCCCCAAACCGAGCCTCAGTTTTGGGCAAAAAGGGCTTGGGGTACCAGTACTCAACCTCGAGTATCGGTACCTAGACTCCCAAGGGCAGGGGCAGAGGTGGAAATACACCTCTTTAGTGAGGGGCAATTGGGTAATTTCACCTAGGTCTGCACCCCCAACTACCCCCTGACCGCAGCAGGGTTCCCTCTCTCTCCTCTCATTTCGAAAGCACCCCAACCCTCTCTCTTTCTCCCTATCTTGCACCAGAGAAAGCAAAGAGAGAAAGAAAGAAAGAAAAGAAGAGAGAGTTGAAGCAGCAGCATCAGCAGCAAAGTGGAGGCTTGGCTGTTGCTTCTTGGTGCACCTTGGAGCTTGGAAACTTGAAGAGATCATCAAGGGAGGGTCCAAGTGAGGCTCCAATTTCCATTTCCACTTCTCTTTTGACCCAAGAACCTTCAAAAGAGGTGAGTAAAAATCTAGGGTTTCATTTTAGAATATCTTTTTATGGTTTTTATGGGACTAGAAGGTTGTAAAAGTGATTCCTATATGGTTTCATCTTATGTTTAGGATTTTCTTGAGGATCTAAGAGATAAAACCCTACACCCTTCTTGCAAAAATTACAAAGGTGGGGGATTCTATTCAAAAAAAGGTGATCTCTCCCATTTCCATTGCTTTTCATGATAAGCATGATTTTAGAATTTTAGGGTTTATGTCAAGTAGAGAATGCAGGAGTTCTTATTTGGGTATAAGAATAATGTAAGTGACCTATTGTATGTAAATAGGTTAAGTTCTTATGTATTAAGGACTCTTGAGCAATTTGAATTAAGGCATGTCTTACATATAAGATGCAAGTTTATGTTATTAATGGTTAAGTGCTCTATGTTACGGGTTAAGTGAAACAATGTGCATGTAAACCTAGGAGAAAACCTAGTGTACAATTGGGAATGAGTGGCATCATCCTAGGGCTTCACTTGTGGCATATGTTTGAAAGGTTAAATAAAGATTATGACATGGGGTTTAACCTAGAGTCAAAAACTCTAAGAAAAGTAAAGGTTAAGTCGATATTAAAGAGTAGAGAAAAAGTAAACCCTAGAGTGTTCTTAGGGTATGGTTGGGCAAATGACACTTATTTTAACTTCCACTTAAAGTAGTGAATAAAAGGGGAAATTATTTAAAGTCCAAGGGACTTTCTGGCTACCCTCGAGGTATGGACCTAGGGTAAGGGTCAAAGAAAAAAAGAGATTGCCAAAGAGCAAATAAGTTAAATGCTTGAAAGAGAAGAAAATGCATAAAGTGCAAAGAGGCTAAGTGCAAAAGCAATGAAAGGAAAAATGTAAACACACCAATGCAGGTTGACTATGAGTTGGAGAGTAAGAGCAAGAACCATCTCTCGAGCTGTGACCCGTATAACCTAGTCCTCCGTTGGGCGGGGTAGCACATGCGTGTGCTATCAGCAACCATGAAAAATCTCGTTTTATGGTAGCATGACTACCAGGCATGGGCCCGTTGAGCGAGGTTTTCCAAGGGATTAACAATTTGAATTAAAGCATGGAAATTAAATGAACAACTGGGTTAGTAGGTTGGACTAGTGTGGCACCCATAGTAGCGACATAGAGTCGTGTCATGGCAAGTAGTAAATATTTGTGAGTATGCTAGTTAGTAGTTTACAGTTTTCATTATTATGTCAATATCTATTATCTTGCTTCCATTGGACCAAGTGGTGTAGAATATTCTCTCTCGGTGGTTGAACCCACTAGAAACTTTAAGTAGTTCTCACTCCCTTAGGTGACATCATTACAGGACCAGGTATATCGGCCGAGGCGCACGACAGGGGCAAAGGCCCGGCAGCTTAGCGACCTAGAAGTCTAGAGTCGCCAGTCACATTTTGGGTTTTTATTATTTTGAGTGAAATATGTATGTGAGGAGAAAAATATTGTAAACTTTAAAGCTTAAGCTTTCATTTTGTAGTTCTTAAAGGAAAGATGTAATTTCTTAAAGATTGAAGCCTTCATTACATAGGTGTCAAAAGAGAGTTGTAATTCAATTGAAGTTAAATGTTTCACTCATATATTTTACTTTCATCTTTCTAAACTTGTTGTTTGAATGTATGGAAGTTTTAATTACATAGTTTAGTTCTCTGATTATTACTCTTTCACTCACACTAAACTGTGTTGAATTAGCTCAACCGTTCCTTTTGGGCATAAAAAGGTCATGCCCCGAACCGACCAAATTGGCGGCCTTAGGGCGTGACAGTATGTCGACCTACTTTACTAGTCCATGACATAGCTCCACTTACATGTCTCTACCTAGGCATATATATATACCTATATGTATTTTCATACCTATGTATCCTTTATCCAATGGCAGTTAATTTATCCTTAATAGCATACAAGCTATACCTACTTATTTTACCAATTAACTTATCATTATATGTATCAAATAAAATAATATTAAATTACTCTCTAGATATGAGAGGTGATCTTATCTCTTTGATAGAGCATAACCCAGCTTGTTACACTCACAATTGTTTATAGACACTTACAATCAGGCTCCCACGGCAAAACGCTCACCCGCGGAGCACGTACGGCCGATACCACCCAGTTCGGTTCGCTACTCAAAATTGACCGCCTACGCTCGTCGCTTCCCAAAAAAAAGTTGCCCGGGGCTCCTCTCTAACCTTTAATTAGAGAAAAGTATGATCAATTTAGATCAAAACTCTCAAAATTTCAAAAGCCAAAAACGCGCCCTAGAATCTTATTTCTCTAAACATTCTCCGAAATTTATGAAAAAATTTATAGTAAACTTACATAGAATTATCTAGGGGATGTTAGGATCTCAGTTTTAAATGATTTACTAAAAACCGTAATGTTACAATCGAAACCCTCACCTCAAGCCATGAGCTTTCCGAGCTTCCACGCGCGCTAGAGCTCGATCCGACACTTCCACGCGATTCTCGAGCTCAAACTCCAACAAGGCGAGGTTTCCCAAGCAAGAGAGGGTGAGAACGAGAGGGAGAGGGGGAGGGGGAGGGAGAGGGAGAGAGGGTCCCTCTCTCTTTCCCTCTCTGTGTGTGAGTTTAGGCGTACAGCGGAGGAAAGGGAAGGGTCCACTTTAAAAGCGCACTCTATCCAAAATTACCGAAATGCAGGGCATTTTGGGCGCTGACAGACTGATCTTCGGGTTCACGGACCGGTCCCGGAAAGTTCACCTAGGGGACTTCGCGTTGACGAACCGGTCCGCCACCCACAGACTGATCCTCGAACCCCAAATTTTTAGGGTTCGCAGGAAAGGTCCAGACTTCACCTCAGGGTCCGATCTTCCACAGGCCAAGGTCCGGTTCTCATCACCAATGTCCGATCTTCCACAGGCCAAGGTCCGGTTCTCATCACCAATTTATAATTTTGCTCTCGAGGGATCTAACTCTCTTCAAATCATTTTGAAACCCTCGGAACCACTTTAGACTTGGTCACAGTCGCCTCTTGACTGTTTTTTGAGCAATTGGTCGGAGTCCAATGTTTTATAATTCTATTTTCGCATCGAGTCTGTGCCGAAAACACACCAACTAGCTTGAGGCTTCATCTGGACCATAAGAATAGTCTCCAAAGCTATTTTTCATCAGAACTCCGCTACTTGCAGAAATCTAAATCATTACAAAAGAAAAAAAAATTGCTGACAAGATATAAGACCCAAAAACTTACAGAAAATAATAGACTGAAAAGGAATTGAAAAAAAAAAAAATTAATTAAATTTTTTTTGTTTTCTGCTGATTGAAAATTAGCCAACAAAGAAACCTAGAAGAAAATTTGGACAATCACAATAATTATTAGATAGAATTTAATAGATATGTGGTGACTTAAACTGGATCTAGGAGTGGGAAGGACTCTCATATATATGATCAATTTATAGTAACAAAAGGAATCAACTGATACTAATTATAGAGGCTCAAATATAGGGTTAATTGCCTGGTTCTACAAATCTTAGAAATAACGGGTACAATCTAATAAATTGTAAAAATAAATTATATATTATTACAAACTTTAGAGGCCTCATAAAAATATGTTTTTCGTATAATTAAAGGTCCCCAATCTTCGACTTAATGCCTACATTATCGATGGTGTGGTCCATGGCACGGCGGTAGAGTGATTCGGGATATTGCTATTAGAGAGTTCTGATTCAATCTAAGCAACATAAATTCAACAATATAGCATGATGTCTAATAAAATTAATCAACATGTAAAAGCTTAAGTATAATACCTATGAATTCATTAGTATGGAATAAATTTTGTTCTCTTATTAATTATATGATGCAGGATAGGTTATGTAATAAATGCAATGTAAATAAAATACAGTAGCTGCGAAGGCGACTGAGAAGCGAGAAGTAGACGGTGCCGTGCACATACTTACAATTTAAATGAAACCAAATGAAAATAAAACAAGAAAAATAAAAGGGGACGGAGACCATGGGAAAACCCCATTAATTATTGGACGCGTGGCGCGAAATAATTGGCGACGAAGAACGCGCGCAGGTTGGTCGCGGTGGATCAGCTGCGGTGGATCAGCTTATTAATTGCCTTCACTAAGCAACTAATGATTTTGATCCAAGGTGCCCACTTCCCGACCAATCTCAGCCGTCCGATGAATCTAGCTCAGCCACAAACCGTTGGATCTGTCGTCCCGGACATCGCCATTAATCATCCAACAATCCAACCAACGAAGCCGCTTTCTGCAGCAGCCATAGTCCACCGGGCGCCAGCCCACCCAACTTATTAATTCTAGCAATAGTAGGGGACTCCTGTGCTGTACCTTAGTTTGAAATTGACTTTAATTATTTAGAAGAGCAATATTATTAATGTATTTTAAATAAAATATATAATGCATATTTTATTCATTCAAAAATAAATTTTTTTTACTAATTATTTAAAAATGGCTAATAAAATTCATCCTATTTTAGAATGGATGAGAATGTAAGATATAAACTCCATTTAGGGTGCACAAAAAATATTTTTCTTTCTAGAATTGGATAAATTGCACTTTAGATTGCAAACTGTGAGCAACATGACACTTCAGTACTCAAACTTACTGTGAGCAACATGAGCAACATGACACTTCAGTACTCAAACTTTAATTCGTTATAAATTCTAACTCAAATTGTAACGCATTTTATATTTTAGTTTTCAAATTTTAATTAGCAGTAATTTTATGTTCTAACTATAAGGCGTGCAACACTATATTTCTTAAACTTTCTGAATTGTTGTAATCAAGTCTTACCAATTAATTTTTTAAAAATAAATACTTGATGAATTACTAATATTGAAATGATATAACATTTTAATTATTATTATATTATTACTTATGTTATTGCTACAGTTCAAAAAATTTGAGGATAAAAATATTACACGTCTTATAGTTTGAGGAGCAAAGTGTAATTTATCCTTTATGAGGAATGAGTATTTTTCTTTATAATGTGTTGATTCATGATTAGATTCCTGATTAAAATGCCAATAGAAAATTAAATTAAATTGCATTAGAATTCAAAGTGGAATGACAAATAATTCATAAATATATAGTTTATTATTGAAATAATAATCGAAATGAACAATTGGTTCATTTAGAATTTTGATAAAATGTTTGGGTAAGCAAACAAAAATAATGATAAAGGAAGAGAAGGGAAAGATGTTTGTGAATGAGAATTTTAAGTAGTTTATTCTAAAATGTATTAACTCTGAATTCAAAGTCAAATTGAAATAGTAATATATTTGATCATTTTTATTTCAGAATGAAATGAAAATTAAAATTTGATTCTTGCAAAACATACAAGAGTCATTAAATTTTATTTTAATTTCTTGCAAAACATACCAAATAATCTCTTATTGTTTTGATTTATACCTTTTATCAACTTGTTTTAATTATGCTCCTTCACCAATTAAATAATTAAAAAATTTTATTATATTTTAATAATCGATGAATGTATATAAAACCTATGTAAAGCAGGAAAGTAATTGAGACCTTTCTCCGACAACGTGTTGTTGTGGGAAGGAGCTTTACTTTCATTTATATTTGTCGTCCTTTGCCATTATTGGAGGCGAAGGCTCATCCGTCTTTTCTTATTGCCGTTAATGTTCTATATCTTAACTACTCGTCTGTCTCTCAGGTGATATATATATATATATATATATATATATATATATATATATATATATATATATATATATATATATATATATAGAGAGAGAGAGAGAGAGAGAAAGAGTAGAGCTTATATATTTTTAAAATTATAAGTCAATTTATGTTTATAATTTTTTTATTATTAGATTTGTATTGAAATTTGTACTATTGAGAGAGAAATAAAAAATAAAAAAATATAAATTTCAATATAAATTTAATGATAAAAAATTTATAAATATAAATAAATTTATACTTTTAAAAATATAAAAGCTCTACTATCTCTCTCTCTCTCTATATATATATATATGGATATATATATATATATAGTTGTTGACAATTAAGAAAATGAAAAATCGGTGGAGAAGTCTAATTAAGACAATTGGATAGTATGGTGTATAAATGAAACGAGTAGAAGTTGAAGGGGGCACTTTTAAACTTGAGCATAGTGTAATGATGCTACCTAATGATAATTCGTTCCTTCTCATGTGATGTGAAAATACTGGGACGTTGGAATGTGAGATTCTGACTTACACTTTCCATTGGCTATACAGATTATGAAATTTTGGAGAGATTTTAAAGATGTTCCCATCAAACTTAAATTTTGGGGACTGAGATTTTAGAGAGATTCTAGAGGTGCTCACACTTTCGATTGCCTTTAGTGTAGTAATTTATCTCACATAAAGAGTGTTGGGTGCAAATTATTTTGTCAAGATTATAGATAATTTTGTCAAATAATAATTTTGTCAGAATTACTATGCTTAGTTTATCCCGTTTGGTAACGTAGTATTATAAATATTACAAAATTACACCGAAAATATTATCGAGGGGATGCGGATATCTCACATTACTGAAAACGAATAATATTACATATCATGTAAAATTATAATTTTACCTTCAAACCTCTGAACCATTTCAATACGTTATTTTTAAATTTTAAATTGTCAAATTTAAAATTTAAAATTTTATATTTTATATTTCAAATTTATATTTTAACTATACAAAATTTAAATTAAATTTTAAATTTAGATTTTAAATTTTCAATTTTCAATTTTATATTGTAAATTTTAAATTTTAAATTTTCAATTTTATATTGTCAATTTTAAATTTAAAAATTTTAAATTTTAAATTTCAAATTTGGATTTTAAAATTTTAAATTTTAAATTTCAATTTAGATTTTAAATTTTAAAATTTATATTTACACCAATTTTTTAAATTTAAATTTTAAATTTTAAATTTGGATTTTAAATTTAAAATTTTAAAATTTATATTATAAATTATAAAATTTTAAATTTATATTTATACTTATATTTTTAATATTTAATTTTTAAATTAAATATTAAATATTATATTTTTATTTAGATTTTAAATTTAATATTTTAAATTTTAAATTTAAATTTAAATTTTAAATTCAATTACAAATTATATTAAAGTTATACTTAATAAAAAATAATATTAAATCTGACAACAAGGACAATTTTGGAATAGACTATTCATTATTATTAGGATTACTGAATTTTATAAAACTGTTGGGTCGAAAAGTCGCGGTTCGCGATCGGCCCGTGGGGGTGACCCTCTGAGTGTAATGCGCCGCGTACAAATGGATCAAGCAATCGGGCCGATGAGGGATCTGCTCGGCCGGGTTCTTCTCAATCAAACTCTCACTAAGGTTCGACCTAGATTAGCTGAACTGTTGGGCCGAAAAGTCGCGGTTCGCGACCGGCCCGTGGGGGTGACCCTCTGAGTGTGATACGCTGCGTACCAATGGATCAAGCAATCGAGCCGAGGAGGGATCTGCTCGGCCGGATTCTTCTCAATCAAACTCTCACCAAGGTTCGACCTAGATCAGCTGAACTGAGTTTTGGAGGTAAGCAGAGTTCGGCCTAGAATAGCCGAACTGAGATGAGGAGACAAGGATTTGACACAGCTAAGAAGCCGATTAAGAAATTATATTGATTAGAGTGGGGTTATAAGAGTAACTCGGAACTGATTACAAGTTAATCTACTCTTAGGAAGTGCGATATATGCAGGTATGAAACTTATCTTGGAAAGTAGTAAATGCAGGTATGAAAGATATGAAAAAATGGGATGGTCACTGGCTTATGAGGTTGAAGGACCCATTTTTCTTCGATAGTTCGCTTATTTATACATTTATGAACTATGTGCATAACCACTGATTTTAGAAATCGACGTGATCTAAGGAGAATCATTGTAAATTCCTCAACGTTGATTATTCTCAATATGATAGTAGTCGTCCACATTCATTCCCTAATCGTCGCGCCGAAGCATGATCTTCAACGCTTTCTAATGCTGGGGGTCGCTTGCTATTCCGGAGTCAGTTACGAGATTCGCGCCGGAATCTCGCATTCCTTTCTTTAAGAGTCTTTCCTTCTGCGGCTTCGAGCAGCCGAGAGTTGATCCTGATTTCGCCTCTTTCGTCGCTCGACTGAGGCGGTCTAATATTTGTCTTCAGCCGAGGACGGTCCTGGATGAGACGATAATCCTCTTGTTGACTGCTTTTCCTATCGGCTGATGTCTTTAGCCGATGGCGTATGTCGCGTGCGCTCTCTCACGCGACTGAGACCGGTCTTAGTCAAGACGCGGGTCCCTCTTCGTTGACTCATTATTCTATCGGCTGATGTCTTCAGCCGGGGTATACGCCATGTGTCACTTCCTCGAGAGGCGAAAATTTTGGTCTCAACAATGTCCACTCGGCAATTGCTTGACTTGCCGTTCGGGTGATTGTCGAAATTGAGTCAAAAACCTGGCGTGCATGCTGATGCCCACGATCGTCCCCGTACCCGGGCGAGATATCTGCTCACTGCCCGAGGGATTTGTGACAAGTGGAATTGTTCGCTGTTCGAGGGATACACGAACAGATGTGGATCTTTCTTGGAATCGACAAATCTGTCCTTCGCCGTATCTCAATTAAATGCTGCTGCTTTTCGAGGGGCGACTGTCGTCATCTTGTCCCTTCTCGTCGGCCTATAAAAAAGGCCTTACTTGCAGCTCTCTTCGCATCGCCTCCTTTCCTCATGACTATTTCTATGCCATCGTTACACCAGTGTTCTAGTCGTAACTTTTTTGTCTCTGAGAGTACTTTTGAGGCAACCTATCAATCTAAAACTGGCGGCGTCTTGACACCGGCCGATAATGGGTTTTTTCCCACCTTGGAGTTCTAATAGTGTTTCTCTTGGGAAAACCCCTGTGTGTGACCTACCGATCTGGGATCTTATGTCCGGTGGTTTTGCTGATTTTCAGCTGCTTATAGATGGTAGTTACTAAGAAGATCCTTCGGGGGGAAGGCTGGCCTTTTGCATCCATCGCTAGGAACTAGAGGAGTTCCACCGGGAAGACGCCTTATCCCGCCTCGACCGGCTTTTCCGCGCGGTCAGTTGCCTTCTTCTCGAGGAGGAACTGCATGGTCTTCTCCCATTGGATGCAGAGATTTGAGGAGCTATTTGTGACTTTGCATCCTGTTTCTCCCACTCCTATCGGCTCCAGTGGTGGTCAGGTGTCTCAATGTCCAAAAGGCAGTGCTTGATCCTACAGCTTTGGATCCTTTCTTGTCACGGCCGGCTTGATGGCGACTATGTATTTCAACCTCCAATCGAATTCTTCGACAAAGACTTTTACCTTTTCTGAAACACCTTTGTATCTTTTTTTCTTGATTTTCATATGTATCGTCTCTTTTAAATGTATATTTTTCTTTTACTTTCTACTCCACATGTCACGCCCCGAGACCGCCAATTAGGTCAGTTAGGGCACGCCAACAGACCCGCCAATCGGACATGACCTCTCACTACCCGAAAGGAACGGTAACATCCATCTCCAATCAAAACAATGTGTATGATGAGATACAATGTCAGAGTAAAAATCACTACTAATTTAAAACTTTCATTCAATAAACAATAAGTTTAAACTGTAAATGAAAGTATGATAAGAGTGAACTATAAATAACTTTATTACATTTTCATCTCTCAACTTACAATTAAATAATATTACAAACTTTTACATTTTTCCTCACAATACATAGTTCACTCAAAATATAAAAGGGATGGCATCTGCTAGATCCTCTAGGTCTCTATGCTGATAGGCCCTTGTCCCTGTTGTCTGTCTCGCTGACTGCACCTGAACCTGAAAAAATGGTCACCCGCGGGTGTGAGAACTACAACGAAGTTTCCAGTGGGTTCAACCACCGAGAAAGAATGTTCTATACTGCTTGGTCCAATGGAATCAATAATAGTAGTATGCTAGGAAAACTATAAATCTTGATGTTTACATGCTGATATGCATATAAAATGTCACTACACTATATCTATATACTCATCGACCCAATACTATCATGTCCAGCCATACTAGGCTACTATCCATAAACTCGACCACTATGACGCTGTATAAAGGGTTAAACCAATCCGACCACCTTGGCCACTCTATTTCCTCTTTATTCTTTCACATTCTTGTGTTTTAATTCAAGTTGCTAAACCCTCGAAAATTCTTGCCCAACAGGCCCCAGCCCGGTAGTCATTCTACCACAAGACAAGATTTCTAAGGTTGCCGATAGCATCCGCAAGTGCTACCCCGCCCAACGGGGAACTTGTCATACAGGACACTGCTCGGGAGAGGGTCACTGCCCTTGCACTCCGACAAGATCTACGTTTTACCCCCGAAGGTGCGTCCGTTTTAACTTTTCTTCTCTTTTCTCTTCTTTTCTTTTCTTTCTTTTCTTTTCTTTTACTTTAGCACTTAGACTCTTTTGCATTTTGTGAATTCCCTTTTCTTGACAAACATTTAGCTTATATTGCCACTTGGCCAATCTCTTTCTCTTTCCTTTAAGCATTTAGCTCTTCACTTTCACTCTTAGCCTTTCAAAAGTATCTCGTCCGACATGTCGCTGCCCAAGGAGTCATGCTCCTCAAATGACAAGTCTCAAATTCGAATGCGCCATTTGCATTCTCTTTTTGTTCTTTAGCCACTTTTAGCTTAATTTCTTTTAAACTTTACCTCTTTCATAAATTTATCACTTATCCTAGGTCTCGCCATAAGGATATCTAGATAGTCTCTTGGACTCTTAATCATTTCTCATTCATTCATTTAACTCAAATTGAAGTTAAAGTGGTTGTCCATTTGCCCAGACACCCTCTGACCCACTCTAGGGTTATATTTGTTTGACTCTTTAACCTTGTGATCACATATACTTGTCCTTAGAGTTTGACTCTAAGTTAAATACTCTACTATCTGTTTAACTCTTTAACTTTATAGTCACCTACCCTTTTTCCTTAGAGTTTGACTCTAAGTTAAATACTCTAGCATACAATCTTACTTAATTTGTAACAGATGCCATTCGTCCTCTTCCTAGGATTAATGCCTCACATTATTTACCCTTACTCTAGGGTTTCTCCTAGTTTTCACATCCATACAGTTCGACATTGTTTTCTCCTAAGTCACATGTCATTCATGTATTTTTTCTCTAAGTCCATTTACACATGCAAATTTATCACCTAATTTAGGTAAATCAAAAAAATAGCACTTTTCATCTGTGTTCATCTACACATGCAAATTTATCCCCTATTTTTGGTAAATCATAAAAATTGCACTTTTCATCTGTGTTCAACTACACATGCAAATTTATTCCCTATTTTAGATAAATCCAAAAATTGTATTTTTCATCTGTGTTCATCTACACATGCAAATTTATCACCTATATTTGGCAATTAGAAAATTTTACTTTTCTCTTTGTCCATTTACACATGCAAATTTATCACCTATATTTGGTAACTAGAAAATTTCACGATCTTTTATGTTCATTTACACATGTAAATTTATCACTTACATTTGGTAATTAGAAAATTTCACTATCTTCTATGTCCATTTACACATGCAAATTTATCATCTTTTTTAACAATTAGAAAAAATTTCACTTTTCTCTATGTACTTTTATACATGCAAATTTATTATCTATTTTTGACAATTAGAAAGATCCACTTTTCTCTATGTCCAATTACACATGCTAATTTATCATCTATTTTTGACAATTAGAAAAATTCACTTTTCTCTATATCCATCTACACATGTAAATTTATCCTCTATTTAGATAAATTAAAACTGCATCACTCCCCTACACTAGCATGCTACTACAGTGCTTCTAAAATCAAAAGCAGAGGAAAATGGGAGAGATCATCCTTTTTCGGTAGAATCCCCCATCTTGTGTCGCCCCCAATTGCTTGTAGACACTTGCAATTGGTCTCCCTGCAATTTTTCTTGTCTCTTCAAGGTTGCACGCAAAACAGTGCACATCAACTAGTCTGCATGCAAAATGGTGCACTCCTTCCAAGTTTGCGCGCAAAATGGTGCACGCCTTCCAAATTTGCACACAAAACGGTGCACACCCCGAAATACCCGGCGGTATTTCGCGCAGCAAAACGGCACAGAAAATCTCCAGTCCCTAACAAGCACAAAGCATGGGGTCAAATCTAAAACCCAACGGGTAAATTTCAAAACTGTGCCGAAATCACCGCAAAATAACACACGGAACCTACCTTGACATCGTCGCGCCGTCCAACGCGCGCATGTGCGTCCGTCCGACTCCTTGGAACACCTCGCGCGCGCAACACGGGGTCACCGGCGTGCTCGCGGCACCCAAAAACCTCCCCCACGAAATCCCCTCTCCCCTCCTTGGACGCTCGGTTGGAGCAAAATGGAGAAAAGAGGAGAAATGGGGGATTTCGGGCTTTTATAGCCGAAAAAGCGGCAACTTTCGGGCGCCCGAATCTCACTTTTGGGCGCCCGAAAATCGATCGGGTTGCTACAGTGGACGCCCGGAGCACCCACATCATCTGCGGCGGCCAATGAGCTGCCGCAACGTGTCCCCGCTCCGCTCCCCGCGTCAACGCGCGCGTCAGCGTCGCGTCGCGTCGCTCGTCGCGTCACGCTGACCTGCCAATGGGGGCCCGACATGTGGCGCCCCTCGCTGACACCGCGCCAAGGCCGCGTGCCTTTCCAACACGCGTCTGCGCCCTCGGTCGCCGCGACCAATGGGGCGCTGCCACATGTCGCCCCCATCTGCCCCCTGCGCCTCTCGCCGCGCGCCACGCCGCACTCATTGCACCTCGCACCGCGTGCCATGCCTCGAGATCCTTGCTTATTCCTCGGGATCCGTGCCAGTGCCTCGGGATTCGTGCCCACTGCCTCGGGATTCGGGCGCAGCTATAGTAGCTTTCGGGCGCGCTTCAGCCGAACCGGGCTGCAACAGTGAACCGGGTTCGCTATAGTGCAGCCCGGTTTACTGCAGTGTAGAAAACCCGGCCTGCTACAGTATAAACCTGGCGCCCGGAAAACACTTTCGGGCGCCCGAAAGTTCGGCCCACTTCCGGGTTTCGCCCGTTTTCGCCCGTTTTCATCCCACCTTCGCCCGTTTTCGCCTGTTTTCGTCCCATTTGCGCTCTAATTTGACAGGGAGTCTCAACTTAACTTAATTTATCGTGGGTTATCCCCAGTTTTCAGTTTGAACAATTTACGGGTCACCAAAAGTCCCGCTGTATTCGGAATCGTTGGCGGACCCCATTCTCACTGCTCGGGTATCCGATCGATGCGAAACTTTCACTGTGGCCCTAAAACATAATTACGGACCTCCCCAATTTTTCTCAGAATTTTCTGACACTGTAAATTTTTTGATAAAATCTGAGCCCACTTTCTCATATAAAATTTTCAAACACCTCATTTTTATCCCAATTTTGGCCCAACTCTCTTCTAAATTATCCTTTACTTCTTCTCCAAGTTCAACAAAAATAGTTTCTCGTACTATTTTTATTTATATTTACTTGTATACCAAAAATTTGGTACATTACATTCTACCCCCCTTAAGAAAAGTTTCGTCCTCGAAACTTAAATTGCATCTCGACTCGAAACTGATCAAAGGAGAAGAGTTTTGCCCCCAATGTTGGGCCTACTGCATGTCGTCACTGGGCACCATCTCGCCCGCTCGACAAAACTACACGAACATCGCGTTCGTGAATCCCTAACCCAACTCGTGGGAATCTTAGACCTTGTGTCTTGCTAACTTCACTAAGTAGGGGAAGGCATAACCAAGCACTTGCTCTTCCAATCGCTGCTAATGACCCAATCATCATACGGCCAGATTCTGTTTGGGACTACCTGTCACGCCCCGGGGTCGAAACTGCGACCCGGGCCCGCCAACAGATCCGCCGCCCATACGGAAAGCCCCGTATAGACAAAGCGTCTAACCTGCAAAAAGAAGGATACTAAAGCTATACAAATATCAGAGCTGAAAAGTAAACTACTAAAATGAGATAATACAACTGTCAAATAGTACAAGTCTGAACCTCACTACATAAGTCTCTCAAAAATAAAACTCTCAAAAGGAACTAACTATTAAAATCCAGCAGACTGTACAACAAGCTCCAAAAGGGGGTACAACTATACTCCAAGGACGGATAGGGAACTAGCTCGCGACTCCCTTACCTCGAACAGCAACAGAGGGATCAGCAACTCCCGCAGAAGACTCTGCAAAACAAATGAGAGGAAAAGAGGAAAAAATGGGGGAAACCCCCAGCGGGTGTGAGAACTACAACCAACAGTAGTTCTCAGCGGGTACCGCCACCAAGCTCGACGGTCTGCCCACTAAGTCTACTAAAAGCATAAGATAACAGGGAAACCGTAATAATGGAAAGATAAGCTGGAAAGAAATCTACAGCTATCATGCCTCTATCTACAATGCTCAAAGGGTGATACAGATGAAAATGATGCATCGACTCTAACCCACAATACTCAATCAACCCAATCACAAGGACTGCCGCATAGGATCTAGTCAAACCTGCGCCCACCTACTGCCATTACATCCACGGAGGACTGGACTTACGTAGGGCGTCCGTGACTGCCAAAACTGGCCCAGCCAGAGGGACTGCGTCGACAAGTCGCGATAGCAAAGTAACAGGCCCAACTCCGGAGTGGCACTCGAGGGGCGCAACCCCACCAAGGAAAGTATCCGCGCATCTCTGTCGAGCTCAATATGGCTCATGCAGGCTATAGTCCAATCCACGATCAACAAGATCGACAGTACCCAAATCACCTCTCTAACTCACTAACAGGAAATACTCGAACAATCAGGACCGCTGTCAACCCAACGGCTCGCAAAACAGGACATCAACTCAACATGCAAACTCACTAGCTGGGTATACTCCACAGCCGACAACAATGAAGGGTCCGGGAACCCCGAAAGACTAGAACTTACAATCCAAATCAAACAAGAACAGACTCTATGCATAACCTGTCACGCCCCGGCGTCGAAACTGCGACCCGGGCTCGCCAACAGATCCGCCGCCCATACGGGAAGCCCGTATAGACGAAGCGACTAACCTGCAAAAGAGCATCTATACTAAGCAGTTATCAGAGCTGAAAGTAAAACTGCTAGAAATAAAAACTATATACAACACAAGTCCACACCAAAAGTACAAAAGTCTCTCGAGCAGTAAAAAATAAATACAACTCTATACCTCACTACAAAGTTCTCTCAACAGGAACTCTCAAAAGTAATAAGGGTACATCTACTCTCTGGATGACGACTGGTGGGGAACTATCTCGCGACTCCCTTACCTCGAGCAGAAGAAGCAGCAACAGGAGAAGCAGGAACCGGAGTAGAAGTCCCTATGGGAAAAATACACCACGACGGGTGTGAGAACTACGTCCCAAGTAGTTCTCAGTGGGTGCCGCCAACAAGCCCGACGGTCTGCCCACTAAGTCTACTAGAGGCATAAAGTAACAATATAAAACTGGAATGAAAGGGCTGGAAAAGTAACTCTACAGCTACTATGCCTCTATCTAGATGCTCAAGAACAGGAACAGATGAAACATGATGCATCTACTAACACACACAGCAAACTCACAAAATCTAAACTGACTGCCTCAAAGGGTCCAGTCAAACCTGCGCCCACCTACTGCCGCACATCCTCAACAGGACGGGTCTACCGTAGGGTGTCCGTGACTGCCACTAACTGGGCCAGTCAGAGGGACGGCGTCGACAAGTCGCGATAGCAAGTAACAGGCCCAACTCCGGAGTGGCTCTCGAGGGGAGCGACCCCACCGAGGAAAGTATCCGCGTAACTCTGTCGAGCTCAAATAAATGGCTCATGCAGGCTAAAGTCCAACCACGATCAACAAGATCGACCAACGACACCAACTCTCAACCACAAGCTGGAAGTCACACAGCTGGGGCCACTGTCCACCAGACGGCTCCCACAACAGAACACTAAACTCTCCAGAAAGACCGACACCATAAGGCTTCGGAAACCCGATAGACCGGTGCTAAGAACCCTATCAAACAAGAACAGACTCTAGGCTCCGACTATCGAAGTTCCCGATCCCTTATAGTTCGGGAAAGCAAAACACAGTACAACTCGCAGAAGACACCAACAGGGCCCGAAAGTCCCGGGGGACCTACACCTACAACCCTATCAAACAAGAACAGGTTCCAGGCTCGGCCCCCGTGGCTTTCGTCCCGACAGAGGAACGACCCCTAGAACCCAGACCACTCGAATCCTTTCGAGTGGGGAGATTTACCGGAAAAGGTGACATTTGTTATAGAAAACTAATTTGATCTGGAAGAAATCCATATTTAATGATTTTAGTTCTTTTTAGAAAAACAGTTAGAAAACAAGTGTTTTACCCAAACCCCGAAGGGCTGATGCCTTTGTCCAATCAAACAAGAACAGACTCCAGCGGCCCTTCGATGTTTGGAAGAAAACATTGGTAGACTAAAATCATGTATATGTCGAAAAGAGTTCTGGGTTCTAGGTCCGGCTAACACTAGTAAACTACTGCCACTAACACAGTGGCGACGACCCAAACAGGGGAAAACAAGATCTCTCGGGTCCACCGTTTACCCCAAACGGTTCCCGATACAGACAAGCGAACCACTACATCTACCAGACTCCACTCTGCTCCCAAGCACGAGTGCAATGCATCCCACACTATAGAGAAGTCCCGACCGCTCGGCCCACTACCCGGGCGAGGATAACACTAAGTCCAGGAATGCGACATAAAGTGTGGATGTCTAAACATAAATAACCCTAGCCCAAGTGAGGGTTTTCTACTGGTCTGGTTACATATGCAACATATGACGGGGGTGCTAGGTCAGGTTCCAATATAACAAATATTTAACATGATAGTAGGAAGCAAGAGATCACAAGATCGACAGATAAAACAAGGATCAACAATTCCTACGCTCTAGCATGCTACTCAAGTCCAATCACTATCATGCATGATTCTATATCAATAGAATTAGAGTACAGTCCATAGATCTTGAAAGCAAGCCACCCACCTGAAGACGCTAACTGTCCGGAGCCGTACAGCTGAGAAAACCAGGAAAATAACCACTCTAGGTCCAACAGGTCCAGCACAGTCCACAATCCCTCCTGGGTACAACATAAGGCTACAGTTACACTTTAACTCCATAAAAATCCAGGTTTTACAAATCTGCTGGGAACAGTCCACTTACTGCGAAATTTTCACCTGTAAAACGAACTCCAAAAATTCTGATAAAAATACCACAGCGATCCTCGCGTCGATAGCTTCGAAACGGGTACCTGCACGTCCAATTCCGAGCACCGAAGGCCAAGTTACAAATTCCACAGTAACGATGCGCACAATCCCAAAATCATTCAACTGTAAACTCTTGTACAGATAAAAGGAACAGTGTATACCTTCGGGAAGGTCTCCAAAAATTCCAAGAAAAATCCACGATGATCCTCGCGTCGAGTAGATGAAAAAAGTCTATAAGCACGTCTTGATCCGAGACTCGTGCGCGAAGATCTCCTCAAAAGAAGGTGCTGCCCTCACCCAAAATCTCACAGCAAAAGGGGTCCCAATGAGCACGAGAAAACACCTCGAAAAACGTGAAATCTGAAAATGTGCGAAACCCAAAATCGTAGCCTCACCTGCTACGAATCCAGCAGCGAAGAAATCGCTCGAAAAGATCGTCGGAGTAGACCAGGGGAGCTAAAACACTGCTGCTGCGCCGAAGAAGAACACAGGAACCACCACGTCGCGCCGCGCCGTAAAATAGAGAACCTCGGGATGCGTGCCCATAAAATCCCAAAACTTTGCAGGTGGATCCAGAGCTTGAAGATGAAGAAATCTTCTTAAGGGTGCTTGGGCAGAGGAGGCTCGAAAAGAGGAGAAAAGGGGAGAAGAAAGAGGCTCGGGCTGCTAAATAAAGGCCCCAAAAAAACAATTGAAGAAATACCGAAATAGTCCCAAGTTTCGGGCGGCTACAGTGCAGCCCAGCCCAGATTCGGGCGGCTACAGTGCGGCCCAGCCCGAATTCGGGCGGCTACAGTGCAGCCCGGCCCGGCCGGTTTCGGGCGCGCACAGTGCGGCCCGGCCCGGCCCAGCCCGCACACGGGATCCAGCCGGACGCTTGCTTGGTCCGACCCGCGCCGGCGCCCGCCACGTGTCCCCTGAACACGCCGCAGCCATGCAAGCCGCCACGGGGAGCGCCACGTGTCCCTGCCCGCGTCAACGCGGTAGGTGGCGCCCGCGAATCAGCGGGCGCCACGTGGCACCTCCCACGTCGCCCGTGCCTGCCCCGCGTACGGCCACCTGCCCCGCGCGCTGCGTGGACCGCGCGCTCATGCGCCCGCCAACCGGGTGCCGCCACGTGGCGCGCCCCCGGTCCACGCCTCCCCGCGCACTCCCGCAGACCGAGCGCACCAGAGCCGCCCAATCAGGCGCTGCCACGTGGACACCTGCCGGTCCACGCGCCTCCCGGTGCACCCCGGTCCAAACCCCAGCGCTCCGTGGACCCAGCTGCGTGCGCCGGCCAATCAGGGCCTGCCACGTGGCTCCCCCGCCGGTCCACGGCTCCCCCATGCACCAGAAATCCAGTAAATTTTCCGGGAGTCCATTTTTGGGCATCCGGACTCAGAATTTGGCAAACAAAAAGCCATTTTCAAGCGTTTTTCCGCGCTGAATCCATTTCCGCCGTCTGTTTGGCCTAATTCTTTTTCAAAATTTCGGCAAACCCAGCCGAAAGCCAACACAGCTAAAAAAACCTTACAGGGTCCATCTGTGGCATCCCATTGATGCACCATGGGCCAGATACACCAACAACAGGTGTTCTAACAGTGGATCCATCGGAAAAATGCTGCATGGGGTTCGGGGGTCCTACATAACCTCTCGTTGTTCTCGACCTAAAGAAAAAGGCAGCCCTTAGAACCCAGACCACTCGAATCCTCTCGAGTGGGGAAGTTTACAGGAAAAATGTGACATTTATTACTGAAAACCATTTTTCACTCAAACCCACGCGGGGTGAGGACTAAAAGTAGTTCCTTTTTGAAAAACCATCTTGATTTGAGGAAAACCCATTTTTAATGATTTTTAGTTCTTTTAGGAAAAATAGTTAGAAAACAAGTTTTATTCCCAAACCCCGAAGGGCTAATGCCTTCGTCCAATCAGACAATAACAGACTACGGCGACCCTTCGATGTTTGGAAGAAAAACATTGGTTGACTAAAATTATGTGTGTCTAAAAAGGTTCTGGGTTCAAGGTACTGCTATCACTGGTATACTACTGCCACTAACACAGTGGCGACACATAAAACAGAGAAACACGACATCCCGGGACCACCGTTTACCCAAACGGCTCCCACCTGTCACACCCCGGGGGTTTAATGAAGCGGAAAATAGCTGTAGTGGCCCTGATTCCCATGCAATGTTCTTCCGATGAATCCATTGTTGGAGCACCTAGTGTTGGTGTATCTGGCCCATGGTGCATCAATGGGATGCCACAGATGGACCCTTTGAGATATTTTAGCTGTGTTGGCCTTCGGCTGGGTTTGCCGAAATTTTGGAAAAGAATTAGGCCCAACAGAGGTCGGAAATGGATTCAGCACGGAAAAACGCTTGAAAACGGCTATTTGCTTATTGGATTCTGAGTCCGGATGCCCAAAAATGGACTCCCGGAAGTTTTCAGTGGGTTTTGGTGCATGGGAGGGGCAGTAGACCGCCGGCATGCCACGTGGCGGCCTATCATTGGCCGGTTTACGGTGCGCGGTCCACAGAGCAGCGCGGCGGGGTGCACAGACCCGGCGCAGGGACACGTGGCACCGCCTGATTGGCGGGCGCAAGGCGCGCGGTCTACCGGGTGAGCGCGGCGGTGCATGGACCAAGGCGGGGGCACGTGGCAGCCTCCGGTTGGTCGGTGCACGCGGCGCGGTCCACGGAATTCGAAGTGGAATGCGTGGACCGGGTGTAGGGGACACGTGTCGCTTTCTGATTCGCGGGCGCACCGTGCGCGGTGCACGGGGCCTGGGCTGGCGCCTCGGGGCGCGTGCGCACGTCGGGGCCATGCCGCGCACCCGGCGCGGCCGCCGACCGGCCGGCGGGCCAACCGGGTGGCCACGCGTCGCCCGCTGGTTGGCGGGCGCCTACCGCCTTAGTGTGCGGGGGCGGGCCACGTGGCAGCTTGGGAGTGGCCCGAACAGCTGTTTGCTGTTCGGCGGGCCACGTGGCGGCACCAGGAGGATTCGGGCGTGAACAGTGTTGGGCCGGCCTGTTGAGTTATGAATCCCAAAGGATCTAAATAGGTACTATCAAACAACTAGAGGGGGGGTGAATAGGTGTAATACTTAAAAACTCAATCTCAATGCAAAATAAAGACCAATGCGGAAAATAAAAACAGCACACCGAGATTTACGTGGAAACTCCAATCCAGGAGAAAAACCACGGGACCAACACGCAATAACAATCCACTAAGAATAGAAGAATAACAAGGTGATTACCGACTCCACGGACTCAACCCCTCCTTCAGCTTCTTCGGACCTTGCGCTGACCGGTTGGATATCCGCGCAATAACAATCCCTAAGAAAAGAAGAATAACAAGGTGATTACCGTCTCCACGGATTTAACCCCTCCTTCAATTTCTTGGACCTCACGCTCCACCGATTTTGCACGCCCACTGCACACGTTCGAATCCACGAACGCCACTCGAATCCACGAGCACACGTTTCGAATCCACGAAACGCCTTTAGCACACCGAATCCACGATGCCACGTCGAATCCACGACGCAAACTCAGTCGATAAGAATATTGACTTCGATGGTGATCCTTTGCTTAGATTCTCAATGAGGAACCGTAGAAGAAATCTCTAAGCAAAGATTAGATCAATTCGACAAAAGATATGTTCTTGAAAGAACCATCGAATTGACCTAAAAGAGGCTATAAAGAAGAACGATGAAAACCTAGCCTCTAGGGTTGCTCTCAAGAGTTTTATAAAAGATCGGCCGTAGCTCCCACGTTTTTGAGAAACCCTAAGTGCCTATTTATAGTTTAGAAACCTTTGGAAAGAGATAAGAATCAAAAACTTACCTTATCTGGAAATTTTCAGGACGGCGATCCGGATCGGATTTACTGCGATCCGGATCGTCGTAACGAGATTGACGATTCCAGAAAACCAAGGGTTCGGGATCCGGATCGCATTGCCCGATCCGGATCGTTCATACAAATCAGAAAACATAACATTCGGGATCCGGATCGGAAATTGCATGGATCCGGATCGAAGTCTTGTATGAAGCAACAACCTTCGGGATCCGGATCGTTGGCTCTGATCCGGATCCTGAACATGTCCGAACACCAGTTTTTGATTATTATGCAATTAAAAGTTCATCCAAGTGTTTCTACACTATAAGAAAGTATTCGGATCACCACAATTATTTAGTTAAACATACCTGATCCTCTTGAATACTTTCTTCTTGAGATTGATGTAACTGATCCACAATTCTTCAACTTCAATCTTCAAGACTCAAGACACTGAGTGTCAACTTGAGCTCTTGTTGAATCTTCTCTAAGTCTTTGAATGCTGATTGATAATTTGATCCCTTTAAGACTCCGACTCAACTCACTGACTTGACTCACGAAATATGCCAATACCAAAAAGCCGTAACAATCTCCCCCTTTGGCAATTTCGTGACAAAATCCAAATACATAAAAACGCTCAAGTCACTCATCTTAAACCAAAAAATCGAAACTCAATGTCATCACCAAAACATTGATTTTCTTTGCGTGAAAGATCCAATAAATACAAAATTACATTTGAACCAAACAGTCCTAGAACATACTCTATGACTTAGGACTTGGAGTCTTAAAGTGATGTAATTCCTGCAAAACAAAACTCCAAACAAAATCAAACGTTAGTCGTTAGAAATTACAATCCTACATTTGATCCGTCTTCCTTTTGGTTCTTTTGTTTTTCTGCTCTTTCAATTTTTTCTTTGTCTCCCCCTATCTTGAGCATCTCTGTTCTCCCCCTTTGTGATACGATCATCATTTTTCGTTCTCCCCCATTTTTCCATTTTCGTTTGTCCTCTCCTGATGATCTTATCTCCGTCATTTCTCTTCTCCCCCTTTTTGTCACAAATTGTCAAACAGTGAACATACTAGACAAAAGGAAATCACTAACAACATTAGTTCATAGAGAAAGAAAGATAAAAGCTCAGTTCCGGTATATAACAAAAATGCAGATTGCGTACCGGTACCAGAAGGCAAAAATCAAATAATTTCTTGAAACAAATCCAGATTTTAGAAACTTTTCAAATACCGATTTGTATTCCATCAAGAAATCAATTTAAGTACTTTAAACAGTGAATTCACATAGATGTCATTCAATCCAATTAATTTCACAAAATTAAAAGATTTACTCCTAAATCATGAAAAACAAAGATAAAACATTATAAACAGTTTTTCATGTTATATTCATCAAACACAAGTCATCAAAAATAATCTTGAGATCCAAAGTCTATCAAGATGTAACGGATGTACAAAGATGACTTACAGAGATTTCCAAATGACATCAATTTGATTTCTTACCCTTTCAAATTTGAGATAAGCACTAAAATACCTAAGGGTGGCTCTTTGAGCATCTTTCAACTATCCCACCTTATACCAACCAGGAGATTGTTCAAAATATAAGAGTTTTGCATATAATCTCCAAATGCTTCAACTAAAGATTTTCTCATAAAATACTATCAAGCATCCATACATGTGGTAGCTTTACACACAAACCGGACGACCGGGGGGGTGGCAGCTCTTTCCTACATGTGGTGGTAGTTTCACACTCCTTTCGGATGTAACTCTTTCCACATCTTTTAAAATTCATTTATTTACCCTTGTAAGAATGCAATCTCTTACTGTGAAAGAATTAAATCCCAAATTTTAATCAATCGGTTGTCTCCGTTATCACAATGAATTCACACAACCGAGATAGATTAAGCATCTAAAGATCACACATGATTTCTAAAATTTGATGCTTATAACATCAAAAACTCCTATAATGAAGTATCTTCAAGATTATGATTATGGAGTAAAGTTGATAATCCAAATAAAATTAATTTGGAGTGATTGAAAGTGAAAACCCTTTTCATTCAATGCACTTGTTCATTAAAACCCTTTTGTTCAAAAACAAAGTATAAAAACGAAGAGCATTGAAAAACATGTAATGCAAAGATTAAGAAAGATATGAAGGGAAACCAATCAAAGCATTACATACAGTCATAAGCTAATTAGAACTTAAGACAAGGAAAGATATCACCTTTCCGAATCCAAAATCACTGGATTTTGGGTTGTCTTGATTCGTTGTGGCCGGGGGTTGTCCGCTTTGACTGTTGATCCACCTTAGGTCTTGCCTCGCAGTGATCCACTTGTATGATTGATGATGTGGCTCGGACCTTTGGTGGGTTGAGTGAACTCCTTTGACTTGATGTGTCTTTTGATTCCGTTGAGTTCGCTCCGTAGATGAAGTTGCCGAAGAATTTTTCTTTCTCTTTTTCGGGCAATCCTTCACCAAATGTCCTTCAAGTCCACATAGGTGACAAGTTCTTCCTTTCAATTTAGTTGTGGAACTTGAAGCCTTCACAGTTTGGTTCTTTTTGAATCCCAAACCAACCTTGCTCGATTGACCTAATCCGGACATACAATCAAGTTTCTTGCAACAGTTGAAAGCCTTTGTATGTCGGATTTAAGTTCATGAACTTGCTTGGTCAAAGCTTGGTTGGTGACATGAATCTCCTCAAACTGTTTTTCTAGAAAACCAATCTTGTCCGTATATGATTTAGCGTTTGTCTCCGATTGGTTTAGCTTTTCTTGGAGGATTTTATTGTTATTCAATAAACGTCCTTGTTCCTCCTCGAGATCATGAAGTTTTATCTTTAAAGCATGATCTCGTCTTGATTGTCAAGTCGTTGCTTTCTCAACTTCTTGATATGTTTGGCCATCTTCTTAGATTCCGCAAGAAGTTGTTGATATGCCTCAATGAGTTCTTCCTCGTCCGACTCCCCCTCACTTGATGACTCTCCGCCGGTTGTTGATGTTTCATACAAAATCAAAGGAGTAGAGTCAGTGACTAAAGATGATAAACAATTATTAGAAGAGGGAAGATGAGAGGCATGAGAGAGCAACTATTTTTTCCTCTTTACTTGAGGGTCGATTCATTAGAAGTAGAATGGTCCCAAGTTTTTGCTTGCAAAGCCCTCTTTTTATATGATTTCGGAGAAGGACAATCCGTTGAAAAATGGCCGTAGCCTTTGCATTGATAGCATTGGATTTCCCCTTCGAAATCATCCTTTTCTTTTTCTTTAGAGGGTTTTGCAAAGCTTTTGAGATTAGAGGATTTAGAACCCGATGATCCTTTAGATAGTTTCGTGGATGAAGAATATCCATCGGTTCGATTCTTCCAAAACTTCCGACGAAATTTCTTTACGATCCGCGCCAATTGTTCTTCAAACTATCGGCAAAAAAGATTTCATCGTCGGAACTCGATTCGCTCATCTTCTTCCTTTGTTGATTTGAATGCAATACCTGTAAGCTTAGAAGAAGACTTGGAAGAAACTGATTAGTAGGAAAAGTCATTTCATAAGTTTGCAAAGCACCTACTAATTCCTCTACACTCATCTCATCCGGATGACTAACGGTTTCAATGGCGGTAAACCTTTGCCACCTAAACCGTTCCGGAAGAGTCCGAAGTATCTTTCTTACAATTTTTGACTCCGGGATCTTTTCTCCTAAATTAGCACATGTATTTATTACATCTTGAAGTCTAGTGTATAATCTGTAAACAATTCATGCTCTTCCATATGAATAGAATCAAATTGACTTGGTAAGCATCTGGAGCTTTTGAATTTTTACAAGATTAGTACCCTCATGTGTAATTTGAGAATATCCCAAATTTCCTTTGCGGTTTCACACGCGGAAATTCGTGTGAACTCAGTCGAGGAAAGAGAATTAAATAAAGCGTTCATACCTTTCCCATTGTAAGAAGATCTTTCAAATTCCTCTTTGGACCATCTAGAGCGAGGTTGTTGGGGTAGTAGAATTTCCTACTTCCTCAACAGGATGCACCCAACCGTATTCACGGATTGCCATACCCGCTCATCAATTGCGATGAGAAAAGCTCTCATCCGCACTTTCCAATAAGCATAATTAGTCCCATCAAAAAGAGGTCTATAAATATTACCACTTTCACCCAACATGATAGATAAACCTAAACCCGCTTCTGATACCAAATGTTGAGTTATGAATCCCAAAGGATCTAAATAGGTACTATCAAACAACTAGAGGGGGGGTGAATAGGTGTAATACTTAAAAACTCAATCTCAATGCAAAATAAAGACCAATGCGGAAAATAAAACAGCACACCGAGATTTACGTGGAAACTCCAATCCAGGAGAAAAACCACGGGACCAACACGCAATAACAATCCACTAAGAATAGAAGAATAACAAGGTGATTACCGACTCCACGGACTCAACCCCTCCTTCAGCTTCTTCGGACCTTGCGCTGACCGGTTGGATATCCGCGCAATAACAATCCCTAAGAAAAGAAGAATAACAAGGTGATTACCGTCTCCACGGATTTAACCCCTCCTTCAATTTCTTGGACCTCACGCTCCACCGATTTTGCACGCCCACTGCACACGTTCGAATCCACGAACGCCACTCGAATCCACGAGCACACGTTTCGAATCCACGAAACGCCTTTAGCACACACGAATCCACGATGCCACGTCGAATCCACGACGCAAACTCAGTCGATAAGAATATTGACTTCGATGGTGATCCTTTGCTTAGATTCTCAATGAGGAACCGTAGAAGAAATCTCTAAGCAAAGATTAGATCAATTCGACAAAAGATATGTTCTTGAAAGAACCATCGAATTGACCTAAAAGAGGCTATAAAGAAGAACGATGAAAACCTAGCCTCTAGGGTTGCTCTCAAGAGTTTTATAAAGATCGGCCGTAGCTCCCATGTTTTGAGAAACCCTAAGTGCCTATTTATAGTTAGAAACCTTTGGAAAGAGTGATAAGAATCAAAAACTTACTTATCTGGAAATTTTCAGGATGGCGATCCGGATCGGATTTACTGCGATCCGGATCGTCGTAACGAGATTGACGATTCCAGAAAACCAAGGGTTCGGGATCCGGATCGCATTGCCCGATCCGGATCGTTCATACAATCAGAAAACATAACATTCGGGATCCGGATCGGAAATTGCATGGATCCGGATCGAAGTCTTGTATGAAGCAACAACCTTCGGGATCCGGATCGTTGGCTCTGATCCGGATCCTGAACATGTACCGACACCAGTTTTTGATTATTATGCAATTAAAAGTTCATCCAAGTGTTTTCTACACTATAAGAAGTATTCGGATCACCACAATTATTTAGTTAAACATACCTGATCCTCATTGAATACTTTCTTCTTGAGATTGATGTAACTGATCCACAATTCTTCAACTTCAAGCTTCAAGACTCAAGACACTGAGTGTCAACTTGAGCTCTTGTTGAATCTTCTCTAAGTCTTTGAATGCTGATTGACCAATTTGATCCCTTTAGTACTCCGACTCAACTCACTGACTTGACTCACGAAAATATGCCATACCAAAAAGCCGTAACACGGCCCAACCTGTAGCCGCCCGATTGTTCCAGGGCGCCCGAATAAGTTGGGCCAAAAGCCCAATGACTTGTTTTTTTGGCTTTTCCCGGGTGAGGCCTATAAATAGGCCTCTTGGGCCTCGCCTGGAGCTTTTTCCCGAGGGATTCTCCACTTGTGTTCTTCACCAAAGTTGTTTCTCTCCCTCTGGTGCATCTTTTAGCGGAAGCTCAGGATTTTTGGAGGCCGCAACGACGGCGACTTCTGCATCGGGTGCGGAGCGACGATTACTGTTGGAGTCCCTTTTCCGTCGCAGTTTAGTCTGGGAGGTCTACCGGGCTACCCCGATGTTATTTTGGACGATTTCTATGGTGACGGTTTCGTAAGAGGTAAATCTACATTTTCCGTGTTGGACACTTTTCTGGATCCGAGCTTTTCTTAGGGTTCTGGTACATTTTTAACCCCCTTTGCGACTGTTGGTTAAATTGGACAGCACCTTCTTGTCGGATTTTTATCTCCTCATCTGGACATCGGAATTCGACGTTTCAGGACTCTATCGACATCTACTCTTCGCGAGGATCGCCGTCATATTTTTATTGGAATTTTTGGAGGAGGTTTTTTAGGTGAAAATTTCGTGTTAATGGGACTGTTCACCACAGATTTTGGGAATGTGGAATTTTGTGGATTAAAGTGTAATTTTGGTGTATGTTTGTACCCCAGGTTTGTGAGCACTTCTACCGTGTTGTTGGCTTGGTGGGATTTGTGATTTGACTGTTTTTGGCTTTCTCAGCTGTACGATTCCGGGCAGTTAGCACTTTCAGGTGGGTGACCTTGCTTCCAAGAACTCTGGACTGTTGTGTACTAATTTTATGTGTGTAGGATCATGCATGTTAGAAATTGGAGTAATAGCTGTGTAAAACTGTATGTTGTATCTTGTATATCAGTTGTTGAATCTTTTGATTCCTACTTTATGTTAAGTAGTGAAATCTTGGAACTTGACCTAGCACCCCTGTCATATGCATCTTGTTCAGCCAGTCTGTAGAAAACTCCAACTTGGGCTAGGTTTTTTTTGCTCTAGACATTCCACATCACGATACTTCATTTCACTATGGACTTAGCTTTTCCTCGCCCGAGTTGTGGGCCGAGAGGTCGGGTGGTTGTGGGATGCATTTGCACTCGTGTCTGGGGACCGAGTGGAGTTGATAGCAGTCTGTAGATCTGATTCTTTGGGAGAGTGATAGTGATGGTGGATCTGTTCTTGGAAGCTGTCAGAGTGCAGTGAGTCTCAGTTGTGTAGATTCCAGCCATGAGTGAGTCAGTGATTTGTTGTTAGCCGATCTGTTGATCGAGGATTTGGATCATAGCCTGCATGAGCCACATTTGAGCTTTACAGAGATACTTTACAGAGATACTTCTATGGGTTACTTTGACTCGAGCGGGTCGCTCCCCTCTAGTGCCACTCCGGAGTAGGCGAGACCGGTTGTTATACCGGCGTGAGTTTGAGATGTTCTTCGCGACTTGTTGTTGCATTTGTCCCTCTGGCTGTGCTTTTGTTGGCAGCCATGGACGTCCTACGTAAGTCCGCTCCTCCGGGACGTAACGGCAGTAGGTTAGCGCAGGTTTGACTGGACCCGATGAGGCAGTCAGTTTTAGATTGGGTGATCAGGGAGGAGAGTTAGTTGTGGCATCATGTCTTTCTGTTCCACTTTTGAGCATCTAGTTAGAGGCATAGTAGCTGTAGAGTTACTTTTCCCCAGCTTTCCATACAGCACTGCATATGTTACTTTTGCCTCTGGTAGACTTAGTGGGCAGACCGTCGGGCTTGTTGGCGGCACCCACTGAGAACTACTGTGGGATGTAGTTCTCACCCCCGTGTGGTGTCTTCTCCCCAGGGACTTCTGCTCCGGTCCTCAGCTCCTGTTGCTGATCCAGCTCCTTCAGACCGAGGTAAGGGAGTCACGAGATAGTTCCCTTCCTGTCATCTTCATTTGTGAGTAGATGTACCCTGTCTATTTTGGTGTGTGCTATGTCGAGTGACTTTGTAGTGAGGTTTTGAGTTGTACCTTTCTTTCCTGCTTTTCTGAGAGACTCTTGTGTTCTGGTGAGGTTGGTCTGTATTTTGTGAGTTGTATTTTATTTTTATGTATTTTATTCCAGCTTTTCTTTTTCAGCTCTGATATCTGCTAGTGTAGATGTTTCTTTGCAGGTTAGTCGCTACGCCTATACGGGGCTTCCCGTATGGGCGGCGGATCTGTTGGCGAGCCGGGCGCAGTATCGCCCCGGGGGCGGACAG
>CM055067.1:39076861-39133068 GCA_029204045.2 Tillandsia leiboldiana | reverse complement strand
GACCTTCGCGGCCTCCGGTAGGGCCAGACTGTTGGGCTCCATCGGTCCTCCCTCATGCGACAGCCGGGAGCGAGCTCCCCCCGGCGGCCGAGGGCGGCAGGTCGAGTTTATGCGCTCAGGTAGAGGATGCTACAGCAGCAGAGCATGTCGTCGCAGGATTATTTTGATTTCTGCAGTTCGTACTCGTACTCTCTTTGATACCGGGCAGCGCATTCGTTTATCAGTAGAGCATTGCATCCATTCATGGTATAGAGGTAGTTTCTTTAGCGCATGCATTAGAGGTTCAATACCAGATCATGTCTTGCATGTCGAGGAGTATTGTAGGGATTGCCCTGGTGCAGTTGGGATCCTGGATTTTGCCGGCAGACGTGTTGTCTTGCGGCAGCTCCAGGATTTCGACGGTCGTGCTCGGTATGGATTGGTTGTGAGGTACTATGTATTATAGACTGCAGAAAGAGAGGTACGGTGACCTCAGCGAGCCTGGACAGGAGGAGTTTGTTTCAGAGAGGCTCCAGAGCACCTTCTGTGCGATGATGTTTCTTCGGCGAGGGCTAGGCGGATGATTAGTAGGGCTGCACGCTTTCTTAGCGACGATTGTGGAGGGTGCCTACGGCGGCACTGGGACTCGAGGATATTCTGTTGTGTCCGCGAGTTCCCAGATGTGTTTCCCTGAGTTGACGACTATGCCGCCGGAGAGGGAGGTGGAGTTTGTAATTGATGTGGTACCGGGAACCGCACAATCTCAAAGGCGCCTTATAGGATGGCACCTGCCGAGTTGAGGGAGTTGAAGGCCCAGCTTTAGGATCTTAATGCGACAGGGGCTTTGTCAGGCCTAGTGTTTCTCCGTGGGGAGCGCCAGTTTTATTTGTGAAGAAGAAGGATGGGTCGCTTCGTTTGTGTGTGGATTATCGGGAGTTGAATAAAGTGGACCATCCGGAACAAGTATCCCCTACCCCGGATAGATGATTTATTTGAATTCAGTTGCAGGGAGCCACAGTGTTTCGAAGATTGATCTTCAGTCAGGTTACCACCAGTTAAGGGTGAGGGCCGAGGACATCCCCAAGACGGCTTTTCGATCCCGGTATGGGCATTAGAGTTTACGGTTATGCCATTTGGTTTGACTAATGCCCCAGCTGCATTCATGGATTTGATGAACCGGGTATTTCAGCCGTACTTGGACCTGTTTGTGGTTGTGTTCATTGATGACATCTTGATCTACTCCCGGAGCGATGTGGATCATAAGGAGCACTTGAGGATAGTGCTGCAGCTTCTACATGAGAAGAAGCTGTATGCCAAGCTCAAGAAGTGCGAGTTCTGGCTTCGGGAGGTTGCATTTTTGGGCCACATGGTATCAGCCGCAGGAGTGGCCGTTGACCCGACGAAGATCGACACAGTTCGGGATTGGCCGAGACCGACGACGGTTACGGAGGTCCGGAGCTTTCTGGGCTTGGCTGGCCACTAACGTCGGTTCGTAGAGGGCTTTGCGAAGCTCTCTACTCCCCTGACCTGTTTGACTAGGAAGGGGATGAGGTTTATTTGGACTGAGCAGTGTCAGCAGAGTTTTGAGGAGCTGAAGAGGAGACTGATTTCAGCGCCAGTTCTTACACTGCCAGTGATTGGGAGATGGCTACGTGATTTACAGTGACGCCTCGCACAGCGGTTTGGGTTGTGTCTTGATGCAGCATGGGAGGATAATTGCTTATGCTTCACGGCAATTAAAGGATTATGAGAAGAATTACCCTACTCATGATTTAGAGCTGGCAGCTGTGGTGTTTGCATTGAAGCTGTGGCGGCATTACCTCTTCGGTGAGCATTGTGAGATCTACACGGATCATAAGAGCTTAAAGTATCTGTTTACTCAAAGGAGCTGAAACCTGAGGCAACGCCGGTGGTTGGAGTTACTGAAGGACTACGATGTGAGTATCCTCTATCATCCCGGCAAGGCCAATGTGGTAGCAGATGCTTTGAGTCGGAGGTCAGTGCAGAGCTTGAGCATGTTGGTCACACAGCAGGCCCCACTGATTGAGCAGTTGAGGCGACTCCAGATTGAGGTTGTATCCCCTGGGGTCTCTGCTAGACTGATGTCTATGGTCTTGCAGCCCACTCTGTTGGACAGGATTGAGGGAGACGCAGAGTGAGGACCCCCACTTGGAGAGGATCAGATCCCAGATACATGCAGATCAGATAGGGGATTTTTCAGTGGATAGCTCGGGAAGTACTGCGGTACAGGGACCGAGTTTGTGTGCCTTCGGATCCTGAGATCAGAGACCAGATTCTGAGAGAGGCCCATTATACACCTTATACCATTCATCCTGGTGGTACTAAGATGTATAAGGACCTCAAGAAACATTTTTGGTGGTCCGGAATGAAGCGGGACCATTGGAAGATTTGTGGGCTCACTGTTTAACTTGCCAGCAAGTGAAAGCAGAGCACCGGGTTCCTGCTGGCAAGTTACAAAGTCTTCCAATTCCCGAGTGGAAGTGGGACCACATCACCATGGACTTTGTTACAGGGCTGCCGAGAGCGCAGAGTGGAGCCGACGCGATTTGGGTTATTGTAGATAGACTCACCAAGTCTGCACACTTCTTGCCTGTTCAGATGACTTGGTCATTGGAGCGTCTGGCACAGTTGTATTTGGACGAGATAGTGAGGCTGCACGGTGTACCGGCGTCGATTGTTTCAGATCGGGATCCGAGGTTTGTGTCACGATTCTGGAGGAGTTTACAGTCAGCTTTGGGACCCAGCTCAGTTTCAGCACTGCTTTCCACCCACAGACTGATGGCCAGTCTGAGCGCACTATACAGACCCTCGAGGATATGCTGAGAGCGTGCGTTATGGATTTGGAGGGGGGTGGTACCGACACTTATCTTTGGTTGAGTTTGCGTACAACAACAGCTATCAGGCGAGCATTCTAGATGGCTCCGTTTGAGGCGTTGTATGGACGCAAGTGTCGGTCACCCTTGTATTGGAGTGACGTGGGTGAGAGGAGGACTTTGGGACCAGATCTTCTTTTGGAGGCTGAGGAGAAAGTCAGAGTTGTTCGTCGACACCTTGAGGTAGCCCAGAGTCGTCAGAGGAGTTATGCAGGACACTCGTCGGCGAGACCTAGAGTTTCAGATTGGTGACCATGTATTCTTGAAGGTCTCGCCTTCGAAAGGGGTCCGGAGATTTGGAGTGCGTGGGAAGCTCAGTCCCCGCTTTATTGGACCCTTTGAGGTACTTGAGAGGGTAGGCCCTGTGGCGTATAAGTTGCTCTTCCTCCACTCCTGGCGGGAGTACATGATGTTTTCCACGTCTCAGCTCTGAGGAGATATGTGTTTGATCCGTCGCACATGATTGGCTTCACCTCTCTGGAGATCGGCAAGGACCTGGTTTATGAGGAGCGCCCGTTGCGGATTCTTGCTCGTGAGGTGAGGGAATTGCGCAACCGAGCCATCCCGTATGTGAAGATCTTATGGAGCAATCACGAAGAGCGAGAGGCTACTTGGGAGCTAGAGACAGAGATGAGATCTGCCTACCCTTTTCTGTTCGAGACTACTGGTTGAGGTACGCCTGTTCTACCTTACTTTGTTTCGAGGACGAAACTTCCTTTTAGTGGGGGAGGATGTAGTGGCAAAGATTCCCATGCAACGTTCTTCCGATGAATCCATTGTTGGAGCACCTAGTGTTGGTGTATCTGGCCCATGGTGCATCAATGGGATGCCACAGATGGACCCTTTGAGATATTTTAGCTGTGTTGGCCTTCGGCTAGGTTTGCCAAAATTTCGGAAAAGAATTAGGCCCAACAGAGGTCGGAAATGGATTCAGCACGGAAAAACGCTTGAAAACGGCTATTTGCTTGTTGGATTCTGAGTCCGGATGCCCAAAAACGGACTCCCGGAAGTTTTCAGTAGGTTTTGGTGCATGGGAGGGGTCGTAGACCGCCGGCATGCCACGTGGCGGCCTATCATTGGCCGGTTTACGGCGCGCGGTCCACAGAGCAGCGCGGCGGGGTGCACAGACCCGGCGCAGGGACACGTGGCACCGCCTGATTGGCGGGCGCAAGGCGCGCGGTCTACCGGGTGAGCGCGGCGGTGCATGGACCAAGGCGGGGGCACGTGGCAGCCTCCGGTTGGTCGGTGCACGCGGCGCGGTCCACGGAATTCCGAAGTGGAATGTGTGGACCGGCCGGCGGGTCAACCGGGTGGCCACGCGTCGCCCGCTGGTTGGCGGGCGCCTACCGCCTTACTGTGCGGAGGCGGGCCACGTGGCGGCACCAGGAGGATTCGGGCGTGAACAGTGTTGGGCCGGCCCAACACTGTAGCCGCCCGATTGTTCCGGGCGCCCGAAAGTTGGGCCCAAAAGCCCAATGACTTGTTTTTTTGGCTTTTTCCGGGTGAGGCCTATAAATAGGCCTCTTGGGCCTCGCCTTGGAGTCTTTTCCCGAGGGTTTCTCCACTTGTGTTCTTCACCAAAGTTGTTTCTCTCCCTCTTGTGCATCTTTTGGCGGAAGCTCAGGATTTTTGGAGGCCGCGACGACGGCGACTTCTGCATCGGGGTGCGGAGCGACGATTTACTGTTGGAGTCCCTTTTCCGTCGCAGTTTAGTCTGGGAGGTCTACCGGGCTACCCCGACGTTATTTTTGGACGATTTCTGTCGTGGCGGTTTCGTAAGAGGTAAATCTACATTTTCCGTGTTGGACACTTTTTCTGGATCCGAGCTTTTCTTAGGGTTATGGGTACATTTTTAACCCCTTTTGCGACTGTTGGTTAAATTGGACAGCACCTTCTTGTCGGATTTTTATCTTCTCATCCGGACATCGGAATTCAACGTTTCAGGACTCTATCGACATCTACTCTTCGCGAGGATCGCCGTCATATTTTTATTGGAATTTTTGGAGGAGGTTTTTCAGGTGAAAATTTCGTGTTAATGGGACTGTTCACCACAGATTTTGGGAATGTGGAATTTTTGTGGATTAAAGTGTAATTTTGGTGTATGTTTGTACCCAGGAGGTTGTGAGCACTTCTACCGTGTTGTTGGCTTGGTGGGATTTGTGATTTGACTGTTTTGGGCTTTCTCAGCTGTACGATTTCGGGCAGTTAGCACTTTCAGGTGGGTGACCTTGCTTCCAAGAACTCTGGACTGTGTACTAATTCTATGTGTGTAGGATCATGCATGTTAGAAATTGGAGTAATAGCTTGTGTAAAACTGTATGTTGTATCTTGTATATCAGTTGTTGAATCTTTTGATTCCTACTTTATGTTAAGTAGTGAAATCTTGGAACTTGACCTAGCACCCCTGTCATATGCATCTTGTTCAGCCAGTCTGTAGAAAACTCCAACTTGGGCTATGTTTTTATTGCTCTAGACATTCCACATCACGATACTTCATTTCACTATGGACTTAGCTTTTCCTCGCCCGAGTTGTGGGCCGAGAGGTCGGGTGGTTGTGGGATGCATTTGCACTCGTGTCTGGGGACCGAGTGGAGTTGATAGCAGTCTGTAGATCTGATTTCTTTGGGAGAGTGATAGTGATGGTGGATCTGGGTTCTTGGAAGCTGTCAGAGTGACAGTGAGTCTCAGCTGTGTAGATTCCAGCCAGTGAGTAAGTCAGTGATTTGTTTGTTAGCCGATCTTGTTGATCGAGGATTTGGATCATAGCCTGCATGAGCCACATTTGAGCTTTACAGAGATACTTTACAGAGATACTTGTTATGGGTTACTTTGACTCGAGCGGGTCGCTCCCCTCGAGTGCCACTCCGGAGTAGGCGAGACCGGGTTGTTATACCGGCGTGAGTTTGAGATGTTCTTTCGCGACTTGTTGTTGCACTTGTCCCTCTGGCTGTGCTTTTGTTGGCAGCCATGGACGTCCTACGTAAGTCCGCTCCTCCGGGACGTAACGGCAGTAGGTTGGCGCAGGTTTGACTGGACCCGATGAGGCAGTCAGTTTAGATTGGGTGATCAGGGAGGAGAGTTAGTTGTGGCATCATGTCTTTCTGTTCCACTTTTGAGCATCTAGTTAGAGGCATAGTAGCTGTAGAGTTACTTTTCCCAGCTTTCCATACAGCACTGCATATGTTACTTTTTGCCTCTGGTAGACTTAGTGGGCAGACCGTCGGGCTTGTTGGCGGCACCCACTGAGAACTACTGTGGGATGTAGTTCTCACACCCGTCGTGGTGTCTTCTCCCCAGGGACTTCTGCTCCGGTTCCTGCAGCTCCTGTTGCTGATCCAGCTCCTTCAGACCGAGGTAAGGGAGTCGCGAGATAGTTCCCTTCCTGTCATCTTCAGTGTGTGAGTAGATGTACCCCTATACTATTTTGGTGTGTGCTATGTCGAGTGACTTTGTAGTGAGGTTTTGAGTTGTACCTTTCTTTCCTGCTTTTCTGAGAGACTCTTGTGTTCTGGTGAGGTTGGTCTGTATGTTTGTGAGTTGTAGTTTTATTTTATGTATTTTATTCCAGCTTTTTCTCTTTCAGCTCTGATATCTGCTAGTGTAGATGTTTCTTTGCAGGTTAGTCGCTACGCCTATACGGGGCTTCCCGTATGGGCGGCGGATCTGTTGGCGAGCCGGGGCGCAGTATCGCCCCCGGGGCGTGACAATAGCGCAAAAATATATATATATATATATATATATATATATATATATATATATATATATATATATATATATATATATATATATATATATATATATATATATATATATATATATATATATATATATATATATATATATATATATATATATATATATATTTTGAAAGGAACCTCCCGTCGGTCACGTGCACAGACCCGCCACATACGTTAGCGTTCTCGGTGTTGCTAACTGGATCCCCCGGACGTATGCACGGCGTACAAAAACCACAACTGTGCTTTTACCACACCAGTCAAGATGAAGACTAAAAGAAGGACTATTAAACATTCAACCATCACATTGACCAACGAAAGTTTGGAAGGATAAAGCCACGGGTTTGGAAAACGGCGTCCACACGACACCTGGTTTTTAAAACATTTTCGCAATCTCTTTTCCGAACGGCATTACAATTTTGAAAGGATAAAACCACGGATTTGCAAAACGGTGTCCACACGACACCCAGTTTTTAAATCGATTTCACAATCTCTTTTCTGTATTTTAAAACGGTCGTCCATAACGCATAACTAAGTGCATAAGTAAAACCGGTCAACCACAATGTCACAAGTCCATCCCAACATCCACACCGTCCACGAAAAATAGAGTCACAAGCACAAAGTCTAACCAACTGAAATAACAACTAAGTAAAAGGGAAAAAGTCACCAGCCAAGAAAAAGGCTAAATCCTTCTGGTCGCAGCCTCACCGTCGTCTCGGGTCCCACCCCTGACTGAACCTGTCACAGTGTGGGAAGTCAGTGACACGAAGAAAAAAGAGTAATGTAAAGAGTGCAAGATGCTAAACACAACTAAGAGTATCGCAAACCGAAAGATCGGAGCATCCCCACTCCCCCTCATGTAGTCAATCGCAACCCCCTGTAAAAAGAACTGAGCACCTGCCTCAGCAATGCGCAACGCTCTGAGCACCTACCTCAGAAATACGCACCGCTCTGAGCACCTACCTCAGAAATATGCACTGCTCTGAGCACCTACCTCAGAGCTACACCACTCTCACCTTGGTGCCTTTAACCCCCAACCTACAGGGGCCCCCACTACGTCAGCTTGTGGGGTTCACGGGTCAACATACCACCTCTCCAGAAAAGTACACCAGTGCGGTGGCCAAACCGCTGGTGTGCGTGAAGCAACCATGAGCATAATAACCATAATAAAACGAGTGTCCACCTGCGACATCGTTGCTCCAATGAAGTATAAGTGCCGATACACGTGCAGAACATGGGGTTAGTCATCAACTCATATTATCCCTTACTACGATAAACATAACAGTAACCATCTGTACAATAAGGATGTTCTAAGGGTGTACCCACCTCAAGATGCCTCGACCGGAACCCTCAGAAATGACTTGCGTCCTCGCACGACTCCCGAACCTAGAAAGAAAAACCCCAACAAAAACATAACATCAATATGCTAAACCGTGTCTTGCGAAAAACCGTAGCCCCGAACTCTATCCAGAAAAAGACAGAGAACACCAAGACCCGCCCAGACGCGGCGCAAGAACAGCATGGCGCAAAGAAAACGCGGCGCGGCGGCGCGGCGCATGCGGAGCAGCCCCGCGCGGGCACCAGCCCCGCGCGGCGGCGCGGCGCATGCGGAGCAGCCCCGCGCGGGCACCAGCCCCGCGCGGCGCGCTGCATGCGGAGCGGCCCCGCGCGGCGCGCTGCATGCGGAGCGGCCCCGCGCGGGCACCAGCCCCGCGCGAGCGCGCTGCATGCAGAGCAGCCCCGCGCGGGCTCCATCCCCGCGTGGGTGCACGCTACGGCGGTGCGGCACTGCGCGGGCACCAGCCCCGCGCGGGCGCGCTGCATGCAGAGCAGCCCCGCGCGGCGCGCTGCATGCGGAGTAGCCCCGTACGGGTGCGCGCTGCGGCGGTGCGGCAGCGGCTTCCCCGCGTGGCACAACCCCGCGGGGGCGCGCAAGGAGCGTGGCAGCAGCGGCTACCCCGCGCGGGCGCACTGGCGGCGCGGCAGCAGCCCCGCGCGGGTTGCCTAACCGCGCGGGCGCTCGCAGCGCGGCAGCCACAGCTGCCCCGCGCGGGCGCGTGCGGTGGTTGCAGCCGCGCGGGGTTCCTGTCCCCACGCGGCTGCAAGCCACGCGGCGCAACGCTTCTGCCCGCACGCGGCGCGATGCGCGGCCCTTCAGCGGCGCGTAGGTAGCGCACGCCTCAGCCGCGCGGCGGTAGCGAGGCGGCGGCGCGGCTGCGGCTAGGGCATCCTAGCATCGCCCAAACGTCAAGACCGAAAACGCAAAACCCAAAACCTAAAACACGAAACGACGAAAACGCGGGAGAGATAAACGCCGCTAACCTTGCTCTAACGGAGAAGAGGCCCCGATCTCGTTCCTCGCGGTAGTGAGAATCCGGATCCGCTCCCCGTTGACGGTGACGTTTCGTTCCCGGCCTCCGGCACGTTGATGGAAGAACCGATCTCTTTTTCTCTTTTTTCTTTCTCCCCTCCCCGAACTAGGGTTAGCCGTTCTTGAGAAAATAATAAATAATTAAATAAAACATTATCTTCTTCTACGTACGAATCCCAAAATTCCGATAAAAGGGACTCTCCAACCAACTTCTTGATAAGAGTGCCACCTAACCCACATTCTAAAACAACCCGCGCGGATTTTGATGCACCAGGGTCTTAACGGGTTCGACTTATCCTATCGTACCCGTTAACACAAAAGACTCATTCCGGGAGATCCGTAAGTCGGATTTCATATTACTCCACAGCACTTTCACATAGGGTATGATCCAGTTGCGCAACTTTTGTTTTCTCGTGCCGAGATCCGTACCGGTGTTTTGTCAATGCTCAAGTCCTCTCAAACCGAACCGTTTAATCCCCTTGGATGCGATACCCGGAGCTACACGTGCTCCCCTACCTGAAACTCCAAGTCACGTCCTCTTCGGTCTGCATACCTTTTTTGCCGACTCTAGGCGGTCAACAACCGCTGCTTGATAAGGCACACCTTTGCCTCGGCCTCCTCCACTAAGTCCGGACCCAAGAACTTCCGCTTCCCTAAGTCATCCCAACAAATAGGAGATCGACATCGACGCCCATACAAGGCTTCGTACGCCGCCATCTGAATGCTAGCCCGGTAGCTGTTGTTGTAGGCAAACTCCACCAGAGAAAGATAACGAGACCAACCCTCGCCCAAGTCGAGTATGCGTGCTCGGAGCATGTCCTCGAGAATTTGGATCACCCGTTCTGATTGTCCGTCGGTCTGGGGGTGGAAAGCCGTGCCGAACTGTAGTTTGGTCCCAAAGCCTGCTGCAAACTCTGCCAAAAGTTCGACATAAATCGAGTGTCTCTATCCGAGGTAATCGATGCCGGCACCCCATGCAATCTCACAACCGCGTTTATGCAGACTTGCGCCAAACGGTCTCGAGTCCACGTCGTAACCTTGCTGTGATCGCGAAAAACCAGTGACGAAATCCGTGGTGATCCGCTCCAATTTCCACTCTGGCACTGGTAAAGGTTGCAGTTTCCCCGCCGGGCGTTGATGTTCGGCCTTTTCCTGTTGACAGTCTGCCACGAACCGCGTTACGTCCTCCTTCAGCTTAGGCCACCAAAAAGTCTGCTTAAGGTATTTGTATATTTTTGTGCCACCAGGATGCGCCGCATAGGGAGCATAGTGCGCCCCTGACAATATCTCATCCTTCAAATCCGGCAGGTCGGGTACACAAATACGCCCTCGGAACCGTATTGCATAGTCTGTACCAATCAACAAGTCGCCTTCTTGGTCTGAAGAAATCTTGTCCCGCACGAGCAGCAATTGAGCGTCCGTCATTTGACCCTCCAGGATTTTCTCAAACAAGGTAGGCTTGACTACAAGGGACAAAAGTTGAGTACAGTGCCCTCTGGTACAATCCTCAAAACTCAATTGTGAGAAGTCTGCGATTGACCTGTCCTGCTGAGTAATCGCGCTCACCGATAACTCCTCTGACTGACCCTTCCTGCTCAAGGCATCGGCTACTACATTTCCCTTTCCGGGATGTTATTGAATGGACAAATCGTAGTCCTTCAACAACTCCAACCAACATCTCTGTCATAAGTTCAATTCCTTCAATTCCGCGAAAGCCATTCTGTACGGTGCCTTTGTGATAGGTTGCGTGCCCTAAAGAAGCTTGATAGGGAAATCAATCTCTCGCTCGGGGCATTCCCGGGAGTTCGGTTGGAAAAACGTCTGGAAAATCCCTTAAAATCGGGGTGTCCGCTGGCTGTGCTGAAGACCGAGAGATCAAAACCATTGAAGCTATGAATACCATACGTTTTCCCTCCACCAGTCTTCTTGCTCGTGATGCAGAAAAGAAAGATGAGAAAGGAGTACTCCTATATGCTAAACCTACGGGTTCCGAGATGCCAGGTTCCTGAGGACGCACCTGGCGCCTCTCGCAAACGATTACCGCCTGGTGTTTAGTAAGCCAAACCAACCCGAGTACTACGTCGGAATCCCCTAGCGGGATTTCCGCCAGTTCCAGGGGTATAAAGGCCTGCCCAACCTTACCGGGCAGGAAGGGACAAAGCTTCCTGCCACGAAGGGTTGCCCAGGGTCTGAACGAACCCGTTACTACGAGGGGTGTCAAACACGGCCCTACCTAGAAAAAGAGAACTAAGGGTTGATTAATACTTGCTACTACATCCTCCGGGCAGCCCGTCTCCAGCTGAGCCGTCGCGTAAATCCTCCCGCGGGGCGATGGCGGCGCCTTTCTCCACGTGTCGTGATGCTGATGGTACTGTTCCCAAGTTCAGGGGGCAGTTGGAGCGGAAGTGCCCCAGCTTGCCATAATGGAAACAATGGTCGTGCCTCCAGGAACGCTCAATCACCCGGTGTGCTCCTCCGCAGATGATGCAAGGTCGGTCCCTCGGCCCCTGTCCTCCCGTCGGCATGCTCCTGGTTCCTTGCTGCGTCCTTGGGTGCTTGGGTAGTCGGCTCCCATGGTGAAGGCCATCCGCAGGATCATACTGCGGTTGTTTCTTGTCCCGATGATGCTCATAGCCCTCCCGCCGAGCACGGATGTTGGCCAAATCTTGCTCCACTAAAATGGCCCTGTCAACCACCTCTTGAAAGGTGGGCAGTCCTGGTGTTGGTACTAACTGAAAGGTGTCGCTCCGTGGACCTTTTTCATAGGGGCGGGCCATTTACTCTGCATACATAGAAACCAAGTCAACTCTAGACCTAACTGATCTAGCTCCATGACCTAAATTCAACCAGGGACTCTATCCCCCCCCCCCCCCCCCCCCCCAACACTCGCGCTCTACGCCCCTAGCCTTTGATTATTTCATAGGTCAGCCGCAAGTGACAATGTGTTCCGTGGATATTGGACAATAACTACCGTGGTTAAAGTTGTTTTGCTCTGATACCATCTTAATCTGTCACGCCCCGGGGGTTTAATGAAGCAGAAAATAGCGCAATAATTTATTTTTTTTTATTTTTTATTTTTTTTGAAATGAACCTCCTGCCGGTCACGTGCACAAACCCGCCACATACGTTAGCGTTCTCGGTGTTGCTAACTGGATCCCCCTAACGTATGCACGGCATACAAAAACCACAACTGTACTTTAACCACACCAGTCAAGATGAAGACTAAAAGAAGAACTATTAAACATTCAACCATCACATTGACCAACGAAAGTTTGGAAGGATAAAGCCACGGGTTTGGAAAACGGCGTCCACACGACACCTGGTTTTTTAGCTTATGTGCGTGTGATATATTATTGTGGATGTTGGGTTTGAACTGTGTTTTATCGTGGATGAACGTTATTCCCTTACTAGTTGTTGATTTGACCACTCTTTTCAAATCAAGTAAAAAGATTGCGAAAATGTTTAATAAAATTTAGGTGTCGTGTGGGTACCGTTTTACAACCCGTGGATTTATCCTTTCTAAATTTGGTGGCCTTATTAGAAATGTCGATTGGCTACTTTCTACTTTATCTTTCGTACTTAGCTAGTGTGGTTAAAGTGTTATTGTACTTCCCTACGCCGTGCATGCGCAAGGGTCACTCTGCCTGGCTCATCAAGGACTCTCGCGTATGTGGCGGATCTACGCACGTGCCCGGCGGGTGTACTTATAGAAAAAAAAAAAAAAAAAAATGTACACGTTTTCCGCTTATTTTAAACCCCCGAGGCGTGACAATATAGTGGCATTCTAGTAGAATGAAATACTGAACCTCTAGGTGTAATTAACGTGTGATACAATTCTTTTATCATGAGTCCCGACTAGACGAAGGTTATGGAATTGCTCATCAAACCCCACCGTCTGTCATATGTCAAATTTATTTAACTCGAGTTTCTAATATCATAAACCCTTTCCCTTATTTACTCTGCTTTGGCCAAGATCTTCTAAACTGGGTCTCAAACTCCCTTATCTACTAAGGGCGATAGATTCCATATATGTGACGCCCCAACTTCCCAGGGGATCACCCATCCTAGAACTACTCTGGCTCTAGCACGCTCAACCCTCTTAACCTCTTGGGCTTTACTACCACCCAAAATGTTATAGCCAGGTTAAGAGATTTAGTCCTATTATATCATTTTATATATAGGATTAATCTAAATTCTGGGGGTGTCACATTCTTCTCCCCTTAAGTCCTGACGTCCACGTCAGGCTCAAGCACACTCACATGTACCAGGCGATGTGAGACTCGTCTCACTAACCTTAGTCGACCTTGTGGGGAGCTGCACTCCATTCACAACGGTCATTAGCTTGGAAGTCGCGCTCTACCCGCTATATAACCCTAGCCCAGCCGAGACTTATCTCATATTTCCGACTGGTGATTTGCTCTGATACCAACTGTGACGCCCCAACTTTCTAGGGGGTCACCCATTATAGAACTATTCTAGCTCTAGCACGCTCAACCCTCTTAACTTCTTGGGCCTTACTACCACCCAAAATGCTATAATCGGATTAAGAGATTTAGTCCTATTATATTATTTATATATAGGACTATTCAAATTTTGGGGGTGTCACAATATAGGTGCACACCCTAATACTACAACGAACCTACTGCAGCCAACATGCACCGCAAGGACCCAAATATGGTTAGGGACCTAGTGTATATACAGTCAAACTATAGTAACCTCATTGTGAATAGCCGAGGCATCGCAGGTCAAAGGACCAGTCACATTACTGCAACATCGAGTAAGTCACTGACGAGTGAGTAGACATACAAGTGACCTTTTGTGTTGGTCACGCTCGGTACCCTTCTTCTCCAACAACCACTGTACATTCGCTTCAATATCCCCACACTGTTGACTCGATACTCGTCTGCCCTAAAAAGGATGCGACATGTGTACTAATCTCATCAGATCAATCACTGTCTCCGTGATGATCCATTAATCAGAAGCATTTAGGAATTAATCACTAATGATACATGTTTCCAAATTCTCAACTCTTGATAATACGTATCATCATCTTATTAATTTTTTCGACAATTCATGAATACATACACAATATGAATGAAAATAAAAATTCAATTACATTCATAATGTAAAAAGTCAAATACAAATTTATATTTTAGAAAGAATATATGTGTCGGCCTGATTGGTTAAAGGGCATACATCTAACAATCCTCAATAGGCTTATAAAGTTGATGCTTCTTTATCTAAACATTCAATTCCTGCCCACCCTCGGTTAAGGTTTAGGTGTCTTTTCTTGGCTCTTATATCATTTCAGTTCATTCAAATCGGTTGATTAGTTGATAAACTTTCACACCATTTGTCACCTTTTGATTCGGTTCAACCGGTTTGGTCACATCGACTGTACCACTTGTTACGTGGCGATATTTTTGATCTCAACACCCCAAAATTTATCTCGATCATTTAACACGTTTTCCTTCTGCAAAGTTAATATTTCTCGTGGCTAACTGCCCATTGGAGTCGATCATAGCACACAGCCCAAATTCTTAAGATTTTTTTTTGTTGCGAAATTTATATTGCAATTATCCAGGATTTGATCTCCACTTGCTTTACGAACTCTTCAATATGCTCAAATTCGTCTTAGTCGTTTAACACGTTTTTCTTTTGCAAAAAATAATCTTTCTCGTCGTAAACTGAATACGAGAATCGAGCTCACCACTCAAATTTCTATAATTTCTGATAGTGCCTTATAATGTCTCAAATTCCTAAAATTTTTGATAGTACCCTATAATGAATCAAATAAATAGAATTTCCATAGTGCCTTATAATGAATCAAAGAAAAAAAATTTATGTAGAGAGGTAATTTTAATTTTTTCTTATATGTTTTATGGTTAATGCCTCATGTATTTATAGGCTACAAGAATGATATTCATCCTAATCTTACTTTAATTGGATCTCACAAAAATAGATATTTAAACAAAAAATATATTTTTTAAAATTTTTGGATAAAAGTGGTGAATTCTAGCCTTAAGCAAGGTGTTTTCTTTTAGTTTTTTTTTTCTCATGTACATACAATTTTTTTTCTTTTGTTTTTTTTTCTCTTGTACATTACAAAAAAAAAAATTTAAGTGTTTATAAAATGACATTGGTCTCTTCTATAAGATGACTTTCTTATTCGATTATATTCAGAATAGAGTTGAAAAGATAAATTTATAAGAAAAGAATTCAATTTTTCTTTTTTTTTTTTAATCAGCCGAAGGCTAAATTATAATACATGAGACTGATTAGAAACTAAATTTAGTATTGGCCAGTTGAAATGGGCCTCTTAATTTCGTGTTGTATTTTACTCACGCCCACGCAACTTCTATCTTTTTATTTAAATTTCTATTCTCGCTTAAATTCAAAATTTCACCAAATTTAATAACTCTCTCTATATATATAGCTAGTGGACTAGTAGTTGTGGACTTGCTAGGGCAGTGTTTGGCTTGAAAATAAGGTCTAAAATAATATTTTATTTTAGTCTTATTTTTCAAATACGTTTGATTTGGATGGAAATAATAGTTTTCGTCTTTTTGAAATAAGCTGGTATAAATCTTCCAGTTTTTTCTCTGGAACAAGTTTGTTTCCATTTGAGAATCAACTTAATTAAAATAAATATAATTTTAATTATTATATTAACTCTTTAATTAATTTAATATTTTTACTAATTTAATTATTTTATTAACTAATTATTTAACTATTAGATAATTAACTAATTAATTTATTAAATTATTTGTAGTTGAAATATTTATTAATAATACTTATTATTGTTAATTATTTTATTAAATAATATTTAAGGTTGTCTAGCAATAATTAATTAAATAAATTAAATTATTATTTAATTAATATTTTTATATTAATTAATTATATAAAATATTATTATTTTAAAATTATAATTACTCTTATTCTCACTATCTCAATCTAACTATCCAAACACTATTTTTCTTATTTCCAGAAACAATTCAATTTTCATCTAAACACAAAATTAATTTTATTCCTATTTGTTCTTGAATTTATATTTATCTCTGAAATACGCAGTTCTAACTTATATCTGATCCAAACGTAGCCGTAAAGTTTTTTTTATTAAAAGGTTAGCAAACAAGTATAGAACTTATCTAAAATATGAGAAGTTTCTACTTGGCTACTTAATATTTTAAAATTTTAATTTTATTATCTAAATTTTTATTTTCTTTTATTTGAATCAATCGTTGATTATATTGATTTTTATAATTCAATCTAATTACTTATTTTAATGAAGTCAAAGTGAATTCAAAATTTGAAATCAAAATTTCATTGGCGGACTAAAATCAAATAAATAAAAAATTTGGATCATTAAATTAAATTTTATAAAGATTAATAGTTAAATTAAAATATTCCAATATTCAGATAAATTTATTACATTTTTTCTCCACTATAGAGTAAAAAAGAAAAGAAAAAAAAAAAAAAAAAAAAGCTGTGCAATTTAAATTAACAATAACTCCTACAAAAGGTACTAAATGAACTGACTAAAAATAACTCCATAATTAAATTACTAAAGTTATGCAAATAATATTTTAAAATTTTAATTTTATTATCTAATTTTTTATTTTTTTTATTTGAATCAATCAACGATATATTAATTTTTAAAATTTAAACTAATTACTCATTTTAATGAAGTCAAAGTGAATTCAAAATTTGAAATCAAAATTTTATTGGCGGACTAAAATCAAATGAATAAAAAATTTGGATAATTAAATTAAAATTTTTAAAGATTAATAACTAAATTAAAATAGTCCAAAATTCAAATAAATTTATTACATTTTTACTCTACAATAAAGTAAAAAAAAAAAAAAAAAAACTATGCAATTTAAATTAACAATAAGTCCTACAAAAGATACTAAATGAACTGGCTAAAAATAACTCCATAATTAAATTACTAAAGTTAGGCAAATAAGAAAAAATTAAAATGAAGGCTGTCGATAAAAAAATGGTAAGGGTGTGGTGATTTCAAAATCGTCTATAGTTGAGAGGTTTTTATGCATTTCTACCGAAACTGGGAAAGAGTCTCGTCGGTATTCAAGTAATAATATGAACACTATTCAAACGTACAGCTCAAGTGATAATAAGGTATTAGCTCAACTACACGAACCAACTCCCATTACTCCCCGCAGCTGTTCTCTCTGTTTTTTTTTTTTTTTTAAATACTCCTCACTCCTCTTCAACCTTCTCGCCCTTCATTAGTTCCCTCCAAAAATACTAAAATAAAAAAACACCATCATTTTCAATTCTGTGTTGTAATGGCCGGTCGAATTCTCCCCAAAGAGCTCCACATCGAGGCGATACAAACGGCGATGCCGCGGCGAGTGACGGAGCCCGGGCGGCGTCCCCGCCGCATCGCCGCTACCAACGCCAACGCCTACGCCAACCTGCTCTTTCAGAGCCGGTTCCGGATCATACTTTACTACAGAAGCGCCGGGAAGGAGGAGTCGGCGTGGACGGTGGCGGCGTGGATGAGAGAGTCGCTGAGCGCGGCGCTGGCGGAGAGGCCGGAGCTCGCGGGCCGGCTTCGGAGAGCAGTCGGAGAGGGAGGGTGGGAGGTGAAGCCCAACGACGCCGGGGTTCGGCTCGTGCAGGCCGCGGTTGCGGAGGTCAGCATGGCAGAATTCCTGGAGGCCGCCGCAGCGACGGCGGCGGCAGACAAGGAAGTGCCATTGGCGTACTGGATGGACGTAGACGGAGAGAATCCTGACTTCTCTGCTTTATTTTATGTGCAGGTGAGTACCGACCAATATAAATATAAATATTAAAATTACTGTTCACATCTCGAGATCAAATTAGCGGTTTTTTTAAAATAATTTTTTAAAATTTTATAATTTGTAAAACTAATTCTATTTTTATAATATTAACTCTACATAAGATAAGTATTTTTATTCACGACCTTCTTAGGCGGTGAATGATTCACGGTCTTCTTAAAGACAGTAAATAATTTATCATTTTTAACGTAAATAAAATAAGAATGTGGATATGAGTCGAATCTTTAAAATATTTAGATTATTTTGTTCGTAAATATGAATATTTTTATGAAATTTAAATTATTATTATTTACTGGCTAATATAAGAGAAAAGAAAGATTAGATAAAATGATCTTTAAAAATTTTAAGTTGTTATTATTCACTAACTAATAACAATCTAAATTTTTAAAAAATTTAGACTTTATGATTAATTTTTTTTTTGCTTATATTAATTAATGATAACCACGTTTTCATTTTATATTATTTTTCTACAATAATAATCTAAATTTATATTATTTTTCTATAATAATAATCTAAATTTTTTAAAAATCTGACTCGTACCCATATTCTTATTTTATTTACGTATCTCTCTATAATTTTATTTGAAATTTAACTATATGTATGAAAATTATAGTTAAAGACGGTAAATAATTCATCGTCTTTAGAAGGCGGAAGCAGTGAATCATTCACCGCCTTTAAAAAGGCGGTGAATCGTTCTTAGCTCCTACCCATACGCGGCGCTGATGTGGCAAAAGTAGGGTTAGTTTTACCAATAAAATTTTGATAGAGTTATTTTGCAGATTATAAAATTTTAAAGAGTTATTTTGAAAAAAATTTCGATCAAATTTCAAAGAACTCTGCTTCCATTTCAAAATTTTTGTATTTAATTTAAGTCTCTGCAAAAAAAAAAAAACAGTTGTTTTTGGCTCACGTTTGCTCCAGTGCATATGGGGTTGACCAATAAAATTGGTGCAGTTAGGTTGTTCGTCATGTTGAACGTATGTAAAAACTAACTTATAGGGTTGACGTAGAGTTTAAATCTTTCAAAAATAATTATTCAACTTTTAAAAATTCTGGTGCCTCAAGATATTTGTGTGCTATATCTTAATGTTTTTCAAATGCGTCTTATCTTGTTTATTCAATTGCTCAATTCTTAACTAAAAAAAACTATTAAGTCATTGAACAATGGAGATAGAACAAATAGATGAAATACATGAATGATAAGGTAGCGGCGTATGATTGTAAGAATTCAATAGGTTTTCAGAACTTATAAATAACTAAAATCAAATAAAATAAAAAATTGAATCTAAAATTATAATTTTTAAAAATTAGATGGTTGTTTGTAAATGACCTAAGAGTCAGATTAGTTGCATACATTTTTACGTTGGATATATAATATTAAAAATACTGTTCTTCGACACTTTTGAGATCTATTAAAATATCTTTAGTTCACACGTAAAAAAAAATATATTGAATATATAATATTAAAAATATTTTTCTTTGATAATTTTTTTTCATTTTGTTTTATAATCCGTAATTGCTCCTTAATTATAGAAATCCACAAATTTGTGAAAACTAGCGCACCATCCTTAGAACAAAAAAGAATGGATAAAGTATTTTAGATTAGGGATAATGGCTCTCTCTAATTCCTCGTTACTCTGAAGTACATAGGAATATCATTTATCAATCCCCTTGCATTTATTTGAGTAAACAGAAATAGACTTAGTATAGGATAAGGTCAACAATCCAAAAATGGGTTGTAAACGTATCTACAACCACTCCATCCAAAATTCACTTTTTCTCAATAAGTTTATCGCTCTCTTTTTATTTTTAAATAAAAGCCAAAAAAAGGGTTAGCAAATCCTACAACAATTGAATGAGAAATTGTAGAAATTAGTATTTTTTTTGTTGTAGATTTAGCATTTCTCTTGGACATAAGACATATAATTGTTGTATGCTTTGGATGCAATAGCAGTTGTATTTTCTCCTGATTGCTGGTTGCTTAGGCCTCATTGTTGGAGCAGCTCCAGCAAAGTTGCTACTTGAGTAGGCTTCTTGTGAAGACCTAAAGTACATACCTACTACAATTTTTCTGGTAACTTCACATTTGCATGCCATTTAGACAATTCTTGGTTATTTACTAGCACATTGATTTTCTGAATATATGATATCATTGCTTGCTAAGTTTTCTGAGCTTTATGAGATTGCAGGTATAAATTTACATGATATAGTTTATTTGATCTTTGTTGTAGAGGAACTAATTAAGGCTGATCTTAAGAGGAACTAAGGCTGATCTTAAGCAGTTGATTCTTTTCTTGTTTTTTTGGTTAAAATAGGGGCAAAAGTTCCAATAACTTTAGGGATTCAGGATTTCATTTTGACTTCCTGATCTATTCAGTATTATTTGATAAGGTCTGAGAGTTCTTTCATAAAATTATTTTCGCTATTTTATACTGGAGCAAGTGGTAAATGTTTCAAACTGATTTTTTTTTTTCTATTTTTGCTTTCTTGAGTTTCCAAAATCAAATTTGCACTCTTCTCTATCTAGAGGCTCTAGATAAGTTGGTTGTCAAATATTTGCTTTGCAAATTCAGTCTCCTTTATCTAAAAACTCTAAACAAATTTGTTGTGAAATATTTACTTTGCAAACTAGAGTATGTTTAATTATACGCTTTCATGTTTTGGCTACTTCAAAAACAATTTGACACATAGATTTTCGTCAAAATAAATATTAAGCTGAAATAAATTTTTAAGTCTAAGCTAAAAAAGTACTATTTGAGATTTTAAATGTCTTGTAGAGGCCAAACTTTAAGTAATTGGCATGTTTGAGAAATCAATATCATGCTTGTTAATTATAATGAACAAGCCTTATTAATTCCTGGGTAGTTGGGGTTTGGTTTACCTGTATCGATCTGAGTCTATAGCAGAAAATTCAGATACAGCTAAAATGATGCATCTCCTTACCCTATTGACTCAGCAATATTTATATCCAATTGGAAAATCAAAAGAGATTAGTGTGATGCCACGCCTTTAAGGAGGCCACTCTTTTTTATAATTATTTTAGTTTTAGTATGCTTAATTTGTTTTAAATTTTTATGCTTAACTATCATCCAAAATGTTAATTAAAAGGTTTAGTCATAATATATCTCATAGGATTATTTTAAATTTCAACGGTCTTTAACTAAAAAGTTGTGCTGCGTCTGCTTTATGATCCTAACTTCGTCGAAACTCATCTCATATTTTCGACTAGTCATTCATTTTGATATCAGTTGTGACGCCCTATTTTTTAAAATATCTTTTATTCTAGAATTATTTTAATCCTAATACTTTTAATTCTCTTAACCTAAATTTAATTAGTCATCACTCAAAATAATATAGTCGATTTAAAAAATTTAGACCTATTATATTTTAATATAGAATTACTTCTGAAAGTGCCACACTTATAAATATATGTATAAAAAAGTGAAAGAGGAAGACTTCATTCTTACCTTCTTTAAATCTGATGTCTTTATATGATGTTGAGATTCAAACAAATACTTAACTTCTATATTAAAAGATCATTTAAGATTTGAGTGTTAGGTGATTCATCAAATTGTCTTGACAAAATCTCATTAAAGGACTACTAACAGAGCAGCGCTGCAAATAATGAGGACTTTTTGTCAAAATAATTCTTAAAAGATTTATAATTAGCGAAATAATTCTATAAAAATCTTATTTGAGAAAATAATTCTACTTTCGCTAAGTTAACGCTAGTAAGATATTTCTTTAAACAATTTAGATTGTTATTTACGAGTCAGATTTTTGAAATAATTTTATAAAAATTTTATTTGAGAAAATAATCTTACTTTCGCTAAGTTAACGCTAGTAAGATATTTCTTTAAACAATTTAGATTGTTATTTACGAGCTAGATTTTTAAAAAATTTAAATTTTTATTATAAAAAAATAAAATAAAAAAAAAAGTGAGTATCCATCAGATTTTTAAAAAATTTAGATTGTTATTATTCATTAACTAATGTAAGAAGCAAAAGTGATAAAAGGCGTTATTAATTATAAAACCTAAATCTTTAAAAAATTTAAGTTGTTATTAGTGAGTGAATAATAATAATTTAATTTTTTTAAAAATCTAATTTATACCTAGGGATGTCAATGGGTCGGATTCGGAACGAATTTTTAAAAATCCGAATCCGAGCCCGAACCCGACTACCAAATCCAAATCCGACGGATTTTAAAAATCCATATCCAAATCCGACCTGACCAAAAATTCAAAAGTCGAACCCGAACTCGAATCCGAACCCGAAAATTCAAACCCGAAATAATTATTTTTATTTTTCTCTTTACAATATTTCAAAATATATTATATTAAATTTAATTTTTTTAAATATAAATTTAAATATAATATTAAATATTTATATATATATATATATATTATATAACGTAAAATTAATTCGGGTTTGGGTCGGGTTCGGGTTCGAGTCGAATACAATCAAAATTCATATCCAAATCCAAATCCGTCGGGTTTTCATTTTTTATATCCATATCCGAATCCATACCCGTTTAATATCGGATAAATTCATTCAGTTCGGATTTGGCTTCGGATAAAATTTCGGGTATCCATACCCATTGACATCCTATCTATACCCACATTCTCATTTTATTTTATCTCTCTTCCTTCTTATATTAGTTAGTAAGCAATAATAATCTAAATTTCTTAAAGATATCTATATTTACGAAGAACCTAAATTAGTTAGTAAACAACAATAACCTAAATTTTTTAAAAATTTAACTCATATCCACATTCCCATTTTATTTTATCTTTTTTTTTTTTTTTTTTTATATTAGTTAGTAAATAATAATAATCTAAATTTTTTAAAGATATTTTTATTTACGAATAATCTAAATTAGTTAGTAAACAATAATAACCTAAATCTCTTAAAAATTTGACTCATATCCACATTCCTATTTTATTTATATTTTGTAGGATTTTAATAAAGACGGCGAATGATTCACCGCATTTTGAAAAAAAAAATTCTAAAGCAAAATTATTTTTTCAAATAAAATTTTGACAGGGCCATTTTGTTAATTATAAATTTTTTAAGAATTATTTTGAAAATATTTCTAATGATGATAATTTTTCATTATTTTGTTTTCATATATTGGATTGCTCTATAATTCATTTTTTGAGCAATGCTGACCACATATCTAGTGGCGATCCCACCATACCAAAGAAATATATATATATTTTATATATAGTTGCGCAAAGTAAATTTTTTTTTAAATTTTTTTTTTTTTTTTTTTTTTTTTTTTTTTTTTTTAGAGAAAGATAGCATATTACCTGCTTCATTTATTTTTAAAATAAGCTTAGCTGAAAATGTGAAGTAATTAAGCTTCAAATTCGGATCACGAATATCAATCACTAAGCACTTTACCACTTGCACCAAGGACAGTTGATGCGTAAATTAAAGTAAATTAAAATTACAATAATGCTACTACTTCAAATTTTGACTGCTCGGATTTGACTGTTTTACTCTCTAGGTAACTTTTACATTTAAGTTGTAGATTATTTACTTACAAATAAATTATAAGCTATTCTTGCTACAAATAAATTATTTACGTAGATTATTTACTACGTAGATTAATTATTTACTTACAAATAAATCTCTTAATATCATATGCACTTTTTATTTACACAATAAATAAATTTATAAAATATATTTTACAAAATTATCATACGAATTAGATATTTACCGTTATATATATATATATATATATATATATATATATATATATATATATATATATATATATATATATATATATATATATATATATATATATATATATATATATATAGTCGGGCTACTATATATACTATTAATAGTACCAAGTTATTGGTAATATCAAGTTTTCTATCCCTTTGTTTATTTTCACCCGTTGGATTTTACTATTTTCTCAACCACCTATTAAATCCAAGGGACACATTATCATCTCGACCACACATCTTCTAATCTAATAGTTAAAAACTTAATAGCACCAGCCTAGCTCTCTCTAGCTCTCTCTCTCTCTCTCTCTCTCTCTCTCTATATATATATATATATATATATATATATATATATATATATATATATAGATAGATATATATGACATGTATAAAAAATAAAGTTTTTATATATATAATTTAGTAAAATTAACTTTCATATACAAAATTCAAAATTATATAAATATATATATTTTTTTGTAGAATTTAATTGTTTGGTTCGAGAACAAGCTATTCTTGTTTATTCTTGAAATATGTATAATTTTTAGAATAGATAGGAATTAGTCCAATTTTATATTTGGAGGAGAATCGAAATATTTGAGAAATAAGAAAAATTATGTTTGGATGATTGGATAGGAATAGTAGGAATAAAAATAATTATCGTTGAATATTAGTAAAATTATATTTTAATAAATTAATAAATTAATTAATTAAATATAATATGAGATGATAAAAAATGATGTTAATTAATGAATAACTAAAAAAATAAAACATTATGTTAATATTAATTAATTATTTATATTTTAATTAATATATTAATTAGATAAATTAAAATATAAATATTTAAATAATATAAATATTAGTTAATTATTGAATAAGCATATCAAATAATTAATTATTTAATTAGATAATTAATTATAAATAATAAATTAATTATTATTTAAATATGTATTAATTTAAAAAATCAAATGATTGTTCAGGTAATTATTAAAAAAAATTAGTTGCATTAATTAATTATATTTTATAATTATTTATAACTTATTTAGTAGAGAAATAAAATAATGAATAGCTTGTTCCACACAATGTGTGAAACTACTATTCTTCTATTTTAACGTATTATTTTAGAATAATTTGTTAAGAAGAGAATAGTAATTTCTAATACCGTTTGAAAAAGTAAGAGAAATTTTTTTTTTTATTCTTCCTTTATTTCTTAAACAAAACATAACTTTAGTAGTGGGTTATCCCGGCCCTTGTATTTTTTTGAAGAGGATATAATTTGTTATATAAAAAATATTTAATGTATTTACAAGAATATCAACCAACTATGCTAAATTGTAACAATATAATATGTACTATTTAAATTTAAAATTTAAAATTAAAAATTATTGTAAACTTTGCATTAATAACTTGCAAATAGCACTTGTATATATAACCATCGAGAAACAAAATGCGTGCATTACATTAATACTTTAAAGTACATATATAGTGCATATACATACGCACATAGGTACAATATAAGTTACTGTGCTTTTTTTTTTTTTTCTTTTTTTTTTTCTTTTGTCCATGTGGGTCACCTGAGGAATTTCTCAGCTAATTTCTTAGCCTGGTATATTGGTACAATTAATAAGCGGCATTCATGTGTCACATCAAAAGATAATTAATGCACTTGAATTTCTCATTTATGTGACTCATTTAATCATTTATTTATTTAGGTGACACAATTTCAAGGGGATGGATGCGCTGTTGGGATCAGCTGTAGCCTCCTTTTAGCTGACCCTTTGTTCTTAATTCAATTCCTCAAGTCATGGGCCCAAATCCAAACCCAAATGCTAGCCCAAGGCCTCCTTACGAAAACCCCCATTTTCCACTTGGGCCAGTTCCAAAGGTCCACCCACCTCAAGCACCTTAAATCTATCCCTTTCGTTTCTGCTGCTGCAAGTACTGCCACTATTTTGTTCAAAATATCTTGCAACGAAGGCCGAGACGAATTGTCCTACAGGGCGATCGCCTCCGCCTGTCTAAAGGAAGCTGTAGAGAGGGTCGGAGGTAAAGCAGTGGATAAATTTTGCCTCATGATCAACTACGGCGATGATGATGCCAAGGACTTGAGGGTAGAATCATGCACGAGGGCGGAGGTACCATCGCCGCCCGTCGATCTACGATTGGATGGCTCCGTTAAGGTGGTGCAGTGGGACCAGTTTGGGATTGAGGAGTTGGCACTAACACAAGGAAATAAGCCTGTTCATGTGGCGTACCATACGGTATCTCCTTCCTCTTATTCTTCTAATGATGAAGGGTTGGTGGTGATCATGTCACCCTATAAGGAGATCAAAGGTGTGTTTGAGATGATGATAAGTGTGACAATCCCGAAGAAGTAGAAGTTGTTGTCTCCATGTTGCAGCTATTGGTGTTTATTTATTGGATTTGATGTGCTTGGTGAATTGGTTTGTAATGAAGAAAGAGTGCTAAGTCCTTAAGAAGGTGTGGTTGCATGTTGACTTCCACAAAAGCATGCTTGAAACATGGGAAAATTGTTATTGATTATACACGTATTGCTTCAAATTACCTATTTAATCATCTATAATAAAGGAACATTTGGATTGATGTAATTATAGTTCAGCTGGAAATTAATTTTGGTACGAACAAAATTATTGATCTTGCCATTAATCAACATAACGTTGAAAAAATTTATGGTCTCATCGTAGGCTAAATTTTGGTCTTTTTACGAAAGATAAATTTGGACAATTTCAAAGAGAATTTATTTTTGAAAATTTAAGCTTGTGGTGGCTTTACCGTCTTCACGTTGAATGGTAAAACTAACACTTTTAATTAAAAATAAACTAATTTGCAACCGAATGACAACTTCATCAATTCAAATATCTCCTAAATTAAAATCTAATTATAATGGTTTTAAAAAAAAATCTAAATCGCTGAATATTATTAATTATATATGTAATATGGTGAATCATTGCAAATGGACAAGGTTGCAGTATGAGATAATAGTTGGCCCTTTGAGAGAGTGCTAGATTGAGTTGGAACTATTTTGACGTGAAATGGACTCGAAAATAGATTTAAAAAAGTGAACTCAGTTGAAACTTATGTTTTGGAGCAGTTCCGGACGTCTGAAAGGAGTTATGGGTGCCCAAAAGTGATAATCTGATGAGTAGAGTGGTTTTAGAGGATTCAGATGTTGGATCGGATGCTTCAAAGTTTCAGGTGGGAGTTTCAAATGCTTAGATTCGTCGTAGATGGATCTGGAATAGTGAAGTCACTACTAACGCAATGTTGCAAGCGCCCGAACTTACTATAGCATCTATAGAGTCTTTGGATAAGGTTGTGAAGAGTGGCAAGCGGTGAGCATGTGAGTCACTTTATAGGATTCGGATGCCCGAGGGAGCGGTTCAGGCACCTGAAAGATTGAGCGGGTGCAATTACGATGGTTTCAGACACCTGATCGTGGTTTTGGGCGCCCGTGTGACACCCCCGGAATTTGGATCAGTCCTATATATAAATGATATAATAGGACAAAATCTCTAACCCGGCTATAGCATTTTGGATGGTAGCAAGATCCAAGAGGAACATGAGAGTTAAGTGTGCTAGAGCTAGAGTAGTTCTAGGATGGGTGACCCCCTGGGAAGTGGGGCGTCACAATTGGTATCAGAGACATTCACCAGCCAGAAATGTGAGATGAGTCTCGGCTGAGCCAGGGTTATATAGCGGGTAGAGCGAGGCTCCCCGGCTAATGACCGTTGTGAGTGGAGTGCAGCTCCTCACAACGGTCGGCTAAGGCTAGCGAGACGAGTCTCACATCGCCTGGTGCTTGTGAGTGTGCTTGAGCCTGACGTGGACGTCAGGGCTTAAAGAGGGGGGAGAATGTGACACCCCCGGAATTTGGATCAGTCCTATATATAAATGATATAATAGGACTAAATCCTGTGACGGAGTTTTTCCATGTAAATCTTGCGTACTTTATTTATTTTCCGTATTGGGCTATTTTTACGCAATGATTTGGTGTGTTTATTGTTTACACCTATTCACCCTCCCTCTAGGTGGTTTTTTCCCTATTCAGATCCATATAATCCATAACCCACAAGTTCTAGGATGGGTGACCCTCTGGGAAGTGGGGCGTCACAGTTGGTATCAGAGCCATTCACCAGCCGGAAATGTGAGATAAGTCTCGGTTGAGCCAGGGTTATATAGCGGGTAGAGTGAGGCTCCCCGGCTAATGACCGTTGTCGGTGGAGTGCAGCTCCCCACAAGGTCGGCTAAGGCTAGCGAGACGAGTCTCACATCGCCTGGTGCTTGTGAGTGTGCTTGAGCCTGACGTGGACGTCAGGGCTTAAAGGGGGGAAGAATATGACACCCCCGGAATTTGGATTAGTCCTATATATAAATGATATAATAGGACAAAATCTCTAACCCGGCTATAGCATTTTGGATGGTAGCAAGATTCAAGAGGAACATGAGAGTTAAGTGTGCTAGAGCTAGAGTAGTTCTAGGATGGGTGACCCCCTGGGAAGTGGGGCGTCACAGCCCGAATGTGCTTCCAAACCAAGGTTGATATGTGGATTGTTTAGGAGTTTTTTTTGCGATTGTCATAGGCCTATAAATAAGCTTATTCTTTGTGCCTTTTTCCTACTTTTGATGAACATAGCTCATTTCTTCTCTTTCTTCCTCTATTTTCTCCTCAGAAAATTTAGGGCTCATTTTGTGATAGCAAAAAAGCTAATTTTACTCTTTGTTGGTGATTTGGATGTCATCATAGCTGGGAAATGTTATTGTTGAGAGAGGAGGAGTGTTACATCTCGGGAGTAAATCAGAATTCGGGCTCACCAACAAATCTGCCGCATCCACGGGAAGCCTCGCGCACACGAAGCGTCAGTAACATGCTCAACTATAAAGAACCATACAAACGAGAAAAATAGAGCTGAATTAAAAGTAAACATCAGACTAAATTATACAATAAACTCCAAGATACAATGTACATCTCTTGAAAGTAAACAATAAATACAACCAACTGGCAAAAAATCGGTCCCAAAAATACAGTAGTCTGAAATACTAAATAGCATAAGGTCCACAACTACAGTCCACAATAAAAAGAAGCAGTAAGGAGATCTATCTAGCCCGCTGTTGAGACCAAAATTTTCCTTCACCTGAGGAGGTGACACGTGGCGTATACTATCGACTCAGGGCATCAGCCGATGGGAAGATAAGCCAGTAGAGGAGAATCCGCGTCTTGACCAAGACCGGTCTCAGTCGCGTAAGGGTGCAGCACGTGACACACGCTAGTCGGCCAAAGGCATTAGCCGATAGGAAAAGCAGTCGAAACAAGAAGATCATCATCGCCTCATCCGGAATCAACTTCGACTAAAGACGAAAGTCGGACCGTCCAGTCGAGTGACGAGGAAGGCCAAGTCAGAGTCAACCCTCGGCTGCTCGAGTCGAAGATGGAAGGACTCTGAGAGAAAGGAATGCGAGATTTAGACGCGAATCTCGTAACTGACTCTGAAAATAGCAAGCGGCGCCAAGCATCGGAGAGCGCCGAAGATCATGCTTCGGCACATCGATAAGGGGATGATCTTGGACGGAAAAATGGCCGCTATCCCTTTTTAGGAAGTTCGATCCAAAAGGGAATAGTTGAGGATTTCCCGATAACTCTCCCCAAATCACGCCGATTGTCACGCCCCGGAGGTTTTAAATAAGCGAAAAATGTGTACATTTTTTTTTTTTGAAACAACCTCGTATACCGGTGCGCGCCAGACCCGCCACATATACAAATTCACCCCACAAACGGGCAGAGTCTCCTTTGTATATGTACGGCGTCAAAATTACGATACATACTTTAACCACACAGTAACGATGAAAACCAAAGAGAGGAATCATGATTTATCATAACTACTAAGGAAGGAGAAGAGAGAAGGTAATCATACAACATTTCGGATAAGGCCTCCTAGTTTTGAAAGGATAAATCCACGGGTTTAAAAGACGGTCCCCACACGACACCTTATTCTTTTCCAAAGCAATTTTCGCAAACCTTTTCTTTATTTGAAAATAGCCGAACTAAGAGGAAAATAAAGGAAAGTGTTCATCGCAAGATAATTGCGTCCACAACATCCACATTAAAGAGGGTACCTAACAAAACAAACTAACCAAAAGCATAAAGGAAAGGTATCTAGCCACAGTACGAAGCTACGGTCGTCTAGTCGAAACCTCACCGTCGTCCCGGAGCCCACCCCTAGCCGAACCTGTCACAGTGTGGGAAGTCAGTGACAAGAAGAGTAGATATAAACAAGTACAATGCGGTAAATACTGAAATGAAAACAAACCGATACACCCGAGCATCCAAACTTCCCCTCATGAATCCACAGTAACCCCCTGTAAGTCGAAACAGAGCACCTGCCATAAGGTCTAAAGACCTCTGGCACAAGTGAACACCTTGCTCTCACCTTAATGCTTTAACCCCTCCATGGTACTTGTGCAACATCGTAAGTAACCGCGAGGCGTCCCCACCACGACACCTTCACCTTTGTGGGGTACACGGGTCAATGGACCACTTCTCCGGAAAAGTACACCCATGCGGTGGCCAAACCGCCTGTGTACGTGTAAGCAGCCTTGAGCAGAATGACCGCAATCAGTGTGTAACATAGAGCACCGCGACGTTCAGTCGCAACAGATACTAGTAAAGGGATTCTTATGTAAACAGGGGCTGGGCGATAACCAACAACACATCTACTTTACTCTTACACGTTACAATTGAAAACATACTTCGAAACACAAACATGGGTACCCACCTGAAACAAAGATAAGGACCGCGCCCGCGACCCTCCAAAGCAAACAACATCACCCGCGGGCCTAATGAAATATCCAAAACACTAATCAACATTTAGTGGTCCCGACTACTGTACCCAAAACCCCTTTTAACCCTGTAGTGATCCGGCCTTTCGGGGTATTTTTGACTTACGTGTAGTCATTTAAGCCTTCAAGTGAAATAAAATTATTCAATTCTTAAAAGTTGGCCATTGTGGGGTGCTAGTATTTTTCTGCGATAGAGCGCGGAAAAAGAAAGCCGACGGTACGATCGGATCTGAAATCCGATATCGGGATCCCCCGGAACGGGATTCAAAGTGATACGGTGATTAGTCGTGCATCGGAATCCGTGCAAAATATCTTGCACCCGTTAGAGATAAGGTGGGTTATCTCGTAGGGGATAATTAATTAGTTAATTAATTATCCCAGACGGAAAATAATAATTCTCTTACATACGAATTAAAGAGAAATTAATTAGAGATAAAGTGCGACTATATAAGGGATCCCGATTAAAGAAAAGAAAAGAAAAGAAAGAAATAAAAACCCTAATCGGTGAGAAGAGAAAAAGAAAAGAAAAGACGGAACCCTAACCGGAGGAGAAAAGAGGAAAAGAAGGAGGAAGCGGAGGAACCCGATCGCCCTGATTCACGTGCCGGAGATCGGAGAACGAGACCCCATCGTCTACGGGGAGCGGATCCGGGTTTCCAACGCCGAAAGGAAACAAGATCGGTTCTTTAATTCCGATAGATTGAGGTTAGTGGTCGTTAATCTTTTTGTAGAATTAATCGGGGGTTTTCCGTGTTCTCGTAAGGTCGTTTTAATTAGTACATCGATCACGGATTTTCGTCGGGTTTTGATCCATGTTTTATTCTCGTTCTTGATCGAGGGTGATCGATGGTTTTTATCGAGTTTAATCGATGATTTTTAGTCGGTTTCTTTTTATCGGACTTGGTCGAAAATTCGATCGGGGTTCCGATTTATGTTTTGGTTGTTCGTGGATCAACGGTTTAGCCGTTAGATTTACCGCGGATTTATTCGGAGATTTTTGGGGATGTTTCATTGGAACATAGTGGGTTAACGGGAGGCCGCCGCCGCCGTTGTTAAACGGGAAGCCACCGCCGTCGTTACCATGGTCGCGGGGTCTTCGCCGGAGTCGCGCGGGAGAGAAAACGGAGAAGAAATCGCGAAACGGGAGCGAAAACGGCGAAGAAAACCGCGAAATTAGGGTTTACTGTGCTTGTCCGTACAGCACGGTCCACGGGTCCAGGCGTGCACCCGGTGCATGCCCGCAGCGTCGGAAGCACCAGACCCGGTGCACGGTTTCGTGCACCGGCCCGGCCCAAGGCGCGCAGTGCACGCCTCATGCGTGCACCCGGTGCACGCGCTTGCGGCCGAAGGGCAAGGACCCGGTGCACGCTCGGGTCGTGCACCGGCCCGGCCCGAGATGCGCGGTGCACGCCTCCTGCGTGCACCCGGCGCATGCCACCACCTCCTGACGCCGTGAACCCGGTGCACGGTTGCCCCGTGCACCAACCGACAGCCCGAAGTTCATTTGCTCCGTTTTTGCCCGTTTTTCCACCGTTTTGAGCACCGTTTTCGCCGTTGGGATCGTTATTTCCGTGGTTTTCTTGGCATGGCAACTTGGGATCTTTTTGGTCACTGTTTTATTTTGTTGGGTACCGATTTCGCCGACACTCCGCGCCTCGACGAAATTGTCGGGGGCGCGCCGTCGGGTCTCTTCTCTCATCATTTTCGCCGCCGGGGTCTTCTTGGTCTAACCATTGACGTCCCGAGTGGGCTACCGGTTGAGGATTGAGTTTTGTTGGATTTCCGTTAGCGGTTTTGGGTTCCGACGGAGTTCGCGACGAAATAGTCGCGGTCCGGTTGTTGTTAATCTTCGATGTTACCGGTTTGAGCTAAGTGTGCGGTGTTACTTGACGGTTTTGATTTGTTGGACTTTTCCATCGAAAAGAGTAAATTGGGTCTTGTGTTTTCGGATGTTAGTACACGCTTTTGACTATAGTTATCCGTGCGGACTTTCTTTAGGTCCAAACGCGCAGCGGGGGTGCGCGAAGGATTCAGGTGTTCCGATCTTTCTTCAAATAGGTGGGTACGGTTGCGATAAGTGCAACAAGTGCAGTAAGTGCATCTATCGTCATTAAAGTGCTCTTAATTTATCTAACAAAGTAGATGGACAGTTTAACCTTTCGCATAATTGTGTTTTTATCTAACAATTGAAGGTGCTCATGACAGGCCGATCTCGGCAAATCCGTTTTCGGATGCTGCACGTACACAGGCGGATTGGCCTCCGCATGGGTGTACTTTTCCGGAAGAGTGGTCTCTTATGACCCGTGTTCCTCACAAAAGTGTGGGTGCCGTGAGGACCTCTTCGCGCCCGCTGAAAATAGCACACCAGCACCGCGAAGAGGTTAAAAGCATCAAAGTAGGTGTTTGCGCACGAGGAAAGACTTTAGTCTCTCCGACAAATAATCTGGGGTTGGTGCCCAATTAAATTGATAAGTCTGGGGTTGGTGCCCAGTTAAATTGATAAATCTGGGGTTGGTGCCCAGCTTAATATGTGCAGGGTTTTAGCGAAATGGTTCCGGTGTATTCGGTTTGCTCCTTATTTTCTTATTGATATTAGACATCTACTTTGTTTGTCACTGACATTACCCACTCCGTGACAGGTGTTACGAGGTGCGTTAGCCGGGAGGGCGGTGAGACTGCGTCGCGAGGGCCGTAGTCAGAACACTTGATTTTTATTATCTCATTTCTCTTACGCTTAATTTAGTTAATTTGCTTGTGGGTCGTAATATTTGTGGACATGTATTACTTAGCGCTGTGGATGAGGTGTACTTTTATATTTCGGTTCTTTTGGTGATGTTTTCTTATGCGGCACGTTTTCATGATAAACCAAATGACTTCGAAAAGGTTTTCTCAAAATGAAGTGCCGTGTGGGCACGGGTTTTGCAACCGCTGGCTTTATCCTTTCTAAACACTGATGCCGCTTTAATATTCCGCATGATGATGTATGTCTATTGTATGGTTGATGGTTGGTGTTTGATGTATGTTGTTGTAAATGAGACGCCGTGCATATGCAAAGGAGACTCTGTCCGCGGGCAGGGAGAATTTGTGTATGTGGCGGTCTGGCACGCACCGGGGATGAGGTTTAAAATATCTTGTTAAGGAAGAAAAAAAAAAAAGATACACGCAATTTTTTGCTTTGATAGACTCAAAAACCCCCGGGGGCGTGACAGATTAAATGGTATCAGAGAAAAACAACCATAACCATAGTAGACGTGATCCACATCCACAGTGTAGGGTACCACAAGCAAATTAGACATGAGATAACCAAGGTATAGGTGCGTAGTACGTGAGAGTACGGGGAAAAGGGGAACGTAATGTAGGTGTAATCGTAAGACAGGGTGTTAGGGTTATAACCTTAGGGTTAACGTGGTTTCTTTGTCTATAGCGGACGATGGCCCGGACTAGATCGTCCACCGAGAATGCGGACGCGGACAGAGTGACCCCGACCACCGCAGAGAACCAGCTCCTCCGACAACAACTGCGGGAAATGGCCGGGCAATTAGCGACGCTGACGGAGCAGGTTCGTCACCTGACGCAGCGACAGGCAACCGCGCCAGCCGAGCGCGATCCAACCCCTCCGCCCGAAACCACCGCACCCACTACGGGACCGCAAGGGACGGGTGGTACGACGACGGAACAACCCCCATCCCCAAGGGATGTACCTACTCCGACGACCACGGGGCCCGTGATGGGAGCGACAGCAGGGGAGGCAGGAACGACCCCTACTCTCAGGGGGTCCGCCGCTGTAGGAGGGATCACGGAGCAACGAACGACGCGAGAAAGGGTCAGGACGAATTTGACTAGGTTCAAGAAGCATGACCCTCCCACTTTTGAGGGAAAGACGACCGATCCATGGGTCATCGAGAAATGGGTAGATACCATGGAAAAACTCTTCGAGGACCTACTGATGGAGGAACACGAGCGGGTTCCACTAGCCGTCCACTTTCTCGAAGGGAATGCACGCATCTGGTGGAAGACGGTACGCCCGGACCCATCTACAAATGACCCGCTACCGACATGGTCGGCCTTTAGAGGGGAACTTTTTGGCGCTTTCTTCTCCGATAGCGTCAAGCGGCAATTGGAAGACGACCTGAAGAACATTAGACAAGGGAACCGCTCGGTCATGGAATATGAAAGGGAGTTTGTAAGATTTGTGGTTTCTCTTTTTTCTCTTAGATTAGGAACACCGGTTACGCCTTAGCCTGCTACCCCTGTTAGACTCTCTCTCTCTCCCTCCCTCGATCTAAAATCCTTAAGTATTAGGCGAAGCCTCCCCCGGCCGATGTGCGCGGGCGGGCTTCGAAGCATAGGAGAACCTTGTGTACTCGGGGCCCGTTAAGGGCCATGCAAGGAATAAATAGGCTCCACCCTATGCCTTGCAGCCGAGGACCCAATGGGCCGATAGGTAGTTCAGGGCCGCTCCCCAGATAAGGATCAGCGGTCCCGTGGTAAGGGAATTTCCGGACGTGTTTCCGGCAGAGCTCCCCGGAGCGCCGCCGGAACGAGAAGTCGACTTCCCTATTGAACTACTTCCCGGCACCAAACCCATTACCAAGGCACCGTACAGGATGGCCTTCGCGGAGTTGAAGGAACTCAAGGCACAGTTGGAGGACCTTTTGGATAAGGGCTTCATCAGACCTAGCGCGCCACCCTGGGGCGCGCCCGTCCTGTTTGTGAGGAAGAAGGACGGAAGTCTCCGGTTGTGCATCGACTACCGGGAGATAAATAAGGTCACCGTTAAGAACAAGTACCCCCTGCCAAGGATCGACGACCTCTTCGACCAACTACAGGGGGCGACGGTGTTTTCGAAGATTGACCTGCAGTCGAGCTATCATCAGGTCCAGGTCAAGGGGGAGGACATCCCCAAAACGGCTTTTCGAACTCGCTATGGCCATTACGAATTTACAGTAATGCCGTTCGGGCTCACGAATGCCCCGGCAGTGTTCATGGACATGATGAATAGGGTATTCAAACCCTTCCTGGATTTATTCATGGTGGTCTTCATCGACGATATCCTCATCTACTCCCGTACAGACGAGGAACATGAAGGACATCTGCGCACAGTCCTCCAGACCCTACGGGAACAGAAACTCTACGCCAAACTCAAAAAGTGTGAGTTTTGGCTCCGAGAGGTTGGCTTCTTAGGGCACGTAATCTCAGCGGCTGGAGTCGCAGTCGATCCGAAGAAATAGATTCGGTGACAGACTGGTCCCAACCGACGACGGTGACGGAGATTCGAAGCTTTCTGGGATTAGCCGGGTACTACCGGCGCTTCGTGGAGGGTTTCTCCAAGATAGCCACCCCCTTAAACCGCTTGACTAAAAAGGGGGAAAAGTTCATCTGGACGGACAAATGTCAGAGGAGCTTCGAGGAGCTCAAGGATAGATTGACGCGAGCCCCGATTCTCGCCCTGCCAGAACCAGGGGAGGATTATGAAGTGTACTGCGATGCGTCGCGAAACGGACTGGGTGGAGTACTCATGCAACGGGGAAAGGTTATACCCTATGCGTCAAGGCAGCTCAAGGAATACGAGCGAAACTACCCCGTGCACGATTTGGAACTCGCAGCGGTTGTGTTCGTCCTCAAGCTTTGGAGACACTACCTGTATGGGGCACACTGCAATGTGTACTCAAATAATAAAAGTCTTAAGTACCTTTTCACCCAAAAGGAGTTAAATTTGCGACAAAGACGGTGACTCGAGCTACTGAAGGATTACGATTTAACGATCCACTACCACCCGGGAAAGGCAAATGTGGTGGCCGACGCCCTGAGCCGTAAGGGGCAGGCCGAGAAGGCAGGGGTAAGTGCCATCACCCAGCAAGATAGTCTGATTGCGGAATTTTCACGATTAAGACTAGAAGTAGTACCAGCGGGTACAGTCGAACAACTTCTGACACTGGTGGTCAGACCTACCCTGCTTGACAGAATTCTCGAGGGGCAGTCGACTGATGACCAACTCCAGCTGGTGCGAAGTAGAGTAACTGCCGACCAAGAAGGTGATTTCACAGTAAACTCCGACGGCACGATACGATTTCGGGGACGAATCTGTGTGCCGGATCTACCGGAACTCAAGGAGGAAATCCTGCGGGAGGCGCATACTGCTCCATACACAGCGCATCCCGGGGGAACGAAGATGTACAAGGACGTCAAGCAGACCTTCTGGTGGCCCAAAATGAAGGGAGACGTGACTCGGTTTGTGGCACACTGCCTGGTGTGCCAACGAGTGAAGGCCGAACACCAGCGTCCAGCAGGAAAATTGCAACCCTTACCGGTGCCCGTGTGGAAGTGGGACATGATTACCATGGATTTTGTGACCGGGTTCCCAAGATCGTCACAGGGACACGATGCAATATGGGTAATTGTGGACCGTCTGACGAAATCGGCCCACTTTCTGCCCATACACACGACGTGGACGCGGGAACGACTGGCACAAACCTACATCAACGAGATAGTAAGGTTGCATGGGGTGCCGACATCCATCACGTCGGACAGGGACACGCGATTTGTGTCAAACTTTTGGCAGAGCCTACAGCGAGCAATGGGAACCAAGTTGCACTTCAGTACGGCTTTTCACCCGCAGACCGACGGACAATCAAAGCGAGTGATACAAATTGTGGAGGACATGCTTCGGGCATGCATTTTAGACCTGGGCGAAGGATGGGCACGGTGCTTGCCCCTAGTGAAATTTTCCTACAATAACAGTTACCAGGCCAGCATTTAGATGGCGCCATACGAGGCCCTGTACGGGCGCCGCTGTCGGTCTCCAATATGCTGGGACGACTTGGGTGAGCGTAAGTTTCTGGGCCCAGATTTGGTGGAGGAGACCGAAGCGAAGGTGCGAATGATTAGGCAAAGGCTACTGACCGCCCAGAGCAGACAGAAAAGCTACGCGGACAACAGACGCCGAGACTTAGAGTTCGTGGTGGGTGAGCACGCGTTACTCCGAGTTTCGCCCTCCAAGGGGAACCGACGCTTCGGCATAAAGGGAAAGTTAAGCCCGAGGTACGTAGGACCGTTCGAGATCCTAGAACGCGTAGGACCGGTGGCGTACCGATTAGCCCTGCCGCCGAATCTCGAACGAGTCCATAACGTGTTCCATGTCTCAATGCTCCAGAAATACCTAGCTGATCCCTCTCATGCCTTGGATGCCTCCACCATCGAGTTGCGAGAGGATTTAAGCGTCGAGGAGACACCGGTGCGGATTTTGGCAAGAGAGGACAAGAAGTTGCGCAATCGAACTATCCCCTATGTGAAGGTCCAGTGGAGCAACCACGAAGAGCGCGAGGCGACGTGGGAACTGGAATCGAAAATGAGAGAATGTTTTTCCGAATTGATTAGTGGGGTTTGTACTTAAGTTTCAGGACGAAACTTTTTATAAAATGTGAGTGGTGTAGTGATTCGGCCTTTCGGGGTATTTTTGACTTACGTGTAGTCATTTAAGCCTTCAAGTGAAATAAAATTATTCAATTCTTAAAAGTTGGCCATTGTGGGGTGCTAGTATTTTTTTGCGATAGAGCGCGGAAAAAGAAAGCCGACGGTGCGATCGGATCTGAAATCCGATATCGGGATCCCCCGGAACGGGATTCAAAGTGATACGGTGATTAGTCGTGCATCGGAATCCGTGCAAAATATCTTGCACCCGTTAGAGATAAGGTGGGTTATCTCGTAGGGGATAATTAATTAGTTAATTAATTATCCCAGACGGAAAATAATAATTCTCTTACGTACGAATTAAAGAGAAATTAATTAGAGATAAAGTGCGACTATATAAGGGATCCCGATTAAAGAAAAGAAAAGAAAAGAAAGAAATAAAAACCCTAATCGGTGAGAAGAGAAAAAGAAAAGAAAAGACGGAACCCTAACCGGAGGAGAAAAGAGGAAAAGAAGGAGGAAGCGAAGGAACCCGATCGCCCTGATTCACGTGCCGGAGATCGGAGAACGAGACGCCATCGTCTACGGGGAGCGGATCCGGGTTTCCAACGCCGAAAGGAAACAAGATCGGTTCTTTAATTCCGATAGATTGAGGTTAGTGGTCGTTAATCTTTTTGTAGAATTAATCGGGGGTTTTCCGTATTCTCGTAAGGTCGTTTTAATTAGTACATCGATCGCGGATTTTCGTCGGGTTTTGATCCATGTTTTATTCTCGTTCTTGATCGAGGGTGATCGATGGTTTTTATCGAGTTTAATCGATGATTTTTAGTCGGTTTCTTTTTATCGGACTTGGTCGAAAATTCGATCGGGGTTTCGATTTATGTTTTGGTTGTTCGTGGATCAACGGTTTAGCCGTTAGATTTACCGCGGATTTATTCGGAGATTTTTGGGGATGTTTCGTTGGAACATAGTGGGTTAACGGGAGGCCGCCGCCGCCGTTGTTAAACGGGAAGCCGCCGCCGTCGTTACCATGGTCGCGGGGTCTTCGCCGGAGTCGCGCGGGAGAGAAAATGGAGAAGAAATCGCGAAACGGGAGCGAAAACGGCGAAGAAAACCGCGAAATTAGGGTTTACTGTGCATGTCCGTACAGCACGGTCCACGGGTCCAGGCGTGCACCCGGTGCATGCCCGCAGCGTCGGAAGCACCAGACCCGGTGCCACTTTCACCAGGTAGGTGAAACACACAGTTGAGCACTTGTTCTCTCATTTGCCACGAATGACCCAGTTTTTTACTCGCGAAATTTTTTACTTTAATTCCGCCATCATCTTTTCACAATGATGTTGCAACTGCAACTAATTACATTTACCGCATTTGCTTTCCGATCGCTCCGCTGCCTAATGTGGAGTGCAAAAGCCAATCCACAAGTCCTCATCTATCACACATGCTGCTAGTGCTCTAAGTCCATGGGTTATCAGCTAACCCGACATCTCGGACTACAAATAGGTTCACAGACCACGGTCAAATAAGGGCCTATAGCCCAAAACTAGTCCAACACTGTACAATGGCTCTCACTAGCCCACAGACCCAATCGTCATACAAGTAGATCCTCTCTTAGGATTACTACACCAACACTCCCACTAAGGGCTACAGCACCTCAATCACCACTAGCTCTACGGCCTGGTCACATTGTGAGGTCCCGGAATCCCCCGCGTAGGGTTGCCGGTTGTTGGGCAGCTTTCGGTCGCCGTTGGGGGTGTTGGTGCGCGTGTTGGGGGCCCAGAAATGGATTTGTGATGCAATTTGGGATTTGCTTGCATCATTGGAAACCCCGTGGGAAGTTGGAGGTCCCGTCGGGTGTTTAGAAGTGATTTCGCGCGATTCAGATGTCAAAATTAGACTCCGGGTGAAGTCCGGATAAAAGTTTACCCCTCCGGTCGCCTTCGGGAATTTTTAGAGTTGGAATTGGGCAAATCGGACTTTAAAAATGGACCCGGCGCGGAAATCGGATCGAGTGGGCTATCCGGGGGCACTCCGCAATTTTCGGATGAGAATTTGGAGAATCGGACATCATTTCTGGACTCAGCGCGCGAAATCGCTAAGGATGGACTATTTATTTGTTGGATTTGGAGTCCGGTAGGCGTGCGCGCTTTTCGAGGCAAAGCGGCACGCGGATCGAGACACGCGTGGCACGGATCCCGAGGAGGCTGCGGCGCGTCAGGCGAGGCGCGGCTGACGCGACAGGCGCCTCTGCGCGCGTCAGGTGCACAGGGCACCCGCGCGCGGGCCACGTGGGGGCCGCCACGTGGCGGACCCCAGTTGGCGCCCGCGCGGGCGCTGGGGCGCACGCCCGTGTCACGGGCGCGTGTCCCGCGCCTGTGGGCGGCCGGTGTCACGCGCCCGTGTGGCGCGTGAACTGCGCGGCCGCGTGGCGCGCAGGGACGCGGCCACGTGGCCGCCTTTCCTCTTGCGTGGGCCGGGTGCACCCGGGTGGGTGTGGTGCACCGGCCGGTGCACGGCGCACCGTGCACCGTGGACCGCCCCTCCCCTTTTTCCTCTTTTTCTTCTTCTTCTTCCTCCCCGCAAGCGACTTCTTCTCCTTCTTCGTTTCTTTCTTCATCCGAGAGTGAGGGAGAGTGAGGGAGAAGGTCGGGGAGTGTTGCGGCGTGGCATTGTGGGCCTCGTGGAGCGCGCGAGGCTTCCGATGGGGGTGCCGCGGCGACGGCGGCGCAATCGGGTAGGTCCCGTGGGTTGGTTTTACTGTATTTTTGTACAGTTTTGGAGCGATCTTTTAGACTGTAACTGACCCTCTTGCTCCTTTCTGTGTCCGGCACCGTGCACCGTTTTGCGTGCGGACTCCGTTTTGCGTGCGGATCCTGGCACCGTGCACCGTTTTGCGTGCGGACTCCGGCACCGTGCACCGTTTTGCGTGCGGACTCCGACACCGTGCACCGTTTTGCGTGCGGACTCCGTTTGGCGTGCGGATCCTGGCACCGTGCACCGTTTTGCATGCGGACTCCGGCACTGTGCACCGTTTTGCGTGCGGACTCCGGCACCGTGCACCGTTTTGCGTGCGAACTCCGTTTGGCGTGCGGATCCTGGCACCGTGCATCGTTTTGCATGCGGACTCCGTTTTTGGTGCGGACTCCGGCAGCGTGCTCCGTTTTGCGTGCGGACTCCGGCGGCGTGCTCCGTTTTGCGTGCGGACTCCGACGGCGTGCCCCGTTTTGCGTGCGGATCGCGTGGAGGCCAATTGCAAGTGTCTACGAGCAATTGGTGGCAAATCGAGGTGGGTGGCCTTATCTCCAAGTTTTATGGAATGTACATTAATTCTATTAATGTAGGACTATGCATGATAGTTTATTTCCTTATGTAGCATCCTAGATTGTTGGAATGGCTATCCCTTTATTATCGGTTAATGTGGTTATCTTGGAACTTGACCTAGCACCCCCGTCATATGTTGTATGTGTAACCAGACTAGTAGAAAACCCTCACTTGGGCTAGGGTTATTTATGCTTAGACATCCACACTGTTCCTTCATCCCTGGACATAGTGTTTTCTCGCCCAGGTAGTGGGCCGAGAGGTCGGGACTTGCTTTTAGTGTGGGATGCTTTTGCACTCTTGCTTGGGAGCAGAGTGGAGTCTGGTAGTTGTAGCTGGGTTGCTTATCTGTGCCGGGAGCCGTTTGGGTAAACGGTAGTCCCGGGAGGTCTTGTTTCCCTGTTGTGCCGTCGTAGAGGGAGCCGTTGCGCAGACGGCAGTCCCGGGCCGTCGAGTATCTTCCGGTCCGCCCTGTTGGGAACCGTTGGGGTTGACGGTGGTCCCAGGTCGTTGAGTGTTGTCCGACCTGTTTTGTTACCCTGAGTTGTGGGTCGTTTCTGGCTGTGGAGTATCTCCAGCCAGTGAGCCTTGTGCTGCGAGCCGTTGGCGAGGCTAGTATCTCGTGTTTCGAGTTAGCCGAGCAGCTGTGTCGTCGAGAGTTCTCCGACTGTTGTGCGAGGTATTTGGGGATCTTGAGTCCTACCGTTCTGAGTGAGCGTGGATTTTGACTAGCCTGCATATGCCAATGTTCGATACTCTATGCCGTGCCGTTCTACTCAGTTGGAGTCGCGTCCTGAGATGCCGCTGTGGATACGATGGTTGGCCTGTTGAGGCAGTTTTCCGCAGTTGAGGCAACGATGGGCCTGTTGAGGCAGTTTTGCGCGAGGGATGAGTTAGTAGGACAGAACGCCCCACGTAAATCCCGTCCTCATGTGGATGTGTGGTAGTGGGCAGGAGCGTTCCTAGTCGACGGGCGCAGGCTTGACTGGACCTTTGAGGTAGTCAGTTCGTTTGGGTCGATTGAGCACCTTGGGTGCGAGTGGTCTCATTTGCTTTCATCTGTTCCACTTTTTGGAGTATCTAGATAGAGGCATGGTAGCTGTAGAGTAGCTCCAGCTTTTCTTGTTTAGTTTTCATTGCATTGTTTTTTTGGCCTCTAGTAGACTTGGTGGGCAGACCGTTGGGCTTGTTGACGGCACCCACTGAGAACTAATGTGGGAAGTAGTTCTCACACCCGTCGTGGTGTCTTTTTCCCCAGGAACTTCTTCTCCTGTTCCTGTTGCTCCAGTTGCTGATCCTTCTGACCGAGGCGAGGGAGTCGCGAGCTAGTTCCCTACCCGTCATTGGAGCGTAGCGGTACCCCTTCAGAGGAGAGCTTCAGTAGATTAGCTTACTTCTTTTTCCTCTGTTGAGAGACCTTTGTTGTGAGGTATAGAGTTGTACTTTATTTTACAGTTTGAGAGACTGATGTAGTGAGGTTATTTTTGTAGTGAGAGCTTGTACACTGATGTACTTTATTGGAGATATCTCCCTTTTGAGTTTTGTATCAGAGGACTTGGTATACGATCGTATTTGGGAGATGGATATTGTATGATCTTCAGTTGTACAGTGTTTGGTTTCCAGTTCTTACCAGTTTACTTTCAGCTCTGATATCTGTATCTCTGTAGTTGATTCTTTCTGCAGGTTAGACGCTTCGTCTGTACGGCAGTTTCCGTACAGATGGCGGATCTGTTAGTGAGCCCGGGTCGCAGTTTCGACCCCGGGGCGTGACACACATCACAGTCTCAGTGTACTAATAGCCTCAATGCTCACACGTGCCATTCCACGTCCCCGGGTCATCGCTCGGACTACCTTCCCGACCAAATCTCTATCATGCCCTGCCATCAGGTCTCGGGCCGCTGTCTCTCACAGCTGACTGCGCCTGCCCACTGGGCTACAGGCCCACAGTCCACAAACATAGTCAGGCACGGATCGTCCCCAAGCGAACCCGCTAATCGTCGCCACGCGACCACTATGCTCACTGAGCAAGATCAACTAACAAGTCGTCAATCCACGGCCCAACTCTCTAAATCAACACTGGCCACACTGGGCAAAGGCTAATACGCCACCTAATCAGCTCTCTCTGGCTAAACGGTACCTGTGCTCCATGAGCACCCAAACAGTTGGGTGTCCTACGCCCCCCCCCCCCCCCCCCCCTACGCTAACTTGCGTAATCCAGAATGTTAAGCAACTTGCTTAAACACGCGCATGACTCCTGTACACCTCTCCCAACTGGGTTGAGGCACCACGACAACTGTTCACCAACTCTGGTGATCATCACGTAAATCCTACGGTGGCAATCCTTGCCGTTACACCGATCCAACAGACCGGAGCCATAAAACTCCCGCTCACTCGCGAGGTTTTCGAATCTCGAAACCTGTCCCGGGTCTTACCAGCCCCACCATGCGGCAATTTAGCCACAGTGATATGCCACACGGTCACTACTGTCATCAGGGCGAACTTTCGCCACTAGGCTCGTAAATCTTTCTTGCCCTAACCCTCAGGGCACTACAACTTGGCTCTCGCGACATAGCGATCACCATTTACCTCGCGAGTCGGTCTCTTACTGGACCTTACTAACCATACTTTGCCAGCAACCTAGCTGACACAAGCATAAAACACCCTATGCTGAAGGTGTTGGCTGCGCCGACAAAAGTTCGGCGGCCACAGCCATTTCTTTACTGTCGCCCCTACGGGCGGCGACGCCGTATACCTATGCGTCATTTATGCAGCCTCAACTTGTTGCGCTATCAGTCACTGGAGCCCATCTATCTGCTCCAACTGTCACGCTGACGTTACTCTTAGGCGTCGAAACCTGTCTTCCTGTCGGCGGGGAATTTCCGCCGACGGCAAGAAGTCTGACCTGCTGCTGGACCACTCCAACAGATGCGGTTCCCTGCTATCGCAGCTCGTATACGTCGTTTGACCCCGAGCCCTCTCGTGACTCGGGTCAAAACAGCTGCGTCTCCCTATGTGGTGTCATCGCTAATATGCACACCACAACGACACAACCAGCCCAAATTTAGCCATTTGAGCAACGCGCAGTCTATACACCGACAAAAAGGCTCGTCGACCCAATCATGCGAAAGTATAAGAGGGTACTCCTTTTCATCTCCAACATTACGTTGTCGGCCGCCAACGTAATATTCGAAGAATGAAAGCTCGTCGCCCTCGATCAGTCCCAACATCCTTTTTGGGAACAACAATAACCAATCAAATACTTTCGCCCAATAATCCACACACTCTCTCGTGCCTAAACCCTAGAGTCTCCCTAAGGTTTGCTAACCACCTAGGACTATTCCTAGGCTCTGATACCACTCTAATTTGTCACGCCCCGAATCCGCCAATTTGTACGGTTTAGGCACGCCAACAGACCCGCCAATCGAGTATGACCTTTCACTACTCGAAAGGAACGGTAACAACCATAGTAACACAACAAGTGTACGCGGAAGCTCAATATCAGAGTACTAAAAATCACTACTAATTTAAATTTTTGCAACAACTAAAGCGAAAATGGAAGCATGCAAGAGTGAACTATAATATAATTTATTAAACTTTACATCTCTGGACTTACAAATATAGTTTATTACATTTCTTTTACATAAATTCCTCACCATACAAGGTTCACTCAAGAAATATATAAAAGGGATACCTCTGCTAGACCCTCTAGGTCTCTATGCTGCTGGGCCCTTGCCCCTGTCGTATGCCTCGCCGTCTGCATCTGAATCGTCTCGTCCGCTGTATCCATACCCGAACCTGTGGGGGGTCACCCAAGGGGTGTGAGAACTCCGACAGAGTTCCCAGTGGGTTCAACCACCGAGAAAAAGTGTCCTACACCACTTGGTCCAATGGAAGCAATAACAATAGAGTGCTAGGAAACTAAAATCCTCAATATCAAAATGCTGCTATGCAATATAATATATCACTGCACTATACTATCTGTGTCTAATCATCAACCATCACTACTCTGTCTAGCCACACTAGGCTGCTAAGCACCAACTCGGCCACTATGCCGCTGTATACAGAGTCAAACTATCCCGGCCACCTTGGCCACTCTAATTTCTCTTTATTCTTTAAATTCTGGTGCTTTAGTTCAAGTTAACCCTCAGAAATTCTTATCCAACGGGCCCCAGCCCGGTAGTCCTGCTACCATAAGATAAGATTTCTAAGGTTGCCGATAGCACCCGCAAGTGCTACCCCGCCCAACGGGGAACTTGTCCTACGGGTCACTACCCGGGAGAGGGACACTGCCCTTGGCTCCGACAAGGCTACTTTTTACCCCCGAAGGTACGCTCGTGTTACGGAATTTGAGTTGGCGTAGTTTCGTGAAAGTCTCAAGTCTTGAAGATTGAAGGTGAAGAAAGTTAGATCATTTAACTCAATCTCAAGAAAGAAGAATTCAAAAGGATCAGGTATGTTTAACCTAAGATTTTGTGTGATCCGAATACTTCTTGTAGTGCAGAAACACTTGGAAGAATCTTTCATTGCATAAAAATCAAAAACTGGACTTGGGACATGTTCAGGATCCGGATCAGGTTGTTCGATCCGGATCCCGAAGGTGGTTTGTTCATACACCATTTCAATCCGGATCGTAGCCTCTCTTGATCCGGATCCCGAACACTGAGTTTACCATCTTCCTTGAACGATCCGGATCAGGCTTCGCAATCCGGATCCCGAACGTTGATGTTTGGTGAACTGTATGAACGATCCGGATCAAGCACTTCGATCCGGATCCCGAACCTTCGTTTTTCTGGAATTACCTGACTCGTTACGACGATCCGGATCACAGCTAATCCGATCCGGATCGCCGTCCGTAAAATTTCCAGAAATGTTAGGTTTTTGATTCTTATCTCCTTCCTAGGGTTTCTAACCTATAAATAGACCCTATGATTCATTTCCTAGGAGAAGCCGAAAAAAAGGAAAATAGCCGTCATTTTCATATATCATCTTTTACGGCTCTAGATCCACATATAGAGAAGAAAGGAAATCATTAGAGAACACTCTATGTTTCTTCATCTATATTGATTAGTTTGATTCTAGGTTTTCATACTCACATCTTGAGTTGAATCAAACTAATGAATACTTAGATGGTATTTCCGATCTATCTTTGATCTAAGTATTCGGCGGATCATCACCACCCAAAAACAACGATTTACCCCAAAAATCGGCGCGTGGATTCGCGTGTCCTTGTGGATTCAAGGTTCAACCGCTCTCGTGGATTCGGAGCGAGGCACGTTCGTGGATTCGAAGGGTGCTATTGGGTGAAGACCGTGGATTCGGTCGGACGTCGTGGATTCGACGTTGGACGCCGTGGATTCGGCGTTGGGCGCAGATCGTGGATTCGAGAAGCGTCGCGGAGCGAGCGGAGAAGATCCTCTAGGAGCGTATGGAAAAGGTTGAGTCGTAAGTGTGTACGGTAAATCACCTTGTACGTGTTTTAATTATAGTGGATTTCTGCCGTGTTATCGGTCCCGTGGTTTTTTACTCCGGTGATGGAGTTTTCCACGTAAAAATCTTGCGTATTATTTTTATTTCCGCATTGGGTTTTTATCGCAACGATTTTTTGAGTGTTTATACGTTTACACCTATTCACCCCCCTCTAGGTGTTTTTTCCCCTATTTAGATCCTTATTACATATAACCCAACAATAAGAATAAAAAACCTAACATTTCTGGAAATTTTACGGACGGCGATCCGGATCGGATTAGCTGTGATCCGGATCGTCGTAACGAGTCAGGCAATTCCAGAAAAATGAAGGTTCGGGATCCGGATCGAAGTGCTTGATCCGGATCGTTCATACAGTTCACCAAACATCAACGTTTGGGATCCAGATTGCGAAGCCTGATCCGGATCGTTCAAGGAAGATGGTAAACTCAGTGTTCGGGATCCGGATCAAGAGAGGCTACGATCCGGATTGAACTGGTGTATGAACGAACCACCTTCGGGATCCGGATCGAACAACCTGATCCGGATCCTGAGCATGTCCCAAGTCCAGTTTTTGATTTTTATGCAATGAAAGATTCTTCCAAGTGTTTCTACACTACAAGAAGTATTCGGATCACACAAAATCTTTAGTTAAACATACCTGATCCTTTTGAATTCTTCTTTCTTGAGATTGAGTTAAATGATCCAACTTTCTTCACCTTCAATCTTCAAGACTTGAGACTTTCACGAAACTACGCCAACTCAAATTCCGTAACAATCTCCCCCTTTGGCGGTTTCGTGACAAAACACAGATCCACTCAAGAAAATTCAAAAAGATATTTTTGTTGCTATCACCATACAACAAAAATTTACAATGGAGATCCGAAAATTTAAAAACATGAGATAAACTCCTAAAACAGACTCTAGACTTAGACATCTGTACTCTCTGCACAAAGAAATCATTCTTGACAAAAAGAGATCGTTAGATACCTCAAGAATATTTAGCATTCAAAACCTAGTACAGAGATAGAGTTTATCTGATCATCATGACATTTGAGAATTCAGATATGTAAGAGAATCATAGTCAAAAACCAACATATCTTCTATGCAATCAAAAACCAAATGTCATAAAGTGTTAGTCCAACATCAACTTGTTAGTCATAATACATGCCCAAATAGTTAGTCGAATAGATAGTAGAGACATGCAAACAATCACCAGATAAAAACCAAAGTTGAAGTTGAAATGATACTTACCTTGATGTATACAAAATTTTCACATCAGCATTGTTCATCATTGTACCTTGATGCAGTCATCATTGTTCATCATTGTACCTTGATGTATACAAGATTTTCACAATTTTCACAATTTTCACATCAGCATTGTTCAAGTTCTCTAAGCTCTCTCCCCCTTTTTGTCACAAACAAAGCCAAAATTACCAAAATTGAAGGAGAGTTAAAAATTTCAAAGAAAATGTTCCGAAAATTAAGAACTAGAACTAAGAGTAAGTCCTAAAAACTGAAAAACCTGCACAAAAAGATTAGAAAGAAGGTTAAGTCAGTCAGAATCCGAACTAGTGGGATTGGTACAATCCAACTTCTTCAAAATCGCTTGAAGCATTTTTGACATTCTGGAGACCTTTCTTTTCATCTTATGTTGCTCAGAGATAATCTGTTTGAGATTTGTAGACACGCTGTCTTGTTCAGCAGACGATCTTCGCTGTTCTTGTCGAAGTGAGGACCCTACATTCGCTTTTGCTGTGTGTCTCCAGGACGTTGAAGGATGTAGTATAGAACCAGATGGTGCATCTTGACCTTCAATCCATGGAGATTCTCTAGTGAGAGAGCGAGCTCTGGTGAGGGGTCTATCAATCTGAATTCCAGTTCCTCTCAAATTCATTCGCCTAGTGTACTGCTTGGTTGTTGAGGACGATCTCATCAGCTTCTTGTTCTTCAAGTACAACCTATCTTCTTTGTCAATAGCTTTTTGTGCTTGTTCACAAATCTCTTCCCAGTCTTCTTCATCTGATTCTGAATCAATTTGATAGACTTTCTTTGTCTCTTCTTGATTTGAGTCATCTTGTTCTCTTTTTATATAAGACCCACTCGGTCCTACCATTGCTACCAAAAGGAAGATTATCCAGGCGAATGCCATTGGTGCAAGTGCTTAAAAGTTTTAAAATCCTGTGAACAATAACTCAAAAACACATGAAAAATTGTTAATTTTCAAAAATTTGAAAAAAATTGTACCCAGACAATCATAATCATGTAGAGAGACTAAGAATCAAATTAGTTTTGCAAAAGGACTTTTAAAAATAGATCAATTGCATGATTTTCGAAAATCCTCATTATACGCCCTAAAATCGAAATTTTAGAAATCAAAGCCTAAAAATCCGTTAATCAGGAGAATGCCTAGCATATAATCAAAACTAATCTACCCAGAGTTCTTATTTCAAAAGAAATTTGATCAAAAACCATCCACAAACAAAGTTGATCCAAGAAATTCATCACGTTTGAGGAGGAAAAGAGAAAAACGGTGAAAAACCGAGATTTTGATCAATAAAACTTACTTGGAGTTGAAGAACTTGAGTTTGAAAGCTTCCAAGATGGGTGAAATCTAGAGAGAGAGGCTCTGGAAACTTTGGAACAAAAGATTGGAGTAAAAGAAATCAAAACCCTTTTGTTCTTTATAAAACCCTAGCCGCGATCCGGATCAGTTCATGATTGCGATTCGGATCGGCTACCCGCAGTGAGAAACTGCGTTCGGGATCCGGATCGGTAGGTCCAATCCGGATCGTCAGCCCGCAGAATGTGACGCCCCACTTCCCAGGGGGTCACCCATCCTAGAACTACTCTAGCTCTAGCACGCTTAACTCTCATGTTCCTCTTGGATCTTGCTACCATCCAAAATGCTATAGCCGGGTTAGAGATTTAGTCATATTATATCATTTATATAGAGGACTAATCCAAATTCCGGGGGTGTTACATTCTTCCCCCCTTTAAGCCCTGACGTCCACGTCAGGCTCAAGCACACTCACAAGCACCAGGCGATGTGAGACTCGTCTCGCTAGCCTTAGCTGACCTTGTGAGGAGCTGCACTCCACTCACAACGGTCATTAGCCGGGGAGACTCGCTCTACCCGCTATATAACCCTGGCTCAGCCGAGACTCATCTCACATTTCCGGCTGGTGAATGGCTCTGATACCAACTGTGACGCCCCACTTCCCAGGGGGTCACCCATCCTAGAACTACTCTAGCTCTAGCACGCTTAACTCTCATGTTCCTCTTGGATCTTGCTACCATCCAAAATGCTATAGCCGGGTTAGAGATTTAGTCATATTATATCATTTATATAGAGGACTAATCCAAATTCCGGGGGTGTTACACAGAAGAGTACCTCCGTTCGGGATCCGGATCATCTTGCCCGATTCGGATCGGCTCCAACTTTTTCTTTAGAAAATTTCAGAGAAATTCAAGAAAAACCAGAAAAAGATTGTAAGCACAAATGTGTATCAACTTTAAACAGAAATCATCGTTTCATACAACAAGAATTAGATTATTCCAAATCTATCAATAATATCCAAAATGAAACGAGAATTTACAAAAATTAAATCCCTTAAAGTTGAACACCTTCAATTACATCTAACTTGATCTTATGAGTAATGCCTTTATCAAATCATCAATTCAGTAAAGAAAATGAAATACAAAGATCAATAGATGTTTGAAATCCCAAATATAGTAGATAATGTATCTAGACAATCTGTTGAAGAGAGTGGCTCTTTGAGCATCTTTCTTTAAAAACCCACCTTATACCAACCTTGAAATTTGACGGAGTCAAGTATTTCAACATGCATTTTACTTAATCAAAATTTGAACAACCATGCTTGGTATACATGTGGTAGCTGCACACAATACTCGGACGACCGAGGTGGTAGCTCTTTCCTCCATGTGGTGGTAGTTTTCACACTCCTCATTGGGATGTAACTCTTTCCACATCTTTTGAGCATTTTACATTTCTTTGACTCCCCCTCAATTGGCTATCAATTATTTAAGATATAAAGTATTCAACCAAAAATTGATCTCGATTTCATACTCGACTAAACAGTCAAATAAGATAATGACTATACCAAGAGATCATTGAGAGAGAGAAATTGACTTTGATCACTCAGAAGATGATTTAATTAACATAAATGATCATTGCAACAGTGAAATATTATGATGGCGAAAGCATAATAAATTTCTAAATGTGCGAAAAGATGCAATTAAAGTCAATTATGATCTATGCTCAATTAATGTCCTATGTACAGACATAGATAATGAACAAAACAAAACAAAGACAAAACCTATCCTAAGCAAAGGTTTCAAAAAGAAGTTTATTTCAAGGAAAGCATTCCAATTGCTTTCCGCAAATGAATAAAACGTTTTTGATCCAAAGGTTTTGTTAGAATGTCAGCTAATTGATCCTCAGTTGAAATATATGAAAGTTGAAGAGTATTTGATTCAACTAGCTCTCTAAGAAAATGATATCTAAGTTCAATATGTTTTGTTCTAGAGTGCAACACAGGGTTTTTAGAAATGTTAATTGCACTTGTGTTGTCACAAAGAATTGTTACCGAAGATGCTGAAATCCAGAAGTCGCTCAATACGCTTTTCATCCAAATGAGTTGAGTGAGCAAACTTCCAGCTGAAATGTATTCCGCTTCGGCAGTCGAGAGTGCTATGCAATTCTGCTTTTTATTGTGCCATGCAACAAGGCAATGGCCAAGATAGAAGCATGCACCACTCGTGCTTTTCCGATCATCCACTGATCCTGCCCAATCGGCATCTGAGTATCCAACAATATCCAAACTTGTTCCCATAGGATACCAAATTCCGAAATTAATTGATCCTTTGATATACCGGATGATCCTTTTCACCGCTTTCAGGTGAACCTCCTTGGTGCAGATTGATATCTCGCGCAGATCCCAACACCAAAAGATATATCCGGGCGACTAGCCGTGAGGTAAAGTAGACTTCCAATCATACTTCGATACAGTTTCTCGTCTACATTCTCACTTTGTGATTCACTTCCAAGTCCCTTGTGGCTAGTTCCCATTGGAGTCGGAAAATCCTTCGAATTTTCAAGATCAAACTTTTTAACCAACTCCATTGCATACTTGGATTGACTCAAGTGAATACCTTCATCATTTTGTTTAATTTGCAATCCAAGGAAATAAGTCAATTCGCCCATCATGGACATCTCAAATTCGCTTTCCATGGTCTCCGCGAATTTAGAAGCATCATTATCTCTTGTTGCGCCAAATACAATGTCATCGACATAGATTTGTGCTACAATTGAAATTGTTTGATAATGCTCACAAAGAGAGTCCTATCAGCTCCCCCTCGAGTATAGCCCTTCTCCAAAAGGTGCTTTGTCAACCTTTCGTACCATGCTCGCGGTGCTTGTTTCAGACCATAAAGAGCCTTTTTCAAACGAAAAAACATGGTTAGGTTGTTTATGGTCTACAAAACCTTTCGGTTGAGCCACATAAACTTCCTCATTTAAAAACCCATTTAGAAATGCGCTCTTAACGTCCATTTGAAATAATTTGATTTAAAATGACAAGCAATAGCAAACAGTATACGAATGGACTCGAGTCTAGCTACAGGGGCGAATGTTTCGTCAAAGTCTATACCTTCTACTTGAGAGTAGCCTTGAGCAACTAATCGTGCCTTGTTCCTGATGATAGTACCATCCTCATTTTCTTGTTCTTGAAGATCCATTTGGTACCTATCACATTGTGTTGCTGTGGAGGCTTCGTTAATTCCCAGACTTTGTTTCGCTCAAATGTGATGGAGCTCTTCCTGCATTGCTTTAATCCAGTAGTCATCCTGAAGAGCTTCAATCTATGTTCTTTGGTTCGATTAAAGATACGTAGCAAGCGAATCCACAAACCAACTGCCCTCCGAGTTCTGACTCCTTCTTGTGGATCTCCAATAATATTCGATTCCGGATGATCCTTGGAGATTCGTAGCGTTTGTTGAAACGGAGTACTCGGAGATATATGAGATGATTCCTGCACATTAGATAAACTTGAAGAACCATTAGATGCATCATTAATATTGGAAGTATTATTATGAGAAGATGCAACAGCAGGAGTATCATCATCTAGAGAAATATCGAGGGTAGATTTTTCAGATGCAAAGTGAAAAGCTTCATCTACTTTAACATTTATAGATTCTACGATCGTCTTAGATTCCAAGTTAAATACTTGATATGCTCTACTATTAGTAGAATACCCCAAGAAAATCCCTTCGTCACTTCGGAGTCAAACTTTCCAAGGTTTTCACGGTCACGTAAAATGTAACACCGACTCCCGAAGATGCGAAAATATTTGATGTTGGGTTTTCTACCACACCATAGTTCATATGGTGTATTTAACGTTCCCGGGCGCAAGAACACACGATTAATGACATAGACAGCGGTTGTTCACAGCTTCAGCCCAAAAAAGTAGCGGTAATTCTGGCTATGAAGCATCACACGCGCCATCTCTTGAACAACCCTGTTCTTGCGCTCGACCACACCATTCTGTTGATGTGTATAGGGTGCAGAGAATTCATGCTTAATACCGTTTTGAAGTACAAAAGTCAATGAATTTTGAATTAATGAATTCTCCACCTCGTATCACTTCTAACACGAATGATCTTTTCATTCTTTTCAATCATAATACGAAGGCAAATCTCGTGAAAAGAATCAAAAGTATCAGCTTTCTCTTTTAAAAATGCTACCCAAGAATACCGAGAGAAATCATCAACCAATAAAAAAATATACCATTTACCTCCCAAAGATGGTTTACGGGGTCGGCCCATAAGTCCATGTGCAAAAGTTCCAAGGGCCGTTTTTGTACCAACGTGGTTCAAGTTCTTGTGTGCAGTCCTAGACTGTTTTCCCTTTTGGCAACCACCACACACAACGTTTTGTTTAAATAAAAGTTTTGGAACCCCCTTGACCACGTCCTTGTTTGAAATTCTAGTAAGTTCCTTAAAATTTAAGTGACCTAGCCTTTCATGCCAAAGAGTTTCATTATTCAAAGTGGCTAAGTTACAATTTTCAGAAAATTTATTAGGAACAACATAACAATTGTTTTCAGATCTAACCCCTTTTAAAAAGAAGACATGGTCCTTATCAGTTACAACGCATTCAACAGATGAAAAGTTAACTGAAAAACTATTGTCGCAAAGTTGACTTATGCTTATGAGGTTAGTCTTAAGGCCATCAACAAATAAGACGTTTTTCAAAATCGGGCCATCTGGAATAGCTACCGTCCCTTTTCCAACAATTTTGGAAGATCGACCGTCTCCGAAAACAACAAGTCCTCCGGAGATTTTCTCAAGATTTTGAAAACTATTTTTGTCACCGGTCATGTGACGGGAACAACCGCTATCCAGATACCAAGACGAACTATCATATGCATGCAAGGAAACATTGGCAACAAGACAAGAGTAAATTTCACCTTTGCGCACCCAAACCCTTTTGGAGTGCGTCGGTAATGGTCGTGAGGTTATTCTCCTAGGTGAAGGCATCTTGTCAGATCGATTGCCGCTCCTTGATGATGTCGTCTTGCGCGGTGAACTACCAAGGCTCTTTCTTTTGAAAGGTTTTGCTTTGATTTCCGGGAAGGCGCCTTTTTGGTAGTCGTTGCAAGAGGTGATTGAGGTGAGCGTTTGACTCCCGTCTTGCAATTTCTTCTTATGTGCCCTGAAACACCACAACGAAAACATACCTTAGATCTTGACGATCCCAAAGAGGATGAAGTAGGTTTGTTGTCGTTGTTTGTCTTGAATTCCGGTGTCGGAGGAGGAGATACCGACTGAGGCACAAAAACTGTCCCACCTCGAACTTGGACTTTTCCAGTTTGAGTGTATCCGAGGCCGAACCGATTTGATTGACCAAGACCAAGAAGTCTATCCAACTTACTCCTTCCTGAAGAGAATCGCTGTAAGTCATCCTTGAGTTGGAAATGGTCTTTATCATTTCCAGGTTATCCTGTCGAGCCTCGTTGTAGAGCTTTGAGAAGTGATTCGCTTATCCACCAGATTTGTATGTTCCTTCTCAAAACGCTCATTGGACTCTGAAGGGAAACATTTACTTTTATCAGATTTTCCCTTTCCACTTCAAGAGCGTTTGAGAGAGAAGTTGCTCTTTTTGCTTCTTCTTCGAGATCATGCACTCTCCCTCTCAAACTCTTGTTTTGCTTAGCCACTTTCTTTGAATCCCTCAAAAGTCTGTGGTAGGCTAAAGCAAAATCTTCACCTTCCGAATCATCCGATTCATTGTCCGTTGCAATCTTTTCAACAGTGGAGTTGGACAACGTGTCACGCCCCGGGGTCGAAACTGCGACCCGGCTCGCCAACAGATCCGCCACCTATGCCAACCCGCATAGGCGAAGCGACCTACCTGCAAAAGAGCTACAGCTAACAGATATCAGAGCTAAAAGATAAAATGCTATAGAAATAAAATCAACCACTGTACAACCGAAGATAAAAACAACAAGGTCCCCTCTCCCAAAAGATAATCATATAATAACCTCGAGTACAAAACTCATAGCTCAACAGGGAGATATCTCAAATAAAACATCAGTGTACAAGCTCTCAATACATCATATCCTCACTACATCAGTCTCTCAAAAGAGGAAATAAATACCAATCTACCGACTATACTGAAGATCTCCTCCAAAGGGGGTACCGCTACTCTCCAAAGATGGGTCTGGATCTAGCTCGCTACTCCCTCACCACGCACAGCAACCACAGAACGGCAACACCCGCCAAGACTCTGCAAAACAAAGAGGAGAAAGGACAAAAGGGGGAAAACCCCCAACGGGCGTGAGAACTACGCAATAAGGGAGTTCTCAGTGGGTATCGCCACTAGGCCCGACGATCTGCCCACCAAGACTACTAGAGGCAAAAGATAACCGATGCAGTAAAACTGAAAGAAGAAGCTGGAAACACTCTACAGCTACCATGCCTCTATCCAAATGCTCAAATGGGGAAACTCTGATGAAGATATGCAACACTCGCCCACGAGGTGCTCAATCGACCCAATCGAGCTGACTGCCACATCGGGTCCAGTCAAACCTGCGCCCACCTACAACCACCTCCGCTGACGGGCAGGAATTACGTAGGGCGTCCAAACGGCCTAACTCGCTATCGAGTATGGCTCATGCAGGCTATAGTCAATCCATGCCCTCTCTCTCTCAGAACGGAAAGACTCAAGATGCTCAAACCTCTCACACAATGGTCAAAGAACTCACACAACGACCACGGGGACCACCGTCAAACCCCGAACGGTTCCCAACAATACTAGCACTTGGTCTAAACACAGCTACTAGACCCACTCGGTCCCCCAGGCACGAGTGTAACACAAAGTATCTGCCTGAATAACCCAATCGATAGACCAGTAATCACTGGTACTTGCCTGCTCTGCTGGTACGGTCGCAATCCCAAGGTAAGTAATAGATCCGGCATCGAACCGTCCGATCGCACACAAAATTAAGTAACAGACTGGCCCTCGATCCGTCCAGTCGCACACATCCGGAGTGGCACTCGAGGGGAGCGACCACCGACGAGTAAAGTAACTCTTCATCAGT
>CM055067.1:38940301-39076761 GCA_029204045.2 Tillandsia leiboldiana | reverse complement strand
TCTGTCAAATTTCAAGGGTGGTATAATGTGGGTTTTTAAAGAGTGCTCAAGAGAGTCACTCTCTTCAACACAGTTGTCTAGATACCTTATCTTTTATTTGGGATTATCAAACATCAATGCTTTGTATTCATTTCTTTACTGAATTGATGTTTTGAGAAAGGCATTACTCATAAGGTCAAGTTAATGGTATTGAAGGTGTTTCACTTTAAGGGATTTAATTTTTGTAAATTTTCGTTTCATTTTTGGATATTATTGATAGATTTGGCATAATCTAATTCTTGTTGTATGAAACGATGATTTTTGTTTAGAAGTTGATACACATTTGGGCTTACAATCTTTTCTGGTTTTTCTTGAATTTCTCTGAAATTTCTAAAGAAAAAGTTGGGCCGATCCGGATCGGGCTAGATGATCCGGATCCCGAACGCAGGAATTCTTCTGCGGGCTGACGATCCGGATTGTATCTGCCGATCCGGATCCCGAACGCAGTTTCTCACTGCGGGTACCGATCCGGATCGCAGTTATGAACTGATCCGGATCGCGGCTAGGTTTTATAAAGGAAAACGAAAGGGGTTTTTTTTGATTTCTTTACTCCAATCTGTTTGTTCCAAAGTTCCAGAGCCTCTCTCTCTAGATTTCATCCTTCCTGAAGCTTTCAAACTCAAGTTCTTCAACTCCATAATTTTATTGATCAAAATCTCGGTTTTTCACCGTTTTTCTCTTTTTCTCCTCAAACGTGATGAATTTCTTGGATCAACTTTGTTTTGTGGATGGTTTTTGATCAAATTTCTTTTGAAATAAGAACTCTGGGTAGATTAGTTTTTGATTATATGCTAGGTATTCTCCTGATTAACGGATTTTTAGGCTTCGATTTCTAAAATTCTTTTTAGAGCATAAAAGAGGAATTTCGAAAATCTTGAAATTGATCCACTTTTAATTCTTTTGCAAAACTATTGATTCTTGGCTTCTCTACATGATTATGATTGTCTATGTACAATGTTTCAAATCTTTCAAATTGACGATTTTCATGTGTTCTTGAGTTGGTTTTTCACAGGGACAATTTCTCTACAATTTAAAGCACTAGAAAATCAACAGAGATAAATCTCTTGGTTATCCTGTTACTGGGTCACATGGTGGCCAGAGTACATCTGTAAAGAGAACCGATGTTTCAAACAGGAGATAAGACAACCGAAGGCAGGGAGGACAGTTCAGAGTACGATAGGAAGATGGGATGAATTCTTCAAGATGTTCAACAGAAGATTGATGAGGAAAACGGGAATCTGTCAAGGCAAAAGCTTATGAAATCTGCATCACAACTAAGCAATATACAAGACGAAAGAATGTCCTAGAGAAGTGAAAGTTATCATAGTGTGGTTTCTTACTAGAGCTCGCTCACTGCTCTGGGGTTCTACAAACTGAATCTCCATGGGTTAAAGGATTGGATGCACCATCTGCTTCTAGACAGATCCATCACACTCGAAAAGACAGGGTACAGACGCTGCTGTATTGGAGTCGCTTTCGCCAGGAACACAAAGACTCTCTGCTGCACAAGAGAGGATATCGAAAGAACTTCACTCAAATTTCCCTCTGAACACAAGAAGATCAAGAAGAAGTGGTTCAACTATTTCGACAATGCTTAAAGGGATTGTGAGTAAGCTGAGTTGTACCAGCTCAACTCCTCCGACTGAACTGTACCGTCCTTTTCCGTTTTGTGCAGGATTTTGATTTTAGGATTTAGTTTTATACTTACTTAGCGTAGTTCTCAGGTTATACGTGTTTATGGAACTTGTTCACTCTCCTAACATGTCGTAGTCTTAACTACATTTTGGCTTTGTTTTGTGACAAAAAGGGGGAGAGAGTTTAGAACATGATTTGAACAATGAACAATGATTGTGAAAATCTTGATATGAGATTTGTAAGACATGAACAATGATTGTGAAAAATCTTGATGATGAAGATTTTGTATACATCAAGGTAAGTATCTCTTCAAACTTCAACTTTGGTTCATCTTGTGATTGTTTGCATGTCTCGACTAACTATTCGACTAACTATTTGGGCATGTAATATAACTAACAAGTTGATGTTGGACTAACATTGTGTGACATTTGGTTTTTAGTTGCATAGAAGATATGTTGGTTTTGACTATGATTCTCTTACATATATGAATTCTCAAATGTCATGATGATTAGATAAACTCTATCGCTGTAACTAGGTTTTGTATGCTAAATATTTTTGAGGTATCTAACGATCTCTTTTTGTCAAGAATGATTTCTTGTGCAGAGAGTACAGATGTCTAAGGTCTAGAGTCTGTTTTAGGAGTTTATCTCATGTTTTTAAATTTTTGGATCTCCATTGTAAATTTTGTTGTATGGTGATAGCAACAAAAATATCTTTTTGAATTTTCTTTAGTGGATCTGTGTTTTGTCACGAAACCGCCAAAGGGGAGATTGTTACGGAATTTGAGTTGGCGTAGTTTCGTGAAAGTCTCAAGTCTTGAAGATTGAAGGTGAAGAAGTTGGATCATTTAACTCAATCTCAAGAAAGAAGAATTCAAAAGGATCAGGTATGTTTAACTAAAGATTTTGTGTGATCCGAATACTTCTTGTAGTGTAGAAACACTTGGAAGAATCTTTCATTGCATAAAAATCAAAAACTGGACTTGGGACATGTTCAGGATCCGGATCAGGTTGTTCGATCCGGATCCCGAAGGTGGTTCGTTCATACACCAGTTCAATCCGGATCGTAGCCTCTTGATCCGGATCCCGAACACTTAGTTTACCATCTTCCTTGAACGATCCGGATCAGGCTTCGCAATCCGGATCCCGAACGTTGATGTTGGTGAACTGTAATGAACGATCCGGATCAAGCACTTCGATCCGGATCCCGAACCTTCGTTTTTCTGGAACTGGCTGACTCGTTACGACGATCCGGATCACAGCTAGTCCGATCCGGATCGCCGTCCGTAAAATTTCCAGAAATGTTAGGTTTTTGATTCTTATCTCCTTCCTAGGTTTCTAACCTATAAATAGACCCTATAATTCTTTTCTAGGGTCAATCCACTGTGAATCGAAATAGCCCGTCATTTTCATATATCATCTTATACGGCTCTAGATCCACATATAGAGAAAAAAGGAAATCATTAGAGAATACTCTATGTTTCTTCATCTATATTGATTAGTTTGATTCTAGGTTTTCATACTCACATCTTGAGTTGAATCAAAACTAATGAATACTTAGATGGTATTTCCGATCTATCTTTGATCTAAGTATTCGGCGGATCATCACCACCCAAAACAACGATTTACCCCAAAAATCGGCGCGTGGATTCGCGTGTCCTTGTGGATTCAAGGTTCAACCGTGTTGGGTTCGTATAATTACGGATCTAAATAGGGGAAGAAACACCTAGAGGGGGGTGAATAGGTGTACGTATAAACACTCAAAAATCGTTGCGATAAAAAACCCAATGCGGAAATGAAAATAACTCGCAAGATTTTTACGTGGAAAACTCCATCACAGGAGTAAAAACCACGGGACCGATAACACGGCAGAAATCCACTAGAATTAAAACACGTACAAGGTGATTTACCGTACACACTTACGACTCAACCTTTTCCATACGCTCCTAGAGGAATCTTCTCTCCGCTCGCTCCAGACGCTTCTCGAATCCATCCGATCTGCGCCAACGCCGAATTCCACGGCGTCCAACGTCGAATTCCACGACGTCCGACCGAATCCACGGTCTTCACCCAATAGCACCCTTCGTATCCACGAACGTGCCTCGCTCCGAATCCACGAGAGCGAATGAACCTTGAATCCACAAGGACACGCGAATCCACGCGCCGATTTTGGGGTAATCGTTGTTTTTTGGGTGGTGATGATCCGCCGAATACTTAGATCAAAGATTAGATCGGAAATACCATCTAAGTATTCATTAGTTTGATTCAACTCAAAGATGTGAGTATGAAAACCTAGAATCAAACTAATACAATATAGAGGAGAAACATAGAGTATTCTCTAATGATTTCCTTCTTCTCTATATGTGGATCTATAGCCGTATAAGATGATATATGAAAATGACGGCTATGTGGATTGACCCTAGAAAGAAAGACATAGGGTCTATTTATAGGTTAGAAACCCTAGGAAGGAGATAAGAATCAAAAACCAACCATTTCTGGAATTTTACGGACGGCGATCCGGATCGTGATAACTGAGATCCGGATCGTCATAACGAAACAGCCATTCCAGAAAAACGAAGGTTCGGGATCCGGATCATGTAACTACGATCCGGATCGTTCATACAGTTCACCAAACATCAACGTTCGGGATCCGGATTGCGAAGCAAGATCCGGATCGTTTCAAGGTAGATGGTAAACTCAACGTTCGGGATCCGGATCAAGAGACTAACGATCCGGATTGCGACGATGTATGAACGCACCACCTTCGGGATCCGGATCGAACAGCCTGATCCGATCCTGAACATGTCCCAAGTCCAGTTTTTGATTTTTATGCAATGAAAGATTCTTCCAAGTGTTTCTACACTACAAGAAGTATTCGGAATCACACAAATTCTTTAGTTAAACATACCTGATCCTTTTGAATTCTTCTTTCTTGAGATTGAGTTAAGAAGATTCAACTTTCTTCACCTTCAATCTTCAGGACTTGAAACTTCAACGAAACTACGCCAACTCAAATTCCGTAACAATCTCCCCCTTTGGCGGTTTTCGTGACAAAACACAGATCCACTAAAGAAAATTCAAAAAGATATTTTGTTGCTATCACCATACAACAAAAATTTACAATGGAGATCCAAAATACAATACATGAGTTAAACTCCTAAAACAGACTCTAGACCTTAGACATCTGTACTCTCTGCAAAAAGAAATCATTCTTGACAAAAGAAATCGTTAGATACCTCAAGAATTTTGTACTATTCAAAAACCACAAACAGAGATGAAGTTTAAAACTCATTTATACTTACCATGACATTTATATTCAGATATGTAACTGATCATAGTTAAAAAAATACCAACATATCTTCTTTTGCACGTAAATACCAAATGTCATGAACATGTTTTGTGACAAACTAATATATATAGATATGTAATTGATCAGAGTTAAGAACACAACATATCTTCTATGCAATCAAAAACCAAGTGTCACAAACATGTTAGTGAACATCAACTTGTTAGTTATATTACATGCCCAAATAGTTAGCAAATAGTTAGTCGAGACATGCAACAAATCACAAGATAAAAACCAAAAGTTGAAGTTGAGATCATACTTACCTTGATGTATACAAAATCTTCATCATCAAGATTTTCACAATCAATTGTTCAATCAATTGTTCAAGTTCCCTTACCTTGATGTTCATTCACATCATCATCATTGTTCAAAGTTCTCAACAACTCTCCTCCCCCTTTTTGTCACAAAACAAAGTCAAAATGTAGTTAAGAACTACGAAATGTTAGGAGAGTGAAAAAGTTCCAATAAAACGTAAAACCTGAGAACTAAGCTAAAAGTAATATAAGACTAAATCCTAGCGATTTCAACACATCAGCGTCTGTAGCCTGTCTCTTCGTGTGTGATGGATGCTGTGTAGATGCAGATGGGGCATCCGGTCCCGTAACCCATGGAGATTCAGTTTGTAGAATTCCAGAGAGTGAGCGAGCTCTGGTGAGAGGCCTACTAGGCTGATTTTCACTCCATTGGACAGTCTTCCGTCTCGTATATTGTTTGGTTGTTGAGGTAGATTTCATTAATCTTTTTCCTTTGGTAAATTTCCTGTTTTCCTCATCAATCTTCCGTTGAACATCTTTGAAAAATTCGTCCCATTCTTCATCATCATAGTCTGAGCTGTCTTCCTCTGCGTTTTTCGTCTTGTTTTGAGTTGAATCATCTGGTTCCCTTTTAACAGATGTACTTGTGTGCATCATTGAAACCAGGAGAAGGATTAACCAAGAGAAACTCATTGAATTAAGTGCCATTGATCAAAGTGCTTGAGTTAAGAAGGTGTCCTGTGAAAACCAACTCAAGAACACAAAAATTCTTAGTTTTCAAAAATTGAAAAAATTGTATCCAAAGAATCATTATCATGTAGAGAGACTAAGAATCAAATTAGTTTTGCAAAAGGACTTTTAAAAATAGATCAATTGCATGAATTTCGAAAATCCTTATTATATGCCCTAAAACCGAAATTTAGAAATCGAAGCCTAAAATCCGTTAAACAGGAGAAAACCTAGCATATAATCAAAACTAAACAACCCAGAATTCTTATTTCAAAAGAAATTTGATCAAAAACCATCCACAAACAAAATCGATCCAAGAATTTCGTACGTTTGAGGAGGAAAAGAGAAAAACGGTGAAAAACCGAGATTTTGATCAATAAAACTTACTTGGAGTTGAAGAACCTGAGTTTGAAAGCTTCCAAGGAGGATGAAATCTAGAGAGAGAGGCTCTGGAAACTTCGGAACAAAAGATTGGAGTAAAGAAATCAAAAACCCCTTTCGTTCCTTATAAAACCTAGCCGCGATCCGGATCAGTTCATAACTGCGATCCGGATCGGCTACCCGCAGTGAGAAAACTGCGTTCGGGATCCGGATCGGCAGATACAATCCGGATCGTCAGCCCGCAGAAGAATTCCTGCGTTCGGGATCCGGATCATCTAGCCCGATCCGGATCGGCCCCAACTTTTTCTTTAGAAAATTTCAGAGAAATTCAGGAAAATCCAGAAAAAGATTGTAAGCACAAATGTGTATCAACTTTAAATAAAAATCATCGTTTCATACAACAAGAATTAGATTATGCCAAATCTATCAATAATATCCAAAAATGAAACGAAAATTTACAAAAATTAAATCCCTTAAAGTTGAACACCTTCAATCACATCTAACTTGATCTTATGAGTAATGCCTTTATCAAATCATCAATTCAGTAAAGAAAATGAAATACAAAGATCAATAGATGTTTGAAATCCCAAATATGGTAGATAATATTTCTAGACAATCTGTTGAAGAGAGTGGCTCTTTGAGCATCTTTCTTTAAATCCCACCTTATACCAACCTTGAAATTTGACAGAGTCAAGTATTTCAACATGCATTTTACTTAATCAAAAATTTGAACAACCATGCTTGGTATACATGTGGTAGCTGCACACAATACTCGGACGACCGAGGTGGTAGCTCTTTCCTCCATGTGGTGGTAGTTTTCACACTCCTCATTGGGATGTAACTCTTTCCACATCTTTTGAGCATTTTACATTATCTTTGACTCCCCCTCAATTGGCTATCAATTATTTAAGATATAAAGTATTCAACCAAAAATTGATCTCGATTTCATACTCGACTAAACAGTCAAATAAGATAATGACTATACCAAGAGATCATAGAGAGAGAGAAATTGACTTTGATCACTTTAGAAGATGATTTAATTAACATAAATGATCATTGCAACAGTGAAATATTATGATGGCAAAAGCATAATAAATTTCTAAATGTATGAACAGATGCAATTAAAGTCAATTATGATCTATGCTCAATTAATGTCCTATGTACAAACATAGATAAAGAACAAAACAAAAACAAATACAAAACCTATTCTAAGCAAAGATTTCAAAAAGAAGATTATTTCAAGGAAAGCATCCCAATTGCTTTTCGTAAATGAATAAAACGTTTTTGATCCAAAGGTTTTGTTAAAATGTCAGCTAATTGATCCTCAGTTGAAATATATGAAAGTTGAAGAGTATTTGATTCAACTAGCTCTCTAAGAAAATGATATCTAAGTTCAATATGTTTGTTCTAGAGTGCAACACAGGGTTTTTAGAAATGTTAATTGCACTTGTGTTGTCACAAAGAATTGTTACCGAAGATGCTGAAATGCGGAAGTCACTCAATACGCTTTTCATCCAAATGAGTTGAGTTGAGCAACTTCCAACTGAAATGTATTCCGCTTCGGCAGTCGAGAGTGCTATGCAATTCTGCTTTTTACTGTGCCATGCAACAAGGCAATGGCCAAGATAGAAGCATGCACCACTCGTGCTTTTCCGATCATCCACTGATCCTGCCCAATCGGCATCTGAGTATCCAACAATGTCCAGACTTGTTCCCATAGGATACCAAATTCCGAAATTAATTGATCCTTTGATGTACCGGATGATCCGTTTCACCGCTTTCAGGTGAACCTCCTTTGGTGCTGATTGATATCTCGCGCAAATCCCAACACTAAAGGATATATCCGGGCGACTAGCCGTGAGGTAAAGTAGACTTCCAATCATACTTCTATACAGTTTCTCGTCTACATTCTCACTATGTGATTCACTTCCAAGTCCCTTGTGGCTAGTTCCCATTGGAGTTGGAAAATCTTTACAATTTTCTAGATCAAACTTTTTGACCAACTCCAGTGCATACTTGGATTGACTCAAGTGAATACCTTCATCATTTTGTTTAATTTGCAATCCAAGAAAATAAGACAGTTCGCCCATCATGGACATCTCAAATTCGCTTTCCATGGTCTCCGCGAATTTAGAAGCATCATTATCTTTTGTTGCACCAAATACAATGTCATCGACATAGATTTGTGCTACAATGAAATTATTTTGATAATGCTTCACAAAGAGAGTCATGTCAGCTCCCCCTCGAGTATAGCCCTTCTCCAAAAGGTGCTTTGTTAACCTTTCGTACCATGCTCGCAGTGCTTGTTTCAGACCGTAAAGAGCCTTTTTCAAACGAAAAACATGGTTAGGTTGTTTATGATCTACAAAACCTTTCGGTTGAGCTACATAAACTTCCTCATTTAAAAACCCATTTAGAAATGCGCTCTTGACGTCCATTTGAAATAATTTGATTTTAAAATGACAAGCAATAGCAAACAATATACGAATGGACTCGAGTCTAGCTACAGGGGCGAAAGTTTCGTCAAAGTCTATACCTTCTACTTGAGAGTAGCCTTGAGCAACTAGTCGTGCCTTGTTCCTGATGATAGTACCATCTTCATCTTTCTTGTTCTTGAAGATCCATTTGGTACCTATCACATTATGTTGCTTTGGAGGCTTCGTTAATTCCCAGACTTTGTTTCGCTCAAATTGATGGAGCTCTTCCTGCATTGCTTTAATCCAGTAGTCATCCTGAAGAGCTTCATCTATTGTCTTTGGTTCGATTAAAGATACGTAGCAAGCAAATCCGCAAACCAACTGCCTTCGAGTTCTAACTCCTTCTTGTGGATCTCCAATGATGTTCGATTCCGGATGATCCTTGGAGATTCATAGCGTTTGTTGAAACGGAGTACTCGGAGGTACACGAGATGATTCCTGCACATCAGATAAACTAGAAGAACCATTAGATGCATCATTAATATTGGAAGTGTTATTATGAGAAGATGCACTAGCAGGAGAATCATCATCTAGAGAGATATCGAGGGTAGATTTTTCAGATTCAAAATGAGAAGCTTCATCTACTTTAACATTTATAGATTCTACGATCGTCTTAGATTCAATGTTAAATACTCGATATGCTCTGCTATTCGTAGAATAACCCAAAAAGATCCCTTCATCACTTCGAGAGTCGAACTTTCCAAGATTTTCACGGTCACGTAAGATGTAACATCGACTCCCGAAGATACGAAAGTACTTGATATCCGGTTTTCTACTAAACCACAGCTCATATGGTGTATTCAAGGTTCCTGGGCGCAAATACACTCTGTTAATGACATAGACAGCGGTGTTCACAGCTTCAGCCCAAAAATGTAGCGGTAATTTCCGGTTATGAAGCATCACACGCGCCATCTCTTGAACAACCCTGTTTTTGCGCTCAACAACACCATTCTGCTGAGGTGTATAGGGTGCCGAGAATTCATGTTTAATGCCATTTGAAGTACAAAAGTCAATGAATTTTGAATTTATGAATTCTCCACCCCTATCACTTCTAACACGAATGATCTTTTCATTCTTTTCAATCATAATACGATGGCAAATCTCATGAAAAGAGTCAAACGTATCAGCTTTCTCTCTCAAAAATGCTACCCAAGAAAACCGAGAGAAATCATCAACCAATAAAAAGATGTACCATTTACCTCCCAAAGATGGTTGACGGGGCGGCCAAAAGAAAAAGAAGAAAAGAAAATAGTCTACACAAACTATACAAGATTTAATCGTAGAACGATTAAGGACAAGGAGGGGTTTCACCTTTGCATACCCAAACCTTTTGAGTTTTGGAGTATGTTGGTAAAGGTTGAGAGATTCTCCTTGAAGACGACGTCTTGTATGATTGATCTTTTTCTTTTGTCATCGTCTTGTTTGAGGTGCTACCAATGTTCTTTCCTTTTGAAAAATCCTTCCTTGAATTCCGGGAAGTGAGCTTATTGGTAGCAATTGCAAGATGTGGTTGATTTGTTCTTTGAGCTCCAATCTCGCAATTTCTTTCGATGTGCCCTGCAAAATTACAACGAAAACATACCTTTGAGCTTGACGATTCCGAAGAGGATGAGGTAGGTTTGTTGTCGTTGTTTGTCTTGAATTCCGATGTCGGAGGAGGAGATACCGACTGAGGCACAAAGACTGTCCCACTCGAACTTGGACTGTTTCCAGTTTGAGTGTACCCGAGGCCGAACCGATTTGTTTGACCAAGACCAAGGAGTTTATCCAACTTACTCCTTCCTAAAGAGAATTGCTGTAAGTCATCCTTGAGTTGGAGAATGGTCTCTGTCATTTCCCGTCTTTCCTGTCGGCCCTCGCCATAGAGCTTCAAGAAGTAGTTTGCTTTGTTCACCATATCTATATAGTTCTTCTCGAGCTGCTCATTGGACTCTTGAAGGGAAACATTTGCTTTTATCAAACTATCCCTTTCCACTTCAAGATCGGTCGAGAGAGAAGTTACCCTTTTTACTTCTTCTTCGAGATCCTGCAATCTCCCTCTCAACCCCTTGTTTTGCTTAGCCGGTTTCTTTAAATCCTGTAAAGATCTGTGATAGGCTAGAGCAAACTCTTCACCTTCCGAATCATCCGGTTCATTGTCCATTGCATTCTTTTCAACAGTGGAGTTGGACAATGATTCAGACGTACTTGCCATAAAGCACATGAATGGTGAAGATGTGGACGCGTGGAATGCCGTGGAGCTCTTTTCTTCACCACTTGAAGACGACTCATTTGACGTTGAGTTGTCATCCCAAGTGACGACTTGCATCGCCTTCTTCTTTGCCGGATACTTGTTAGGACACTCCGTTGCAATGTGGCCGTAGCCTCGACATTTGAAGCATTGCAGTTGTCCTTCTGAACTTTTCTTATCCTTTGAGAAGTTCTCCTGCTTTCTTGACTTGTGACTTGGAGTACCCTTGCCTTTGTTCCACTTTCTGAAGGATGGAGATTTGCTTGAATTACCCCTTCGAAAGTTGCGGTGAAAATTCCTTGTCAAGAGAGCGAGCTGCTTCTCAAATTCCTCCATAGAGAGGTTCTCGTCATCGTCCGAGGAGGATGTATCCGCGTCTTCTTCCTTAGTTGTTTTCAACGCATAACCTGAAGACTTAGAAGTGGATGCTTTTCCAGAAGAATTGTTAGTATTAAAAGTCATTTCATAAGTTTGTAATGAACCAACTAATTCTTCTACACGTATTTCGTCCGGGTGTTTAATAGTTTCAATGGCAGTAACCTTTGGGCGAAATCGTTCAGGAAGAGTTCTTAAGATTTTTCTTACAATCTTAAATTCTGGAATCTTCTCTCCCAGATTAGCACATGAGTTTACGATGTCTTGCAATCGTGTATAGTAGTCCGTGAAAGATTCATTTTCTGCCATCAAAATGGAGTCAAACTTGCTCGTAAGCATCTGCAGTTTCTGAATCTTCACGAGGTTAGTTCCCTCATGTGTAACCTGGAGAACATCCCAGATTTCTTTCGCAGTCTCACATGCCGAGACGCGAGAGAATTCAGTTTGAGATAAGGCATTAAAAATAGCATTAATTCCCTTGCCATTGTAAGAAGATAACTCAAACTCTTCCTTGGTCCATTTCGACCTAGGTTTTAAGGTGTGAACATCAGAGATAAGTTCAGTTGGATTAGTCCATCCTGATTCAATTGAATGCCACACCCTTTCGTCGATGGAAGATAAAAAGGCTTTCATCCGTACTTTCCAGTACGCATAATTTGTTCCATCAAAGAAAGGGGGTCGATTGATGTTTCCACCTTCAACCATTGTTCACAACCCTATTCCCGCTCTGATACCACTTGTTGGGTCGTATATAATACGGATCTAAATAGGGGAAGAAACACCTAGAGGGGGGTGAATAGGTGTAAACGTATAAACACTCAAAAATCGTTGCGATAAAAAACCCAATGCGGAAATGAAAATAACTCGCAAGATTTTTACGTGGAAAACTCCATCACAGGAGTAAAAAACCACGGGACCGATAACACGGCAGAAATCCACTAGAATTAAAACACGTACAAGGTGATTTACCGTACACACTTACGACTCAACCTTTTCCATACGCTCCTAGAGGATCTTCTCCGCTCGCTCCAGACGCTTCTCGAATCCACGATCTGCGCCCAACGCCGAATCCACGGCGTCCAACGTCGAATCCACGACGTCCGACCGAATCCACGGTCTTCACCCAATAGCACCCTTCGTATCCACGAACGTGCCTCGCTCCGAATCCACGAGAGCGAATGAACCTTGAATCCACAAGGACACGCGAATCCACGCGCCGATTTTGGGGTAATCGTTGTTTTTTGGGTGGTGATGATCCGCCGAATACTTAGATCAAAGATAGATCGGAAATACCATCTAAGTATTCATTAGTTTGATTCAACTCAAGATGTGAGTATGAAAACCTAGAATCAAACTAATCAATATAGATGAAGAAACATAGAGTATTCTCTAATAATTTCCTTTCTTCTCTATATGTGGATCTATAGCCGTATAAGATGATATATGAAAATGACGGCTATGTGGATTGACCCTAGAAAGAAAGACATAGGGTCTATTTATAGGTTAGAAACCCTAGGAAGGAGATAAGAATCAAAAACCAACCATTTCTGGAATTTTACGGATGGCGATCCGGATCGTGATAACTGAGATCCGGATCGTCATAACGAAACAGCCAATTCCAGAAAAACGAAGGTTCGGGATCCGGATCATGTAACTACGATCCGGATCGTTCATACAGTTCACCAAACATCAACGTTCGGGATCCGGATTGCGAAGCAAGATCCGGATCGTTCAAGGTAGATGGTAAACTCAACGTTCGGGATCCGGATCAAGAGACTACGATCCGGATTGCGACGATGTATGAACGAACCACCTTCGGGATCCGGATCGAACAGCCTGATCCGGATCCTGAACATGTCCCAAGTCCAGTTTTTGATTTTTATGCAATGAAAGATTCTTCCAAGTGTTTCTACACTACAAGAAGTATTCGGATCACACAAATTCTTTAGTTAAACATACCTGATCCTTTTGAATTCTTCTTTCTTGAGATTGAGTTAAAAGATTCAACTTTCTTCACCTTCAATCTTCAGGACTTGAAACTTTCACGAAACTACGCCAACTCAAATTCCGTAACAAACCGCTCTCGTGGATTCGGAGCGAGGCACGTTCGTGGATTCGAAGGGTGCTATTGGGTGAAGACCGTGGATTCGGTCGGACGTCGTGGATTCGACGTTGGACGCCGTGGATTCGGCGTTGGGCGCAGATCGTGGATTCGAGAAGCGTCGCGGAGCGAGCGGAGAAGATCCTCTAGGAGCGTATGGAAAAGGTTGAGTCGTAAGTGTGTACGGTAAATCACCTTGTACGTGTTTTAATTCTAGTGGATTTCTGCCGTGTTATCGGTCCCGTGGTTTTTTACTCCGGTGATGGAGTTTTCCACGTAAAAATCTTGCGTATTATTTTTATTTCCGCATTGGGTTTTTATCGCAACGATTTTTTGAGTGTTTATGCGTTTACACCTATTCACCCCCCTCTAGGTGTTTTTTCCCCTATTTAGATCCGTATTATATATAACCCAACACTGTAGAGTACCGAGACTTCGTAGAGTGCACCGACCTCGCAAGTTGGCATGGTGCGGAGAAATCGCCTTGGGCGTGTTCTATTTGTGTTTACAGATGAGTTCGGGTTGTTTCGGATCGGCGCGGAAGCCCCAGCTTGAATCGGCATTTTCAGGGCATTGCGCACCTGTAGAGTATTGGATTGGATAGAGTACCGACTCCGCAGTGGTGCACAGAAAAATTGGAAAATATTTGGGACATGTGTATTTTATGATTACAGTGGAGTTCGGGAGGTTTCGGAATGATGCGGGAGCTTCCGGGGCAAAAAGTGAGTTGGCGACGAAGAAATCAGAGGCTTCAGCTGGAATTTAGTGTTTGGAGCATTGAGTTCCGGAACCAAAGCCTGGGTTCCGGAACTGCATGCTGGGTTCCGGAACCAGATGCTTGGTTCCGGAACCAAATAGCTTTGGTACCGGTACCCTGCTTATGGTACCGGTACCCAGCCCCAGGGAATACAGATTTTGGTCTGTTTTGGATTTGTGTGAGAGGGGCACTATGGTCTTTTCATCTCCCAAGTGTTTTGCCCCACGCCACCTTCTATAAAGAGCCATCCCAACCCTGCTTCTTCTCCACTTCAACCTGAGGAAAAAGAAAGAGAAGAGAAGAAGAGGAAAAGAAAAGAAAGAAAAGAGAAGGTGAGGAAAAGAGAAGTGAGGTTGCAGCATGGTGTTGTCCTGCTGCTTGGAGTTGAGCGGAGTCGCGCGCGCGTCGAGCCGCATGTGAGGTAAGCTGATAGATTGTTTTCCAAGCTTGGAATTATGGATTGGTTTTGTGGTTTTGGATGAGTTTTGAGCTGAATGGATTGTTCTTTCTATCTTTTTCACCTTGAGGTGCAGCTTGTTTTGCTGCTGGCTGAGGGGCTTGGTGTTGCACTGCGCAGAGCCGAGGTGTGGGCATGCATGCGCACGTGCTGTGTGATGACTGTGGAGTGAGCCGAAGCTCGCCAGATTTTTATAGAGGACTCGGGAAGATTGTTCGAGCTTCCGGGGATTTTTCCGAGGTTCGCGACAGTGTGCGCGCGCGCGCGCGGCGCAGTTTGGTGTTTCGGCAGATTTTTTTGACAGTGAGCGGGTCCGCGCTTCGCCGATTTCAGCGTTGCCTGTGGAAGCGATCCAGGTGGGTTGGAAATTCTTCAAGATGTATGGAATGCCTTCTAAAGCTATTGTATGCATGTTTAGCATGTCTAGCTTGATTATTATTATAGCTGGTAAATCTGATAGTTGCCTTAAAAATTGTAGGAAGACAATTTTGAGCCCTAGGTATTTTTAGCATGATCTAGAGATGGTTGGACACTAGACTGCATATTTTCTTGAGATTCGGGTTGCATCTGGACCTTCATAATATTTTTGTAACCGGTTTTAAGTGAAACTCTGATTTTGAAGAGTTTTTAAATATTGAGAGCATTATGAATGGTCCAGGTAGTTCGAGATGCATGTGTTCTCGTGCCGGGGTTTCGAGTGAATTTTTAGAGCCTTGTGAGATGAGTTTCTAGTGTCATGAGAGATTGGGCATTGTTTCATTGTTGGGGCGGAAGCTACGGGCGGCTGTGCCTGCATCCTGTTCTTGCGTGATTTGGGATGTAGGCGGCAGTCGTTTGGAATTTTCCAGGCCTCCAGTGTGAGAGATTGAGGATTTATTCCCTGATTTGGTTACTCTAGATCGTGGTTTGTGCATTAGCTGGTCGAGTAGTTGAGGGTTCTCTGACCTAGCTACGGGAGTTTTGGGCTCTGGCCGATTGAGTCGTGGAAGGTTCCCGACTTAGCCATGGGTTGTGCATTATCAGATTGAGTCGTGGAGGGTTCTCCGACATAGCTGTAGCAACCGTAATTTTTAAAATCCAAAATTTGAGTTTAAATAATTTTCTGGATTATTTAAATGGCAAAAATAGGAAATTAATAGTACAATAGTGGCCCTAAAGTACCGACTTTTGATCGGAGCCTGATCTCGAAAATCCGAGATCGCCATTACGATAGTCTAGTCGAAACATGAAAAATTGATATACATATGTCGACGATCTGACGGTCGGATCTTCCTGAAATCAGTAAAGAAGCGGGCGGGTCCCACAACTTAAGTTGTGAATAGTAACTCCTATTTTAATTCCCCTTTTGATCATCGACGGCCGTTTCGTCGTCTCGAACCCTGACATAGGGGTATGAGTAGTCAAACTTAGCTAATTTCGACGTTCTGAGCGCAATGGCACTGACGGATTTCGCGTTTGGCGATCCGAGTGCATCGAAGTGCGTGCGTCGGTTTGCGACATACAGAACAAGATGGCCCGAGATTTCATACGGGCGCAAAACTAAACAAACACATACGCTACCTGACAGGTCTCGACGAGCCAGACGTCGTGGCGAAGTCCGATTCACAAATCGTCGAGCGGATTTTCTCGAATTGCGTGAAAATCGTCGAAAAATCAATATTTTCTAAAGAAACCTATATATTTTATGTATCTAAATTAATGGGGTTAATTCATTAGGGTTTTGGGTGCATTTTACATCTACTGTGAGGACCCTTGAGTCTAGGGTTAAGTGTACAAGGGGTGAAATGCAATTTAGCAAAATCATGCATTAATGCAAAGTTGCCTTTTGGTCTTCTTTGGATGCATGCACGAGGGGTCAGGGGGAAGTCCGAAGCATCACATGGCTTCTCTGAATTCCCCAGACCAAGCCTGATGTAGGGTGGCCGAGGAGACACCACTCCATGAGAATCTTAACCGAGAGAGAGAGAGAATGATGAGGATGGAACCAACTTCAATCAAAGGTTGATTTTCAGTCCCTGAGGAGTTCCTCTGTACCTGTGGAGCCTTCTGGGTGTTGGCCGAGGTCACGCGAAGAAGGAGAAGGGTACCTGGCTTCTTCCTATCTTCCTCGAATCCGGCAAGGTGAGTTTTTCCCAAACCATGGATGTTTGAGCCCGAGACCTATAGCAGTAGCTTAGATAGGTCCTTAGGATGCTACGTGCCAAGCCCTGAGCTCCCATGCATGTTGCTTGGCCGGCGGGAGCCAATTATTGCCGGAAACCTAATAGTGCCCAGCCTCGGCATAACTATGCAACCAATGGACCAAAATGGCTCAAACTTGGTAGGAAGGGACTGTATGACCCTTGTATTATTTTTCCAAATTTTGAGAAGTTTTGGTTGAGTATTTTGGAAGAAAATCGAAACCCTAGTTTCGGGTTTTTATACATGTTGGCCGAACTTCGTGCTCCGGCGCCGGCGAGCTTCTCCGACGCCGGCCATCTACCCATAACACTTGCTGGGACCAAGGTGATCCCAACCATGCACTTGCATGGCATCCATGCAGCACCAAAGTGGCGCGGCCATGGATGACCGAGAATGGTCCAAATCGCGGCCGCCGGCGTTCCGGCCAACTCCGGCCGGGGAGGCATGGTCGGGAAGCTTTGTGAGGACTAGTAGAAGCTTTCCATCCAAGTTATAAGCCTCCAAAATGCTCCATTAAAAATCCGCCATTAACGGTGGGAAGCTCCAAACCGAGCTTGCTCGCCGCCCGCCGCCGCCGTGCCCTGTCGCCGGGCACGGGTTCAGGTGAGTTTGTTATAAGTTTTAGCATCCATTTGGTCAAGTTGTTTGGTCCCAGAGCCCCTGGTTGAATGGTCACAAATTTCGAGGCCTTAACTTCATCTTCAACCTCGGACTCCGGCCAAACCAAGGGTGCAAGTTTGAAACCAAGTTGATGGAAATGCTCCTGCAACCTAGTAGATTAATTCTATCCAAGTTAGAGTGCTTTTGGTGCTATGGTTGCAGTGAACCAACTCAAGGTTGGTTGTTGTGTGTGTTGTGGGAAAAGTGCACACCAACTGTTTGTTTAAATGCCACAGAGAAGGAAAGTTTGGAATTGGACTTTGATCAAAATATGAATGTTGTTCCAAATTGTCCCCTGAGCTTGATGCTCGCTTCATATCAAATTGGATCTGTGTGGAAATGTGTTTGGAGCATTGTGTATGTTGTTAGTGAGCTAGGTGTTGGATCTGTTTGATCCAAATGTGCTGGGCTGCAAATAGGGCAAGCCCTGTGATTCTTGAGGTATTTTGAGCTTATGTTTCAAACAGAATTTATTTTGGATCATTAGAAGTTGAGTTCTAATGTAAACAAGCTCTAGAAGAAATGTTTGGCCAAAGTCCTGTTTTTGGACTGTTTGAAAAACTGTAACAGTGAGCTCTAGACTAATTTGGGGTCACTGGACGCGATGCTCGCGTTAGATTTAGGTTTCGATGATCCAGAGAAACAAAAATGCATATAGGCTATGTTGGAAGAGTATTTTATGGCCCGAAGTTTTCCTCGGGTCCCGTGCTGCCGCAAATTGGTGAGCACGGTGTTCAGCAAGATAAATGTCACCTGCTGGAAGTGACGGTTCGTTAAAATGAATCTTCAGTTGAAAGAACGAGCGAAAACAGTGCTAAAAAGATTATGTTGGTCTAAGTGTGATTGTCAAACACTGAGGTTAAGTAATTAAAAGGGTTAAGTTGACTTGAAATAAGTTAGAGTTAAAATCGATCCCTGATCAATATGTTTGATTCAGGTCTGTCCAGTTTGCATCTGGTTCTGAGCGTACAGTCGATTCAGTCTAGTCGCCTGCGATTTGACAGGTGGGTTTATCTTCGGTCCGGGCTTTATCATTTCGGCCCTCTGTGTACGGTATTGGTTGGACTCCTGTTTTTGGTAGCTTAACTATTACTTTGAGCCTGCCTTCCTTTCGATTCAGTTTATACTGCTTCCTGCCTGAGTTATAACTTTTATCAGTTATCTGTTGCTTTACATAGTGCTTCCAGTATTCATATCATTATTCTGGACATTGCCATGCCTGATTGGTCATTTGCTAGGTTATATACCTGATTATCAGTACTTCCTGATTATATCTGATCCATGATATTTAGTTGCTGCTTATTCTTGCGTATGAGTTGAGACTCAGTTGATTCTGATATTGCATCCCAACGGGGATTTTCCCGGCTTGTTGCCGATTACCCGGTCAGTGGACCGAGAGCTTGAGCATCTGCATTATGATTGAGCTTGCTTTCCTGTTGATCAAATATTACACTGCTGAACACATAATTTTAATCAACTAAATGTTTTACTGAACGTCGTAGGGTCGCCTGAGTCTGTTCTTGTTTGATAGGACAAAGGCATTGCTCTTCGAAGTTTGGGCCTAAAACCTGTTTTCAAAATAGTTTTCTCAAAAATATGTGTTTAGTTTTGTATGTTTGGTTGGTCTGCATGATTGAGTTGAGATTTGCTGTTGATCTTATGTTGAGTTGAGATTTGCCTTTGATCTTGCATATGAGTTGAGATCCAGTTGATTAGTTGCTGATTATTCCTGCATAAGAGTTGAGATTCAGTTGATTGCATCCCAGTGGGGATTTCCCGGCTTGTTGCCGATTAACCGGTCAGTGGACCGTGAGTTTGAGCATTTGCAATTGATCGCCCGCACCGTTGTACTTCACGAACATTGCCGGGGTCGCGCCCCGTGGATATTGTTCTTTACCGGTAAAGTGGTTAGCAGTGGCAACCCGTGACCCTTTGTGGAGGGAATGTCAACCCGCTGGTGCTAGCTGGGCAAATTCGCCTGAGGTTTTGTGGAACCAATATGGTGGCTTGTGATTGGATAATTTGATATATCATCTATTTGATGCATATGTTGCTTTTAGTTTGCTTTTGTCTTATCTCATAATTCCTGATATTCATTTGTTTGATACATGCCTATACAATTATTCAGCATGCTTGGTTCATTATATTCCTGTCAAGATTATACTAATTCCTGTTGGTTATTCATTCGCTTCATAAATGCTTACCTAATGTGATCTTTACTATCCGCTAGTATTGTATACCAGTAGGTACGATCTGCTATTTCTCGGCTCGTCGTGCCCACTGGGATACACTCCGGTGTGTCTCACACCCTCGGGTGACTGTTTTTCAGGTCAAGCGGGTGTTGGGATGTCGGGACGTATTGGCGAGGTATCGATATAGAGGTTGACCCTGGACAGCCGAAAAGTTATGTAATAGATGTTTGAGAGAAAGGAATTTGTATTTCAGTTGTATATTTGTAAAGATAGTTGTAAGGTTTTCTTGTAATATTATTTGTAGTATGTAGTTAGTACTCTGATGTTGTTGCTAAGCTAGCCGTGCATACATAGAAAAGGCTCAATTCCAAAGGGGATTGGAACTCTTCTATATATGTGGCGGTCTGTCATTGCCCTGGCTGTTTTTGCAACTCTGATTAAAAAAAAAATAAAATTTATACACTGGTTTTTGAACTCGGGGCGTGACAATAGCTTTGAGAGTGTTTGGGCATTTCCTGATCGAGTCGTGGAGGGTTCCCCGACTGAGTTGTGTATTTGAGCATTGAGTTTTCGATCTTTTTTATCGTGGATCATAGCCTGTAGGCGCCGCTTGTTGAGACAGATGAGACACGCTTGAGCTCGGTGGGGTCGCTCCCCTCGAGTTACGCTCCGGATGCGATGATGATGATGATGCTCCTGACGAGGCTGCTGTGCTTGGTATTGTGATAGTCCGTGGAGGACACCCTACGTAAGTCCAAGTCCTTTGTGGGCGTAGTGGCAGTAGGTAGGCGTAGGCTTGACTGAGCCAGTTTTGGCAGTCATTGAGATTTGAGTTTGTGTGAGCACCTCGTGGGCGAGTGGGTGCATAGCATGTTCTTATATGAGTTTTCCTTTAAGCATGGTGCTTGAGGCATATTAGCAGTGGCGAGGGTATGCATATCATGTTCTTAGATGAGTTTTTCTTTGAGCATGGTGCTTGAGGCATATTAGCAGTGGCGAGGGTATGCATAGCATGTTCTTAGATGAGTTTTCCTTTAAGCATGGTACTTGAGGCATATTAGCAGTGGCGAGTGTATGCATAGCATGTTCATAGTAGAGTTTCGTTTGAGCATGATGATTGAGACATTTTAGCTGTAGTTCTTTCCAGCTTTCCTATATCTATCTGCATACCTATATGTTTGCCTCCAGTAGACTTAGTGGGTATACCGTGGATATTGGTGACGGTACCCACTGGGAACTACCTTCTGTAGTAGTTCTCGCACCCGCTGCGGTGACAGGTTTCCTGAGGTTGCTGTTCCGGCTTGGTTCGCGCGGAGACAGCTGATCGAGGTGAGGACGTGGCCGAGTAGCTCCTTACCCCTTTTATTTGAGAGTCAGAGGTAAATGTACCCTGTATATTTTTATGTTTCCACTTTTGTACTGGACAGTCTGAGAGATCTGTGAGGATTGTATTATTATTTTTCATAGCTGGAGAGACTATGTATTGAGGTTTTATATATTTCAGATGTTCAGTTGATTTCTGTAACTACTGGTTTTGGTTTCAACTCTGATACTTGTTTTAGCTATAGATCTGACTTGCAGGGTAGACGCTTCGTCTGTGCGGGGGCTTCTATACAGATGGCGGATCTGTTAGTGAGCCCGGGTCGCAGTTTCGACCCCGGGGCATGACACTAGCTCTAGCACACTTAGCCCTCTTGAACTCTTGGGCCTTGCTGCCACCCAAAATGCTATAGCCGAGTTAAGAGATTTAGTCTTATTATACCATTTATATATATGACTAATCCAAATTCCGAGAGTGTCACATTCTTTCCCCCTTTAAGCCCTGACGTCCACGTCAGGCTCAAAGACACTCACAAGCATCAGGCGATGTGAGACTCGTCTCGCTAGCCTTAACCGACCTTGTGGGGAGCTGCACTCCACCCACAACGATCATTAGCCGGGGAGCCTCGCTCTACCCGTTATATAACCCTAACTCAATAGAGGCTCATCCCACATTTTCGGCTGGTGATTGATTTTGATACCAACTGTGACGCCCCGCCTTTCCAGGGGGTCACCCATCCTAGAACTATTCTAGCTCTAGCACGCTTAACTCTTCGGTCTTGCTACCACCCAAAATATTATAGCCGAGTTAAGAGATTTAGTCCTATTATATCATTTATATATAGGACTAATCCAAATTCCAATAGTGTCACATTCTCAGCTTGACGAGACCGTTCAAGTAGCGATTTTATTTCGTCGCATTCGGATCTCGTTTCGTTACATTAGTCGTTTCTTTACGAACACCCATCCGAAATTTGAATTTTCAAATTTAAAAACTAAAAAAAATTGAATTTTAAATTTCAAACTTTAAAATTAGAGTTATTAATTCTGATCGAGAAAATGAAGGGCAGGAATAAAACATAAAAATCATTTAACTGAAAGCAGAATTTAAAAGCTCATACTTTTTAAGTTTGGACCTTCATAAGACAAAAGATAGAACCTGCGTTCAAAAAGCCCCAAGAGCATAGCGACTGATGATCTTTGCTTCCCCAAGAAATCAGATTTATCTTGAGACTCATGGGAGGCAGGATTCACCAAGTCTGTAAACACGGATCTCAAGATAAATCCAACGGTAAAAGTAAGAAAGAATAGGAAGAACCAACAACCAGTCACTTCTGAAAGCTTACAAGCCTCACACTCTGACTATTCCATTCATCCTACAAGCACAAGCAATTTGATAGAATATAACCAACCTGCAAGCACAAGCTTCACACTTTAGAACTACACCGGTTTCAAGACTGCAGCTATGAACCACTCGGAGCTATGAACCACTCGGCCAACTCTATTTTATTCCATATTTCGATGTATCTATGCATACTGAATGCATATATACAAAGAAAAAATAGATAAAAAAGGAAGAGTAAAAAGGGAAAAATAAGCATACAGCAATATAAGAAACCTGAGATAGCATTATAGTTGCTAAAGCAATAAGAGGTTTGATGTTAGGGAGTCCGGATAATATGCTATTCATAGCATAAAACACTTGGTGCTATCAAATTTTTCACCATTAGATCTAATTATTTTTACTTCTTAGATTATACTATTTTTTCAATCACCCACTAAACTCAAAAAGTCCACTATCATTCTAACCGTACATCTCTTCATTAAAGGGTCAAAAACTAAATAGCACCAAAGACTTGTGCTATCGATAGCATAGTAGTCTATTTCTGATGTTAGGAACCAATCTTTTCTTAGAAAATATATTGTATTGTCTTTATTGATAATTGCTAAAAATATTGGTTGCACGTTATTATTCCACTTCTAATAGTATTGAGGATTTAAAGGGATGGAATAGGATAAATGCTTGTTAAATGCACCTATAATGGTGTTCAATTACCAGAAACTTAATTTCCCAAAAATTGGTGCATGGTAAATGACAACAATTGCAAGTATGCCTATAAAAATAAACAATGAGAGCAGATAGGCCTCATTCATCTGGGAAGCCAAAAAAAAAGAAGTGATGTACAATTCCAAAATACTGAGCTTAGTAATGAGAGTAAACTATTTTGCTTCTGGATCATTTTTAGTGCATAAATTAGTGACTCCTCGGAAAGACATGATGCTTTCTTTTGATCTCTACGGGCACCCTGACCAATCTGAAGAGACAATATCCTGGTCTTCTATCTTCCCATGGACAAATACTTTCGGCTCTTTCAACTGTAATTGCCAACAAAATGTGATCAGCTTGTGTTAAAATATATAGCGACAATTAAGAACTATGTTTGTACATATGGTAAGCCAACTAGAAATATATGTACTAGTAAGATTGACTCATTGCCTACTTGGCAGCAACTCTAAGAAGCAACAGCTAGGCAATTGCAAATATATATATATATATATATATATATATATATATATATATATATAGTAGGGCTTATATGCTTTCAAAAGCACAAGCCCAAATATGCTTGTGAATTTTTTATCATTGGATTTGCATTGAGATTTGTGCTATTTACCTTTTCTTTTTCTCTTTAGTTGACTTTACAATAGCACAAATCTCAATGCAAATCCAATGGTAAAAAATTCACAAGCATAGTTCGGCTTATACTTTTGAAAGTATATAAGCTCTACTCTATATAATAGAACTTGTGTGCTTCAAGTATGGAGTTCTCCGTACTTTCAAGTCATTTTCGATGTTGAGACTTCCGAATCGATGATCGGCTCCATTAGACTTGATTTAGAATATTTGAAGTATCTGAAAAATAATTTTCGCAATTTTTCAATACCATTTGCCTAGTGATCGTGATCGAAGGGACTCAAAATTAGCGGCTGGAAATAAAAATCTCACAAAATGTGATGATATGATACAAAAATTTTAGATCAAAGATATTGAATTTTCTATCAAAATTTTACGTGATTTGAATATTTCTACACCGTTAAACTTGCAAACAGCTCATCACGACCATTAAAATTATTGATTTTGACCCACTTTGATCACTAGGCAATGATATCGAAAAATTGCGAAATTTATTTTTTAGATCTTTAAATCAAGTTTACCGAAGCCGATCGTCCATTCTGAAGTCCTAACATCGACAACAACTTGGAAGTACGGAAATCTCCATGCTTTTAAAAGCACACAAGGCTAGCGTTCTCTCTCTCTCTCTCTCTCTCTCTCTCTCTCTCTCTCTCTCTCTCTCTCTCTCTCTCTCTCTCTATGTATATATACAGCTTTTGCTCTGGTGAGAAGCAAAACTAAGCTTTGGAGAACTAAAACTAGATGCTCCAACTCTGAGCTTTCGCAAAAGAGCCATTCAAAGAAGAATTATACAGAATTTTTATTAAACTATCGTTAACTGCTTCTTCACAAATATCTTGTCACAAAAAAAGCTTCACATCTTTTGTTTGCTGAATGCCTGGCTGCTACATCTCAAATTAAAGAAAATGTCATTTTCAGAAGCCAGACATAACAAGTACTAATTAAGCTTAATATCCAAAGTCATGCTTGGCTGTCTTTTCTCTTCTTTTTTTTTAACCACAAACTCTATGAGATTGAATGCGACGTCATTGGACTTCTCTATAATGTAATTTTGTCAATTAACTTGTAAACTTGTCTTTCCTTTTAAAAAAAAGAGGGGGGAAAGTGAAAAGCAAAGTTACTGGTAAATATTCTTTTTTCTTTCATTTTTTGCCAAAAAAATTCTGCAGATGTAAACTTGTCTTTTCCTTCAAAAAAAAAAGAAAGAGCAAAGCAGCTGGTAAACATTCCTTTTTCTTTCGTTGTTTGCCAAAGAAATTCTGCGGATGTGAACTAGTCTTTTCCTTATAAAAAAAAGAGGGGGAAAAGGCGAAAAGCAAAGCTACTGGCAAATATTATTTTTTCTTTCGCCAAAGAAATTCTGCAGAAATTTATTGATTGCAAAAACTCTGCATGCACATTCAATAAGATGGAATTTGAAGTTAACAAAAACATAAGCACAACCTAATAAAGGCGTAAAGTTTCAAGCAAAATCAAACAATTCAGACAACTAAGCATACAATAGTATTAAAACATTCTTCTGAAAATTATAGTTCTCTCGAAATTAACAAGTCATACCAGAGCTAGTGGTGGAAAATGACTTCGGATACGAATGCTAGAAAATCCATTTATGGCAAATAAGCACTTGTAGCCAATGATGGAATGATGCTCACTGTTTCATGACAAACACACCCAAGGAGAAAAAGAAGAACAAGATAAGTAAAACCAACCAGCGGACAAACACAGAAAATAACAAAACATTTTTCTGAATTCACCAATTGAAATGTGGCTTCGTTGTGAATATCTCACTATATTCGCATGCTAGCATGTAGCCATGAATTTATTCACTCAGACTAATTTAAGATCGCTATAAAGTAAAATTAGAGGAATATTACATGATCTTTCTTCAACCTCAGTGCAGTAAGGAAATAAGGAAAGAATCTTTCCCAAAAAATAAATAAAAAAATTGAAGCAAAGAATAAAAAAACTCATAATGTCAATTTTTCACCAAAACTTGAATTAGCTTTTGGCTCTTCTTATTTAACGTAAGGAGAGCTACTGCTAAAGACTGTTTCTACAAAATGCAAGGAGAGCTACTGTGTAATGTCCAATTTACCACCATACGTGAATGCTCACTACACGTTTTACATGGTATAATTGTACAGAAACCAAAAGTAAGCATGAGAGTAAATTGTTGAGATCTCCCTAAAAGCATTTTTAATATTAGCCAGAAGTACAATATGCAAAACTTTTCATACCAGCGGTACAACACAGCACCATGGCACAAGGTGTACCAGTGTTAGGACTGTTCCTTCTATCAAATTTTCATGAAAATTAGCTTTTTATAGTGTTTTAATATCTATAATAGCTATTAAAAAGGCTTTAAGTGTTCCATCTCACACAATATAGTAAGAATAGATTATGTATATATGTTCATGAAAGCAAAACCAATGTCATAATTGGGTAAAAATCTATAGAAAAACATTGCCACGGGTAAATTCGCTAGAGCTAAAATGGTAGAAAATTTCTTAAAAATCTTCTTATTTATATTTTTTAACCAAAAGTTGGTCTAATTATGTAATAGAACTACTAATTGCTCCAAATGTTAGTAGATTTACAAGATGTATACATACAAAATATGAAGAAAACTATATACAACTTTGGGCCACAAAAAAAAAAAGAAAAAAAAAAAAAGAACCTACTCAAAAAAATCAATACGGGGTCGGCTCAGCTCCATACCAGATGCCAGCATGGCATCAGCACAGGCAACATGAGCAGTCCTCGCCCCTTACAAAGTATTATCACAATATTCTTCCTATAATATGCCAATTAGAACAAGATGAGAGTACTATATTCAAAACATAGGCATACTATGATAGGAGATGAGCTTTAAGTAACATATGGAAGAGAATTAAGCTACATAATTATTAAAATCAAGGTTTGAAGTGCCGCCCCATGCCGTACGTCACGGGGCGGCACGTATAGGGGCAAGGTTCCGGGGAGGTGCCACAGCACCCCCCTGTGCCGCGAGGGTATCGCGCGGCAAGGCGGCCTCGTGCCCCTAACTTTTTAATCTTTTTTTTTTTTTTTTTTGGTGCCACCCCCCTTCTTAATTTGTAAAGCTTTTTAAAAATATATATATATAATTAGATAATTTTTTATCTGTAGTTTATAAAAAGTTGAAAATATATATACTTGATTTAATTATTATATAGTTAAATTTTTAATTATTTTGGATAGATTTAGTATTTTATATAAGATTTGCGACAAAAATAATTTTTACTTTAAAATTTTTATTTTTGAATTTAAAAAATTAAAAATACTAATAAAATAAAAAGCTAAATTAAATCAATTGAAACTTAAATTTGTTTAATTTATTTGTCATATAATTGATTGCTCATGTTATTCTTTTTCATCATGTTGTTCTTTTTCTAACTTTCTTGAATGAATTTTACTAATAAATTTTATTATTATATTTTAATTTCTATTCTCTATGAGGTATAATTTTTTTTTACATTTAAAAAAGCTTACCACTATATTAATTGATTAGTATAGTAAGCTATATATAGTTAATATTCATAATTATTTGACTAAATCTTTCAAAATAACATTATAAAAGTTTATTGGGAACAAAAAAACTATAAAAAAAACGTGCCAGAGCGTGCCACTGAAAGGTCATGAGTATCCATCGGCACGCAAACGTGCCCATACTGTACCGTGCCAGGCGGACAACAGCACGTTCCCGTGCTACGACACTTTATTCCTTGATTAAAATGCAACTTATAAAGCTATATCATTTCGATGGCTAACATAAAATAAGTAATTAATTTGCAAGAAAAAACTGAAAATAAGGGATTGGCAAGTTTATGACACTTGTCTTGACGTTGGACAATATTTAATTGTTTTCAGAGACATTAATCCAGATATGAAACTTACTTCAGCAGGTAGGTAAAATTTCTGTTACGATAATGTTCAATAGCAATTCCTTCTTCTTTAGAGTATCTGTTCAACCAAAAAAAGAATTATCTAAAGATTAGATGAAAAATAAATAAGAAAAACATTGATAAGGTGCTTAGACAAAAGAACGGCCTCACAACTAAAGAAACAGATGAGTACAGATCAAGGATTTAAGTGTCGTGGCACGGGGACGTGCCGAAAACTTGCAGGCACAGTACGGCACGGTGCGTGCCGAGCTGTGCCGGTCACAAAAAATATATACGTGCCGTCACATAATGGCATGAAATATTTATTTTCTTTAGCAATAAAATTTTCTAATTGCTTATCATATATCTTTATCAAATATTTTGAACTTCATTGAAAAAATTACTTGGTAATTTAAAGAAAAAAGGGTTTTGAACTGTGCCATCGGCACGGAAACTATATCGTGCCAGTATCTTGTTGGCACGATGCGGCACGGTAGATACAGCCCGTGCCGATGGATCAAGGATTTAAGTGCCGTGGCACGGGGTCGTGCCGAAAACTTGCCTGCACGGTACGGCACGGTGCGTGCCGAGCCGTGCCGATGAGTGCTGGTCACAAAAAATACATGCGTGCAGACACATAATGGCATGAAATATTTAATTTATTTAGCAACAAAATTTTTTAATTGCTTATTATGTATCTTTATCAAATATTTTGAACTTTATTAAGAAAATTACTTAGTAATTTTTAAAAAAAAAGGTTTTGAACTGTGCCATCGGTACGGGAGCTGTATCGTGTCGGTATCTTGTTGGCACGGTACGACACGGTAGATACGGCCCGTGCCGATGGATACTTAAATCCTTGCGATGGATACTAAAATCCTTGGTACATATCAAGGATTTAAGTGTCGTGGCACGGGGTCATGCCGAAAACTTGCCGGCACGGTGCGTGCCGATGAGTGCCGGTCACAAAAAATACATACGTGCCGACACATAATGGTATGAAATATTTATTTTCTTTAGTAATAAAATTTTCTAATTGCTTATTATGTATCTTTATCAAATATTTTGAACTTTATTGAGAAAATTATTTAATAATTTAAATAAAAAAGGGTTTTGAACTGTGCCATCAGCACGGGGGTTGTATCGTGCCGGTATCTTGTTGGCACGATACGGCACGGTGGATACGGCTCGTGCCGATAAATACTTAAATTCTTGGTACAGATTAATGGAAGTTATTAGCATCGGTTATCAGCTCCTAAAAACAGATGGGTCTACAAGAAGAAACTTACAAATAGGTCCACTGAAAAAGAAAAAAGAAAACAAAAGGATAGGTTGGGAAAACCAAAGTCAAAGCAGATATGTATATAAGAAGACAAGAAAAAACATTGAAAAATATCACTTTTAATGATCCCAGTCATGCCACAGAAAAACCACTTCCATGCAGCAGTTTCATGTTGAAACTAATTAGTTCGTCAACACAATAACAGATGGCAATGCACCTTAACAAATTCGATGTATCAACTCAGGCATTTTATAATTCTTGAAAGTGAACTATAATTAGATAGTAGAGCTTTTTTAGAGTTAAACTATCAAAAAAAGTGTGCTAATGTATCTATGTAACTTGTTCAGATCTTCATCCTTTTTCTTCAAATTCAAACTTTGACGAGTCAAAAAAAGAAAAAAGATCCAATTATATTTTTAGATGCAAGACTAACTACAGAAAAATCGGACATACAATGTGTAATTTACTGCCGCTAACAAGTGCAAGCATTTATCAATCTACAGGAAACAACATCAAGCATTTATCAATCTACAGGAAACAACGTCGCTTTGAGATGGATCAAAAAAGAATAAATAGAGAGAGCAAAGATCGCACTTAATTTTCTCTGGCCATTGAACGTATATTATATTGTCCAAATGCTAAGAAAATCATACCTCCAAGGATATTCATTTTCACAAAAACGAGAAACTCCATTCGTTGCTGTGAAAGCATCTATATGAACCAACTTTTCCATTGTTGATGCTTCTGTGATCATAAACATCATTAAGCACAATACATAATGTCTACAGCAGTAGTATTCTCTTCATGACATAGAACAACCAAAGCTAATAGAGGCGAGAATCCAAAAGATGATGTACTTAGCAGCAGGAGAAACAGTCTGACACGACTAGCAAACTGTAATGACTTAAATATTCATTATGTAAATTATAGAATTAAGACTGATGTAATATTCGAGAAATTTAAATTCAAAATCAATAAAGAATTCAAGTTCAAAAAAGTTTCAGTGGGCCACGACGACTGTATAAGAGAATACAGCGGCAACAGTGGATGACTTAAGTGTGAATAGTAAACCCTGGTTTTTCCGACTTTCGAATAGAAGTCGGCCAACTTCACTGTTCCGAGTTTGAATCCAACAGTTCAAATACTCGATTTGATCGGTCTCGCTGTTCTGAGCGCAATGGCGCAGTCAGAATTTATGTTTGACGAGCCTAAATCATCGAAGTGCGTGTCGAACGGTAAACGCCACTATAGTAAGATGAAATTACAAATTATCTAGACCCAAACTCAACAAACCAAATTCACCACTTGATAGGTTTCGTCGAGCCGGACGTCGTGGCGAAGTCCGTTTTTCCGTTTGACGGCTCTAATGCCTCGAAAAACGTGCCAAACTATAAATTTTGCTATAGAAGATGGAATCGAAATCGATCCGGACCTAGACTCGAAAAAGTAAGATCGCTACTCGATAGGTCTCGTCGAGCCGGTCGATGTGGTGCAGTCTGTTTCTCCGTTTGACGACCCGGATGCCTCGAAAAGGGCGAAATACAGCGAAATTTGCTATAAAGTCCCAAAAATGCTTATATTTTATGGATGGGAGTGCGAGAGATCTTTTGTAGAGGATCTTCTCTGCATAAAGAAGCTACAGTGGAGGGCTGGAGCTGAATGGTGAAGAAGTGAAGGTCCTCTTTACATTTGTTACAAGCCAACTCACCAACTTACCTAACCACTTGCCTGCAAGGGGGGAGGGGAAACCGCAACCCTTCCCCATGTGCTCCTCCTCTTGCATCCGAGGAGGTGAGAAAGAAGCACCCAGACCTTGAGATCTCCCCAGACTGTAGAATACCGAATTTTTGGGTTGAGCTTACCGACACCACCGACGAGCTTTTTGACTGAGGAAAGCTGCGAGCGCGTGTATTTTCAAATTACAGCGGTGTTCGGGTGGTTCCGGACGGCAGCGGAGGGCCCGAAGGCAAAAAGTGAGTTGGAGTTGGGCTTTTTGGATTATTTTATTGATTTAATTAATTAGTATTTGCTAATTAGTGGTTTTCTCTGCTTGGTGACAGTGGGTGTGGATTGGGGGTTGTGGATGGAGGTAAGTGGAATATTACTTTTAAATTAATCTTCTTCTTACCTTAATTAAGCTTTAATTAAAGTTTTGTTTATTAAAGTATAGCCTGTAGCTTTATTTATATGCTCCTTATCCACAAGTGCCACATCCCCTCCACCCAACCTCTCCTCTGTAGCCTTGAAGTAGCAAGGAAAGAAGAAAAGAGAGAAAAGGAAAAAAAAGAAGAAGGAGAGGAAGAAGAAGAAGAGTGGGTTTGAGTGGATCTTGATTGTGGACTCCTGTTGGTGGAGCCGAGCGGAGCGCGCGCGCCGAGCGTCGACGAGCTTGAGGTGCAGATTTTAGCTTCCGTCGAGGCCGGTTGAGTGTTTTTCTCGCCGCGTGGAGCTGCGGGCTTGCTTCGGGACAGCCGTTGAGCGCGCGGTCTTGTGGTAGACCACAGATGGGTTGGATTTGGCTCCAAAAATCACGGGATGCCCTCTAATGCTTAAGGAAACACTTTGATCATGTCAAACTGCTGTTTTTATCTGTTAATGGATCTGATAGTTGCCTGAAAAATTACAGAAAAATTATTTGAACCCCGGATTATTTTTAGTAGACTCTTGGCACTATATGACACAAGGAATTAAGTGCCGCCCGTGCCGCGGCGGCACGGGCGGGTACCGTGCCCCTCAGAGAGGGGCACGGTACAGGGGGGTCTCGCACCCCCCCCCCAAGTCTCGAGCGATACCCAAGGGTATCGCTCGAGACAGAGCGATACCCTGTTGGGTATCGCGTGCCGTGCCGACCGGCACGGTTTTTTTTTCCCTTTTTTTTTTTTTTTTTTTTTTTTTTAATCACATGCGTAGAATATTTTTTATTATTATTTTAAAAAAAAAATCACATATTGTACGGTACATATTTTTTTGTTTTAATCTTTAAGAGATTTAGGTTATTTTGTTCACTAACTAATTTAGGTTGTTAATAATTTAGGTTGTTATAACTAATTTAGGTTATAAAAAGTAAAGAGATAAAGATAAAATGAGAATGTGGTTATAAATCAGATTTTTAAAAGATTTAAGTTGTTATTATTTACTAACTAATAGCGCCGGCGCGGTTTTTTTTTTCTTTTTTCATTTAGAATATTTTTTATTATTATTTTTAAAAAAAAATCACATATTGTACGGTACATATTTTTTTGTTTTAATCTTTTAGAGATTTAGATTATTTTGTTCACTAACTAATTCAGGTTGTTAATTTAGGTTGTTAATAATTTAGGTTGTTATAACTAATTTAGGTTATAAAAAGTAAAGAGATAAAGATAAAATGAGAATGTGGTTATAAATCAGATTTTTAAAAGATTTAAGTTGTTATTATTTACTAACTAATAGCGCCGGCACGGTTTTTTTTTTTTTTTTTTTTTTTTTTTTTTTTTTTTTTTTTTAATCACATGCGTAGAATATTTTTTATTATTATTTTAAAAAAAAATCACATATTGTACGGTACATATTTTTTTGTTTTAATCTTTTTAGAGATTTAGGTTATTTTGTTCACTAACTAATTTAGGTTGTTAATTTAGGTTGTTAATAATTTAGGTTGTTATAACTAATTTAGGTTATAACTAATTTAGGTTATAAAAAGTAAAGAGATAAAGATAAAATGAGAATGTGGTTATAAATCATATTTTTAAAAGATTTAAGTTGTTATTATTTACTAACTAATAGCGCCGGCACGGTTTTTTTTTTCTTTTTTCTTTTTTCTTTTTTTTTTTTTAATCACATGCGTAGAATATTTTTTATTATTATTTTTTAAAAAAATCACATATTGTACGGTACATATTTTTTTGTTTTAATCTTTTAGAGATTTAGGTTATTTTGTTCACTAACTAATTTAGGTTGTTAATTTAGGTTGTTAATAATTTAGGTTGTTATAACTAATTTAGGTTATAACTAATTTAGGTTATAAAAAGTAAAGAGATAAAGATAAAATGAGAATGTGGTTATAAATCAGATTTTTAAAAGATTTAAGTTGTTATTATTTACTAACTAATAGCAATCTAAATCTTTTAAAGATTTAGGTTTTATGATTAAAAATATTTTTTATCTCTTTTCCTTCTTATATTAGTTAATAAATAATAACAATTTAAATATTTTAAAAATCTAATCGGTACCCACATTCTTATTTTATCTTATCTTTCTACAATAACAACCTAAATCTCTTAATCTAAATCTCTTAAAAATCTGACTCGTACCCACATTTCCATTTTATTTACGTATAGAATTAACTTAATCATGAAAACTATAGCTAAAGGCGGTCCCACCGTCTTTAGAAGGCGGTGAGCCTTCTGTATGTGGCGCTGATATGGCAAGCTGATATGACAAAAATAGGGTTAGTTTTACAAATAAAATTTTGATAAGATTATTTCACAAATTATAAAATTTTAGAAGGTTATTTTGAAAAATAACTCCATGTACTTTATATATAAAAAAAAATATCAATATGTTAATTGGTGAGTATAGTAAGCTATATATAGCCAATATTCATAATTAAGTAATGCCGCCAGAGCTTCAAGGCAAAAACAACATAGTTCAGCAACCGCTGAAACTCCCGAATGTACTCCTGAAGAGGGCGATCACCCTGCTACAACCGTCGAAGATCCCCTTCTAGTTTCTGCTTTGCACTATCGGGAAAATAGGCCCCGCGAAGCAAAGCTCGAAACTCTGGCCAAGTCATCAACTGAACTCCCGGCGGTCCAACTGGGCGGACTCGACGCCACCAAGTCTCGGCGTCCTTCTCCAAATAGTGCGCCCCCAAATGCACCTGATGCTCCTCCTTGATGAAGAGGTTCTCAAAAAGCTTCTCCATTGCCGCGATCCAGTTCTCAACATCCCACGGCTCTGAACTCTGTCCTGAAAACCGCGGAGGGTGAAATTGGCTAACATAAGCCAACTTGTCGATGAGCTCCCTCTGCTCCTCAGCTGTCAGTGGGGCAATCTGAGTCGTGGTCGATGACGCCGCAACTGGAGGTCCTGCTGGTGGCGCCGCAGGGAAAGCTCTCTGCTCCATCATACGCATCATGAGCTCCATGTTTTCCCCTTGGCGCCTGGTCACCTCTGCCAATTGGGCTACCTGAGCCCGCAACTCGTGATCCACACTCTGCTCGGTATGCTCAGCCTCTCGCCGCTCGGGCTCCTCATCTGCGGCTGGATGTGCCCTCGTCGTCGCTCGACGTCTCGAAGGCATCGTAGACCCTGCAATCAAAACCAAACGTCAGGACCAAGAATCGCTCAACCCAATCAAACGAGAGTCTATACATGTTACCCATTCCAAAGCGCGATGTCGTCTGCAGCCGACATGACCCTTTAGAGAAATAACATGCAAAATTACTCGCCCCAATCCCCTGGGGGAGTTACAACTCAATCATGACTCTCGCTACAGTCACGTCTCTCCGACAGTCATCCTACTGTCCAACCAGAATAGCCTAGGGTCTCTAAGTCCTCAATGACCTATTAACCTGGCTCCGATACCAACTGTGACGCCCTACTTCCCAGGGGGTCACCCATTCTAGAACTACTCTAGCTCTAGCACGCTTAACTCTCATAACCTCTTGGATCTTGCTACCATCCAAAATGCTATAGCCGGGTTAAGAGATTTAGTCCTATTATATCATTTATATATAGGACTAATCCAAATTCCGAGAGTGTCACATTGCTTAGGATGCGTGTTGATGCAGCATGGTAGGGTAATTGCCTATGCTTCGCGCCAGCTAAAGGATTATGAGAAAAATTACCCTACGCATGATTTGGAGGTAGCCGCTGTTGTTTTTGCTTTGAAGCTCTGGCGGCATTACCTTTACGGCGAGCGCTGTGAGATCTTCACCGACCATCAGAGTTTGAAGTACCTGTTCACTCAGAAGGAACTCAACTTGAGGCAACGCCGGTGGCTGGAGCTGCTAAAGGATTATGACTTGAGCATTCAATATCATCCCGGCAAGGCCAACGTGGTCGCAGATGCATTGAGCAGGCGAGCAGGGCAGTCCTTGAGCTTACTGATTACCCAGCAGATGCCCCTGAGAGAGCAGTTGAGGCGTTTGGATATAGAGGTTGTGTCCCCTGGGGTTTCTGCAAGACTTATGTCTATGGTCTTGCAGCCCACTCTGTTGGACAGAATTAGAGAGAAACAGAGTGAGGACTCCGAGCTTGTGAGGATTAGAGATCAGCTTCAGCATGGTCAGAGTGGGGACTTTTCTGTGGATACAGCGGGAGTACTTAGGTACAGGGACCGCTTTTGTGTGCCCGGGGACTTAGAGATTCGAGAGCTGATTTTGAGGGAAGCTCACTATACACCTTACACCCTTCATCCCGGGGGAACTAAGATGTATAGGGACTTGAGGGCACAGTTTTGGTGGCTCGGCATGAAGAGAGATATTGGAAGGTTTGTGGCTCACTGTCTAACTTGCCAGCAGGTTAAAACTGAGCATCAGGTCCCAGCTGGCAAGTTACAGAGCCTTCCAATACCTGAGTGGAAGTGGGATTGTGTTACCATGGACTTCATTGTTGGACTGCCGAGGACTCAGAGTGGGGCTGATGCCATATGGGTGATTGTGGATCGTTTGACCAAATCAGCCCACTTTTTGCCGATACAGTCGAGTTGGACCTTGGAGAGGTTAGCACAGTTATATTTGGACGAGATCGTGAGGCTACACGGGGTGCCAGCATCGATTGTGTCTGATAGGGATCCGAGGTTTACTTCACAGTTTTGGAGGAGCTTGCAGACCGCCTTGGGGACCCAGCTTCAGTTTAGCACTGCCTTTCACCCACAGACCGACGGACAGTCCGAGCGGACTATTCAGACTCTGGAGGACATGTTGAGAGCTTGTGTCCTGAGCTTTAGCGGCAGTTGGGATCGACATTTGAGATTAGCAGAGTTTGCTTATAACAATAGCTTCCAGGCGAGCATTCAGATGGCGCCTTACGAAGCATTGTATGGACGGAAATGTCGATCGCCCTTATGTTGGAGTGACGTGGGTGAAAGGAAAACTTTGGGGCCAGATTTGCTTTTAGAAGCCGAGGAGAAGGTTAAAGTTGTTCGGCGCCACTTGATTACTGCACAGAGCCGACAGAGGTGCTACGCCGATAGGAGGCGGCGAGACTTGGAGTTTCAGGTGGGAGATCATGTGTTTCTGAAAGTCTCGCCCTCTCGAGGGATACGACGCTTTGCAGTGCGCGGGAAGCTGAGTCCGCGTTTTATTGGACCCTTTGAGATTTTAGAGCGCATCGGACCTGTCGCCTATCGTGTTGCTCTACCGCCGCGGTTAGCTGGTACTCATGACGTGTTCCATGTATCTGTCCTGAGGAGGTATGTTTATGATCCCTCGCACATTGTGGATTTCACTTCTTTAGAGCTGGATGAGGAGCTGCACTTCCAGGAGCGCCCGATTCGAATTCTTGCTCGTGAGACGAGAGAATTGCGAAATCGGGTTATACCTTATGTGAAGGTATTGTGGAGCCACCATGATGAGAGAGAGGCTACTTGGGAGCCCGAGGATGAGCTGAGGACTACCTATCCTGACTTATTTGAGACCCCTCCCTGAGGTTGAGTTTTCTAGGTTTCGAGGATGAAACCGTTTGAAGGGGGGGAGAGTGTAAAATACCGGATTTTTGGGTTGAGCTTACCGACTCCACCGACGAGTTTTTTGACTGAGGAAAGCTGCGAGCGCGTGTATTTTCAAATTACAGTGGTGTTCGGGTGGTTCCGGACGGCGGCGAAGGGCCCGAAGGCGAAAAGTGAGTTGAAGTTGGGTTTTTTGGATTATTTTATTGATTTAATTAATTAGTATTTGCTAATTAGTGGTTTTCTCTGCTTGGTGACAGTGGGTGTGGATTGGGGGTTGTGGATGGAGGTAAGTGGAATATTACTTTTAAATTAATCATCTTCTTACCTTAATTAAGCTTTAATTAAAGTTTTGTTTATTAAAGTATAGCCTGTAGCTTTATTTATATGCTCCTTATCCACAAGTGCCACATCCCCTCCACCCAACCTCTCCTCTGTAGCCTAGAAGTAGCAGGGAAAGAAGAAAAGAGAGAAAAGGAAAAAAAAGAAGAAGGAGAAGAAGAAGAAAAAGAGTGGGTTTGAGTGGAACTTGATTGTGGACTCCTGTTGGTGGAGCCGAGCGGAGCGCGCGCGCCGAGCGTCGACGAGCTTGAGGTGCAGATTTTAGCTTCCGTCGAGGCCGGTTGAGTGTTTTTCTCGCCGCGTGGAGCCGCGGGCTTGCTTCGGGACAGCCGTTGAGCGCGCGGTCTTGTGGTAGACCACAGGTGGGTTGGATTTGGCTCCAAAAATCACGGGATGCCCTCTAATGCTTAAGGAAACACTTTGATCATGTCAAACTGCTGTTTTTATCTGTTAATGGATCTGATAGTTGCCTGAAAAATTACAGAAAAATTATTTGAACCCCGGATTATTTTTAGTAGACTCTTGGCACTATATGACACCGGACTGCATGCTTAGTTGGCTTCTTTTGAGCACCTGAACCATTTTAAAAATCCGAAAGCCCGTTTTATGGAAAAATTGACTTTTAAAAATGGTTTAAAAATCCCTGAGGGTTCTAGGTATGTGATATGGGTTCGGAGTGCATGTTCTCTCGTGCCGGGGGGCCGAGGAGACATTTTTATGATTTTTAGAGATATACTAGTGTCGTTGGGGGTTCTATGAGAGCACTTCAGATTGAGTCGTGGAGTTTACTCCGACCTTGACATGAGAGTGAGTCGTCTGTTCACTGTGTTTTCGATCTATTTGATCGTGGATTTTAGCCTGCTGAGCCTGGATTTATGCCAGTTATGAGATACTTGAGTTCGCGGGGTCGCTCCCCGCGAGCTACGCTCCGGATGCGATGATGATACCGAGCCTGACGAGGCTGCGATGTAGTTACTGAGATAGTCCTTAAGGGACACCCTACGTAAGACCAAGCCCTGGTTGGGTATGAGTGGCAGTAGATGAGCGCAGGTTTGTTTGACTGGTCCAAAGTGGGACAGTCATTGTGATTGGGTGACATGGGTGAGTGAGGTACATTGCATGATTCATAGTTCAGTATTTCTTTGAGCATTTAGTTGTAGATTTACAGCTTTCCTTATCTATCTATCTATCTACCTGCTGTTTACCTTACTTGTATTTGCGGTGGACTTAGTGGGCATACCGTGTGCTTTGAGGACGGTACCCACTGAGAACTGCCTTTGCAGTAGTTCTCACACCCGCTGCGGTGCAGGTATTCCTGAGGCGGCGGTTCCGACTCCTTCCCGTGCGGAGTCTTCTGATCGAGGTAAGGGCGTGGCCGGGTAGTCGCTTACCCGAGTCTGTATAGCTTAGGGGTAGCAGTACCCTTTTTAGTTTCCTCTTTTGTACTGGACACTTGTAGAGTGAGTTTGGGAGAGATGTTTTGTATGTATCTTTAGTGGACAGCTTGTATTTTGGATTTTACTTACTTATTTCAGATGTTCAGTTTCCTTTCTATAGCATGTAGTTACCTTGCTCTGATATCTGTTAGCTATAGATTTTTCTGCAGGGTAGACGCTTCGTCTGTACGGCAGTTTCCGTACAGATGGCGGATCTGTTAGCGAGCCCGGGTCGCAGTTTCGACCCCGGGGCGTGACAGATTAGAGTCAGAGCCAGGTTTCGATCCTGGGACCTGTGGGTTATGGGCCCACCACGCTTCCGCTGCGCCAGGGTTATATAGCGGGTAGAGCGAGGCTGGCTAATGACCGTTGTGAGTGGAGTGCAGCTCCTCACAAGGTCGGCTAAGGCTAGCGAGACGAGTCTCACATCGCCTGGTGCTTGTGAGTGTGCTTCAGCCTGACGTGGACGTCAGGGCTTAAAGGGGGGAAGAATGTGACACTCCCGGAATTTGGATTAGTCCTATATATAAATGATATAATAGGACTAAATCTCTTAACCCGGCTATAGCATTTTGGATGGTAGCAAGATCCAAGAGGTTATGAGAGTTAAGCGTGCTAGAGCTAGAGTAGTTCTAGGATGGGTGACCCCCTGGGAAGTGGGGCGTCACAGAGACCCTGCCCATTCTTCTTCTGACGTCTCGAGCACCCCCAATGCACAGCCCCGAGCCCGGAGAGCCGCCGGTTGCCGGTGGGAGCACCTTGCTGCCGGAAAAACCAAAGTTGGCCGGAGCTTGGCGCGGGCTACATCCGGCCGTTCAACCTCGGATCAAACTTGATGGTCTTCTTCTGCTGATCCCCAAGAAGGCCTCCACGAAGTTTCAGGGCCTCTCGTTGAGTATCGTGCCCGCGCGGGCTTGCCCTAGTTCCAAGCTTTCTTGGATTGGCCGCACTGCTCCGCCCGATGCCGCCGCTGCTCTTCGACGTCGGCAAGCCACCCAGGAAGCTCTACCACACCTCGGACAACCTACCTATGCCCTCGCATGGGCCTGGAAGTCATCGGTTGATGATCCACCATTAAAACCCAAGCTTGGCCGAACTCTTCACCCAACCGCAGGCTGACCACTCGGGTAAGCTCCTGTGGTCGATTGTAAACTCCCCATGCACTTGCATGGCTCAGGAACACCTTGTATAGCGACCCCTCCATCCTTGCTCTCTTGATGACTTAGGGAGCTCCACCTCAGCCATCCATTGCATCGGGCCGCCAGAGCTGGACAGGGAGGTGAGCCCTCCTCCTCTGTGAACACCCTCCACCTGTTTCTTGCCTCTGGTTGGAGCTAGAACCCGAGTTGTGGACACCTCAACCAAACCGAGCTCCAACAAGTAAAAAAGTGGGCCACCTTGCTCCGACAACTTCTCCGGCAGCCGCGCAACACCCGAAAGGTGAGCTCTCGACCCCTCTGACCCTACTGAGCATGGTGCTCATCTTTAATTTGCAAATGGTTGGGTGATTGTAGTAAATGCATGATGTGGTCTATATAGCATGCTTGTAAGATGGAATCTAATTGTCCTCGGGCTTTGTGCCATCCCCAAACAGCGAGCACGTCGTTCAGTGCGTCGAGGCCCAGTCACTGGTGCCTTCGGTCCAGCTCGAATGCGTTCGGATATTATGAACGAGTCAAAACTTGCTAAAAATACATGTAATTGTGCAAATTATTGTAAACCTAGGGGTCTAAATGCAAATGTAGCTCTATGGTCTGTCTTGGACAGCGTGTACATAATCTCTAAACTCTTCGTTAGGGATCCGTGGGCTTCCGTTGAGCGGATTTTGATTCCCGGACCGTAAATCGGCTTAATTGCCGATTTAACAGCGTTTCCGCACAAATCATGCTTTTCGAGGATATCAGATGATGAGTTATCACTGCCAGGTGCTCCTGGCTGTTTCCGGCACTGTCCTGGCTAGTCCAGTGATCTTCGTTTCACGTCTGGGACTCCCGGAGCCAAAACCAGCTTTTCGGGAGCTACGTTGGTATTTATGACCCCGATTTAGCACAGATATTTACAAATTGGTCCCCGGCTGCCCGGACATGTTAAATAGACCATTCCGGGACAGCGGGTGAAGTTTCGTTGCATTTGGAAACTCCTAGATGCTATTCGGGCCGTAGTCGATCGTTCGGCGGGTTTTCGGAAATTCCGATAAACCCCGCAACTGGTGGGAAAGTCTACGATGTAGTTATTTTGGTTTTGTAGTGTCAAACGTACGCTGTGGGACTGATCCCCCACCTTGCGTTCTTTGCCGGTAAAGTGGTCTACAGAAAGACCCGTGAGCCCCCGTCAGCACATGTGAGTGCGGGGTTATGTCAGCCGTCAGGTGCCGTCAGTGGCTTTAGCCTGGGGTCCCAGTGACCAAAATGGTAGCTTCGATTGGGTACTTGAGTTCTACTATTGATGCATCGTTTATATAGCTGTTCAGCATGCTCTAGCACCTGTACTCTTATATGCTCAGTATTATGATTATGATTCAGATCTCTATTCCAGCATGCTCTAGCACCTGTATTGTCTGTACCCATATATGCTCAGTACTGTGATTGTGATTCATTCAATTATCTGTTTGTTATATCAGCCTTTACCTACTGATTTTTTACTATCCGCTGATTATAGTATGCCAGTAAGTACGATTTGCTATTTTTCGGCTCGTCGTGCCCACAGGGATCAAGGTTTAAAGTGCCGCCCGTGCCGCTGCTCCGGGCGGCACGTACCGCGGTACAGGAGGGGTATCCCCCCCCCCCCCCCCCCCCCCCCCCCCCGCGTCTCGAGGGTATCGCTCGAGACATGGCGATACCCAAAGGGGTATCGCCGTGCCGTGCCGAGCGGCACGGCAGCCATTTGGTTTTTTTTTTTTTTTATTTAATCAAATGGCTACAGTTTTTTAAAAAAATTCACATGTGTACAGTACCTTTTTTTGTTTTTTTCTTTTTGGGTTTTTTTTTTTTTAATCACATGTGTAAAATAACTTTTTTTAAAAAAAAAAAAATTCACATGTGTAGAGTATATTTTTGTTTTTTTATTTTTTTTCTTTAGATTTTTTTTTTCTTTTTTCCTTTCTCTTTCCACCCGTGAACGGGGAGGGAAGGAATATTTTTTATCTTTTCCTCCCCCCCGCCCCCTCCCCCTCCCCCTCCCCCTCATAATTCTCGGCAGCAAGTTTCTATACTCTCTCTCTCTTTTTTCCTTTCTTTCTCACGCAATTCGTAATTTTTTTTTCTTTCTTCATCGCTAAAGAAAAGGCACAGAAAGTGAAAATCAAAGATCTACTTGTTAGGTAAGTAAAAATTGTTATAATTTAAATTTTTATTTAGAATTTTTAAATATTTCATAATTATAAAGCATTTTTTAAAAAAAAAATAAAATTAGTTATTTATAAATTATTTAATTTTAAATTATTTAATTTTGAACTATTTTCAGGATCTATTTATTGATCTCTTTCTTTATAATTTATAAATAGTTCAAAATTAAATGGATCAATAAATGGATATTGAAAATTTTTGAGAAAAAATATAATATTTTCTAATTTTATATTTTATAGTTTTTAAAATTAAAAAAAATGATAAAATCAAAATAATTTTCAAAATTGATATATATAATTTTCTCATCTTTTTCTTATTATTTTGAATGAATTTTAGAATAGTTATTTGTATGTAAAAAAATTGTGTAGATCATAATGGCACCTAAGAAAATAGAAGATTATGGTTGGCAGCACGGACGAATGATTGATGGAAACAGATTTCATTGGAAGTGTAATTACTGTAATATGGTCGGAATGGGCGGAGGTGTCACCCGTTTAAAAAAACATATCGCGGGAGGTTTTTCTGAAGTATCGAAATGCACTAAAGTTCCTCAGGAAATAAGACATGCAATGAAAATTGAGTTAGAATCTACAAAATTAGCAAAACAGAAAACGAGGGATGATCGAGATGAACTAGATAAACGAGCAGCCGAGTATCCCTCTACTGACCCATATGAAGGTACAGGTGATGAATTTGATATTGATACTAGAGCTGCCATGAAAGCATCTTTACAGGAAAGATGGCAGCAAGATGAAGTCCAACGATATAGAGCACAATTTGCGACCTCTCAGTTTGATGCCGGTGGCGGGTCTAGATATGGCTCTGCGCCATCAGGTTTACCTCGAAATGGTTCTGTTGGCCGCATGTTCGACAGATTAAAGAAAATACCAAAACAAAAAAGTGGAAAAGGTCCAAATATTATAGATATAGACCCAATGGCATTTCCTGGTCCAGATGCTCAACAACAGCGCATAGATACAATGCTCAAAAAAGATAAAAAAGGCAGAATTGGTCGAGCAATAGCAAAGTTTTTTCACTTTAGTCATATTCCTTCTCATATAGCAAACAGTCCATATTATAGATCAATGATCACTGCCGTACAAAAGGAGGGTCCAGGAGTTGAACCCCCAACACCGTATGAGATCGCCGGCAAATACCTTGATGCGGAGGTCAATGATATCCATGCATGGGTAAAAAACTTCAAACAACAGTAGGAGATGTATGATGTTACCTTAATGTGTGATAGTTGGACATCACATACACATTTGAGCATCATAAATTTTTTATTTTATTGCAATGGCAAGGTGGTCTTCCACAAGTCAATTGATGCGACCGGTCGATTTGAAGATGCTGATTATATATATGCATTATTGAAGCAAGTTCTAGGTGAGATTGGTGAGAAATATGTGGTACAGGTAGTGTCAGACAATGGTTCAAACTACAAGAAAGCTGGCAAACTACTGATGCAAAGGCATCCACACATATTTTGGACTCCTTGTGCGGCGCATTGTATCAACCTAATGATGTCTGACTTTGGTACGATAAATCGGGTAAAAAAGATTATAGATACTGCACAACGTGTATCTAAGTATTTGTATAATCATAATTGGGTCAATGCTTTAATGTCCAAATTCATTGGAGGAGAGATCTTACGTCCTGATATCACACGATTTGCCACAAATTTTATCGCTCTAAACAGTATCCTTAAAAATAAAAAAATGGTTTAAAGTCTATGTTTGTATCAAATGAATGGCAAACATCTCGTTATGCCTCCAAGACTGATGGAAAGAGTATTGAGCAAATAATTCAGTCCACCAAATTTTGAGATTATGTGAAAGAGATTGTTGATATTGTGGAGCCTCTATACGTGGTCCTTCGATTGGTGGATCAGGAAAAAATACCTCAAATGGGGCACATCTATCATAAACTGAGGATGGCTAAAGAGACTATCAAGAAAGTCAATCCATTGCGATGTTGATCTTATCTAAAAATTATTGACAAACATTAGGAAGTTCAGATGGGTCGAGATCTGCACTTAGCAGGCAAGTATAAATTATAACAAAACTATTTGTTAGTGATTATTCAATTGTATTCTTGCATTATTGATGGAGTTATTTTTTTTTAATGATAGGTTATTATCTTAATTCGTCGTACCACCATCGTTATAATCTTAGATATGATGATGAATTATTAAAGGCATTACGAAATGTCATCAATAGATTGGAAATGGATCCAATGCATACCGCTCTTGCCATAAATGAGGTACAATAGCTTTTTTAATATATTATTAATTTATTATATCATATATGTTAATATGCTAATTCCTAATTATTATAATGTATTACAATATCATAATATAGCGAAAAATATTTCGTGAATCCACTGAAACTTTTGGCGATGCGGGTGCAATTAACGGGAGACACAGCACCGATCCCAGTAAGTAACTAAATAATTACATATTTTATATCTAACGATAAACTTATTTTGATATAATTTTAATTTTTAATTGGATAGCTGAGTGGTGGCTACAATACGGTGGATCAGCAAAGCATTTAAAGAAAATTGATGTGCGTATTTTATCTCAAACAACGTCGTCTAGTGGATGTGAGCGCAACTGGAGTACCTTCGCATTGATACATACCAAAGTGCGTAACCGATTAGCGTACGCTCGATTAGAGAAGCTAGTTTATGTCCACTATAATATGAGGCTCCGTTTAAGATGCATGCGAGCGGAGTATGATAGGAAAAAGGAATTAAAAATTTATGATCCCTTAGATGCAAGCTTTATCAATGATGAATCAGACCTCATATTTGATTGGCTACAAGACAAAGAGAATCAAGAGGACCCTTTGCTCGATGAGCCTGGAGATCCACCACGACCATTCAGGATAATTGCTGAGGAAGCAGGAGTTAGTGATGTAGAAAGATGGGCTAACGAGAATATAGAGGGGTCTCATAATCAGTTTGGTAATGTGCAAGAACAAGCATTTTTGGGCGAAGAATCACAAAATCCCGTGGATGACTTTGATGCAGAATTTGAGTGTCTTATGATGGGACCTGGACATGGTCGCCCACGTCGTACTCAAAGCCAATCAGAAAAATAGAAGACATCGTCTATCGCGAAGAGACCTTCAACAACAGTCGTAAGTGGTAAGGGTAAAAAAATTATGACATCGAAGGATCCATTAGATGCAGCTGATGCAATCTCGCTTGATGAAGATAGCGATACATCGACACCATCAGATTCTGAGTTACCACGGTCCAAAAATGAATGTAGCGATGACGATGACACCACCAATAGCAGTGGGGATGGTGGTGGGGATGGTGGTGAATGCATTCCACCAACACAACAGGAGGGTGGAGGTGAGGGCAGAGGTGGAATTATATTTACTGAAGAGCAAAATTTCACTCATGCCACTTAAGATGCTGATCATGGGTCGAGACCACGTCAAACATCTGGAGTGGTATATGATCGCAGAAGAGGTAATAGGCCCTCACAACAAGATTATAGGGAGATGAGAGAGGGTTTGGAAGCAGTGTCAACTGGGCACCCACGAAGGGATGATAATTTGTGCACACAGTTTAATAGTACTTGGGTTTCATCGTATCCCTCATATCAACATGGTTTTTATGGAGAGAGATATGATTATGATCCATCCATACCTTCATATAGTGAAAGTTCGTATGCCGAATCGTATAGTGATAATACTGCTCCTTCTGATGTTGCAGTCCATATGCCAGTACAAGTGACTGTTGTCGATCATATCAGCGATCCAATTGCATATGGACATTACGTACGCCAATACAATGACATATATCACGAATATATGACTTTTCCACAATACCAGGAATATTTATACCAACATTGTCAAATAAATTTGATATCTGCATATCACACTATGCCATATGATCAACCGCGACAATCTATGTGGAATTAAACAGTCTTCTCTCTATAAATATGTAAATTTAAATACTTATTATACTTGTGAATTTATTTATTATATTGTTATTTCTATTCTCCATGAGATATAGTTGTACTTTATATATAAAAAAAAATTATCAGTATGTTAATTGGTGAGTGTAGTAAGCTATATAATAGCCAATATTCATAATTTTTTGACTAAACAATTCAAAACAATATTATAAGAGCTTATTGGGAACAAAAAAAAATAAAAAAAAACCGTGCCAGAGCGTGCCACTGGGAGGTCATGCGTATCCATCGGCACGCGAGCGTGCCACGTGTCGGCACGCAAGCGTGCCGGTACCGTACCGTGCAAGGCGGCGAGCGGCACGCCCCCGTGCCACGACACTTAATTCCTTGACTGGGATACATTTATATTGTATCTCACACCCTTTGGGTGGCCACCATTTCAGGTCAGTCGGGTGGTGGGATGTCGGGACGTTGATGTGAGCATATCCGATAGAGTCGTCCCCTGTTGCCAGCTTCGACTGGCCAAGCTTTTACATTACAGTTAAACTACCTATGATTATGGTTTCGTTATGTTGGATTGTGATATTTTGGTGGATGTGATTGTAGTATTGTGGAATAGGTATTCGTGAATTTTTGTGATGAATGGATAATTTAGTTATGCTTTAGTTATTGCAGTTTAGTACTCTGATTGTGTGCTCGCACTTGCCTAGCCATGCATGTATAGGGGAGACTGGCCAAGTGAACAGAGAATTTTCTATACATGTGGCGATCCGTTCATGCCCTGGTTTTCAAGTTCAAACTCTAATTTAAAAAAAAATTAAAAAAAATAATAATAAAAAAAAATAAGACCGCTTTTCTAAACTCGGGGCGTGACAGATTTTATGGTATCAGAGCATAGGTACACGATGCCTAGGAATTGATTAGGATCTGGTTAGGATTAAGCCCTAGGATGACTTGTGACGTACGTGAGAGCGCCGGGTATTTGTCTAGTGGTTAGGAGCTCAAGTGGATTTACGCACTAATGAATTGTTTCCTAACCTTGTTGTTGTGACTACGAGTGTTGTTCGCACGCGCTCTGGGCTTAGTGGTGAAAGTGGGTGCAGTATTAGCCGCAGTCATGGTACGGGCCGTGGGCGTGATGTTTCAGTGGAGCTAGAGAGCTCGGATCATTTTCAGCGGTTAGAGGTCAGCTCACCGCTTTTGCTGGGTTAGTCCAGCAGATGGCACAGCAGCGGATGGCTGCTATTATTGCACCGGTCCCACCACTAGTCCAGATACTTGGGAGAGTTGCTAACCCTCTAGTTGTTCCCGCGTCACATGACATAGTGACTTTTGTCGCAGCCGTGATTACCAGAACTATGCCGGTGGCTGCTATTGTTGGTGATCCCCCGATTATAGTTATCGGGATGACTTAATTGCTACGGATGAAATGATTCTGACAACACTTAACAAATGCAAGCCCTTGTCGAGTTGTGTCCTAAGCCTGATCAGTGTAAGAGAGCGTGGGATTCATGATTATTTCCGATAGAGGTGGTGTAGCAGTGACCGCCCTGGCGCAGGAATGTTTGTTGTACAAACTAATTTCGGTGGCCTATGTGCCCGATTATAACCCTAACTTGGGATTGGATTTGGATTTAGGCCTCACCTCTTGCACGGATTTTGTGGACAGTCTCGGATTCTCCTTTGAGTATACAACAATTATAGCTGTTGTGGCTGCTACCTTGGTGAGGTAGTATTGGTGGTGCACTATGATTAGAGAGTCTGATGTGCCGAGTGATGTTGATAGCTTGAGGATCCGATATTAATCCTAAGTGGATTCGATTAGTATTTGATTCACACATTGTGTGTGAACTGCTTGTGGGGTCGCGATCACCTCCGTCGATATTTGAGTTGCAACTGGTGTTGCTAGAGCTGGGTTAGCAAGTGGTGATTAATTGAAGGTGTTAGTGAATAGTGATATATGGTTCTAGATTTCCTGTAAGTAGCCAAGATGGCACTCTTGACCACGAAGTGATATTGGTTGACGATATCAGTGTATAGCGATTGGCGTTGAGAGGTACGTGTTTGTGCCTTTCGATCGGGTTTCCGATTTATGTCATGTCTCCAACTGGATGTTGGCGAAAGATCTATTGTATTTCACTTTTTTTTTGATAAGCACGTTGGCTGCAGACAACGTACTGCCAAAAGAGCGGATGAAATACTGTTTCCCGTTAGGGGATATTGTGATTAGGTCTGAATGAATACTTTTTACAAGTTACCCTTTAGGTTGTTGTCCAAATACAGTGGTGTTGTCTCGTAATGTTGTTCCGGTCCGTGTGAGGACATGGGAAATTTTTCTGGTCAGTTATGTGCGCATTTGACTGTTTGTCAATGTAGTTTGTGGGAGTCTGTCCTGGTTTAATGACCGGTTAGCCACGTTGATTTTGCCCAGCGTAGTCGACGATCCAGTGACTAGAAAGCCTTCATTAAGCTTTAGAGTTGGACCACATGTCCAAACCGGATATATATGAAGCATTACGAATGGTGACCTTGGTTGCCTTGTATCAAAGTGCTAAAGACTGATCGTGGGTGAGTTAACCGGCAGTAGTTGTGAGCGGTTAAATAAACTAGCTCGACTGTTTAAGGCAACTGTGTGTCTTTTGGCAGGCTGAGGTTCAGTTTTTTAACCTGGTGGTGAAAATTAACACCACAAACAGTTATGAATTGCAAGAAGAAATTTTTCACTTTGCACAATTTCACTTAAAAGAGTGAACCCAAATGCCTTTTGTAGTATCCTGCATCGATAGTCAGCCTAGACTGGTAAGACCGTAGAGTTGTGCCAGCACAAGTTGTTGGGTTATGTGAAACCAGAAAGAGTATGGATTTTGGTTGTCACATTGGATGCGATCATACCAGCACTAAAGCGCCGGATCTCATCAGAACTTGGTTGTTAAGCATGCTTGTGCAGGAGTAGCACCGAGATGGGTAAACCCCGGAGAGGTTCTCGTGATGCACTTACATCATAAGTGAATTTAAGTTTCGGGGACTAAACTTCTTATAAGTTGTAAGCAAGGATTAAAGTGTCGTGGCACGAGAGTGTGCCGGCAGTTGCCTGGCACGATACGACACAGGCTCGCTTGTGTGCCGACAAATGGCACGTTTGCGTCCGACGGATACGCACAACCTCCTAGTGGCACGCTTTGGCACGGTCTTATTTTAGTTTTTTCTGTCCAATAAGATTTTAGAATGTTATTTTAAAAGTTTTAGAGTAATATTTATAAATTTTGGTTATGCATTGAATTGTCTTGATCTAATGTCAATAATAGCTTACTAACTTACTAGTTAATACTTTAATATAGTAGTAATCTTCTTTATAGGTGAAGCTAAATACAACTACAGTTCATAGAGAAAATTATATTTTTAAAAAAAATTTATAAACTTTGCAAGATCCATTCGTATTGATTCGATGAAAGATTATATGATGACTAAACTAAACTAGAATTAAATTCCAAGTACACTGATAATTTCTTTTCATTTTTAAATTTTTATAAAATATTTATAAAAAATTAAAGAAATTTATTTTCTAAAAATTTTAAAAAAATTATAAAATCTGTCCATGAAAATTTAATAATAAACTATAATATGAATAAATTAAGCAATAATAAAAATTGATTAACTTTTAATTTTTTTTTTATTTATCTTTTATTTTTTAGAATTTTAAAAATTATAAAATATAAATCCGAGAAAATTATTTTTTAAAAAAAATTTATGAAAAATTTGCAAGTTTATCCAATAAAATTATTTTTTCTTAAATTTAAATAAGAAAACTTGTGCAATTTATAATAAAATTTTCAAAGTTAGGAATATCTTAAATCTCGCACAAAATACTAAATCCGTACAAAAAAATTAAAAATGGACCTTATAATGATTAAATCAAATGTATATATTTTCAGATTTTTGTAAATTGTTAATAAAAATTTGTATAATTTTATATTTCTTTACAAAAGAAGCTTTACAAGTTAAATATATTCTAAATTTATGGAAAAAAAATTTAAGTTGTAAATTTTTTGACTTACCTAATAAGTAGATCTTCGATTTTACTATTTCTTTACTTTTTCTTTTAAAATCGAAGTGATCAAAAAATAATAAGAGATTGAAAGAAAAAATTATGAGAAAAAAAGGAAAGAAAAAAATAGAAAGGAAAAAAATAGAGTAAGAGATGTGAGAAGAAAGAAAAGAAAGCGCAGAATAGAAGAAAAAGTAAAAGTGAAAAGAAGAAATAGATAAGAGGGATAAAGGTCTATGCAAAAAATTAAAAAATACAAAAGGTCGAAATAAAAAAAAAAAATTAAAAATACTGTGTGCCTGTGTGGACACGCAGCGGCACGTACCGTGATACTCATTGGGTATCGCTGTCTCGTTCGATACTCAGAGGGTATCGCGGCACAGGAGGGCCAAGAGAGACCCTTCCTGTACCGTGCCGCCTAATTGGTGGCACGATACGTATCGCTCCGTGCCGTAAGGCACGGATGGATACTTAATTTCTTGGTTGTAAATGATGTAATATTCGAGAAATTTAAATTCAAAATCAATAAAGAATTCAAGTTCAAAAAAGTTTCAGTGGGCCACGACGACTGTATAAGAGAATACAGCGGTAACAGTGGATGACTTAAGTGTGAATACTAACCCCTGGTTTTTCCGACTTTCGAATATAAGTCGGCCAACTTCACTGTTCGGAGTCCGAATCCGACAGTTCAAATATTCGATTTGAACAGTCTCGCTATTCTGAGCGCAATGGCGCAGTCGGAATTTATATTTGACGAGCTTAAATCATCGAAGTACGTGTCGAACTGTAAACGCACTGTAGTAAGATGAAATTACAAATTATCTAGACCCAAACTCAACGAACCAAATTCACCACTTGATAGGTTTCGTCCAGCCGGACGTCGTGGCGAAGTCCGTTTTTCAGTTTGACGGCTCTAATGCCTCGAAAAATGCTATAGAAGATGGAATCGAAATCAATCCGAACCTAGACTCGAAAAAGTAAGATCACTACTCGATAGGTCTCGTTGAGCCGATCGACGTAACGAAGTCTGTTTTTTCGTTTGACGACCCGAACGCCTCAAAAAGCGCAAAATACAGCGAAATTTGCGATAAAGTCCCAAGAATGCTTATATTTTATGGATGGGAGTGTGAGAGATCTTTTGTAGAGGGTCTTCTCTGCATAAAAAAGCTACAGTGGAGGGCTGGAGCTGAATGGTGAAGAGGTGAAGGTCCTCTTTGCATTTGTTACAAGCCAACTCACCAACTTACCTAACCACTTGCCCGCAATGGGGGAGAGGAAACCGCAGCCCTTCCCCACGTGCTCCTCCTCCTCTGCCGTGAAGCCAGGACACCGCAACCTCCCTCCATTTGAATTCGAAGAGGAAGAAAGTGAGCATTCTTCTTGCATCCGAGGAGGTAAGAAAGAAGCACCCAGACCTTGAGATCTCCCCAGACCTCTTCTGGGATCTCCAACACCCTCACAGGACTTTCCTTGTGGAGCAGCGTCGCCTGCGTTGGCCGCGAGAGCACCACTTCTGCATCTTCTTCTTCCTCGGATCCGAGGTAGGTGGAACTTCTCTCTTTGGTTTTCTCTTGCACCGACCCTGCCCATTCTTCTTCTGACGTCCCAAGCACCCCCCATGCACAGCATCGAGCCCAGAGAGCCGCCGGTTGCCGATGGGAGCACCTTGCTGCCGGAAAAGCCAAAGTTGGCCGAAACTTGGCATGGGCTACATCCAGCCGTTCAACCTCGGATCAAACTTGAGGGTCTTCTTCTGCTGATCCCCAAGAAGGCCTCTATGAAGTCCCAGGGCCTCTCGTTGAGTATCGCGCCCACGCGGGCTTGCCCTAGTTCCAAGCTTTCTTGGATTGGCCGCACTGCTCCGCCCGACGCCGCCGCTGCTCCTAGACGCCGCCGCTGCTCCTAGACGCCGGCAAGCCACCCAGGAAGCTCTACCACACCTCGGGCAACCTACCTATGATCTTGCATGAACCTGGAAGTCATCAGTTGAAGATCCACCATTAAAGCCCAAGCTTGGTCGAACCCTTCACCTAGCCGTCGCCGCCGCCGGCTGACCACTCAGGTAAGCTCCTGTGGTCGATTGTAAACTCCCCATGCACTTGCATGGCTCAGGAACACCCTGTATAGTGACCCCTCCATCCTTGCTCTCTTGATGACTTAGGGAGCTCCACTTCGGCCATCCATTGCACCGGGCCGCCGGAGCTGGACAGGGAGGTGAGCCCTCCTCCTCTGTGAACACCCTACACCTGTTTCTTGCCTCTGGTTGGAGCAAAAACCCGAGTTGTGGACACCTCAACCAAACAGAGCTCAAACAAGGAAGAAAGTGGGCCACCTTGCTCAGGCAACTTCTCCGGCAGCCGCGCAACACCCCGTAGGTGAGCCCTCGACCCCTCTAACCCTACTGAGCATGGTGCTCATCATTAATTTGCAAATGGTTGGATGATTGTAGTAAATGCATGATGTGGCCTATATAGCATGCTTGTAAGATGGAATCTAATTGTCCTCACTTTGTGCCATCCCCAAACAGTGAGCACGACGTTTAGTGCATCAAGGCCCAGTCACTGGTGCCTTCGGTTCAACTCGAATGCGTTCGGATCAAGGTTCGAAGTGCCGTGGCACGGGGGCGTGCCGCTCGCCGCCTGGCACGGTACGGTACCGGCACGCTTGCGTGCCGATGGATACGCATGACCTCCCAGTGGCACGCTCTGGCACGTTTTCTTTTTGTTTTTTTTTTCCCAATAAGTTCTTATAATATTGTTTTGAAATGTTTAGTAAAAAAATTATGAATATTGACTATATATAGCTTACTATACTCACCAATTAACATATTGATATATTTTTTTATATATAAAGTATAATGGAGTTTTTTTTCAAAATAACCCTCTAAAATTTTATAATTTGCGAAATAATCTTATCAAAATTTTATTTGTAAAACTAACCCTATTTTTGCCATATCAGCTTGCCATATCAGCGCCACATACAGAAGGGTCACCGCCTTCTAAAGACGGTGGACCGCCTTTACCTATAATTTTCATGATTAAGTTCATTTCAAACAAAATTACAGAGAGATACGTAAATTAATTTTCATGATTAAGTTAATTTCAAACAAAATTACAGAGAGATACGTAAATAAAATGGAAATGTGGGTACGAGTCGGATTTTTAAAAAATTTAGGTTGTTATTGTAGAAAGATAAGATAAAATGAGAATGTGGGTACCGATTAGATTTTTAAAATATTTAGATTGTTATTATTCATTAATTAATATAAGGAAAAGAGATAAAAAATATTTTTAATCATAAAACCTAAATCTTTAAAAGATTTAGATTGCTATTAGTTAGTAAATAATAACAACTTAAATCTTTTAAAAATTTGATTTATAACCACATTCTCATTTTATCTTTATCTCTTTACTTTTTATATTAGTTAGTAAATAATAATAATCTAAATCTCTTAAAGATATTCACATTTACTAACAACCTAAATTAGTTAGTAAAATAATTTAAATCTCTTAAAGATAAAACAAAAAAAACAAAAAAATATGTACCGTACAATATGTGATTTTTTAAAAAAAATAAAAATAAAAATACTCTACGCATGTGATTAAAAAAAAAAAAAAAAAAAAAAAAGGCAAACTGCCGTGCCGCTCGGCACGGCACGTGATACCCAAAAGGGTATCGCTCTGTCTCGAGCGATACCCTTGGGTATCGCTCGAGATGGGGGGCGCGAGACCCCCCCCGTACCGTGACCCTCTTTGAGGGCACGGTACGTGCCGCCCGTGCCGCCGCGGCACGGGCGGCACTTAATTCCTTGGTTCGGATATTATGAACGAGTCAAAACTTGCTAAAAATACATGTAATTGTGCAAATTATTGTAAACCTAGGGGTCTAAATGCAAATGTAGCTCTGTGGTCTGTCTTGGACAGCTTGTACATGATCTTTAAACTCTTCGTTAGGGATCCGTGGGCTTCCGTTGAGCGGATTTTGATTCCCGAACCGTAAATCGGCTTAATTGCCGGTTTAGCGGCGTTTCCGCACAAATCGCGCTTTTCGGGGATATCAGATGATGAGTTATCACTGCCAGGTGCTCCTGGCTGTTTCCGGCACTGTCCTGGCTAGTCCAGTGATCTTCGTTTCGCGTCGGAGACTCCCGGAGCCAAAACCGGCTTTTCAGGAGATACGTTGGTATTTATGACCCCGATTTAGCACATATATTTACAAATTGGTCCCTGGCTGCCCGGACATGTTAAATAGACCATTCCGGGGCAGCGGGTGAAGTTTCGTCGCATTTGGAAACTCCTAGATGCTATTCGGACCGTAGTCGGTCGTTCGGCGGGTTTCCGAAAATTCCGATAAACCCCGCGACTGGTGGGAAAGTCTACGATGTAGTTATTCTGGTTATGTAGTGTCGATGGGATGGGTATGAGTGAGTCTGTTACTGATCCGAGTTTATGGTTCAGGGCCCTGCAGTTCGACGCCAGCACCCCAGTAGTCCAGCAAGCTTTGGGACCGCCTACACTGAGGTGGGTTTATCTTCAGTCCGGGCTTTATCATCTCGGCCCTCTTGGGTACCATATTTGGTCGGACCCCTGTGTTTTATGCTAGCCCCGATCCTATTTTGAGCTTTACTTCCATTGATTGCTTATTACTCGCTTATACTTGGACATATATCATGCCTGATTGGTCATTAGCTAGATATCAGTACAGTAGTTTATACTTGGACATATATCATGCCTGCTTGGTCATTACGTAGATTTGCTTTTACTCAGATATACCTGTTCCTTGTACTCCATATTGCATGAGATGATCTATGATTGTTATACAGATATCTGCATCCCTGTTGGGATTCCCGGCTTGCTGCCGATTACCCGGTCTGTGGACCGTGAGCTTGAGCATCAGCATTATGATCGCCACGCACCGCTGTACTTCACGTACGCTGTGGAACTGATCCCCCACCTTGCGTTCTTTGAAGGTAAAGCGGTCTACAGAAAGAACCGTGAGCCCCCGCCAGCACATGTGAGTGCGGGGTTATGTCAACCGACAGGTGCCGTTAGTGGCTTTAGCCTGAGGTCCCAGTGACCAAAATGGTAGCTTCGATTGGGTACTTGAGTTCTACTATTGATGCATCATTTATATAGCTGTTCAGCATGCTCTAGCACCTGTACTTTTATATGCTCAGTATTATGATTATGATTCAGATCTCTATTCCAGCATGCTCTAGCACCTGTATTGTCTGTACCCATATATGCTCAGTACTGTGATTATGATTCATTCAATTATATGTTTGTTATATCTGCCTTTACCTACTGATCTTTTACTATCCGCTGATTATAGTATGCCAGTAAGTACGATTTGCTATTTCTCGGCTCGTCGTGCCCACTGGGATACATTTATGTTGTATCTCACACTCTTTGGGATGTCGGGACGTTGATGTGAGCATATCCAATAGAGTCGTCCCCTGTTGCCAGCTTCGACTGGCCAAGCTTTTACTTTACAGTTAGACTACCTATGATTATGGTTTCGTTATGTTGGATTGTGATATTTTGGTGGATGTGATTGTAGTATTGTGGATTGGGTATTCGTTGATTTTTGTGATAAATGGATAATTTAGTTATGCTTCAGTTATTGCAGTTTAACTCTGATTGTGTACTCGCACTTGCCTAACCGTGCATGTATAGGGGAAACTGTCCAAGTGGACAGGATTTCCTATACATGTGGCGATCTGTTCATGCCCTAGTTTTCAAGTTCAAACTCTAATTTAAAAAAATAAATAAATAAAAAATAAGACCGCTTTTCTAAACTCGGGGGGTGATATCTTTGTAGTATCTTAAAAATTGAAGACAACTTTAGAATTGATATAGGATATAATGATGAAATAAATAATATAGCCGACCACTAGTAGTATGGTCCAGTCAACTGCCCATCTTTAGCTAACTATAAACTTAACAGTGAACTAGATTCAGTCAAATCCTTGACTTTGCAGGTGTTAGAACAGAAAAGATGTCAACAAGCTAAGCTTCAGTTACCTTCACATGAGCATGTAAAAGCTATTAGACAAAACAAACCTATTCTACTTGGTTGGATTGAATCATTGAAATAAGGCATTGGCGAGACCCTAGACATGGTGATGTATTCAAGCCTACCAACACAGCAAGAGCTTCTGGATAAGATGAATCCCTCGGTTTAGGAAGATAGACTCCTCCGTAAATTTGTACTGGATAAGGTCATGGAACTATATTGAGGTTCTACTCTGCGAGAACAATGAATGGTGATTAATTGACCAATCAGGTGCCAACCAACTCTGACCAGGAGCCTATCAAAATTATAGCGTACTTGCTGCAGAATTTTAAAAGTTCTAGCCAACTGAGATTTTGAATGCTTTCTGTTGACAAGAAGTGGGGTTCACTTGTTTTAGAGTGGAAATTGAACGATGAAGGTGACTAATTCAACATGGATCACTGATCAAGATCATCTGGTAAGATAGATACTGTTCGCCTAACGGGTTCGATCATTCATTTGAGATTTGATCAATACCACTTGCTATGCTTAAAGGCAAAGAGCCATCAACCCATTCATAGAATACAACAAATTATAAGAGCTATACATCAATCTATGATGTGAACAACAACAAAATTAACGGTTTCACAATATGAATGCATTAAAAACATGACACTTTTGAAAACTGTCATATATCATTAATGAGAAATTTTGAAGGCTTAAAATACAGGAACTTAATGAGTACTTCACCAGCTTGATGTAGAGCCTTCAGAGCATAACCACCTGGATAATTGTTATAGGATGCCATGAATGTCACTATAGAGCATCCTACACTAAAAAAACCATAAAATTATCATAAAATAGTAGATAAGATATCCTGTTTAACTCAAGTAATTGATGACCCAACCTGACAATAAATGATCCGAGCATAATGACATAGAGCCAAGTCCATATTTTCTTCTTCCTATTATTATATCTGGGAAGATCACAAAGCAAGAAAAAATATAATTAATTGGAATTTTATGTAAAAGAAGTTATTTTCCGACAACATATTAAACTTCAATAAATCTTTTATCATTCCACCATAACTGCCTTGGAAACCAAGACTAAAAGTGATCATGGATATAACAAGGCTGCAGCTTCAAAAGATCAACATACAACGCATGAGCAATCCCCTTTAAATGAATTGACCAAAAACTTGCACTTATGATTAGAATATAAAGGCTATACATTAACAGGTCCAAAGAGGCCGAATGAGAGAATCATTTGCATGATTTCGATAAATTTTGATGCTTCTTAATATTGTGTTGTACTGCTATAACTGATTATTTGTTGTTAACTAAGGCAAAAGGAATCTCCAATGCAAATAATTTTCTGTTTTGAGGCAGCCTAGATATATAAGAAGAGAATCAATTTAAAATGTTCCATCATTTGAATTTATTGAGTTTAAAGATGCTCGCTAAAATGTCAATGGTATGATTCAAAGTGTGCAGTCCAGCATCAATATAGGCATTATTCACCTGTGCAAGTTCAACATAAATCTCTAGTACAAGAATTTCTAGAAGTGAAAAGGGCTTGAACACTCTTCATTACAACTGTAATCCATCCACCACACCAAGAAATGGGCTATAAAACATGAGAACCAAATCTAAACCATGTCATACACAATCTGACACATCTGGTTCAGAAATTCTAGCATAAATTGGCTTCATTAGACAACAATACGTACGTAAGGTTAATTTACAATTCATATTGAAGTGTGGCTGGTGCACCTCTAGTGTGAATTAACATAAGAAATTATGAAGGAAAGCTGGTGATGATGTTGAAATTGAAATGGAGTAATGACTATTGATTAAATATAAATAAACTGCAGTTCATGAAGAGTAGGTTGGTTGAGCGTACACTCTGCTAGCTGCTATTGATGCCGACACATTTAGAATAGGAATAGAACCAATTATGAACCGAAGCTCCTGTAACATCAGTAAGGTACATACAGAGATAGACATAAGCAGGAAAAACTTCAAAATATCATTTAAGTTGTTAGTACTGGTATGCATAAAGAACCTTGTGCGGAAGTTTTGAATAAAACAAAATAAATAAGAAGACTGGAAGCACATATCGCCTTATCCTTCTATCAAGAACCATACCAATCTGCAGATAAAGAATATAAATACATCAGATAAATATTTGGTCACTTGTCACATCCTTCTGAAAAAGTTAATCACAAGAACAGAATCATGTACAACATCATAAGTAACAAATGTGAAAGCTTTATAAATAAAAGAAAGCAGCACATAATAGTTACAATAACCAAATTTCCATCGACATTTATTTTCTGACTTACCATACAAAGAGGATATCCTACAAGCATGGAGCGTGGAAGTGCTGAAGTGAAGTACCAATGAAGTGGACGAGTCTAAATTCACAACTATATCAAAGACAAACAACTCAAAAGGAATTCTTCCATTCAGGTGATAACATGGACAAATAAACCTATATTCCTTCAAACTTCAAGGGTCTTTGAAAACAACAAGGAAGAAAAACATCAATGGCAAGCAAAGAGAATGCATCCTGTAACCCTAAGAATCGGTTCATGAAAGAGGATAGTAGAGCAAAAAAAACATTTTTCGCTAGTTGAAGAGAAAGATTAAGACTTGCTTTCCCTCTACCATGAGATGAGTAAAATTCTAAAAGCAAGAGTATATGATGAAAAATAAAATCCAGTTTTCCATATATAAATCATTGAATCCTACTCACTTGTCGATACAAAGTTCTACTAAATTATCTTAGGATAGTTTATGTAGCAACAAAGCTGGTTAAAATATAGTAATAACATAAGGATACACCCCATTCTGAACTACGGTTAAGAACTGAGTTAAACCAGAAAACTTCCAATTCTGGCCACAATATTCTTTGCCACATTATTGAATCAACCAGCACAGAAATGCCTGAAGAAAAACACATGAAAACAAATTAGTTTTCAATTAGTTTTCAATCTACACGATTTAATTCAACATGTAAATCAACTTACCTATGCATAGGAGAGCAGTGATTACGCAGCATTTAATTGCTTCCAGCAGTGAAACAGATTTACTCTGTTGCAGATTAAGAGTATCCATTTGAGAGTTTAATGCATACAATAAATGAAGGAGAAAATTTAAATAGATCAGCAGCCAAATGCCAGAGAATTAGGTGTTATTGTTGAACAAGTTCACAAAAAATGTCTGGTTTCCACGCTCCTCCAAATCAGAGTAACAAGAAGTATGCCACAAAGGCAACTAAGAGAATATACCCACATGGATATCTACTTCCACCGCAAGCAGACAGGATAAGGAAAAAGAATTATAACTTATTAAATTAATAAAAAAATAAAGATCTCAGAAAGTTTACATTCTAATAATGCAGAAAATGAAAATGATATAGAAAGATGCCAATTTCTAATCATGTTCAATAATCCTAATAACTGTTGGCAAGACATTCAAAGAAATGAAATGAAAGCATACCAACAACAGTTCAATGCCAATGGGACCAAAGAGCAGCACGGTGTCACATCGAAATACAACTGTAGCAACAGTCTGCATGTAAGAGTGCACAATTATTATTGGTACTTCCAAAGAAAAAAACATGATGACATAAGAATTATATACTTAATCAAATATTGAGAATGACTAAGCAATCACGAAGAACAAATTTAATACCCAGATACAATCTGAATAATAGTGTTATGAAAAGAAAATCCTCTTAGGAGACTACAAGAAAATCAAGTTTCTTGGCATGAGTCCATTGTGCATGCCTAGAATAACAAAGATATTAAAGATAAATTCTCTTATGGCAGTTTGGCTGAGTTCTTTTTAGCATCGAGTTCTCTAAAATGTTGAGAATCCTATGTAGAGATGCAACACCATACCTTGTTTGGCAAGAAATACAAGTGTTACATTATAAGTCCATTATGCAGGTCAGAAAACAACTCATCATACACATTTGATGCCCCAGAGATTAACTTATGCATTCACTTGCAGTTCATAGAAAGAAGAATAAAGTAAAATTGATAAAGGATATCCTGTACTGCAAACAAGACAATAGTAAGGCCATGAATAGCAGGAAAAATAAAAAGGTCTCAAGAAGGTTGACTGTCTTTGATTAATTTAAACCCAAGTAATTTGGCAACTAGCAAGCTAGCAAAATCAGCCAATTAAGTAAAGCTCCTACTATAATTGAATAAATAAGGTCCCAAGGCAAGCATTACAAGAAACACAAAAATTTAATGGGAGCTCCTAAATTGGTACTGCCTCCAATGCAAAGACAAGCAATCCTACTTCTCAAACATAGTATGAAAATATGACCAGACGCATAAATAGAGTAATTTCAAGGGTACCGTTAAATTTTTCCCATACTGCATGATGCTAATGTGAATAATTAGATTCTAAGCCATTGTAATTAATTAAGGGTATGAAGACATATAATGGGAACAAAATCCTTATTTAGCATGAGATTCTCAAATGTCTTCAATAAATTGCAATTTTCAAGAAACTTGATGAGAAAACCAAATAGTACAGAAATGGCAAGAGAAGATGCACGGATGCACAAAAATGGAACAACTAAACCAGGCAAAAAGTTGAATAAAGAAGTAGATAAGAGACATACCAGGAATTTCAAAGTAGCTGAGGAATCTCCCTTAAACCAAAAAGAATATGCCAAATTAACTGCATGGAAGCAATATCATAGTTGCAACTAATTAACTCATATTCTCCTTGTTATGGTAATAATGAAGATCAATAACGAAAAATGAGAAACACCAGAAGGATCCTCAGCATACACAAGAACATTTTAGCATATTTTTGCCTCTGCATTCAGCAATAGCAATCTCCCTCAGCATACACAAGAACATTTTAGTATATTTTTGCCTCTGCATTCAGCAATAGCAATCTCCGGTAGAGAGTTTGGCAAAAAGAAAATTCTTGAGCCTCCGTTGCAGAAGAAAGCAGAAATAGAATTATGAGTGTCCAAAGCAGAATCACCAATTTGGTGCTTCTCATATTGCCGCAGAAAGAAGCTGTAGCGGTCTGTAATACCCATAGTCCATATTGAATAGGTAAGGGACTCTCTTTGGGTGTATGAGGACCAAGCACTCGAGCACAAACAAATTGGGCTTACACATTTTGGGCCGGTGGCTTGGACCCAACAAATTGCAAGTACTCATACCACTACTTTAGACAATACTTTATCAAACAACGCTACACCCTACAATAGGGCCAAACTAGCTTTTAACATGAAATTTCTTCATAGGAGTGCCCCGAATATTATGAATAACATGACAAGGTCTCGAAAGATAACAACTAAGTCAGCAAAAGTCCATTTTCTACTGTGTAAGAGAAGATTGTGTTGACTTTATCATAGATCTAAATATATGAAATAGACAAACATATAAGTAAATGAAATTGAAAATAGGCCGAGAATCCCATGGAAATGAGAGGAAGAGTAATGTTGGAAATTAGCAGATTGAATCCCTCGCACATCTTTAATCAAATTACTTCTCCTAAGAACAGGAATTATGAAATGGTTGTGTATGATAGGTAAAACAATGTTACCCAACATTCAGTTTATATGCTTAGATTATGTACAAGTATCTATGTGACTGTTAATGTCTTTAAGGGACATTTATAGCATGCTTACCAAAGAATACCTCCTCACCAAAAGCTATGGCACCAAAACAAAATACATTACTAGAATCTCTTTCAAGACTTCAGAAGGATTTGGATAATTTATGTAAAATATGAAGTCTAAGTCTCCAATTGTATAATTAGCAACCTAACTTGTGAAGCAACTTAAGCTCATTCTAGACTTATCAGAGGTCTACATTGGAACAAAATAGATTTTATAATCATGCAAAACCTTATAAATCTCTTTGCATAACCTATTAGAAGAAAATCCAAAGAACATGTAATGGACAATAGAATCATCTTCATACAACTAACCATCATTAATTTAAAAAAAGTAGAAACTTGAACAGCAATAGGCAATCACCTAAACAAAAAGCCAAAATGTTTGGAAGAGGCCGCGTTGAATAGAACAACAAGTGAAACTGCAAAGCTGTTATTATTGCAAAGAATGCTTCGACACAATACCCGAATTTCCTTTTAACCTGTTAATAAGAAAATTAGTCTAATTCATATTTGATAGGATAGCCATCGACAATAAATAGATATAATGCGAACGCCAAGTAAAATGTGCAACAGGATTAACGCAGTCAAAAACACCGAAAATGCAACCTAAAATAATGCAATCTAACAATAGTTAAAGGCCAAAATTGAAAATCTTCTCATTTTTCCTGAAACAACTATATGTATAGGAAGATGAACAAAAAACTGCTGCAGTAAAATTATGCAACTGATTGCAGAAATCAACCCAGAGTCGATATGAGATAACTCTGCAAGAAACCAAAGCATCTGCAAGAAAATCAAACTAAAATAAGTTTGGTTGATTCACCAATTATCACAAAAACAGTTAATGCCATAATACAGGACCCTCAATGTAACGGCTGAGATTAAATTAACCTATGAACCAATTGGACAAAAGTTGACCCCAAATTTTACAAACCCACAAAATATAATCTAGCAGATATTCAAAATTTTCAGCCAGGATAGATAATTCTGCAATCAAGTATGGCAGATATTGCCCACTCTGAGTCCATACTCTCTGAGAATTCACATGTCTGTATGTCACATTCTCATCATAGAAGTAGAAGTGCAACATTCACATATCTTGAAATCACAAATAAAATAAAATAAAATAAGATAAGGAAACAATATGAAGATGACAAATTACCAAAAAATACTGAAGGAAAGAATCAAGGATTTAAGTATCCATCGGCACAGGCCGTATCCAGAGTGCCGTATCGTGCCAACAAGATACCGGCACGATACAGCCCCCGTGCCGATGGCACAATTCAAAATTCTTTTTTCTTTATATTATTAAGTAATTTTCTCGATAAAGTTCAAAATATTTGATAAAAATACATAATAAGCAATTAGAAAATTTTGTTGCTTAAAAAAATAAATATTTCATGTCATTATGTGTCGTCACACAAGTATTTTTTGTGACCGGCACTCATCGGCACGGCCCGGCAAGCACCGTGCCGTACCGTGCCGGCAAGTTTTCGACACGACCCCGTGCCACGGCACTTAAATCCTTGGAAAGAATGGCATTTCAATAAAGTTTTATATCCAAATTCTTGAAAAGAAGAAAAATTAGAAAACATATGCATCTTTTAGAACACCAATTTTAATGAATAGAGAGTACCTGAAGCCGAAAGAGCCTTAAAGTCAGCAGAACAATGAAACCTAATGCCAAGCGAACTGAAAAGACAAAGGCAAGAAAGAGATGGTTACATGCTATAAATAACTACTACCAAGATATTAAGAAATTCACTCTAAAGATTTTTGTAAGCACTAAAACTTTAATTTTGAGTTAAAAACTCGAGAACATATTTGCAAAAAAAAAATTGTCTTTAAGGAGAGAACACATGTTACCTAGTGTGGGATGCAATTAGATTATAAAACATACATTTACTCAGCTGAAGATCGAAGTATTTTAGTCACCTGAACAAGGAAATGAAAGGGAGCAAAGGCCTTACAGAAAATGCAGTAACAGTACATGTACTACTGCACTCTAACAAGAATTCACAGTATTTCAATACTTTAATGTCCAACTAAGTAAAATCAAAATCCTTTTGCTCAATATCAGGGTGAATCCTTCAAGCATACATCCCCCGGATAAAATCAGTGAAACAAATTGTCTGCATGACTGAATAAGTTGTCAAGCCAGTTTTGGATAGTTCTTAACTCTCAATCCAATTTATACAAAAGTGATAAACTGATGATAATTAGTTTCAAAAGCATGATAAATGCCACTTGAATTTTTTGAAGATATCAATTGCCTTAGGATTCAACAAACAATTACCTGCCAAGAGACTGTAAATCTTTGGCACATGAAGATAATGCATTACTGCAACCACTGGTGATGCTATAATGGACACAAGAAATGCACCTGTAAAATAGATATAAATTATTTAAAGAGTAGCAAAGCTGCAAAAGGCTTTTGGACCAATGCATCAGAAAAAAGAGAATTGGGCAAGCAAATCGGTACAGGAAGTGCACATTGAAGGCACATATATAAAGTGAAAATTATTTGAGATGAAACCAAAATCCTTTCTATTTTTTTTGAACAATATGAGCATAAACCAAAATAATATACCAACATCTGAATTTAAAAGTGAATGAGGAAGTTAAGTAAAATAGGCACAAGCATTTTTAAAGCACATGAGTTTTACCGACAAACGTTCGAGGCACAACACCAGGAAAGTCCAAATGGTCGTACTGTGAAAGCATACACCAAATGTTAGTCAAACCCGCATAAAAACCATCTCCAAAGAAATATACTTTAAACTACAAAGAAAGCCATAAAACATGAAACATCTGAGCTTGCCTTTTCAATGTGATGGCGGTAGTAAAGGATATCATGCATCGCCTGAAAAATGATAAATTTTAATTTCCACGAGTTCATTTATGAGAAGGTAATTACTACGTAAGAAAAAATCTCACTTTCAAGTATAAGGAACAGCAATGACTCAGCATTAAGAAAAGCATAAAGTTATTCATAAAATCAGATGAATTAACCAACAATAACAAAAAAAGTAAAGCAGAAGGTTTCTAGGTACAAGAAAAAGTTCTAAACCAAAGCTTCCACTCTTTACTACTCAAAAGCTCATTTCAGCTTTCCGTCACAGCAGAAGCTCCAATTTTTTGCTCTCCTAACATCTAAATTCTCAGGTTCTCCAATAGAGAAGCAGCTCCAAAAGCCAAAATGTACAGCATTCCATTCTTGAATTCACATACAATCAAACCATTAGGGCAAATCGATAAGTTCCTTGCGTTAATAAGGTTGGCCACTTCGATCACTGCGAGTGAGGGGGGAGGGAGAGAGGAGAACTATCGTGTGCACTTGGCGTACTTTCACATCTTATGCACCACATCTGATATTTGAATGTCTAAAAATCAAATTTTAATTTGATAAATGTAATCTAAAACATCTAAATAACCTATTTATGAAAAAGCATATAAATTTTAAGAATTTATAACCTAAGCATCCAAGGCCTAGTTTGGTTACGTGCTGGCTAAAAGTACCATTTTTATATTATGGAAGGCCCAAAAAAATTAAAAGCGCTTATAATTTTTCCTCCTTCAATGATATAAAATTGCGGTTGCAACCGCCACCATAGAAACATGTTTTGTAACTACAATTTTATAATATAAGAGTGATACACCTGTGATTTAGCTCTTCTCACACTATGCAATAGTATTCTTCAGCCACTGCAAATGGGTCGTCGGATATTACGGACACCGAAAGGATCACAACTGGTTATCCATTACCCAACCACCTTAACAACTTTCTAACTATCTTAACGGCTCGGACACCGAACTATTGTTTTCTAATTAATTACGCAATTACTATTTAGCTTAGAGATAAATAGCGATGATTCCTGTAATTGAGGTAGTTTTTTGGGAACTTAATACAAATCTTCTTCTTCATCTTCTTCTTTCCCTGCTATGTTTCTGTTTCTCTCTTCTTGTTTTCTTCTCCTCTTTTCTATTCCTCTAATTCTTACAACCTGCCATTGTTGAGGGTACCAAAGCCCATAGCTCATGAAATCAGAGGTATCAATTTGGTATCAGAGCGGCGATCCTCGGTGGTGGCTAAGATATGGAAACGAGGGCTCAAGAGCTAAAGAAAATGGAGGAAATGCTTCGGCGATTGATCAAGGAATCTGTAGTTCGACAAGATCAAGCCATCCAAGAATTGAGGGAGCGACAGCACAAGGATACGGAGAAGGTACGCCAAATGTTTGTAAATTTGCATGCATCAGTATTTTCAGGACTTAATCGCGATTACCCTACAACACATCGATCTGAAGGTAACAACCCCAATAGATCTCAATTTTCTCCTCGATTCACTAAGATCGAGTTTCCTCGGTTCGATGGGGAAAATTTGAAAGGATGGTTGTATCGTTGTGAGCAATTCTTCGAAATTGATGGAACGGCTAAAGATGCTTAGGTCAAATTAGCTAAACCTTAGAAGGGAAGGCTCTCCAATGGCATCAAATTTTTATGAAATCGTGTGTCCTCATTGGGAAGAGTACATATCAGCTTTAAGTACTAGATTTGGATCGGATCTGTTTGATGATCCCATGGTTGAGCTTAAGAGTTTGAAACAAGTAGGATCGGTATTAGAATACCAAGATATGTTCGATACGCTCCTTAACAGAGTTGAGTTACCAGAAGAATATGCAGTGAGTTGTTTCATTAGTGGTTTAAAAGATGAAATCCATATTCCAATAAGAATGCTCCAACCCCGCACACTGCAGAGAGCATTGAGTTTGGCTAAGTTGCAGGAGATGGCAGTAGAAAGTCATAATAAGTTTCACAAGGGGGAATGAGGGTAATTACGAAAAATCCACCTATATTACCTACCCTGAAACCCTTCAACAATCGAAATTATTCCCAAAACACCAGAGCCCAAAGGACACCTACACAGCAAGGGATACTGGGAACGCCATCAATACTAGCTAAACCTTAAAGGAATATTACCGGTGCTGAATTTGATGGACGAAGAGCAAAAGGGTTGTGTTTTTGGTGTGAGGAGCGATATACTCCTAGCATCAGTGTAAAAAGAAGCAATTGTACAAGATAGACTTGTTCGAAGAAGAACCATCAAATTCTGTTGTAGACGCTGGGGAAACATGCAAATTAGGTGATGTTTATTCTGAAGTTTCTGAACATACGCCTCAAATATCGTTGCATGCTCTAGCAGGCCAAGTGATGTTACCAGATTACAGGACTATGAGATTATTCGGAACTATAAAGAATAAGAAATTGCACATTCTTATTGATTTTGGAAGCACCCACAATTTTCTTGATACTACCATAGCTACAAAACTAGGGTGTTCTCTTGAAGAAGTTCCTACTGTGAAGGTAACTGTGGCTGATGGAAACAACCTACTAAGCTCTTCAATATGCAGATCCTTCAAGTGGAAAATGCAAGGATTGGAGTTTAATGCTGATTTACTACTACTACCGTTAAGGGGTTGTGCTATGGTGCTAGGAATCCAATGGTTAGTTCAACTAGGACCTATTCTTTGGGACGTTGAACAATTGCAAATAGAATTTCAGGTCAAGGGGCAGAAGGTAGTTCTCAGGGGGTCCCAAGGGGCATATTTAAAGATAATAGAGGGAAAAGAACTAAACAAAATGGTTCGAGGTAGCACCACCATTTTTGCAGCACACTTGTGTTCCATTCATGCATTAGCACTAGAGACTGTAGGGGCAGAATTAATAAAAGAAGGAACGGGGAGGAAGCAAACGAGCGAGCTATTCTCCGAGCAATTACAACTCCTCTTGGAAGAATATGCTGATTTGTTCACTGAGCCACAAGGTCTTCCACCAGCTAGAATATTTGATCACAAAATTCCATTAAAAGAAGGGGTAGAGCCAATCAGTGTTAGACCCTACAGATATCCTGCTTGCCAAAAGACTGAAATTGAGAAACTAGTACAAGAAATGCTAACACAAGGAGTGATTAGACCTAGTAATAGCCTGTACTCTTCTCCAGTTGTATTAGTTAAGAAAAAGGATGGCTTCTGGAGGTTATGCATTGACTATAGGGCTCTAAATGACAACACCATTAAAGATAGATTTCCTATACCTCTGGTAGATGAGTTGTTGGATGAATTAAATGGAGCTCTTCTTTTCTCGAAATTGGACCTAAGATCTATTTATCACCAAGTTAGGATGCATGAAGCCGTCATTCTCAAGACAGCCTTTCGCACGCACGAGGGCCATTATGAATATTTAGTAATTCCCTTTGGGCTTACTAATGCTCCTTCAACTTTCCAAGGATTAATGAATCACATTTTTAAACCCTATTTGAGAAAGTATGTGTTAGTATTTTTTGATGACATCTTAATCTACAACAAAGGAAAAGAAGAGCACTTACTACACTTGAGAACTATTTTTGACGTATTGAGACAACATTCACTATTTGTCAAGCAAAAGAAATGTGTCTTTGTTGCAGCCCAATTGGAGTATTTGGGCCACATCATCAGCCAGGAGGGAGTTGCTATGGATAAGCAAAAAGTAGAGGCAATATTGAAGTGGCCATTACTTGAGAATTGAGGGGTTTTTTGGGCTTAGCAGGGTATTACAGAAAATTTGTTCAAAACTTTGGGAAAATTAGTAAACCACTACACGAAATGTTACGAAAAGAAGGTTTTAAATGGGCTGATGAAGGTCTTCAAGCATTTCAACAACTTAAGGTAGCAGTTTCTACTGCTCTAGTGGTTGCCTTGCCGGATTTTTCTGTAGAATTTATTGTAGAAACTGATGCATCTGATTTCGTATGTAGAAAGCTGCCTGCTCCTTGGTGACAATGGCAATCCAAAAGTGGCGACCTTATTTGATTAGGAGACATTTTAGGGTCAAAGCAAACCATCAAAGTCTAAAAAATCTATTGGAGCAAAGGATTTCTACTCCCAGATAGCAAAAATGGATATCCAAATTAATGGGATATGATTACGAATTAGTTTACAAGAAAGAGTAAGAAAATGTGGTTGCAGATGCTCTATCTAGAGCACCCCCTCTCTACAAGCAATTTCAGTAATTCATATTGATCTTCTGGAGCATATAAAGCATAGTTGGAACCAAGATGACAGAATTAAGAAAATCCTACAAGAGAGGCAATTAGGTGAACATTCTTGGTCACATTACACATGGACACAAGGTCTACTTAAATGAAAGGGAAAACTAGTAGTGGGTAATGTCCCAAATCTGAGACTGAGGTTAATTAACGACTTCCATAGTAATAGCTTAGGAGGGCACTCTGGGTTAGAGGTCACTGCTAAGAGACTAAAGAGCTCGGTATGTCAGCAAAATAAATATGAGACTCTAGCTCCAGCAGGCCTTCTACAACCTTTACCCATACCAAATAACATCTGGACGAAAATTTCTATGGATTTCATAGAAGGGTTGCCTCCTTCTCAAGGAAAAAAAGTGATTATGGTTGTGGTTGATAGGCTTAGCAAGTATGCTCATTTTTTAGCACTATCTCACCCCTACACTGCTTCAACAGTAGCTCAATTATTTTTAGACAACATTTACAAGCTACATGGACTACCGAAAAGCACTGTCAGTGATAGAGGTGCAGTTTTTCTCAGTCAATTTTGGCAAGAGCTATTTCAAAAGTTGCATGTTCAGATAAATCTCTCAACAGCCTACCATCCTCAATCTAATGGGCAAATCGAGGTTATCAATAGGTGCTTGGAAACTTACCTTAGGTGTATGACTGGGGATCAACCAAAGAATTGGGTTAAATGGCTATCATTAGCAAAGTGGTGGTACAATACTTCTTACCATTCTTCTACAAGGACTACCCCCTATGAGGTTGTTTATGGCCAATCTCCACCTCTGCACATTCCATACTTAGCTGGTGACTTTTCTATGGATTCGGTGGACCGGACCTTAACTGCTAGAGAAGCTGCTCTTAGATTGATAAAGGACAATCTTGCTAAGGCTCATAATAGAATGAAACAGATTGCAAACAAAGGTCAGATTGAACGTGAGTTTCAAATTGGGGATTGGGTATATGTTAAGTTGCAGCCTTATAAACAAATATCAGTTCACAAGCTCATGTCTCAAAAGTTGTCTCCGCGATATTTTGGACCCTTCAAAGTACTTTCTAGAGTTGGTCCCGTGGCGTACAAGCTTCAGCTACCTGAAAATGCCAAGATTCACCACACATTTCATGTTTTACAATTGAAGAAGAAAATTGGCCTTGCTCAAACTTCGCCGACAATACCTGCTTTTATTAACTCAGAAAGTCAGAAGCTAATTGAACCTTTGGCTGTGTTGGATAGACGTCTTGTAAAGCATCGCGGAAAAGCGGCAACGCGGCTTTTAATCCATTGGTTCAGCCAACCAGTGGAGCATGCTACTTGGGTGTATCTCCAGGACCTTCAACAATGATACCCACATTTCGATCCTTGGGGACAAGGATCTTCTGGAGGAGGGGGCACCAATACACCTGTGATTTAGCTCTTCTCACACTGTGCAATAGTATTCTTTAGTCACTGCAAATGGGCCATCGGATATTATGGACATCGAAAGGATCACAGCCGGTTATCCATTTTCCAAATACCTTAACAACTTTCTAACTACCTTAACGGCTCGGACACCGAACTATTGTTTTCTACTTAATTACGCAATTACCATTTAGCCTAGATATAAATAGCGATGATTCCTGTAATTAAGGCAGTTTTTTGGGAACTTAATACAAATCTTCTTCTTCATGTTCTTCTTCTTCATCTTCTTCTTTCCCTGCTTTGTTTCTGTTTCTCTCTTCTTGTTTTCTTCTCCTCTTTTCTATTCCTCTAATTCCTACAACCTGCCAGTGTTGAGGGTACTAAAGCCTACCTGAGCTCTCTACTATAGCTCGTGAAATCAGAGGGTATCAAAGAGGTGGAGAGATCAAAAGCGCTTCTAGATTTTTTGGGACTGCTGTAGAATAAAAATGGTGTTTTCAGCCACCACATTACCAAACTAGGCCTAAGCAGTAGGAAGGGGCGTTTTCCAATTTGTAAGAAATCGTTGTCCAAAATTAATTATTTTTCATATATAGGCCTTTCAAATGTCCTAGAACACACCTAATAAATTAGATTCTGATGTCGAGACCTCTAAATTAGGGTTTTACCGGTGGGGCGAATGAAATGTACTTATGAGAGAGAGGGGGGAATGGTTCGTGCCTGAACATTGAAGCTCTCCTCGACCTTAGTGTACGGAACCATGAACACGTAGAACGCCGCGATCGACCCAAGCATCAAATCCCAACCTGCGAAATGGATCGATCGTGTCACCATAAAACTAAAACCTCAAAAACCCACACACAACGATCGAAGTAGGGGAGAACTAAGAGATCGAGCGAAGAAGCTCACCGAACTCTTGAAGAAGCTTCGAGATCCTTCCTCTCGAGGACGAAGGCGCCGCCACCTCCTCCGCCGCCACCGCCGCCACCGCCGCCGCCGCCATGGCCGAGTTCTCGGGGCGCGCTTTCTTCTTCCTCTCGGGTTTTGCCCGGTAAGTAGCGATCGGTTCGGAGGGGATAAAATGTAACGGGAGGTTTCCAAATGTACGCTGGCTTAGTGATTTAGACGGTGATAGATGGATCTTAACGGGATTTTTTTTTTTTAATAACCTTTAAAATATTTATAATTTATAATTAGCGAAATGACTATTTGTAAAATTTATTTGTGAAAATAATTCTACTTTCACCAAGTCAACTCCAGAGAGGATAAATCTTTAAAAGGCCATGAATCATTCACCGCCTTTATGAAGACAGTGAACGATTCACCGCATTTAACTATATTGTCCACCCTCTTAAAGACAGTGAACGATTTATCGCTTTCGCTAAAATCCTATAAAAGCTTTAACATAAATAAAATGAAAATATGGCTAAAGTCATATTTTTAAAAATTTTAGTTTGTTTGTGTTCACTAGCTAATTTAGATGGTTCATAAATAAAATAAGAATATGGGTACGAGTCAGATTTTTAAGTCTTTAACAGATTTTGATGGCTAATAACTAATATAAGAAGGAAGAAAGATAAGATAAAATGAGAATGCGAATACGGATAAGATCTTTAAAAGATTTAGATGGTTATTATTCACTAAATAACATAAGAAGGAAATGAGATAAAAGACGTTTTTAATTATAAAATATAAATCTTTAGAAGATTTAGGTTGTTATTAGTTAATGAATAATAACAATCTAAATCTTTTAAATATCTTATCCGTACCATATTTGTGGTGTCTCGAAGCCCGTGTGACTTGACTGTGTGGTCAGTGGTGAGAAAACACATATTTTTGGTGTTGCGTTGGGTGTATCGAGTGCGTTGTGCGTCAAACGGACGCCAAAAACGGACTCAGCGCGCGAAAACAGTTAAAATTTGCTATTTCCGGGCTAAATGGGCCTACTGGGTCCATTTTGGAAGCAGGCCGGTCCACGACCCAGGAGGTGTGCACCGGGACCAGCGAGCACGGGAGCTGCCACATAGCGCAACACGATTGGGCGGGCCGAACGCCGCAATCTCCGCCGGGGCGCCATTAGTTGGGCGGCGGGCGCAGGACGCAGGAGACCCAGCGCACTGCGCGACGCGTGCACCCTGTCGTGCTCCCGCCGCCACGTAGCGCGGTGCGATTGGCGGGCGCCAACCACCGCGCATGCGCAGGGCGCGCGGGCGTAGGACACGTGGCGCGATCCGAAGGTTTCGGGTGCTGCGGATGGGCGCCACGTGGATCCGGGCGCACACTGTGCGTTTCGGGCCCCCGAATTCCCAGCCCGGATCCAAAAAGTGGTTTTTTGGAATTTCAGCTATAAATAGCCCCTCTTGGGCTTCTTTTGAGGGGTTTTCGGATCCGATTTTGGGGCCATTTTCAATAGGGAGTTTCTACATCGGATCTTCTTCGCGTTTTGGTATCCCGGAGGATTTTTAGACGTCGTTTCGTATTTTTCCTCCCCGTCTCCGCGAGCTTCGACTCTTCTTCGACACCGATCTTTTCGTCGACGTTTCCACGAGAGGTTGGCCTTCGATTTCTGTGTTTACCATTTCTCTCCATTTTGGGTTTTTATTAGATTTTTCGGAGCTTCTTTAGACCCCCTTTTTCTGCGATATTTTCTGGACAGCGAAGGAGTGATCTTATTTTTTCTCAGTCTATGGTTGGCGGAATTTGGTGTTTAAGGATTCGATTTCTATCTACACTTCGCGGGGATTGTAACGGTATTTTTTTTAGAATTTTCGGAGGGCATCTCGCAGGAGGTATTTTATTGTTTTATGGACAGATTTGCCGCGATGTTACTATTTTGGGTGATTTGGGCTTACCGCGGTGTTTGGCTTGTATCTCAGTGACCGCGAGGAGTTTTCGGGTGTTTTCTGGTTCGTTGAAACCGTAGGAACCTGAGGATCGCGCACGTCTAGTATCAGCTCATTTGGACTCCGGACTGACGTGCATCCAGGTGGGTTTGTTTTCCTCCAAAACCACGGACTTTCTATTAATTCTAGTATGATAGGACTCAGCATGCTAGTATATGTGCTATTATTGTTGTATCATATTATTGATAGAATTGTGGAATTTTGACTAGCACCCCGTCATATGTTGCATGATTTTGATCAGACTAGTAGAAAATCCTTACTTGGGCTAGTTGCTGTATTTAGACATCCCTACACACTTTATTATTGCTTTCCTAGACATAATGTTTTTCTTCGCCCGGGTAGTGGGCTGAGTGGTCGGGATAGTGTAGGGTGCATGTTGCGCTCGTGCTTGGGGGGCGAGTGGAGTCTAGTAGCTGAGGTTAGTTCAGTACTAGAGTTGGGGAGCCGTGGGTAGACGGGGTGATCCCGAGCCATGGAGTTTCCGGCTGATGTTGTGTAGTGCATCGATTTCCGCGAAATGGCGAAACTCAGCAAAAGTACTTGTAACACATTTCAAATGTAATTACAAGTGAGTTGGAAGCATTTGGAATCGATGCAAAAGTCGTCGAGTCGAAAAGTGAGTTGGAGTTGAGAATTTGAAGCTTCAATTGTGAAGCTTAAGTCATGGTTCGGCGATTTTCACAAAATGGTGAAATGCGGCGAAAAGACTTGTAACATATTTTAAATATGATTACAGTCGAGTTGGATGCATTTCGGACCGACGCGAAGAGCATTGGGTCGAAAAGTGAGTTGTAGTTGAGTGTTTGAAGCTTCAAATTGTAAAGCTTAAGTCCTCGTTCGCTGAATTCGCAAAATGGCGAAATGCGGCGAAAAGACTTGTAACATATTTTAAATATGATTACAGTTGAGTTGGATGCATTTCGAACCGACGCGAAGAGCATCGGGTCGAAAAGTGAGTTGTAGTTGAGTGTTTGAAGCTTCAAATTGTAAAGCTTAAGTCCTCGTTCGCTGAATTCGCAAAATGGCGAAATGCGGCGAAAAGACTTGTAACATATTTTAAATATGATTACAGTCGAGTTGGATGCATTTCGAACCGGCGCGAAGAGCATCGGGTCGAAAAGTGAGTTGTAGTTGTGTGTTTGAAGCTTCAAATTGTAAAACTTAAGTCCTCGTTCGCTGAATTCGCAAAATGGCGAAATGCGGCGAAAAGACTTGTAACATATTTTAAATATGATTACAGTCGAGTTGGATGCATTTCGGACCGACGCGAAGAGCATCGGGTCGAAAAGTGAGTTGAAACTCAAGGACTTACCAAAAAATTCAGGAATCCTGAATTCTGTTATCGGCAAGCTTTTTCGGAGCCCTGTTTCGAAGACTTAGAGTAGTCAAAAAATTAAAAAGAAATCTTGGGGTATCTCAGAAAAGTTTGCTGATTAAAACGGGTGAAGTGCTGATGTGAGAGATTGAAAGAAAATAGGAGAACGAAGCGAAGCAAAATGCTTCAAGAATTCTGAAACTGCAGTTTTTGCTGATGCAGTTTATCGCGAAGCTTTTTCGGAGCCCTATTTCGAGGGCTTAGAACGGTCCAAAAATTTAAAAGAAATCGTGGCGAGTTTAAAAAAAATTTGTAGAATAAAGGGGAGAAGAAAAATTGAAATTTCAATTTCTCAGTTGACGGCAAAACGCAGAGGAAGAGGGGTACCCGAATTTGCTCCCTGCATGGGTAAAACTGCAGGAATAAGGGCGATTTGGGGAAATAAAGTGTAAGTTGGGGCATTTTGGTAAAATCACCTTCCCCCCAACTACCCACCTGCAGGAATTTAATTTTCTCTCTCTCCCTCTTAATTATACCCACTCCCTTGACTTCATAGCAGGGACCTCTTCCTCTCTCTCCTTTCATTCGAAACCCACCTCATCTCTCTCTCTCTTTCTTCCTCTCGGTTTGCTCCAGGACCCGCAAGAAGGAAAGAAAGAAAGAAAGAAAGAAAGAAAGAAGAAGAGAAGTAGTAAGCAGCTGCAACAACAAAGCCATTTCTCTTGGCTGTGGGATGTTACATCTTGGAGCTTTAGAAACTTGAAGGGGACATCTTGGGAAGTTCCAAGTGAAGCTCAAGCTCCATTCCATCTCCTCTTTTGGTCATAGAACTCTCAAAAGAGGTGAGTAGAAAACCCTAGAATCTAAATTTCTATGGTCTCTTTTGGATTCAAAAGAGATAAAAATTAATTTAAACTAGGCTTTCTCTACTTAAAGGTTTTCTAGTAAACCTCTTTGTGAACCCTTTGGAGCCTTCCGAAGAGAAGCTCCAACTTCTTTTTCTCTTCTCTTTTGAGCAAGAGAAATCAAAAGAGATAAGTAGAATGATTTGGGGATTCATTTTGTAAGCTCTTTTTGGGTCCAAAAGTGTTAAAAAACACCACAATGAAGCTTTTCCCCCATTGATAGGTTTTTCCACTTAGTTAAAGAGATCAAAACTTCTCTTTACATGGAAGACATAGGAAAATATAGAGTTTCCCTTTATGCAACTCTCATCGGATTTAAAATGGCAAGGAGATAATTTCCTTCATGGTTATATCATATTTAGGGTTTTCTTTTTGAAGATCAAAATATTAATGAGGTCAAAATATTCCTATTACAAGAGTATGTTAAGAAGGGACTTTTACAACTCTATTTCTTTATTGGTCAAAATGAACCTATAGAAAGAAATAAAGATGGAACCTAAGGTTCTCTTTTATAATTTTTATGGAATTAGTAGATCATAGAAATAATTCCTTCATAATTTTCCTTTCATTTTAGGAAAATCTTGGAGAACAAGAGATCAACTTTTGTTCTCTTTTGGAAACAAGGAGAAAACATCGAGGTGAGGGATTCTAGCGAACAAGGGTGACCTCTCCCCTTGTCTTTTGCTTTTTAATTAAGAAGCATGTTAATAGAAAGGTTAGGGTTGTAAGTAATAAAAGAGTGCATGTGAATCATTGTATACAAAGGAAATTAGAAAGCATAAAGAGTTAGAGCTTCCGTGCATAAGAATAAATGCAATGAAGTCATATCATGTAGGAGTAAAGTTATATTGAATGCATGCTAAAATAGTGTGAAAGGTCTATGATGCATGATGGGATTTATGCCATAGGAGAAACCTAGATTAATGTTTTATGAGTGGCATTAACCTTAGGACTTCACGAGTGGCATTCATGCTTGAGTCAACTAAGGTCGTGATAAGAGCTAAGTAATAACTTAGAGTCAAGTCTCTAAGAGTAAAAGTATAAAGGTTGACGTTAAAATGCAAAGTGAGTAAAATCCCTAGAGTTGTCTTAGGGAGTTGGGCTAATGTACCTTCACTTTAACTTCAACTTGAGCAAGAATGAAAGTAAAAGAATTAAGTCCAAGGAACTTTGGTTACCTTGAGGGATAGACCTAGGGTAAGGGAATGAGTAAATAAAAGATAAGCTAAAAGCTTAAATGAAAAGAGAAAGAAATTGCCAAGAGGCAATGTGAGCTAGAGGGTGTCTGCGATCTCGAATGACGCATCTCGCGCAGTTCACCTCTTTCGGGATTCCCGTGGGATGGTATTCATGATTCAGATGGGTATTTGTATGTTGATGGGTGTATGTGGGTATCAGGTATTGCGGATTCATGACTTCCAATAGACGCAAGCATCTATTGTTAATTACCCCCGTGTGATTGGGGCACCTTCGATTAAGAGACCTTTGCGGGGAGGATAGAATAAATCGTATCCTAATGATTGGACAAATCCTAAGTATATGTGTTAGGATTTAGCTGGGTTTGCAATTGATTAGATCCCGAGTATATGTGTTGAGGACTAATCGATATTAAACTCTAATTATGTGTGTTAGAGTTTAATTGGGTTCGATTGGCTCTAAGTATATGTATTAGAGTCCAATTATATTTGATTCCATATTTGGCGTACGTTCCAAAGTGGAGGCATGACCAAACCTCAATGATGTGTATTGAGGTGGGTCGGATTTGATGCTACTCGAAAGTAGGAGATGGCTAAGTCCTATATGTATTAGGATTGGCCGAGTTTGATATATTTTTCACTCTAGTTATATGTGCTAGAATGAGAGATTGACTAACCCTAAGTATATGTATTAGGATTAGTTGAGTTGATTTGGTTTCTACCCTAGATATATGTGCTAGAGTAAAAGGCTGACTAGACCCTAAGTATATGTATTAGGGTTAGTTGGGTTGGTTTGGATGAACTCTAAGTATATGTGTTAGAGCTCGATCGAATTGGGATTTGGCTAAGTTCTAAGCATATGATTTAGAATCTAGTCGGTTTGGATATATTTTGCCTTAATTATATGTTAAGGCGATGAGATTGAGTGGGTTTTGGGTTTTATTTGTGGATCGGCTTATATTGTATATGGACTGGATTTGGGACAGTATGTGGACTGAGCCTATATCATATGTGGATTTGATTCAGTGCCCACATATGATCTGGATTTGGAACCCGTATATGGATTGGGCCTTATGTCATATGTGGATAGAATTTGAGATTCGTATGTGGATTGGATTTGGAATCCGTATATGGATTGGGCCTTACGTCATATGTGGATTGAATTTGAGATCCGTATGTGGATTGGATTTGGGACCCGCATATGGATTGGGCCTTATGTCATATGTGGGTTGGATTTGAGATCCGTATGTGGATTGGATTTGGGATCCGTATATGGATTGGGTCTTATGTCATATGTGGATTGGATTTGGGATCCGTATGTGGATTGCATTTGGGATCCGTATATGGATTGGGTCTTATGTCATATGTGGATTGGATTTGGGATTCGTATATGGATTGGATTTGGGATCCGTATATGGATTGGATTTGGGACCCGTATATGGATTGGGCCTTACGTCATATGTGGATTGGATTTGAGATCCGTATGTGGATTGGATTTGGGATCCGTATATGGATTGGGTCTTATGTCATATGTGGATGTTCGAGGCCTTCATATGGGGTGAGCATTATTGAGTTCATTTATTAGTCCTTTTTGAATCAGACTTAGGCTACAAGTTGATTAGGACTCGTCTCGATTCAAAGAAATTCCTATTTCAATATCCCCTTTTATTTTATTTGGCGTCCGAAGAAAATTTTTCTAATTTTATCTTGGGATCCGGAGAAATACCGTTATTTTATTTTGATGTGGGGTCCTATGGAATTCCCTTTTTTTTTTTTAAATTATTTGGGATCCGAGAAAGTTTCTATTTTTGAAATTATTTGGGATCCGAAGAAGAAATTATTTGGGATCCGAAGAAGTCCCATTATTATTTTTTTTCTGACTTGGGATCTGAAGGAAATCCGCTTTGATTTATATCTGGGATCCGAATTCGCTTTGACTTAACCTAAGTTCGGATGTCTGAAGAAATCATCCGAATTGGTTTTGGGTTTATGTTGACTTTCTTCTTTTTTTTTCTTTTCTTTTTCTTCCTTTTTTTTTTTTCAACCTGAAGTAAGGGGCGTCCGGAGAAGTCCCAAACCGGCTTTCAAAGAAATTTATTTATTTTTTTCTTTTTCTTTTTTTTTCTTTCTTTTTTTTTTTTTTCAGCCTGAATTAAGGGTCGTCCGCGGAGTTCCCAAACCGGCTTTCAAAGAAATTAATTTTTCTTTTTTTCTTTTTTTTTTCTCTCTTTTTTTTTCTTTCTTTTCAGCCTGAAGTAAGGGTCGTCCGCGGAGTTCCCAAACCGGCTTTCAAAGAAATTAATTTTTCTTTTTTTTTCTTTTTCTTTTCTTTTTTTTTTTCTCTTTTTTTTTCTCTTTCTTTTCAACCTGAAGTAAGGGTCGTCCGCGGAGTTCCCAAACCGGCTTTCAAAGAAATTAATTTTTTTTTTTTTTTTTTTTTTTTTCTTTCTTTTCAACTTGAAGTAAGGGTCAGGGTCGTCCGCGGAGTTCCCAAACCGGCTTTCAAAGAAATTAGCTTAATAATTTTTCTTTTTTTCTTTTTTTTTCTCTTTTTTTCTCTTTCTTTTCAACCTGAAGTAAGGGTCGTCCGCGGAGTTCCCAAACCGGCTTTCAAAGAAATTAGCTTATTAATTTTTCTTTTTTTTTCTTTTTTTTTCCCCTTTTTCTCTTTCTTTTCAACCTGAAGTAAGGGTCGTCCGCGGAGTTCCCAAACCGGCTTTCAAAGGAATTAGTTTATTAATTTTTTTTTTTTTTTTTTTTTTTCTTTTTTTCTCTTTCTTTTCAACCTGAAGTAAGAGTCGTCCGCGGAGTTCCCAAACCGGCTTTCAAAGAAATTAATTTTTTTTTTCTCTTTTTTTTCTCTTTCTTTTCAACCTGAAGTAAGGTGCGTCCGCAGAGTTCCCAAACCGGCTTTCAAAGAAATTAGTTTATTAATTTTTCTTTCTCTTTTTTTTTTTTTCTCTTTCTTTTCAGCCTGAAGTAAGGTGCGTCCGCAGAGTTCCCAAACCGGCTTTCAAAGAAATTAGTTTATTAATTTTTCTTTCTCTTTTTTTTTTCTCTTTCTTTTCAGCCTGAAGTAAGGTGCGTCCGCAGAGTTCCCAAACCGGCTTTCAAAGAAATTAGTTTATTAATTTTTCTTTCTCTTTTTTTTTTCTCTTTCTTTTCAGCCTGAAGTAAGGTGCGTCCGCAGAGTTCCCAAACCGGCTTTCAAAGAAATTTATTTATTTATTTATTTTTTGTTTATTTACTTGAGAAACACGTCCAAAAGAAGAAAGCCGAGAAAGTCGATTGCGGGTGCCGAGGAAGTTGATCGAAGGAGTCGAGGAAGTTGACCGGAGGAGGTTGGCCAAGAAAGTCGATTGCGGGTGCCGAGGAAGTTGATCGAAGGAGTTGACCAGAGGAGGTTGAGGAAGTTGACCGGAGGAGTCGAGGAAGTTGACCGGAGCGGTTGGGGAAGCCGGCCGGAGCTGAGGATAAGGTGGAATATGGGACGGTTTTTTTTTGTGGTGAACTATGGGGAGGAGTTTTTTTTTTTGCGGTGGAATATCTGACAAGCTTTTTTTTTGTGGAATATGGGACGTTGTCTTTTTTTGTGGTGGGAAAAAAAAAATGGAAAAGTTTCTCCACGGTAAAGGGAAAATCTCCCCTTTTTATAGTGGGGAGGGGCAGAGAAATATCGTGTGAGATTCGTTGGGATTTGTTGAGGGGTTAGCGAGAAAATGTGGGTTCGTGCGTTGGAATATCTTTTCGTTGAGGAAAAGACGAGGTTCAAACTTGAGGAAGTTATTATATTCCAATTTCAAATTTCAAATTTCAAATTTCAAATTTCAAATTTCAAATTTCAGATTTAAATTTTAAAATTGAAATGATATGTTTAAATTTTAAAATTCAAATCTTAAAAATTGAATATGTTCAAATTTCAAAATTGAATGGTTATGTTCAAATTTCAATATGTTGAGGGAGTATGGTTATATTCAAACTTTAAATTTTAAATTTCAAATTCCAAGATTGAATATGTTCAAATTTAAAAATTGACCGATTATGTTCAAATTTCAATATGTGTTTAAATTTCAAAATTGAACGTTTATGTTCGAATTTGAGAAAGTATGGTTGTGTTTAAATTTTAAATTTCAAATTTCCAAATTGAATATGTTCAAATTCCAAAATCGCGAGAATATGGTTATATTCAAATTTTAAATTTCAAATTTTAAAAATTGAATGATTATGTTCAAATTTCAATATGTGTTCAAATTTCAAAATTGAATGGTTATCTTCAAATTTGAGAAAGTATGGTTGTGTTTAAATTTTAAATTTTAAATTTCAAATTTCAAAGTTGAATGGTTACGTTCAAATTTGAGAAAGTATGATTGTATTTAAATTTCAAATTGAATATGTTATGTTTAAATTTGAGGAAATGTGGCTGTATTTAAATTTCAAATTTCAAAATTGAATATGTTCAAATTTCAAAATTGAACGGTGACGTTCAAATTTGAGGAAGTATGTTTGTATTTACATTTCGACGGTTAACGGACGAGGGAATTTGTTTGGATTCAAAAATTCAAAACAAGATATAGGTGAGTTTGAGTAAGTTGGTTGAGAGATATTTTTTTAAAATACGGTTGAAGATTTGGATAAGTGTGTTTGAGATAATTGACAGGTGATCAATTGGAGTCGGATTCAAGTATAGGTGGCGTTGGAATTTGATTTTGGGATATATATATATTATTATTATTATTATTTATTTATTTGTTTTTTTTTTTTTTTTATATTTGTTTTATTTTCATTTTTTTTTTCTCTTCAAACAGAGGGCTCAATTGAGAAGGAAAGTAAAGGGCACAATGTGCAAGAAAGGCTAAAGCCAAAGTAAAAGAAAGGAAAGAAAAGAAAAAGAAAAGAGATAAAACGGACGTACCTTCGGAGGTGAAACGTAGTCCTTGTTGGAGTTAAGGGCATTGTCCCTCTCCCGGGCAGTGACCCGTATGACACATTTTCCCGTTGGACGCGGTAACACTTGCGGGTGTTATCGGCAACCTTAGAGACCTTGTCTTATGGCAGCATGTCTGCCGGGCTGGGGCCCGTTGGATAAGATTCTCCGAGGGTTTAGCAACTTTAATTAAAGCACAAAGAAAAGTAAAGAAAGAGAATGGTCAAGTAAGAGGTTTGGTTAGAATGGTACCTTACAACGACATAGAGTCGTGTCATGGCAAAGGTAGAGTTATTGAGCATATTAGCTAGAATTTACAGCTTTCAATACTGTATTTATTCTCTATTATATTGCTTCCATTAGACCAAGCGGTGCAGGACATTTTTGCTCGATGGTTGAACCCACTGGGAACTTTTTCGTAGTTTTCACACCCGTTGGGTGACATCTCCACAGGTCCTGGTACATCGAGCAAGGCACGCGACAGGGGCAAGGGCCCAGCAGAGTAGCGACCTAGCAATCTAGAGTCGCCCGCATCATCTTGGAGTATTTCTCTTTTTGAGCGAAATTTGTATGTGAGGAACATTGTAAACTTTAAATGTTTTAAGTTTCAATTTGGAAAAAAAAAAAGAAAGTTGTAATTTTTATGTTGTAGTTGCATGTTAAGAGGGTTGTAAAGCAAGTAAAGTTTATATTTCGCTCAAGTATTGTACTTTCATTTTCTTCTAACTGTTTGTTGAATGAATGGAAGTTTTTAATTTCATAGTTTAGTTCTCTGATTGATTACTCTTCCGCTACACTAAACTGCGATTGTTGGAATGAACCGTTCCTTTCGGGTCTTGAAAGGTCATGCCCGATTGGTGGGTCTGTTGGCGCGCCCGAACTGTCCAAATTGGCGGTCTCGGGGCGTGACATGTTGTTAGTGATGGATCGATGTTGTTGCCGATCTGATTGATCGTAGATTTGGACTATAGTCTGCAGGAGCCATATCGAGCTTGACAGAGATGCGCGGATACTTTCCTCGGTGGGGTTGCTCCCCTCGAGTGCCGCTCCGGAGCTGGGCCTGTTACTTTGCTATCGTGACTTGTCGATGCAGTCCGCATAGGACGCCCTACGTAAATCCCGTCCTCTTGTGGATGTGTGGTAGTAGGTGGGCGCAGGTTTGACTGAACCCTTTGTGGCAGTCAGGATGATTGGGTTGACTGAGCATATCGAGTAGTTGCATTTATATCATCCGTATCATCCCATAAGCATGATAGATAGAGGCATGATAGCTGTAGAGTTACTTTTCCAGCTTTTATTTTCACCTTTACCATATTGTTATCTTTGTTATCTTATGGCTCTAGTAGACTTAGACTTAGTGGGCAGACCGTTGGTCTTGGAGACGGTACCCACTGAGAACTACTGTTGGATGTAGTTCTCACACCCGCTGCGGTATTTTTATTTCAGAGATACATGTTCTAGTTTCAGCTCGTTCGGAGGCTATTGATCGAGGTAAGGGCGTACGTGGTCAAGTAGTTCCATTCCCTGCATTTTGAAGAGACATAGTGGTACCCTTGTAGACTGATGTATTTGTACTGGACAGTCTGGAACTTTTTGTTGTATTATATTTTGGGAGTTAGATTTGTATATTTGACATGTGACGACCCGGATCTCCGCAAAGAGTTTGTAGTGTGATTGGGGATTTCTGGAGACCTATGGTGTATGTTAGAGGTGATTGCACGCAAAATCGAACCCCAGTTTTGGACCCGACACGAAAAAGGATCAAGTTTGCTTCTCCGGGAATTTTCGGCGAATTTTGGAGGTGGAATTTGGCAAAACGGACATCGAATTTGGATTCGGCGCGCAAAAACGATAAAAATGGACTATTTATTTATATTTTTCCAAGCCCGGATGCCAAAACACGGATTTCGAGGCAAAAGTTACTGTTCCGGCCGGCTGGGCAGCGCCGGCGGCGGCGGCGGGCGGCGGAGCGCCGTGGCGCGGGCGCGGGCAGGCGGCTGAGCGGCGCGGGCAGGCGCGCGGGTGCGGGCAGGCACGCGGTGCAGCGGGGGTGTGTGCCACATGGCGTTTCTCGATTGGTCTGGTGTGGACACGTGGCGTCGTGGGATTGGCTGGTGCACGAGCGCGGTCCACCGAACGGGGAGCCAGGTGCCTCGGGATTCGTGCATGGCATGGTCGCCGGCAGCGCTACATGCGCGCACGTGGGCACGCCGCCCGAGGCGCTGACGCGCGGGAAGGCGGGGGCGGGGCCGAGGCCACGTGTCGCGAGCTGAGCGGCTGCGCTCGCTGTTTGCTGTGCGGGGACACATGTCGCGCTGTGGTGATTCCGGGCGCTGATGGACGGTCCGGATTGGAGGCCGGTTCGGGTGCACTGTAGCAGCCCGAAATGAACCGGGCGCCCGAAACCTGGGATACATTGGTCATTTCCTGAAATGTTGGTTTTTGACTATATATACCTCCCTTTGGCCTCCATTTTAGCCCCTTTTCCCGAGCCCATCTGTGACTGAGCCTTGAAGAGAAATTGGTCCTCATCTTGTGTTGCATCCCTTGACGAAGTTTCGGAATTTTTGGAGATCTCGACATCGGCGATTTCTGCGACGCGGCGCACTTCGACGTTCCTTCGATTTTGGCTTCTACAGTCGCGTTTCAGTGCGCGAGACCCCTTGAGCTACCCCGATGGAATTTTGAGACGATTCTTGCTGCATCGGTTTCATGAGAGGTAGGCCTTCGATTTCCGTGTTGATCACCTTGCTTTATTCTGAGTTCTTGGCACAGTTTATGAGGCATATTTGAATCCCTTTGTTGCTGGTGAATTTCTAGACAGCGGAGGCTTGTCGGATTTTTATCTCTGCACTCGATTATCGGAATTTGATGTTTGAGGACTCAATCGACATCTACTCTTCACGAGGATCTCCGTCGTATTTTTATTGGAATTTTTGGAGGAATTTTTGAAGGTGATAATTAAGCCTCTTTCGAACTGGTTTCCTGCAGGATTTTGATTGTGGATAGTTTGACTTGCCGCAGTGTTCTAATTGTATCTTAGCCTACAGGTGTCGGAACGAGGTGTATAAATAGTTGATTTGTATCTACTCGTCGCGAGGATCACAGCTGTAATTTTTTTGGATTTTTTTGTTGATAGAATGCAGGTGAAAAAGGCCCTTCTTTGTGCTATTTTGGAAAAACAGCAGGAGTGTGATGTGGTGTTTTCTAATTGTGGGCTGTGTTGTTGGTTTGAGTAAAGGATTGTGCGACCGAGTACCGAGGATGCTGTTTCGGTAGATTTTGGATTTGTGAGCGATTTCGCACTGCACCGGCTTCGGCTTTGCCTGCGGAAAGCGAATCAGGTTGGTTGCTTCACCTCCAAAATCAATGGACTGCCTGTTAATTCTATAATATAGGAAACATGCATGTTGTGAGATGGATTAGGATGCATGTTAGAGAGGGAAATGTTATCTTTCCTATTATGATTGATATCCTGTTAATTATTATTCCCTGATCCTGCTTTAGTTAAATTAATTGCTATTGTTGGAACTTGACCTAGCACCCCGTCATATGTTGCATGTGTAACCAGACTAGTAGAAAACCCTCACTTAGGCTAGGTTTATTTATGCTCTAGACATCCACACTTCGTATTCTATTCCTGGACATAGTGTTTTCCTCGCCCGGGTAGTGGGCCGAGTGGTCGGAATTTATTCTAGTGTGGGATGCATGTACACTCGTGCTTGGGGGGGCAGAGTGGAGTCTGGTAGATGTAGCTGGTATTCTATTTGTGGCGGGAGCCGTTTGGGTAAACGGTGGTCCCGGGTTGTCGTATTTTTTCTGTTTTGTTTGTCGTCACTATGTTAGTGACAGTGGTTTACTAGTGATAGCAGGACCTAGAACCCAGACTATTTTTTTGGGCACATATAATTTCTGTAAATTAATGTTTTCCTTCCAAACTTCGAGCGGGTCGCCGGAGTTTGTTCTTGTTTGATTTGGGTGAAGGCAATAGCCCTTCGGCGTTTGGAAAATAAAACTTATTTGAACTGATTTTTATTAAAGAACTAAAATATATTAAATTGGATTTCTCAGATTTAAAATAGCTTTCAGTAATAACTGTCATTTTTTTATTACAACTTCGTCACCCGAGAGAGTTTGGGTGATCTGAGTTCTAGGGGCCTTTTCTATTTCTGTTTCGGGACGAAAGCTACGGGGACCTTGCTTGGAACCTATTCTTGTTTGATAGCGTTGTAGGTGTTGGTCCTTTGGAACTTTCGGGCCCTGGTTGGTGTCTTCCGCATGTCATACTGAGGTTGTCATGTTCCCGAACTATAAGGGGGTCGGAAACTTCGATAGGCGGAGCCTGGATTCTGTTCTTGTTTGATTGGGGTTCTAGGCACCGACCTATCGGGATTTTCGAACCCTTATGGTGTCGGTCCTTCCTGTGTTACCTGTGAGTTTGGTGTTCTATTGTGGGAACCGTCAGGTTGACGGTGGTCCCGGCTGTGAGTATTTCCAGTCAGTGAGTTAGAGGTGTGATATTGGTTACTGTCGATCTTGTTGATCGTGGATTTGGACTATAGCCTGCATGAGCCACATTGAGCTCGACAGAGATGCGTTGATACTTTTCTCGGTGGGGTCGCGCCCCATGAGTGCCACTCCGGAGCTGGGCCTGTTACTGTACTATAGCAACTTGTCGATGCCGTCCCCTGGCTGGGCCTTTTTTAGGCAGTCTCGGGCGTAGTCCTTCTGGCTGGGCCAGTTTGGCAGTCACGGATGCCCTACATAAGTCCAGTTCTCCGTAGATGTACTGGCAGTAGGTAGGCGCAGGTTTGACTGGACCCTATGTGGCAGTCACTGTGATTGGGTTGATTGAGTATACTGGGTTTGAGTCGATGCATCATTTTCATCTGTATAACCCTTTGAGCATAGTAGATAGAGGCATGGTAGCTGTAGAGTTATTTTCAGCTTTCCTTTCTTCAGTTTTCTGTTATCTTATGCCTCTAGTAGACTTAGTGGGCAGACCGTCGAGATTGGTGGCGGTACCCACTGAGAACTACTGTGGGATGTAGTTGTGATGACCTGGATCTCCGTAGATGTTACTGTGTGATCGACAGCTTGTGGAGGCCTATTTCTGTGGATAGTGTTGATTGCGCGCAAATCGGACCCGAGAAACTGACTCAGTGCGAGAAATGGATCAAGATTGCCTAATGGGGAGTTTCGCCGAAAATTAGAAATAGATTCTTACAAAACGGACTTCGTATTTGGATTCAGCGCGGAAAAACGATGAAAATCGGCTATTTACATGTTTTTTTCTGAGTCCCGACGCGCGAAAACGGGCAACCCGAAGTTTCCTGTGTTTTTTGGTGCATGGTGGACCGGAGGGGGTGCCACGTGGCGGCTCCCCGTTGGTTCCGTACGCCACGTGGCAGGCGTGGGGGCGCGGCGCAGCAAGCCCGACCCACGCAGCAGGCGCGGGCAGGCGCGGGCAGAGGCGCGGGCAGCCTCGGGCGCGGGTGGATAAGGCGCCGCCACCCGTCGCGCGCCCATTCGCGGGCGCGATTGCCCTGTCGGGGCGCGATGCGTGGCGGGCATCCAGCGGCTGGCGCGGCCGCTGGATGGCTGCCGCGTGGCGGCCGCGGGCCGGCCCGTTACTGTAGCAACAGGGGTTTAATTCCCGGGTTCTTCTTCTTCAATGGTTTAAATGGAGTTCCCTTCCTCCATTTTGGATCTTTTGGAGACCTTTTCTCAGGGGAGTTTTTGTAGCAGAGCTCCATCAACAAGTCTTCTACAACATTAGATTTTTTGGGAATTTTTGGAGGCCATTTGGATCATCTTCTCCACCTACATTTGAGGACATCACCATTGCTGCTTCATAGCCCTCTTCGTTGCATTTCAGTGCAAAAATTCTCCAGGACTCATTTCTTGGAAGTTCGAGCTCATTTTTGGTTCTACGTTTTCACAAGAGGTAAGGCTACAACTTTTGTATTCAACTCTTCCCTCAGATCTCATGATTTTACAGAGTTTTAAGGCCATCTTTGGAACCCTTTGTTTCAGTCTGGAATTTTGGGCAGTCTGTGGTATTTTGGCTTTTCTGAATTGTAGGAGTGGAATGTTTGGATGATTTTTGTGGGAAAATTTCCAGGATTCGAAGATCTACAATAGTGGTATGTACCATTTTCCCCAGATCTTAGTTTTTATTAGGGTTTATGCATGATCTTTGGAGCACCTTTCTGCATTCGTGTACAGATGGAACTTGGTGGATAGTTCAAAGTTTTTATGGGTTTTCTCCTTCATCCGAGCATGAAATTTGGAGTTCTTTAGCTCAATTTGTATCTACTCTCGACAAGGAATCCAATGGTACCTCTCTTGTAGGATTTGGAGCACGTTTGGTTAGGTAACTTTAATGATCTTTCCAAGTGCTGTTATAAGGATTACTGCAGTCCCTGTGTTAGTTTTGATTTGAGCAATGCACCTTGGAATGCAGATAACTTCGTGGATATAAAGTCTTTTTCAGAAATTCAAGTTGGGACTTCTTTTTAACTTCAAGGTGAGCAAATTCTCTTTTGTGATATGTGGATAAATCCCTTTGGAAAAGCCCCTAATTAAGCTTGGAAGTGCTAGCAAGTTTATGTTAGCAGTTTTGGACAGCATTATGACATTTGTTGTGTTTGAATGTCGAGAGAATTAATGGTGGATTTCGAGGACTTGATGATGTTTGTATGGAGCTGGAGATCTTTGTTTTACTGCTAGGAACTTCATCTTGAGGTATTTGGGGCTGCACTTACATCTTCTTTAACTTAATTTCAATTGCTGAAATTCTAGAATTTAATTGCGCAGCGTGCATTGTTTCAGTGATTGCGCCCAATCCGTGAGGCGGATTTGGATGATTTTCACGGTATCGGACTCCTGGGAGGATAAGGATTACTCACGCAAAAATTTAGCCAGATCGGGCATCGGATCGTCATGTTTCAGGTGGGTGGTTGCTATATCCCTCTTTTTCTGACTTACCTACTAGGAGTATTAGAGAGATCCTTTTGGGACATCTATGATCTGTAATTGCTATTCTTATGAGCTTGTCATGTGAGACACATCATGTTGGGAATGTTATTAGGGAATCACTATGTGGGAAATATAATTGTAGTTGGAACTTATGCATGCTTGTGTGGAATTATGGATTGCTATGTTAGCACTAAACCTTGCATGTGGATTTGATGATAATATTGAGGCCATGTAATTTACCTTGATGGTGGAATATTTGCATGCTTGTGTCACCTAAACCTTGCATGTGGAATTGTTTATTATATTGAGTCAAGATGATTTATCCTGTTAGTGTTATTACTTGAGAATAGGTGACATGCATAGGTGGATACTGTTAAAGATCAATGACTTAATTTATTTTTCCTTGAGAACACTTGCATGCTTGTATGATCATCTAGATAGGCCATTTCTTATCGCTACACTATCATGTTGGAACTTGACTTAGGAGAAACCGTGCTTACTTCTTTTCTCCTTATTCTTTAGTCGGTGGTTCTTGTTGCTCGGGTTTGAGCAGGGGTGTCACGCCCCGGCGTCAAAACTGCAACCCGGGCTCGCCAACAGATCCGCCGCCCATACGGGAAGCCCCCGTATAGACGAAGCGACTAACCTGCAAAAGATCAACTATACTATACAGATATCAGAGCTGAAAGTAAACTGTTGAAAATGAAAATATAAACAACACAAGTCCTCACCAAAAGTACAAAAGTCTCTCAAACTGTAAAATAAAATACAACTCTATACCTCACTACAAGTTCGCTCAACATAAACTCTCAAAAAGTAAGGGGGTACATCTACTCTCTGGACGACGACTGATAGGGATCTATCTCGCGACTCCCTTACCTCGATCTGAAGAAGCAGCAACAGGAGCAGCAGGAACAGGAGTAGAAGTCCCTGTGGGAAAGGACACCACGACGGGTGTGAGAACTACGTCCCAAGTAGTTCTCAGTGGGTGCCGCCAACAAGCCCGACGGTCTGCCCACTAAGTCTACTAGAGGCATAAAGTAACAATATGAAACTAAATGAAAGGGCTGGAAAAGTAACTCTACAGCTACTATGCCTCTATCTAGATGCTCAAGAAAATGGAACAGATGGAAACATGATGCATCTACTAACTCAGCCAGTACAGTCACTCAATCTACACTGACTGCCGCATAGGGTCCAGTCAAACCTGTGCCCACCTACTGCCGCACATCCTCAACAGGACGGGTCTACCGTAGGGTGTCCGTGACTGCCAAAACTAGACCAGCCAGAGGGACGGCATCGACAAGTCGCGATACCAAAGTGCAGACCCACTCCGGACGTGGCACTCGAGGGGAGCGACCCCAACGAGGACAAGGGTATCCGCGCACTCTGTCGAGCTCAAAATGGCTCATGCAGGCTATAGTCCAAACCACGATCAACAAGATCGACTAACAACACCAACGCTCACTCACAGGCTGAAAAACCACACAGCCGGGGCCACCGTCCACCAGACGGTTCCCCGCAAAAGAACACTAAACTCACGGAAAGACCGACACCATAAGGGTTCGGAAACCCGATAGGCCAGTGCTTATGTCACGCCCCGGGTGTAAACCAGAACCCGGGCTCATCCACAGATCCGCCGTGCATACGGTATTTCCCGTGTACACGAAGCGCTGGTAACCTGCTCAGATATAAACGAAATAATACAGGAGCATAAAAATAGAGCTAAACTAAAACTAGTACATCTCAGACAAATGCTGGAAATGAAAGTACAATAAACTCTCAGAAATATACATGTGTCTCTCCCAGCTCACGAAATAAATACAACCAGCTGGCCGCAGCCAGACCCAAAATAAAAGAAAATACAACCGTCTGAGTGTACAGGGGATACATCAAAACTATCAATCTCGAGCTCGGGGTAGTAGCTATCTAGTCAGCGATCCTCTTACCTCGATCCTGGGAAGAGGGTCCCGCAACTCCAGCAGATGACTCTGCAAAACAAGGGGGACAAGAAAAGAGAAAACAGTGGGGGTCAGAACTACTATAAAAACAGTAGCCTCCCCTAGTGGGTAAACCTCTATCTCAGACCTGCCCACTAGGACTACAAGAGGCGGAAAAATAAAACAAGGTGGTGAGCTATACGTATAACAACTGATAAAAGCTACCACTAAGATGCCTCTAGAGTAATAAGCTAAAAGAGTAGCTAAATGCGTGCATCAGAGTATACATATGCCTGCCTGGGTAACCCAATCTAGACACCGGTGAACACCGGTACTGCCTGCTATGCCTACTAACTCACGACTCAGCTGCGGGATGCAGACCGGTTCCTGACCGACACGGTCCCATCCCAGAGGCAACAGACCGGCTCCTGACCGGCACGGTCATAAGTATTACAACAGACCGGCTCCTGACCGGCACGGTCACAAGTGCTGCAACAGACCGGCTCCTGACCGGTACGGTCACAAGTAACCTGATATAGTAGGACTGGACCAAGACTCTAATTAAGTGGGAAAAACCCATCCACTAAAGAAGTCCCGATCCCCTATCCCCAAATCTGATGCACTAATAACAGTCCGGTCAACCGCCCGAAATCCGCGGTTGCCGCGAGTACCCTGTCCTCAAACCTGCCTGTCCCCAAATCCCAAAGCTGACTACACTATCCCAGTCCCTGCTCTAATCAGAGCATACTATCCCCCATGTCTAAGTGACTGGAGAAAGAATAAAAAATGGTTTCTCCTAAGTCAATTCCAGCATGTTTGTGTAGCAGAAAAAGGTGGCCTAGCTAGATGACCATACAAGCATGCAAAGTCCTTTACTTAATAAAGCAATTTCAAATACTTTAACTTTTACATAACTAAGTGCATAGAACCTCCAATATTTATGTTGCATAACTAGAAGCTCACTAACAAGTAACCTTTTCAAATTATGAACTCTAATCACATGTCCAAACCTTCCATTGTACATATAACATGATATGGATTTAGCATGATTTCCAAGTGTTTAAGCTACGCATCCAAAGTAGGGAAACACTACTTACTAACATTTAATTCTCTAACCATGCAACTAGTAACAATGGATCCATGATCTCATTCAAGCATGCTAGGTCCATTTCCAAGTTCTAATTAGCAACATGATCAAGCAATACTCTAATATGCCTAGTGACACATCACAAGTAGGAGGTTTACAACAACACCCACCTCGAGCGCTAAATTCCTGTCCAAAAGCGAAACTCACGCTCGGTCCAAAAAGTCACAGCAACACTGCACAATATCCCAAAGGAACAAACATAATTTAAACATACAAAGTTCCCAAATTCTGCCCACAATTACCACAGTCCAGAGTTTCTCAATTTTCACCTGCGGAAAACGCCCGGAAAAATCCAAGATAAATACTGTCGCGATCCTCGCGACGAACCCGTCGAAACGAGTACCTGCACGTTCAAATCCGATTTTTCTACGCTGAGTTACAAATTCTGTAAGTGGAACACCCCAAACCAAACTGTCCAGAAAATCTGTGTCAAAGAACCTCAGTGAAAGGAGATTTTCACCTTCGAGAGAAATCCAAAAAAATCTGAGAAAAATCGAGGAGACTCCTTGTGGACTGTAGATGAAAAATGCCTTTCGAATCGCCTCGATCCGACGTCCGAACGAAAAGATACGGCTAGAACACCACGGCGCTGTCCAAAAATCCGCGAAGGAAAAAGGGTCAAATGGGTGCTCAGAAAACTCCAAGGTCAGCGCGGAAAATGAGGAACCTCAAAACACAGAAGTTGAAGTCCTACCTGTCGTGAGTCCAACGGTGCAAGAATCGACAAAATCAGAAGTCGGGGTGAGTCGGGGGAGCCCAAACACTGAGAAGGGGCGAAGCGGGTCGCCGGAGAACAAGCGTCGCGCCGCGCCGTAAAATCGCCAACCTCGGGATGCGTGCCTCTGAAAAATCTTCGGGATCCACCAAAGTGTAGGGCACTGAGAGAGGGAGAATCCTTCTGAAGAGCTTTCTGAGAAATGGAGTCCAAAAAGCCCAAAAAGAAAACAAGGTAGCCTATTTATAGGCTCAGCCCAAACAGTATTGGGCCGGGTTTTCGGGCGCAGGATTCGGGCGCACTGCGACCGGAAACCCGGTCGGACGGTTCCCATCCGACGCGCCCGGAATGCCCAGGTGCTGCCACGTGTGCACGAAATAGGGGACAACAATACAAGGGGCCCGCTGCGCGCCGCGTGTCCCCCCGCGGTCAGCGAGGGTAGGTACGGCTGCCCACACGCGAGGCGACGCGTGGCGCACTCGAGTGGCCTGACAGGCCGCCTGGCGCCCCCCTGCGCGCTCCGTACCGAGGCACCCCCGCCGTGGACCGCGTCTTCGTGAGCCAGCCTATACCCTGCTGCCACGTGTCCTACGCCCGGTCCACCAGAAGCTGCGCACACTCGATGGGCCGCGCCGCGTGCGCCAACCACTCCGCGCACGCCACGCGTCCCTCGCCCGTGGTCCATGCACCGCCGCGCCACCCCGTGGACCGAGCTACGTGAGCCGGCCAATGACAGGCCGCCACGTGGCTCAGGCCGGTCCACGGTCACCTCCCATGCACCAAAAATTCCCAAAAACTTCCGGAAGCCCGTTTTTGGTCATCCGGACTCCAAATTTAACAAGCAAATAGCCATTTTCAAGCGTTTTTCCGCGCTGAATCCAAATCCAACCTCAGATTGGCCCGAAACCTTTTCTAAAATTTGGCAAATGCAGCCGAAGGCCAAATCAGCTTTCAATGTCTCACAAGGTCCATCTGTGGCATCCCTTTGATGCACCATGGTCCAGACACACCAACACTAGGTGTTCTACACAGTGGATTCATCGGAAAGTTGCATGGGAAAACCAGAACACTACATCCTCCCCTACAAGAAAAAGTTTCGTCCTCGAAACAAAAGTCATACCTCAAGCAGGGGCCTCGAACAAGTAGGGGTAAGCATCCATCATCGCTGACTCCAGCTCCCAGGTAGCCTCGCGCTCATCATGACTGCTCCAGAGGATCTTCACATAAGGGATGGCTCGACTGCGCAACTCCCTAACCTCACGGTCCAAGATCCTCAACGGCCGCTCAACATAGCTCAGGTCCTCAGCAACCTCCAGTGGGGTGAAATCGATGATGTGGGACGGGTCATGAACATACCTCCTCAGAGTCGATACATGAAAAACATCGTGAACACCTGAAAGCCTGGGAGGAAGTGCAAGCCTGTAGGCAACTGGCCCTAAGCGCTCCAACACCTCGAAAGGTCCAATATAATGAGGGCTCAGTTTCCCACGAATACCAAATCTCCGAATCCCCTTCGAATGCGAGACTTTCAGAAAAACATGGTCACCCACCTGAAACTCTAAGTCTCGCCGTTGAGTATCAGCATAACTCCTCTGTCGACTCTGGGCGGTCACGAGATGTCGTCGTACCAATCTGACCTTTTCCTCTGCCTCTAATAGTAGATCAGGACCCAAAGTCTTCTTTTCACCCACGTCACTCCAATAAAGGGGTGACCGACACTTGCGTCCATACAACGCTTCAAACGGAGCCATCTGAATGCTCGCTTGATAGCTGTTGTTGTACGCAAACTCAACTAATCCCAAGTGTCGGTACCACCCTCCTCCAAAGTCCAGAACGCATGCTCTCAACATATCCTCGAGGGTCTGAATAGTGCGCTCTGACTGCCCATCGGTCTGTGGGTGGAATGCTGTACTAAATCGGAGCTGCGTCCCCAAGGCTGTCTGTAAACTCCATAAATGCGAGACAAACCTCGGGTCTCTATCTGATACGATGGAAATGGGTACCCCATGCAATCTAACCACCTCAGCCAAGTACACCTGTGCTAGTCGCTCCATCGGCCAAGTCATCTGAACCGGTAAAAAGTGAGCGGACTTGGTAAGTCTGTCCACGACTACCCAGATAGCATCTGCCCCCGTCTGTGCTCTCGGCAATCCAGTGACAAAATCCATCGTAACATGTTCCCATTTCCATTCAGGGATTGGGAGACTCTGCAACTTGCCAGCAGGTACACGATGTTCAGCCTTTACTTGCTGACAAGTTAGACAGTGTGCTACAAATCTCCCAATGTCTCTTTTCATCCCATTCCACCAAAACTGTGCCTTCAGGTCCCTATACATCTTAGTCCCACCAGGATGGACGGTATAAGGTGTATAGTGGGCCTCCCTCAAGATCTGCTCTCGGATCTCTGCATCCATAGGCACACAAGCTCGGTCCCTGTACCGCAGTACTCCCGAAGCATCAACTGAAAAGTCCCATATCAAACCAGTCTGTATCTGCTCTCGAATCCTCATCAGGTGGGGGTCCTCACCCTGTCTCTCTCGAATCCTGTCCAACAGAGTGGGCTGCACGACTAGAGACATAAGTCCAGCAAAGACCCCAGGGGACACAACCTCGAGCTCTAACCGCCTCATCTGCTCAAGTAATGGCGCCTGATCGGTGATCATCAAAGATAAACTCTGTACTACTCTCCTGCTCAGGGCATCAGCAACCACGTTGGCCTTGCCAGGATGGTATAATATGTCTACATCGTAGTCCTTTAACAATTCCAACCATCTGCGCTGCCTCAAGTTGAGCTCCTTCTGTGTGAACAGGTATTTCAAGCTCTTGTGGTCGGTGTAAATCTCGCAACGCTCCCCATACAGGTAGTGGTGCCATAACTTTAGTGCGAAAATTACTGCAGCTAGCTCCAAGTCATGGGTAGGGTAATTCTTTTCATAATCCTTCAATTGTCGAGAGGCATAAGCGATTACCCTTCCCTCCTGCATCAGCACGCAACCAAGTCCACTGTGCGATGCATCACTGTAAATCACATATCCTTTCCCCATAACAGGGAGGGAAAGGATAGGAGCCGTCATCAATCTGTTCTTTAATTCCTCAAAGCTCCTCTGACAATCCTCACTCCAAATAAACTTAATCCCTTTTCACGTCAAACGAGTGAGGGGTGTGGAAAGTTTCGCAAAACCTTCCACAAACCGACGGTAATATCCAGCTGAGCCCATAAAACTGCGGACCTCTGATACCGTCGTCGGTCGGGGCCAATCCCGGACTGCCTCGATCTTCGCCGGGTCTACCGCCACTCCAGCGGCTGAAATCACGTGGCCCAAAAAGACAGCCTCCCGAAGCCAGAAATCACACTTAGATAACTTGGCATACAACTTTCTTTCTCTCAGAAGTTGCAGCACAATCCTCAAGTGCTCCTCGTGCTCCACATCGCTCCGGGAGTAAACCAGGATATCATCAATAAAAACAACGACGAACCGATCCAGGTATGGTCGAAAGATCCTGTTCATTAAATCCATAAAAGCAGCAGGGGCATTTGTCAATCCAAAAGGCATGACGGTGAACTCATAATGCCCGTACCGCGACCTGAATGCCGTCTTTGGGATGTCCTCGGCCTTCACCTTTAATTGGTGGTAACCAGACTGTAAGTCAATTTTGGAGAAGACACAAGACCCTTGCAGCTGATCAAATAAGTCATCAATACGCGGCAAAGGGTACTTGTTCTTGATGGTCACTTTATTCAACTCCCGATAATCAACACATAGTCGAAGTGATCCATCATTCTTCTTCACAAATAGCACCGGCGCTCCCCAAGGCGATACACTTGGTCTGACAAAACCTTTGTCCATTAAATCCTGGAGTTGCACCTTTAACTCTCGCAGCTCAGCCGGTGCCATTCGGTAAGGAGCCTTAGAGATTGGCGCAGTTCCTGGAACTACGTCAATCAAAAACTCAACCTCCCTATCCGGCGGCATATGAATCAGCTCTGGAGGAAACATATCCGGGAACTCGTGGACAATAGGGATATCCGTGAGTCCCGGTGCCGCCGTAGGCTCCTTAACCACAGACGCCAAAAAGGCCACGCATCCACTGCGCATCATCTGCCTCGCTCGAGAAGTCGAAACCACTGAGGCAAAGAAAGCACTCTAGCACCCCCTATAAACGAACACCTCCTGGCCTGGCTCGCTAAAAGTAACAGCCCTCGCGGCGCAATCAATCGTCGCGAAATAGCGAGCCAGCCAATCCATCCGCAGTACAATGTCAAAATCTCGTAGCTGACTAAGGACCATCAGGTCCGCTGGCAAAATCCAAGACTCAAGCTGTACAGGGCAAGACCAACAACACTCCTCTACATGCAATGTATGATCGGGAATCTGTACCTCTAATGCATGCGGCAACCGACCTAACTCTAGTCCATGAGATGATGCAAATGCTCTACTGATAAAAGAATGTGATGCACCGGTATCAAATAAAGTGCGAGCTCTAATACCGAAAAGTAAAATGATACCTGCCACCACGTGGTCGGCTGCCGAGGAGTCCTCCACCTGGGCGGCATAAACCCGTCCGCTCTGAGCTGGTGGTCGGTAATCTGCAGGGTGGGAAGAAGGAGCCCTTGCTCGCTGGAGCATAGGGCCGCTGCTGGGGCACCGAAGGGACTGATGCTGAGGAAGGAGCCGGCGATGTCGAAAAAGGGAAAGTAGCTCGCCGATGACCTGACTGCCCGCATCTGAAACAGCGACCGTGCCTCAAATCACAAGTATCGGAGGGGTGCTGACCCCTGCAGAAAACACACCCAACTGTAGACCGGGGCTGCGTCGACTGCTGCTGCTGCTGCCTCTGCCGCTGTGACCCCTGCTGTCGCGACTGCGACCTCTGCTACTGCGAGTGCTGCTGCTGTCGCTGGGGCTGCTGATGCTGCTGCTGCTGTGGGGGCCTCTGGGATCCCCCAGGCCCTCGCCGCTCCGAACGCCCACGGCCCGTAAACTGAGGCGGTGGCGGTCGGGGCGGCCTCCATGAACTGGCCTGTCCCCCATCGTCTGGCGCTGGCCGCTTCCTCTCAGAACTCTGAGCGACCAAACCTCCGCGCCTAGCGACCACATGATCTCCCCTCTCAACCCACTGCGCGTGATCCACAGCCTCTGACAAAGTCTGGAGCCTCTCGGCATGCACCAAGGTATAGATCTCTGGGCGCAGGCCCGTCTCAAAAAGCTCCACCTGGTGCAGCCCATCCCTGGCAACATAGGGTACGCAGTTGAGCAACTGCGTAAACTCCTGAAAATAGTCCCACACTGTCTGATCACCCTGCCGAAGGTTTTTCAAGTCATCTTCTAGCTTTTTCTTCACGCTCGTGGAGAAATAAGTATCAAGGATCATCCTCCTGAACTCCGACCAGGGTAGATGTCGGGTGATCTGAAACTCTAAGGGCTCGACCCGAAGCCACCAAGCATCCGCATCCCCCTCAAGACAATGTACGGCCATGTGTACTCTGAATCTCGAATCAATGAAGAAGTCTCTGAACAACTTCTCCATTGATGCTAGCCATGATCCTATCTCCCATGGGTTAGTGCTCCGCCCAGAGAACCGAGGTGGTCCTCGCTTACAAAACTGGGTGAGTTTGTCAGCAAACTCCTGCTCCTCCGCTGGGGTCAAAGGCCTGATCACTCCCTGAGCCCCACTGTAAGGTACCGAATTTTCGGCACATAAATAAATATAAATAAAAATGGTATGAAATACTATTGTTATGAAAGTTGGGGAAGTAAGGAACATTTGGACGCGAGTTGCGCCCAAATCGGGTTAAAATGGAGAGATCTAAAAATTTATTTGAGAAATGGGGCCCAGATTTTTAGTGGAAAATTCATAGTGTCGGAAAATTCCGAGAAAATTACGGGAGCTTCGTAAATATGTTCGAAGACCACAGAAAAAGTTTCGCGTTGATCGGATGCCGGATAGTGAGAACGGGCTCCGTCAACAGTGTCGAAAAATTCTGAGAATATTTGGGGAGCTTCGTAATTATGTTTTAAGGTCACAGTAAAAGTTTCGTGTTGATCTGATACTCGGATTGTGAGAACGGGGTCCGCCAGCGATTCTGGATACAGCGAGGCTTTTGGTGGCCCAAAAATGGTCCAAACTGAAAATTTAAAATTTTCTGTGATTAATTAAGCTGAAACGAAGCCGCCTGTCAAATTTGGACGGAAACGGACGGAAAATGGACAGAAAACGGGACGAAAACGGATTTCCTAAACGGCAACGGCACGCGGCTCGAGGGGTGGCTTGCTGCGCAAGGCACGCAGCTGGCGCCTTCCTGCGCGGGCAGTGGGCGCGCGCGCCTGGTGCGCGCCCACCTGTGGGGTGGACCGCCACATGGCGGTTCCCTCTTGGTGGGTGCCACGAACTGGGTCCAATGAACCCTCCTTCATCCTTTTCTTCTTATTCTTCTTTTCTTCCTCCTCCAACCGACCATTTTCTTCTTCTCCCTTTTCTTCTCCAACCGAGCAATTATAGAGAGAGAGAAAGAGAGAGAGAGAGAGAGAGAGAGAGAGAGAGAGAGAGAGAGAGAGAGAGAGAGAGAGATGGAGAGGATTTCGTGGGTTGGAGCGGCACATCGGCAATCTCGTGAAGCGCGCGAAGTGCTTCAAAAATCAGATGGACGACGCGACACTGTCGAGTTAGGTCCCACGTGTTAATTTTGTGGTATTTTTGGCACAATTTTGAGACGTCATTTTGGACATTGAATTTGATCTCATGCCGTTGTGCGTGCTAGGGACCGAGTTTACTGTGCCGTCTTACTGCGTGGACTATTACGGACAGTTTGGGCGCGCCTCGTTTTGCGTGCCAACCCGAGGTACGTGCTCCGTTTTACACGTAGATTGAGTTATTGTGCACCGTTTTACGTGCAAACTATAATATTTTGTATCGTTTTGCGTGCAGGATTAAAAATGTGTGCACCGTTTTGCGTGCAAGCCTACTGCAAAATGTGCACCATTTTGCGTGCAACCTTACAGTTAAGCGTGCACCGTTTTGCGTGCAGATCGTTTTGTCGCGCACCGTTTTGCGTGCAGTCTCTAATGTTATACATCGTTTTTCGTGTAGGGATAGAAAAATGTACACCGTTTTGCGTGCAACCTTACAATTAAGCGTGCACCGTTTTGCGTGCAGATCGTTTTGTCGTGCACCGTTTTGCGTGCAGTCTCTAATATTATACATCATTTTTCGTGTAGGGATAGAAAATGTGCACCGTTTTGCGTGCAATCCTACAGTAGAGCGTGCACCGTTTTGCGTGCAGATTTGAGGTACGTGCACCGTTTCGCATGCAGGTCGTATTGTCGCGCACCGTTTTGCGTGCCGATCCTAATATTATGCATCGTTTTTCGTGCAGGGTTAGAAAAGATGTGCACCGTTTTGCGTGCGGACTCGAGGGAAGTGCACCGTTTTACGTGCAAGCTCGAGGAGACAAGTGGAATCGCACGGAGACCAATTGCAAGTGTCTACAAGCAATTGGGTACACCACAAGGTGGGGGATTCTGCCGAAATTGGGTGACCTCTCCCCTTGCTCCTTTGCTTTTTGATCTAGAAGCATGATAGTAGCCTGTTAGAGGCGTTAGGTAATTATGATTAAGATTGCATGTTTAGAGAAATACAGATGAAAAGTGCAACTGTTAGTTGCCAAAGACAGATGATATATGTGCATGTGTAGAGAAATTTAGAGGAAAAGTGATATTTATGATTTATCCAAATAGGGGATAAACTAGTATGTGTAGATGGACACAGATGGAAAATGCAACTGTTGGTTGCCAAAAAGGAGATAATTAATCTGCATGTGTAAAAAGAATTAGGGAAAAAATGCAATTCTTGACTTATCTAAATTGCTGATAATTGCATGCATAGATGATAAATATTATTTTTATGATGGATATGAAAATAATTGCATGCGTAGAAATGAATAATTATGTGATGACTGTGATCATGTTAGGGTACAACCCTAGGAATCATGTGACATAAGGGAACAGAACTTGTTGGTAGTAAGACTAGGAGAAAATCTAGTTTAGGGGTTTGACGAGTGGCATCAACTTAGGAGTTATCCTAGGAGGGACGAGTGGCATGGTCTTAGGTGATAACCTAAGGACACTGGATAGAGTGATCAATATAGAGTCAGGGAACTCTAGGACATATGTGACATGGAACTTAGGTAAAGGAAACCTAAGGAGAGTTAGTGATCAACATAGAGTCAGGGAACTCTAGGACATATGTGACATGGAACTTAGGTAAAGGGAACCTAAGGTGAGCTAGATGAGTTTAAACTCACAGACAGGAAAATAGAGTTAAGTTAACTCTAGGATCCCACAAGGAATCAGAGAAAGGGGAATTAGATCAAGTGTGGTGACATGAAAAGGGAAAATGAGAAATAGACCAGGTGTGGAGATATGAAAGGGGACAGGAAATTAGAGTCAGCGTAACTCTAAATTATAAGTGGAACAACAAAAATAGAGTTAAGTTAACTCTAGGATTCAGTGAGGAATCAGGAAAGTGGGATAAGATCCCAAGGTTAAAGAAGTGAACAAATACAACCCTAGAAAGTCATAGGGTGTCTGGGCAATTGGACAATAACTTTAACTTCAATTTGAGTTAAGTAAATGAAAGTGAAATGATATGAGTCCAGGAGACTCTTAGTTATCCTTATGGCGAGACCTAGGATAAGAGGTAAATTATTGTAAAAAGGCAAAGTTTAAAAGCAAGCTAAAAGTGGCTAAAAAGTATAAAGAAAATGTAAATGGCGCCTTCGAATTTGAGACTCGTCAAGTGGAGCAGGACTCTCTGGGCAGTGACCCGTTGGACGAGGTACTTTCGAAAGGCTTAAAGTGAAAGCAAGAGCTAAATGCTCCAAGGAAAGAGAAAGAGATTTGCCAGTGGCAAAAGGGAGCTACAAGCTCGAATAAGAAAGAAAAGCAAGTGTTCAAAGGCAAAGAGGCTAAGAACTAAAGCAAAAAGAGAAAGAAAAAGAAAAGAAAAGAAAGAACATATAAAGATAAAACGAGCGTACCTTCGGGGGTAAAAAGTAGCCTTGTCGGAGCCAAGGGCAGTGTCCCTCTCCCGGGCAGTGACCCGTAGGACAAGTTCCCCGTTGGGCGGGGTAGCACTTGCGGGTGCTATCGGCAACCTTAGAAGTCTTATCTTATGGTAGCAGGACTACCGGGCTGGGGCCCGTTGGATAAGAATTTCTGAGGGTTAACTTGAACTAAAGCACCAGAATTTAAAGAATAAAGAGAAATTAGAGTGGCCAAGGTGGCCGGGTTAGTTTGACCCTATATACAGCGGCATAGTGGTCGAGTTGGTGCTTAGCAGTCTAGTGTGGCTAGACAAGAGTAGTGATGGTTGATGATTAGACACAGATAGTGTAGTGATATATTATGTTGCATAGCCGTATTTTGATATTGAGGATTTTAGTTTCCTAGCACTATTATTATTGCTTCCATTGGACCAAGTGGTGTAGGACACTTTTTCTCGGTGGTTGAACCCACTGGGAACTCTGTCGGAGTTCTCACACCCCTTGGGTGACCCCCCCCCCCCCAGGTTCGGGTATGGATACAGCGGACGAGACGGATCAGATGCAGACGGCGAGGCATACGACAGGGGCAAGAGGCCAGCAGCATAGAGACCTAGAGGGTCTAGCAGAGGTATCCCTTTTATATATTTCTTGAGTGAACTCTGTATGGTGAGGAATTTATGTAAAGGAATTGTAATAATTTTATTTGCAAGTTCAGAGATGTAAAGTGTAATAAATTTAAGTTATGGTTCACTCTGGTATACTTTCATTTCCGCTTTAACTGTTGTTATTGAATGAAAGTTTTAATTTGTAGTGATTTTTAGTACTCTGATATTGAGCTTCCGCATACACTTGTTGTGTTATTATGGATGTTACCGTTCCTTTCGGGTAGGAAAAGGTCTTACCCGATTGGCGGGTCTGTTGGCGTGCCCGAAACGTACAAATTGGCGGACTCGGGGCGTGACACCCACTGCTCGATGACGGTGCCGTAGGGACTAGTGGAATAGCCGGCGGTACAGCTTGTGGTACAGGGGCCTCTACAGTAGTAGGGGGAGGTGCCCCAACCTGAGCAAGCAGCTGCTCGAACCTCTGCTCCTGTCGGCGGTGACTCTCCGCCAACTAGGCCACCATGGCCCTCAGCTCACTGATCTCAGAAGGCCCGGACTGCTCCGGCTCCTCCGGGGGTGTAGGAGTACCCCGGGTAGGGATCTGCCGCCTAGGAGGCATCCTGCCACGCAAGAAACCACGGGTCAGTAAACAAAACCACTCTCGACCCAATCCAGCGAAAGTCATGGACATCCCCCTATTTCTGTAACCTTATGTTGTCTGCAGCCAACATAATAGTCCCCCAGAAATAGGCTATGCCAATCCCTCTCCACTCACAGGAAGAGTTAATAACAAATTGCCGACTTTCGCAAAATATCGCGTCACTCACGCCCTGCCTTCCTAGGGTCTGCCAAAAGCCTAGGGTTTCCTAAGTCCCAACTGACCTATCCCTAAGCTCTGATACCAACCTAATCTGTCACGCCCCGGGTGTAAACCAGAACCCGGGCTCGTCCACAGATCCGCCGTGCACACGGTATTTCCCGTGTACACGAAGCGCTGGTAACCTGCTCAGATATAAACGAAATAATACAGGAGAATAAAAATAGAGCTAAACTAAAACTAGTACATCTCAGACAAATGCTGGAAATGAAAGTACAATAAACTCTCAGAAATATACATGTGTCTCTCCCAGCTCACGAAATAAATACAACCAGCTGGCCGCAGCCAGACCCAAAATAAAAGAAAATACAACCGTCTGAGTGTACAGGGGATACATCAAAACTATCAATCTCGAGCTCGGGGTAGTAGCTATCTAGTCAGCGATCCTCTTACCTCGATCCTGGGAAGAGGGTCCCGCAACTCCAGCAGATGACTCTGCAAAACAAGGGGGACAAGAAAAGAGAAAACAGTGGGGGTCAGAACTACTATAAAAACAGTAGCCTCCCCTAGTGGGTAAACCTCTATCTCAGACCTGCCCACGAGGACTACAAGAGGCGGGAAAATAAAACAAGGTGGTGAGCTATACGTATAACAACTGATAAAAGCTACCACTAAGATGCCTCTAGAGTAATAAGCTAAAAGAGTAGCTAAATGCGTGCATCAGAGTATACATATGCCTGCCTGGGTAACCCAATCTAGACACCGGTGAACACCGGTACTGCCTGCTATGCCTACTAACTCACGACTCAGCTGCGGGATGCAGACCGGTTCCTAACCGACACGGTCCCATCCCAGAGGCAACAGACCGGCTCCTGACCGGCACGGTCATAAGTATTGCAACAGACCGGCTCCTGACCGGCACGGTCACAAGTGCTGCAACAGACCGGCTCCTGACCGGCACGGTCACAAGTAACCTGATATAGTAGGACTGGACCAAGACTCTAATTAAGTGGGAAAAACCCATCCACTAAAGAAGTCCCGATCCCCTATCCCCAAATCTGATGCACTAATAACAGTCCGGTCAACCGCCCGAAATCCGCGGTTGCCGCGAGTACCCTGTCCTCAAACCTGCCTGTCCCCAAATCCCAAAGCTGACTACACTATCCCAGTCCCTGCTCTAATCAGAGCATACTATCCCCCATGTATAAGTGACTGGAGAAAGAATAAAAACATGGTTTCTCCTAAGTCAATTCCAGCATGTTTGTGTAGCAGAAAAAGGTGGCCTAGCTAGATGACCATACAAGCATGCAAAGTCCTTTACTTAATAAAGCAATTTCAAATACTTTAACTTTTACATAACTAAGTGCATAGAACCTCCAATGTTTATGTTGCATAACTAGAAGCTCACTAACAAGTAACCTTTTCAAATTATGAACTCTAATCACATGTCCAAACCTTCCATTGTACATATAACATGATATGGATTTAGCATGATTTCCAAGTGTTTAAGCTACACATCCAAAGTAGGGAAACACTACTTACTAACATTTAATTCTCTAACCATGCAACTAGTAACAATGGATCCATGATCTCATTCAAGCATGCTAGGTCCATTTCCAAGTTCTAATTAGCAACATGATCAAGCAACACTCTAATATGCCTAGTGACACATCACAAGTAGGAGGTTTACAACAACACCCACCTCGAGCGCTAAATTCCTGTCCAAAAGCGAAACTCACGCTCGGTCCAAAAAGTCACAGCAACACTGCACAATATCCCAAAGGAACAAACATAATTTAAACATACAAAGTTCCCAAATTCTGCCCACAATTACCACAGTCCAGAGTTTCTCAATTTTCACCTACGGAGAACGCCCGGAAAAATCCAAGATAAATACTGTCGCGATCCTCGCGACGAACCCGTCGAAACGAGTACCTGCACGTTCAAATCCGATTTTTCAACGCTGAGTTACAAATTCTGTAAGTGGAACACCCCAAACCAAACTGTCCAGAAAATCTGTGTCAAAGAACCTCAGTGAAAGGAGATTTTCACCTTCGAGAGGAATCCAGAAAAATCTGAGAAAAATCTAGGAGACTCCTTGTGGACTGTAGATGAAAAATGCCTTTTGAATCGCCTTAATCCGACGTCCGAACGAAAAGATACGGCCAGAACACCGCGGTGCTGTCCAAAAATCCGCAATGGAAAAAGGGTCAAATGGGTGCTCAGAAAACTCCAAGGTCAGCATGGAAAACGAGGAACCTCGAAAGACAGAAGTTGAAGTCCTACCTGTCGTGAGTCCAACGGCGCAAGAATCGGCAAAATCGGAAGTCGGGGTGAGTCGGGGGAGCCCAAACATTGAGAAGGGGCGAAGCGGGTCGCCGGAGAACAAGCGTCGCGCCGCACCGTAAAATCGCCAACCTCGGGATGTGTGCCTCCGAAAAATCTCCGGGATCCACCAAAGTGTAGGGCACTGAGAGAGGGAGAATCCTTCTGGAGAGCTCTCTGAGAAATGGAGTCCAAAAAGCCCAAAAAGAAAACAAGGTAGCCTATTTATAGGCTCAGCCCAAACAGTATTGGGCCGGGTTATCGGGCGCAGGATTCGGGCGCACTGTGCCCGGAAACCCGGTCGGACGGTTCCCATCCGACGCGCCCGGAATGCCCAGGTGCTGCCACGTGTGCACGAAACAGGGGACAGCAATACAAGGGGCCCGCTGCGCGCCGCGTGTCCCCCCGCGGTCAGCGGGGGTAGGTACGGCCGCCCACACGCGAGGCGACGCGTGGCGCACTCGAGTGGCCCGACAGGCTGCCTGGCGCCCCCCTGCGTGCTCCGTACCGAGGCACCCCCGCCGTGGACCGCGTCTTCGTGAGCCAGCCTATACCCTGCTGCCACGTGTCCTACGCCCGGTCCACCAGAAGCTGCGCACACTCGCTGGGCCGCGCCGCGTGCGCCAACCACTCTGCGCACGCCACGCGTCCCCCGCCCGCGGTCCATGCACCGCCGCGCCACCCCTGGACCGAGCTGCGTGAGCCGGCCAATGACAGGCCGCCACGTGGCTCAGGCCGGTCCACGGTCACCTCCCATGCACCAAAAATTCCCGAAAACTTCCGGAAGCCCGTTTTTGGTCATCCGGACTCCAAATTTAACAAGCAAATAGCCGTTTTCAAGCGTTTTTCCGTGCTGAATCTAAATCCAACCTCAGATTGGCCCGAAACCTTTTCTAAAATTCGGCAAATGCAGCCGAAGGCCAAATCAGCTTTCAATGTCTCACAAGGTCCATCGTGGCATCCCTTTGATGCACCATGGTCCAGACACACCAACACTAGGTGTTCTACACAGTGGATTCATCGGAAAGTTGCATGGGAAAACCAGAACACTACAGCTTAGAACCCTATCAAACAAGAACAGACTCTAGGCTCCGCCTATCGAAGTTCCCGACCCCCTTATAGTTCGGGAACACAACGATCTCAGTACAACATGCAGAAGACACCAACAGGGCCCGAAAGTCCCGGGAGACCTACACCTACAACCCTATCAAACAAGAACAGGTTCCAGGCTTGGCCCCCGTGGCTTTCGTCCCGACAAAGGAACGGCCCCTAGAACCCAGATCACTCGAATCCTTTCGAGTGGGGAAAGTTTACAGGAAAAAGGTGACATTTGTTAATGAAACCCATTTTTCACTCAACCCACGCAGGGTGAGCACTAAAGGTATTTCCCTTTTTTTAAAACTATCTTGATTTGAGAAGAAACCCATTTTAATGATTTTTAGTTCTTTTTAGAAAAACAGTTAGAAAACAAGTGTTTTACCCAAACCCCGAAGGGCTGATGCCTTTGTCCAATCAAACAAGAACAGACTCCAGCGGCCCTTCGATGCTTGGAAGAAAATATTGGTAGACTAAAATCATGTGTATGTCGAAAAGGGTTCTGGGTTCTAGGTCCGGCTAACACTAGTAAACTACTGCCACTAACACAGTGGCGACAACCCAAACAGGGAAAAACAAGACCTCCCGGGATCACCGTTTACCCCAAACGGTTCCCGGTACAGACAAGCGATCCGCTACATCTACCAGACTCCACTCTGCTCCCAAGCACGAGTGCAAATACATCCCACACTAAAAGGAAGTCCCGACCGCTCGGCCCACTATCCGGGCGAGGATAACACTAAGTCCAGGAATGAAACATAATGTGTGGATGTCTAAACATAAATAACCCTAGCCCAAGTGAGGGTTTTCTACTGGTCTGGTTACACATGCAACATATGACAGGGGTGCTAGGTCAGGTTCCAAGATAACAAATATTTAACAGGTGGTAGGAAGAAGAAGAGATCATATGATCATCAGATAAATACAAAGAATATTAACATTCAAATTCTAGCATGCTACCAAGTCCAACCACTATCATGCATGATTCTGTATCAATAGAATTAGTGCACAGTCCATAGATCCTGAAAGCAAAGCCACCCACCTGAAGATGCTAACTGTCCGGAGTCGCACAGTTGAGAAAACCAGGAAAATAATAACTCCAAGTCAAACAGGTCCAGCACTGTCCACAAATCCTCCTGGGTACAACACAAGGCTACAATTACACTTTATTCCCGAAATTTAACCAAGTAATACACTCTGAAATTTCAGCCGCAAAGATGTCAATTTTTCACCTGCAGAAAGGCTCTAAAAATTTTGAAATAAATACCACAGTGATCCTCGTGTCGAGACCTTCGAAATGGGTACCTGTGGGTCCAAATCCAAGCACCGTAGGCCAAGTTACAAATTCCACAGTATCGGTGCGCAAAATCCCAAAACCATACAACTGTAAACTCTTATACAGATAAAAAGGAAAATGTATACCTTCGGGAAGGTCTCCAAAAATTCCACGAAAAATACTATGATGTTCCTCGCGTCGAGTAGATGAAAAAAGTGTATAAGAGCGTCTCAATCCGATGTTCGAGCGCGGAGATAAAATTCCATCAATCCGCTGTCCTCAAAAATCCACACAGCAAATAGGGTCCTCAGTGAGCATGGAAGAACTCCTCTAAAAACGCGAAACATGAAAATGTGGAAGAAACCAAAATCGTAGCCATACCTGTCACGGATCCAACGGCGAAGAAATTGCTCGAAAAGATGGTCGAAGTGGGCCGAGGGAGCTCGTGCACCGAAACGCGACGGAAGAAACACCGAAGAAAGAGCGTCGCGATGCGCCAAGAAAATGGGATTCTCGAAAACCGTGCCACGTAAAATCTCCAAACTCCGCCGGAAGGTGCAGCACTGCGTGGGGATGAAGTCCTCTGAAGAAATCGCACAGAGAAATGGCTCGGAAATGCCAAAAAAACCAAGTAGAAGAGAGCTCGGGCTATTTATAGGCCCCAAAAAAACAAATCCGAAAATACCGAATGGGTCCCAAGATTCGAGCGCTGGAAAATTTCGGGCTGCTACAGTGTTGGGCCCGGCCCAACACTGTGCGCCCCCAAAACGGCCCGAGGCCGCCACGAGGCCCAACAAACAGGCGGCAGCGGGCAGGGCCACTCCGCTGCGGCCACGTGGCCCCTCCGGAGATCGACACGCGTCCCGCATAGCAAACAGCTGTGCGGGGCGCGTGAGGTGCCGCCGCGTGGCGCCTCCCCCGGTCAACCGGGTAGGTGGCGCCCGCCAATGGCAAGGCGCCACCTGACCTGCACAGTGTCGCGGTCACACGTGCGGGCAGGCGGCGCCTGCCATGCACGCGCCCCGAGGTGGGGTCCCGCGCCCCCGTGCGCCGCGCCCGGTGAGCCAACCAATGACACGTCGACACGTGTCCCATGCACCCGGTCCACGCACCCTAGTTCGGGTTCTGTGGACCGCGCCGCGTGCACCGACCAACCGGGGGCTGCCACGCGTCCCCCCGCCCTGGTCCATGCACCGCCGCGCCTATCCCGTAGACCGCGCCTCCAGAGCCCGCCAATCAGGAAGCGCCACGTGTCATGCGCCGGGTCCGTGCACCCAGCCGCGACGCTCTATGGACCGAGCGCTGCGGACCGGCCAATAACAGGCCGCGACGTGGCAGCCGGCGGTCCACGGCCCCTCCCATGCACCGAATTTCAGCGAAAACTTCCGGGAGTCCGTTTTTGGGCATCCGGACTCAGAATCAAACAAGCAAATAGCCGCTTTCAAGCGTTTTTCCGCGCTAAATCCAAATCCAACCTCTGTTTGGCCCAAAACCATTTCAAAAATTTGGCAAATGTAGCCGAAGGCCAATCCAGCTGTGGATATCACACAGGGTCCATCTGTGGCATCCCTTTGATGCACTATGGGCCAGATACACCAACATTAGGTGTTCTACACCAGGGTTCATGGGAGAAGCTACACGGGGATCAGGGTCTCCACATCCTCCCCTACTAAAAGAAAGTTTCGTCCCCGAAACTAAAACACACCACAACAAGAAAACTAAAACAATCCAAACAACCCAAAGAACTCAAACACTAAACTAACAAGAAAGGTACGGCTCCACCAGCAGGAAAGTCATCAACCCCAACCCTCGATTTAGAAAACAGCTGAAACTAGCGAAAAGTCCAAAAATTTCAAAAAATCAGTGCCTTCGCCCCAATCAAACAAGAACAGGTTCGGGCACTGTCTCCATTTCTGGAGCAATCTTTCGAAGTTTTCGTCCTGTTCGTAAATTTCAGCACAAAGGCGAGAAAAGGGAGAGAAGTGTTGGTGCCGTTCCTGCTGTGGCTACCAAAACGAAAGCTACCACTAACCGAGACTCCTAAGGACACAACCTCTAGTCCTAAACATCACATCTGCTTCCTAGGTGGCGTCTGTCCAAAGTCGCTGAAGCCCATGCTGCTGGAAGGATACGCCAGCAACCCGGGAAAAAATGAACTCCTCCAGTCCAACTCGCAGAAGGGTAACTGCTCTCATTCCATTATCAGTCGTAGCACGGCACTGCACCAACCAGTCCAACCTGTGTGCTCACTCAAAGTCCTGGAGCTGTCCTTGAATCATCACATCAGTAAGTGAAGTTCCAAGTCTCAACTGCACTGATCATACACCGTGATTCTCCTCTACTCGTAGGATATGGGAAGAATCCAAACACTAGAACATGTAGCATAAATTCCTAACCCATACCCATGCAAAGATGCTGATGTAGATGCTCTACTAATAATGCAGAAGGATGCAGCGGTAACGAAATGCTCAACTCAGCTAACAGAAATAAAATCATACCTGCCGCGACATGATCCGCTGCCGGGGTGTCCTCCACCAGGGCTGCATAAACCCGACCACTGGGTGCTGCAGATCGTCGTCCCGTCTGTTCCGACGTCGTGGTCCGCTCTGGCTGACGGTGTGCCGGAGGGGCTTCCGCTGCATAGATAGGCAAGGGGGGTGCTGCCGCAATCGGCCGCACTGACAAAATGGCCTGGGGGCAAGCTGCGCGGAAATGTCCTAACTCTCCACAGAGGAAACACCGCCCCTGTCTCTGATCACACTGAGACGGTGGATGAGGCCCGCCACAGATGACACACCGCTCCTGTCGCTGCTGCCGATACTGCTGCTGCTGCGGGGGCCCACCTGATCTCCGGCGCCTACGAAACCCACGACCCTCAGGATGAGATCGTGGAGGTCTCGGAGGTCCCTGCCGGCTCGTCTGACCCTCATCATCCGGTGCTGGGCGCTTCGCCCCCGAAATCCCTGCGGGAGCTGGGGCCACCTCGACCATAACCGCCTCTCCGTGCTCCACATAGAGGGCCTGCTCCATAGAGGCATCCAGAGTCTGCAATCTCTGCGAGCGGACTAACTGGTAGATATCACGGCGCAGTCCTCGCTCAAACATGTAGATCCGGTGCGCCTCATCCCTAGCCGCGTACGGTACACAAGCCAACAACTGGTTGAACTCTGCAATGTACTCATGCACCGGCCGATCTCCCTGTCGGAGATTCCTCAGCTGCTCCTCCAACCTCTGTCTGACGCTCTCCGGGAAAAAGGCTCCAAGAAGTAGACTGCGGAACTCCGCCCAAGTAAGCAGCTGGGTCTCAGGTGGACCAACTGGTCGAACACGCCTCCACCAGGCATCGGCGTTGCGCTCCAAGAAGTGAGTCGCCAAAAGGACCTGAAACCGCTCCTCGATAAATAAGCTCTCGAAATGGCGCTCCATAGCCGTGATCCACGACTCTGCCTCCTACGGCTCCGAACTCTGCCCCGAAAAATGAGGTGGGTTAAACTGACGGAATCTCAACAACAAATCCACCACCTCTCGCTGCTCTGCCCGGGTCAACTGTCCTGCCGTCCCGAACGGCTGTCTACCGGTATCTGGTGCAATAGGGGCTGCCTGCACTGCTGGTACAACTGGGGGTGCCACAGCTGGCGACGAAGGTGCGGGGAAACTCCCTGGGGGTGCTACAACTGGCTATACCCTCTGCTCCAACATAAGCATCATCCGACCCATGGCCTCCTCCTGGTGCCATGTAGCCTCCTCCTGGCGTCGAACATCCTCTGCCAACTGGGCCATCTGAGCCCGAAGCTCCAGCACCTCACTCTGCTGACCCTGTGCTGGCTCCTCCTGCCCAGGCTCATCGGAGGGGCAAGGCTGAGAACGCGTCTGTACCCTGCGTCGGGGAGGCATCATGCCCACCTGCAATCCACATGCAAACATCAGGACAGTACCAAACAACCCTCGACCCAATCCAGCGAAAGTCTAAGACATGTCATCCATTCCCTAGCATTATGTTGTCTGCAGCCAACATAATCGCTTAGGAGAATAAACATACCAATCACTCATCCCGTCCCTTGGGAGAGGTATAAAACTAGATCAGGACTCTCGCTAACAGTCACGACTCTCACGTAGTCATCCTAATGTCCAACCACAAGCCTAGGGTTTCTAAGTCCACAATGACCTACATCCTAGGCTCTGATACCACCTAATCTGTCACGCCCCGGCGTCGAAACTGCGACCCGGCTCGCCAACAGATCCGCCGCCCATACGGGAAGCCCCGTATAGACGAAGCGACTAACCTGCAAAAGATCAACTATACTATACAGATATCAGAGCTGAAAGTAAACTGCTAAAAATGAAAATATAAACATCACAAGTCCTCACCAAAAGTACAAAAGTCTCTCAAACTGTAAAATAAAATACAACTCTATACCTCACTACAAGGTCGCTCAATATAAACTCTCAAAAAGTAAGGGGGTACATCTACTCTCTGGACGACGACTGGTAGGGATCTATCTCGCGACTCCCTTACCTCGATCTGAAGAAGCAGCAACAGGAGCAGCAGGAACAGGAGTAGAAGTCCCTGTGGGAAAAGACACCACGACGGGTGTGAGAACTACGTCCCAAGTAGTTCTCAGTGGGTGCCGCCAACAAGCCCAACGGTCTGCCCACTAAGTCTACTAGAGGCTTAAAGTAACAATATGAAACTGAAATGAAAGGGCTGGAAAAGTAACTCTACAGCTACTATGCCTCTATCTAGATGCTCAAGAAAATGGAACAGATGGAAACATGATGCATCTACTAACTCACCCAGTACAGTCACTCAATCTACACTGATTGCCGCATAGGGTCCAGTCAAACCTGCGCCCACCTACTGCCGCACATCCTCAACAGGACGGGTCTACCGTAGGGTGTCCGTGACTGCCAAAACTGGACCAGCCAGAGGGACGGCGTCGACAAGTCGCGATACCAAAGTAAAGACCCACTCCGGACGTGGCACTCGAGGGGAGCGACCCCAACGAGGACAAGGGTATCCGCGCACTCTGTCGAGCTCAAAATGGCTCATGCAGGCTATAGTCTAAACCACGATCAAAAAGATCGACTAACAACACCAACGCTCACTCACAGGCTGAAAAACCACACAGCCGGGGCCACCGTCCACCAGACGGTTCCCCCCAAAAGAACACTAAACTCACGGAAAGACCGAAACCATAAGGGTTCGGAAACCCGATAGGCCGGTGCTTAGAACCCTATCAAACAAGAACAGACTCTAGGCTCCGCCTATCGAAGTTCCCGACCCCCTTATAGTTCGGGAACACAACGATCTCAGTTCAACACGCAGAAGACACCAACAGCGCCCGAAAGTCCCGGGAGACCTACACCTACAACCCTATCAAATAAGAACAGGTTCCAGGCTCGGCCCCCGTGGCTTTCGTCCCGACAAAGGAACGGCCCCTAGAACCCAGACCACTCGAATCCTTTCGAGTGGGGAAAGTTTACAGGGAAAAGGTGACATTTGTTACTGAAACCCATTTTTCACTCAACCCACGCAGGGTGAGCACTAAAGGTAGTTCCCTTTTTTAAAAACTATCTTGATTTGAGAAGAAACCCATTTTAATGATTTTTAGTTCTTTTTAGAAAAACAGTTAGAAAACAAGTGTTTTACCCAAACCCCGAAGGGCTGATGCCTTTGTCCAATCAAACAAGAACAGACTCCAGCGGCCCTTCGATGCTTGGAAGAAAACATTGGTAGACTAAAATCATGTGTATGTCGAAAAGGGTTCTGGGTTCTAGGTCCGGCTAACACTAGTAAACTACTGCCACTAACACAGTGGCGACAACCCAAACAGGGAAAAATAAGACCTCCCGGGATCACCGTTTACCCCAAACGGTTCCCGGTACAGACAAGCGATCCGCTACATCTACCAGACTCCACTCTGCTCCCAAGCACGAGTGCAAATACATCCCACACTAAAAGGAAGTCCCGACCGCTCGGCCCACTATCCGGGCGAGGATAACACTAAGTCCAGTAATGAAACATAATGTGTGGATGTCTAAACATAAATAAGCCTAGCCCAAGTGAGGGTTTTCTGCTGGTCTGGTTACACATGCAACATATGACAGGGGTGCTAGGTCAGGTTCCAAGATAACAAATATTTAACAGGTGGTAGGAAGAAGAAGAGATCATATGATCATCAGATAAATACAAAGAATATTAACATTCAAATTCTAGCATGCTACCAAGTCCAACCACTATCATGCATGATTCTATATCAATAGAATTAGTGCACAGTCCATAGATCCTGAAAGCAAAGCCACCCACCTGAAGATGCTAACTGTCCGGAGTCGCACAGCTGAGAAAACCAGGAAAATAATAACTCCAAGTCTAACAGGTCCAGCACTGTCCACAAACCCTCCTGGGTACAACACAAGGCTACAATTACACTTTATTCCCGAAATTTAACCAAGTAATACACTATGAAATTTCAGCCGCAAAGATGTCAATTTTTCACCTGCAGAAATGGGTCCAAAAATTCTGAAATAAATACCACAGCGACCCTCGCGTCGAGACCTTCGAAATGGGTACCTATGGGTCCAAATCCGAGCACCGTAGGCCAAGTTACAAATTCCACAGTATCGGTGCGCAAAATCCCAAAACCATACAACTGTAAACTCTTGTACAGATAAAAAGGAAAATGTATACCTTCGGGAAGGTCTCCAAAAATTCCACGAAAAATACTATGATGTTCCTCGCGTCGAGTAGATGAAAAAAGTTTATAAGAGCATCTCAATCCGATGTTCGAGCGCGGAGATAAAATTCCATCAATCCGCTGTCCTCAAAAATCCACACAGCAAACAGGGTCCTCAGTGAGCATGGAAGAACTCCTCGAAAAACACGAAACGAGAAAATGTGGAAGAAACCAAAATCGTAGCCTTACCTGTCACGGATCCAACGGCGAAGAAATCGCTCAAATAGATGGTCGGAGTGGGCCGGGGGAGCTCGTGCACCGAAACACGACGGAAGAAACACCGAAGAAAGAGCGTCGCGACGCGCCAAGAAAATGGGATTCTCGAAAACCGTGCCACGTAAAATCTCCAAACTCCGCCGGAAGGTGCAGCATTGCGTGGGGATGAAGTCATCTGAAGAAATCACACAAAGAAATGGCTCAGAAATGCCAAAAAAACCAAGTAGAAGAGAGCTCGGGCTATTTATAGGCCCCAAAAAAACAAATCTGAAAATACCGAATGGGTCCCAAGATTCGGGCGCTGGAAAATTTTGTGCTGCTACAGTGTTGGGCCCGGCCCAACACTGTGCGCGCCCGAAACGGCCCGAGGCCGCCATGAGGCCCAACAAACAGGCGGCAGCGGGCAGGGCCACTCCGCTGCGGCCACGTGGCCCCTCCGGAGATCGACACGCGTCCCGCACAGCAAACAGCTGTGCGGGGCGCGTGAGGTGCCGCCGCGTGGGGCCTCCCCCGGTCAACCGGGTAGGTGGCGCCCGCCAATGGCAAGGCGCCACCTGGCATGCACAGTGTCGCGGTCACACGTGCGGGCAGGCGGCGCCTGCCATGCACGCGCCCCGAGGCGGGGTCCCGCGCCCCCGTGCGCCGCGCCCGGTGAGCCAACCAATGACACGTTGACACGTGTCCCATGCACCCGGTCCATGCACCCTAGTTCGGGTTCCGTGGACCGCGCCGCGTGCACCGACCAACCGGGGGCTGCCATGCGTCCCCCCGCCCTGGTCCATGCACCGCCGCGCCTATCCCGTAGACCGTGCCTCCAGAGCCCGCCAATCAGGAAGCGCCACGTGTCATGCGCCGGGTCCGTGCACCCAGCCGCGACGCTCTGTGGACCGAGCGCTGCGGACCGGCCAATAACAGGCCGCGACGTGGCAGCCGGCGGTCCACGGCCCCTCCCATGCACCGAATTTCAGCGAAAACTTCCGGGAGTCCTTTTTGGGCATCCGAACTCAGAATCAAACAAGCAAATAGCCGTTTTCAAGCGTTTTTCCGCGCTGAATCCAAATCCAACCTCTGTTTGGCCCAAAATCATTTCGAAAATTCGGCAAATGCAGCCGAAGGCCAATCCAGCTGTGGATATCACACAGGGTCCATGTGTGACATCCCTTTGATGCACTATGGGCCAGATACACCAACACTAGGTGTTCTACACCAGGGTTCATGGGAGAAGCTACACGGGGATCAGGGTCACCACAAGGGGTATAGGATAGTGTAGCCGGGACCTTGGGGTCGGGGACAGGTGGTATTTGATTATTGGGTTGTGGGGTATTGCGGCTACAACGGATAGTAGGCGGTTGACCGGATACAGATTATTTCACCCGATTTTGGATTGGGGGTTATTGCGGCTACCGCGGATAGTAGGCGGTTGACCGGATGTCGGATGTGGGACATGATTGTGATTGTGGGTATCGCGGCGACCGCGGATATTGGGTGGTTGACCAGATGGTTACTTATGCATTAGATTGGGGATCGGGGTTCTTTAGTGAAGGGTTTTGTTCCACTTGAGTATAGTCGTGATCCAGTCCTGCTTTTATGATACTTGTGACAGTGATCGAGTTCTATTATCACACCGGCGCGGCTTTATATGCTCGGTGATGCTTTCCTCGTGTGGGTCGCTCCCCTCGAGTGCCACTCCGGAGCGCGCGGGGCACCAGCTAGGTGCCGGAAAGGCATTGAGTTTTGCTATCACATCGGCGCGGCTTACTTGCCCGATGATGAGGGCGGCAGCAGGAGTTTTGCTATGACATCGGCGCGGCTTACTTGCCCGATGATGAGGGCGGTACAGATTGGGTTCATCTGGGATGGTTGGTTACTGTTGCATACGGTTATTCCAGTCTAGGACTGCATTTTAGAGGCATAGTAGTGGTAGTTTCCTTTCTTCAGCAGTCATTATTGCTTACCACACTTCTTTTCCTTTTGCCTCTGGTAGACCTAGTGGGTGTGTCAGAGTTTGAGGATTTACCCACTAGGGGAGGCTACTGGTTTACTAGTAGTTCTCACCCCCCATTGTTGCTTTTCCCCTTTCCTCCCTTTGTTTTGCAGTGTCTGCTGCGGGAGTTGCTGATCTTTCGATTGACGGTTCGAGGCGAGTCGTGAGATAGATCCCTACCAGTGTTGATTTCTACAGTGGGATAGATGTACCGACCCGGATTGTGGGTTGCACTGTACACAGTTGTATTTTATTTTTAGTTTATCTCCCTTTTTGGATTTATAGATGTTGTATAGGTGGCTTTTACTTGTATTACAGTTTCGGTGGACCGGATTATTGTATCATTATTTATGGGAGATGGATATTGTACTTGTATTTTTCAGTTGTACAGTGATTCAGATTTTTATTACAGCAGTTTTTCTTCAGCTTTGATATCTGTTTAGTTGTTAGATGGTACTTTGCAGGTTGGACGCTTCGCCTATGCAGGGTTTCGCATAGGTGGCGGATCTGTTGGCGAGCCCGGGTCGCAGTTTCGACCCCCGGGGCGTGACAGTAGTTCTCACACCCGCTGTGGTGTATTTTCCCCAGGGACCCCTTCTCCAGTTCCTGTTGCTCCAGTTGCTGATCCTACAGACCGAGGCGAGGGTGTCGCGAGCTAGTTCCCTACCCGTCTTTGGAGTATAGCGATGCCCTCTTTCTGGAGATTTGCAGTACAGTCAGTAGATTAGTTTTATTTCCACTTTTGAGAGACTATTGTATTGTGAGGATTTGACTTGTACTGAGAGCCTATACACTGATATATTATTTCTGTTTACCTCCCTGTAGAGTTGGAGTGTTGTATCAGAGGATTTCGTATATGATCGTATTTGGGAGATAGATATTGTATCTTTATTTTCAGTTGTACAGTGATTAGATTTTAGTTTTACAGTAGTTTTCTTTTCAGCTCTGATATTTGTATATCTTTAGTATTATCTTTTGCAGGTTAGACGCTTCGCCTATGCGGGGTTTTGTATAGGCGACGGATCTGTTGGCGAGCCCGGGTCGCAGTTTCGACCCCGGGGCGTAACATGACAGATGTTCAGTTGTTGGTTTATTTTTAGCTACTTTTTTTTACTTCTCTGATACATGTTTAGCTTTAGATCTGACTTTGCAGGTTAGACACTTCGCCTATGCGGGGTTTCCCGTATGGGTGGCGGATTTGTTGGTGAGCGCGGGTCGCAGTTTCGATCCCGGGGCATGACAACATTCTTTTATTCTTAATAATAACTACCTAAATCTCTTAGTATCCACATTTCTATTTTATATTTATATTAAAGGCGGTAAATCATTCGACACGGTAAAAAAAATCACTACTACAATCATTACATTTGGTGGCGACAAAAATCGGCACCATAAGCCAAAAAGTCGCCACCAAATGTTTTTGGCGGCGACTAAATGTCGCCACCTCAAAGCCTGTCGCCAAAAGTATATAGCGGCGACATATTTTAGCGGCGACATTTTTTAGCGGCGACACTTTTTAGTGGCGACAAATGTCGCCGCTAAATGCTTGAAGAAAAGGTGGCAACAAATGTCGCCACCAAATGTTTGAAGAAACGTTGGCAACAAATGTCACTACCAAATGTCTGAAGAAAAGGCGGCGACAAATGTCGCCACCAAATGTCTAGAGAAAAGGCGGCGACAAATGTCGCCACAAAATGTCTAGAGAAAAGGCGGCGACAACTGTCGCCACCAAGTGTTTGAAGAAAAGGGTGCTAAATGTTGAAAAATGATTTGGCGAGCAGTGACAAATTGTCGCGACTAAATTTTTTAATTAAAGACGGCTAAATATTTTAATAAAAAATGACGATAATTATCGCAGGTGATTAAGAATGGCTAATTTGGCAAAAAAAAAGTTAAAAAATGTTGGTAGTGATTTATAATCGTCATTAATTACCCGTTGTAAAAATACTAAAAGCAACGGAATCTCAAAATCAAATTAAATATAAGCACCATGACTCCAATAGTGATTTTTTTATAATGTATTTGGTTATAAGATTCATACAATAAATAAGATTGAATGAAATTATAAATATTTAGCATAATAACTATTAAAAAAAAAATCAGCAATTAAGATAGTCTTAGAGAAACAAAGTTCGAGTATATATCATTGTAACATTACAATCATCCAACTCACATCCAAAAAATAAAAAGTTGAGATGAAAGTATAATATTTGTTTCAGACCACATTTCACATAATATCAAATGCAAACTTGTCATAATATACCAAAGTTTCTAAACTTACTTTAATATATATTGTCAAAATGTCACCAAAATATTTTGTCATCTCTCTTATAAACCTATAAAAAAAGAAAAAAAAAATATTGTCATCAACTCTTTATAAATATCTAGATAAAATAAAAAAAAATTATATACTAACAAAATTACAGGGGATCACCTAACTGCTTGAACAACCTACTTAAAACTTTCATGGGACACTACTTAGAACTTTGTTATTGTCACAATATAAGATTTGGATGTTAAGAAATTACAGTTAAGAAAGCAACAAAGCACCCAATAATTAATACAAGCACCTAGAGAGTTAAACATGAGCTATAATCTAATGAGCAAGGAACATGTACTTATGGGGATAAATTGAAAGCTAAAAAGAGATCAAGGAGTAAAATATCAGTAGGAATGAATGGTTTAGTTGAGAAAGCATAAACAACTTGTAACAGAACAGGGGATAATTCAAATCAACCTACTTAATATGGCAAATGTAGTTAAAAAATCAGGAAACGAGTAGTGCTTGAACACTTGCAATTGGGTTCAGAATAAATATCAGGAAAATTGGGTTCAGAATAAAGTTAGCTATTTGAATCAACACTTGCAATTAAATTGAGCATATAATTACCTTCGGTTAAGAAAATTTTCAAGCAGCAGCTCAGACTGCTGCTTGAGCAGCAGCTCAGCAACAGCATCTAATCCATTGTGGGACTCCATCTCCAAAATAATTACTGCAATGTCATTGTGCGCAACAAGAAACATTGTACAAGTATAATTCAGTTAAATGTTGACAAAAGATTCTTGCATTGTAAAGTTTAACCTGTTGACACTTGAACAGGCTAATTCAAAGAGAGCAAACTTACTAGACAGATAAAAGACACTCAAAATAGCCACAAAAAAAAAAAACTACACAACCCTTGCAATCCATAAACTCTAGATTCCATCCGAAAAGCAACTAAGGTACAAAAGCATGAGCTGCTGCTGCTTGTGCAGCAGCCTGAGCTGGTGCTGCTTGTGCTGCCGCTTGCTGCTGCTGCTGCTGCTGAGCTGCTGCCTGAGCAGCAGCAGCTCGGTGGAATATTGTTTCAAGCAGCAGCAGCTCAGGCTGCTGCTGCTGAGCTGCTGCTCAAGCAGCAGCCTGAGCTGCTGCTGCTTGAAACAATATTCCACCGAGCTGAAACAACCTGAGCCTAACCAAATCTATCTAGTCTAGTTACTTCATTCCCTATTTTCACTCCTAGGATCCTCAGGAAAAAAATTTGGTTTCCACCGAGCTGGAACAATATGCTGATGGTTCTAGTAAACCAAAACTATCGTTTTTTAGCTATTTTGCTTCAATTTCCTTTTACAACACAAAAATGGAAGATCCAGTTACGATTGGAAATATACTTTTGTATCTTCATCCATAGATCCTTTACCTATACTTATTCAATTGGAATAGTTAATCCAATTCCAAAAAATTATGCTTCGCGACTCCATATCCAGCTCAGGCTGCTGCTGCTGAGCTGCTGCTTGAGCAGCAGCCTGAGCTGCTGCTGCTGAGCTCGGGCTAGATATAATAGCTCTTGTGATACTGTTTTATCTTGGTTATCGAACATCTCCGCTATTTTAGCTTGAAACCAAGCTAAAAATTGTTCTTCGTGCCGCCGCTCTACATCACTATTGTAATTTTTGCGAACCTCTTCAATATGTTCCCTACGCATTAAATTATCAAGTTGATATTAGAAAGTAAAAAAAGAAAATCATCCAAATTAGAAGCACTAATGAATTTAAATTCTTACCTAATATAAGGTAAAACTTCTTCACAATTTTTTAAAACAAACATAGTTGCCCGCTTCCAATCAGAAATAGTTAGTTGCTCAATTTTGGAATTACTTAGAGGGGAACCACGTTGGGAAAAAATTGTCAAGCTGGAGTTGTTTTCTGTCAGATCACCCTCATAATTTCTCCCGACACGATTCAATCGTGTCTCAGTGTCATACAAGTATTTAGAACAAAAAGTTACACATTATTGTGCAATTATTCCTTCTGCTATAGATCCTTCTGGACGAGCCTTATTACGAACATATGATTTGAGCGTGCGCATGTACCTATTCAATATGGTTACATTAATATCACATTCTTATAAAAAAATATAAAAAATTAAAAATATACCTTTAAAACGGGTACATCCATCTATATTGGACAGGGCCAGCAATTTTCGCCTCAGTTGCGAGATGAACTGATAGGTGAACCATGATATCAAAGAATGCAGGCGGAAATATTCTCTCATGTTTGCACAAAGTCAATGCAATTGAATTTTCAAGTCGCTCCAAATCACTCACTCTCAATGATTTGGAGCATAATTCTCTAAAATAGGCACTAAACTCAATTAAGGCATTAGAAACATCTTTCCTTAATAATCCGCGAATTGCTAATGGGAGGTGCCGATGCAATAAACAATGAATGTCATGACTCTTCAAGTTTTGAAGCTTACCTTCTTGTTTATTGACACATTTAGAAATGTTTGATGAAAATCCATCTGGAAGCTTCAAATCCATTAGAAATTGGCAAAATAATTGCCTCTCATCTTTGGAAAATGTGTAATAAGCACTAGGCATTTTATATGTTTTGCTGCTAGCAACTGTTTCAATTTCATTTTGTATGGCCATCACCTTCCCCTCCATTGGTATCAAGTGAAGCTCCTTTCTTAAACCCATCGACATCAAATCCTTTCGTGCATTTAGAGTATCTTTGGACTTTCCATCTGTATTCATAAGTGTGCCAACTACATTATCACCAATATTTTTCTCAACGTGCATAACGTCCACATTGTGTCGTAACAACAACGTATGCCAATACGGCAAGTTGAAGAAAATGCTATGTTTTCGCTAATGTAAATAGCATAGTTGTAGTTGAGAACGTTTTCTTTTTTTATATACTTTCCCAAAAGTTATTTGCTTCATTTGACTCAATTGCTCTAGCACTTCATCACCGGATAAAGTCTTAGGTGCAAGACGATTCTCCTTTGTTCCGTCAAATGATTTTTTGTCATTACGCCATTTATGATTAAGTGGCAAGAAACGATGATGACCCATATAACAAAACTTTTTTTCGTACTTCAATCTCATCGAAACTGTATCCTTGCTGCAACAAGGACATGCTAGACCTCCTTTCGTACTCCAACCAGATAAATTGGCGTATGCTGGAAAATCATTTATAGTCCAAAGAAGAGCAGCACGCATAGTAAAATTTTCTTTTTTGGACGCATCATATGTTCTAATCCCTTCTGTCCACAAATCATTCAACTCATCAATTAAAGGCTCCAAATATACATCAATATCATTACCGGGAGCTCTTGGGCCAGGAATAAGTAGTGATATCATAAAATAATCACTTTTCATGCACAACCATGGAGGCAAATTGTATGGAACTAGAATAACAGGCCAAACACTGTGTGTGATGCTCATATTTCCGAAGGGGTTAAATCCATCACTTGCTAAGCCCAATCTTACATTACGTGGCTCTACGGCAAACTCAGAATAATTACGATCTAAATGCTTCCAAGCCGATGAATCAGCAGGATGCCGTAAAATTCCATCGTTTTGCCTTGCATCACTATGCCACCTCATATTACTGGCCATCTCTTTATTCATGTATAATCTTTGTAATCTCGATGTAATTGGAAAGTAACGCAAAACCTTTTGAGGAATTTGTTTTTGCTTTCTTAAGTCTACTTCTTCCTCTCCGTTACTCGAGATCCACCTAGACTCACCACATATAGGGCATGTATGATTATTTGCAAATTTCTTCGAAAAAAGCACACAATCATTCTTGCAAGCATCAATCTTCACATAATCCAATCCTAAATCTTTAATTATCTTTCTTGCCTCATAATAGGATTTTGGAATATTTGCACCATCCGGTAGTAAGTCGATCAAAAACTCTAATAACATTGTAACTGACTTATCAGTCCAACCATTGAGACATTTGAGATTCAACAAATGTACTAAAAAGGATAATTTGGAATATCGTTTGCAACCCGGATATATATCTTGTTTACAATCTTCTAATAATCGATAATAATTTTGAGCTTCAGGAATAGGTTCTTCAGGATTAGTACACTCTCTATCATCTATGTCATCAATTATGGACTTTCCTTCATGCACAAATAAGTCCTCAAGCATTGTTTCCATATTTTTGCATCTCTCATCTATAGGAGTATTGGCATCATCCGCATCACTTTCACTATTTGATTCATCTGATAATTCACCATGATGATGACATTTAGTGTAACTCAAAAGAATTCCATTACGAAATAAGTCATACTTTAGTTCTGTTCGGCTTTTTAGTCTAACATTGCGACATTTTGCACATGGACAACGAATTCTTTTCACATTTCCTAATCTTTTAAATGCAAAATCTAAAAATGTGTCAATCCCTTTTTCATATTCATTACATGCTCGATTCCTAAGTGTCATCCAACTTCTATCAATTCTCATCCTCCTATATTAAAATGAAGTAAAATATTAGAGCAAGTTAAAGTTGAAAATTAACATCAAGCTAATGCTGAAAATTATACCAAGGTAAAACTGAAAATTAAAATCAAGTTAAATCGAAGCTCAGTTATAGATTCTTTACAAGCTCAGTTGAGCTTATAGATATATAATTGCAATCTACACAAACAATAGATTCACTATAAATAAGCAGAAAAATGATTACACACACAAAGATGCCTTGTTTTCTCTAATCTCTATTTTACTGATCATTGTTTTGAGAAATGTCATCTATCTCGAGGCGGAATGTAATACTCTAATCGATTTTTGTTGTCAGGAAAGAACATAAATATGGCAAATGCACAACAGGGGAAAGTTGGTTCAATATTAAAAAAAAAAGTAAACACCAAACACAGCTACAAAACAAAGAAGAGTCTTTTCCTTTTAAGCTTCATTGGTTAACAATAACAAGTAGTTGACTAAATACATTTAAAATTTACAACCTCAATTAGGACAAAGAAGTTCTAAAAAACAAATTTATGATTATTTTGCACAATAAAAACTAAGCAGCAAAAATTTCTACATGCCAAAACCCCCCAAAAAAAGACACAGCTATTCTAATAGCTAAGTTTTTATAGATTTTCGCAGGGCAAACAACAACCATAAAGCTAGGTACTTTCTAGTTTTGTAATTACTTAGGGTCTCCAAGCAATATTTTCAACTAACCAACTACATCCAAATGAAAGAAGTATTAACACAAAAAGCATCAAAACCCTTCAACTGTAACAAATACATAAAAGTTAACACAAAAAGTAGAACTACTTCGATACATAGGAATGCCACTATATAAATATACTAACCACAACAATTAAAAGTTATGATCTATAAGAAGTACATCAAAAGAAAAGCCTAACCAAATAAACCACAAGACGTTGAACTTCTTTTAACATTTGGACTGAATTTGTTAGAATACATAAAAACACAATAAAGAAGTAACTCTCACAAGGACCCTAGAAACAACACGAAGAACTAAATTGACTAAGGCAAGAGAATGATGGTATGAAAAGAGAGAAGCGACAATGTGAAAGGAATATATAGAAAGTAATGGAAACATATCCAAAAGCATCTACTGAAAATCCTTTTGGTGGTCGATAACTTTATAATATTGACCTCTAATCCTCTATTGACTGGTTTACAAGTAAAAAGGTATGTATTGCATGAACAGTGCAAGATGAGAATAGACAGGAGTAAACGTATATGAATATAATGGTTGATGCTTATCCCAACAAATTCAACTGCATCATACATAACATATTTGATCAGTTTTCTCACCTTAGATACCAGAGCTCAATGGCCTCCACAATACAAGATCGCAATTTGAAATCTGCCAAAAACACAGCCAAAAGAATTTGAGATACTGTTTATACTATACTTTTGAAAATAATAATGAATAGCCCATAAAGGATGTGACATTCAAGTGATTCATCATAAGACACGACGAGTCCAAAGAAAGCCCAACTGTGAGGACCCGGATCCCCACGATGAGATTACTGGTTGACCAGCAGCTCCTGGAGGCCTATGTGGCGTGTCGGTAGCGTTTGTGCACCAATTGGACACTAGTGATGGACTCAGTGTGTTTAATGGATCACGAGAGTAGTCAGATGACCCCGTCGAATGTTTAGAAGTGGTTTCGCGCGCAATGGATATTAAAATTGGGCTCAGCGCGAAGTTTGGACAAAAGAACACCTTTCCGGATGCCTTCGGCAATTTTTAGAGTTGGAATTTGGTAGAACGGACAGCGGATTCAGATTCAACGCGCGAAAACGTTGAAAATGGACTACTTACTTGTATTTTTCGGAGCCCGGATGACCCGACACAGATTTCGAGGCAGCTATTACTGTACCGGTGGCCGGGGGCAGCGTCGGCGGCGGCGGGCAGCGGCGGAGCGGGCTCGGGCAGGCGGCGGAGCGACCGCGGGTAGGCGCGCGGGCGCGCGGGCGCTCGGGCAGGCGCGCGGTCCACGGGCCGGCGTGCACCGGAGGCAGGACACGTGGCAGCTTGTGTCACGCCCCGGGGTCGAAACTGCGATCCGGGCTCGCCAACAGATCCGCCACCTATGCCAAACTCCGCATAGGCGAAGCGTCCTACCTGCAAGAAATGTGCTACAGCTAACAGATATCAGAGCTATAAGATAAAACTGCTGTAAAAATGAAATCAACCGCTGTACAACTGGAAAATAATACCTCAATGTCCACCTCCCAAAAATGATAATCGTACAATATCCTCAGATACAGAACTCATAGCTCAACAGGGAGGTATCTCCAATAAATACAACAGTGTACAGGCTCTCAATATATATCATCTTCACTACAACAGTCTCTCAAAAGAGAAAAATAAAATAACTAATCTAATGAAGATCTCCTCTGAAGGGGGGGTACCGCTACTCTCCAACGACGGGTAGGGATTTAGCTCGCGACTCCCTCGCCTCGATCAGCAACCGCAGAATCAGCAACACCCGCTAAGACTCTGCAACACAAAGGAGAGGAAGGAAAAAGGAGGGGGGAAAACCCCCAAAGGGTGTGAGAGCTATACCAAAAAGGGAGTTCTCAGTGGGTACCACCGTCAGGCCCGACGGTCTGCCCACCAAGTCCTCAAGAGACAAAAACTAACCAAAGCCGTAAAGACTGAAATAAGGAAGCTGGAGCCTCTCAACAGCTATCATGCCTCTATCTAAATGCCCAAACGGGGAGAACCAAAGAATGGTATGCAACCACTAGCACATGAAGTGCACAATCGACCCAATCGATAGACCAGTAATCACTGGCACTGCCTGATATGCCTGCTATGCCTGCCATGCCTGCCATGCCTACTATGCCTGCCATGCCTACTATGCCTGCTGTCGAAGTCAAGAACTCATCTGCGGGAATACTGACCGACTACTGACCGGTACGGTCGCATCCCAAAATAAGTGACAGACCGACTACTGACCAGCACGGTCGCACACTAAATAAGTGACAGACCGGCTCCTGACCGGCACGGTCGCACAATAAATGAATGACAGACCGGCTCCTGACCGGCACGGTCGCACACTAAATGAATGACAGACCGGCTCCTGACCGGCACGGTCGCACACTAAATGAATGACAGACCGGCTCCTGACCGGCACGGTCGCACACTAAATGAATGACAGACCGGCTCCTGACCGGCACGGTCGCACACTAAATAAATAGGGAACTCCGCCCACTAGAGAAATCTGATAACCAATCTGGTGCATAAATAAATGTCCGGTCAACCGCCCAATATCTGCGGTTGCCGCAATACCCTGCCGTCTGTAATCCAGCACAACCCGTCCCTGACACCAATGTCCTGGCTACACTACCCTAGACCCCTGCTCGCCCCCGAGCAACATAGACCGCCTGACTAACAAAGGAGGAGAAAAGGGAAAAGCATGGTTTCTCCTAAGTCAAGTTCCAATAAGTAGTGTAGCAGTAAAAGATGGCCTAACTAGATGACCATACAAGCATGCAAATGTCCTTCACATAGGGTAAGTCCCTTAGGTAAGCATTTACAATTCATCATCATGAATATACGAATGCTGCAAGTTCTCGATAATATTTAATATGAATATTAATCTTGCAATTCCCTTTATACAATCATTCTTCCTAGCTTACCCCCTAATAACATACAATTATTGTACCTTAAACATGCGTGCATTCTAATATAAGAATTAAAGAACCGTCCATCGGTTCTGGGAACAGAGCACCCACCTGAAGCGCTTTCCGCAGGCAAAGCTGAAGTCGGTGAAGTGTGTAGACGCTCACAGTCCAAATTCTGCCGAAACTGCATCCTCGGTACATGTCGCGAAAGCCTCGGCTCAAAACAGCTGAAAGTACCCCGAAATCAGAGTCTTCAGATCCAACGGGTCCAGCAACACTTGCAAACACCCCTGGGTACAACAATAAGGTTCAACGTTACACTTAATCCAAAAATATTCCAAGTCTACACAATCTGCAAAAACAGCCTCAAAGATGTGAAATTTCCACCTGTAGAACCGAATTGGAAAAATCCAACAAAAATACTATCGCGTTCCTCGCGTCGATACCTTCGAAACGAGTACCTGCACGTCAAATTCCGAGCCCCGTAGGCCGAGTTACAAATTCCACAATACAGGGCGCTCACAAACACACAACCACACATCTGTATTTCCATGCACAGATAAAGGGAGAAAAATATACCTTCGGGCAAGCCTTAGAAAAATCCAATAAAAATACTGTGACAATCCTCGCGTCGAGTAGATGAAAAAGTCCAAAGGCTCGTCTCCATCCGATGCCTGAGCACGGAGATAAAAATCCGGCAAGGTGTCGCTGTCCAGGAATTCCATCAGCGGCAAAGGGGGTTAAAAACGTACCCAGAACCCCAAACAAAGCTCAAATCTGAGAAAAGTGGACAATACAAGAATCATAGATCTACCTCTCATGAATCCAACGCCGCAAGAATCGTCCAAAAACACTATCAGGGTAGCTCTGTGGACCTCTCAGACTAAAATGCGACGATAACGGGCCTTCGATGAAGGAACGTCGCTCTGCGCTACGATGCCGAAGTCGTCGACGCCGCGCTCTCCAAAAATTCCGAGCTTCCTCCACAAGATGCACGACAAGGTGAGAAACAAATTTGGTGAAGGATCCTCTGGCCAGAGAGCTCGGGAAAAGCCCGAAAAGGCAGTGCAAAGGGCCTATTTATAGGCCCAAACTCGAAAACTCCCGAAATTGGGCTTTTGGGCCCAAATCCGGGCGCCCGCACGTTTCGGGCTGCTACAGTGTTGGGCCCGGCCCAACACTGTGCACACCCGAAACGCCCACAGGCTGCCACGTCGACACCCGAACAGCGGACAGCCACACCAGCCATCCGCTGCTCGACACGTGGCGCGCTGTGGCGGCGACACGTGGACCGCACTCAGTCAACCGACCGCGCCCACGTGCGCGCCTGCGCCGCCGCCTGCCACCCTGCACGCACGCGCCCCGAGGCGGCCTGCACCCGCTCCGTGGACCGCGTGCATGTGGACCCGCCAACCAGTGGCCGCCACGTGTACACCCTCCGGTCCACCGTACACCCGCTCAAACTCCCCGTGGACCGCGCCCACAACACCAACAAGTCACAAGCTGCCACCTGTCCAGCCTCCGGTGCACGCCGGCCCGTGGACCGCGCGCCTGCCCGAGCGCCCGCGCGCCTGCCCGCGCGCCTGCCCGCGCGCCTGCCCGCGCCCGCGCCCGCGCCCGCGCGCCTGCCTGCGGCCCTACTCCGCCGCTCGCCGCTTGCCGCCGGTCGCCGCTTGCCGCCGGTCGCCGGAACAATTTTTCCGGTGGTCGGAGTTGTAGGTTTTTATATATTAAGGATCCACACGGATCTAAATAGGTACTATCAAACAACTAGAGGGGGGGTGAATAGGTGTAATACTTATAAAACCAAATCTCAGTGCAAAATAAAAACCAATGCGGAAATAAAAAACAGCACACCGAGATATACGTGGAAACTCCAATCCAGGAGAAAAACCACGGGACCAACACGCAATAACAATCCACTAAGAATAGAAGAATAACAAGGTGATTACCGACTCCACGGACTCAAACCTCTCCTTCAACTTCTTCGGATCTTGCGCTCACCGATTGGACGTCCACGCAATAACAATCCACTAAGAAAAGAAGAATAACAAGGTGATTACCATCTCCACGGATTCAACCCCTCCTTCAACTTCTTCGGACCTTGCGCTCCACCGATTGCACGTCCACTGCACACGCTCGAATCCACGAACGCCACTCGAATCCACGAGCACACGTTTCGAATCCACGAAACGCCTTCAACACATCGAATCCACGATGCCACGTCGAATCCACGACGCAAATAGCCGATAAAGAATATAGGCTTCGATGGTGATTCTTTGCTTAGATTCTCATTGAGGAACCGTAGAAGAAATCTCTAAGCAAAGACTAGATCAATTCGACAAAAGATAGATCTTGGAAGAACCGTCGAATTGACCTAAAAGAGGCCAAAGAGAAGAACGGTAAAAACCAGCCTCTAGGGTTGCTCTCGAGTGTTTCTGAATTGATCGGTAAGTATCGAGAAACCCTAAGTATCTATTTATAACCCTTGGAAAAAGATAAAAGTCGGTTTAGTAAATTTATCCCGATAGGGCATTGTGTACCGGTACCAAATAACGTGTTCCGGTACGCAATGGTGCAAACACAGATTTTTCTATTGTGTTCCGGTACGCGAGTCTGTGTTCCGGTACGCAATGCAATTTACAGAAAATTCTGTGTCGGGTTTGAGGAACTCAAAGTGTGGTTCCGGTACTCAATGTAAAAACTGATTTTTCCAAGATAAGCTTTATCCAAAACAAACCTAGTACCGGAATCCAAACTTAAAATAGATTGTAAGTTAAATCCAAGTTCCTAAAACCAAGTCTAAACCGGGTTTCAATCATTTCCAGATTCCAATGATTATAAATGAACTTAAATCACCATGGTTTACTTAACCATACCTGTGTGTTATCTTGAGCTCATGTTGAATCTTCAATGAGTCTTCGGAAGCCGATTTGACAATTTGTTCCTTTAAGACTCCGACTCAACTCACGAAATATGCCAACACAAAAAGCCGTAACAATCTCCCCCTTTGGCAATTTCGTGACAAAACCCAAAAATACATAAAGCCGCTCAAGTCACTCATCTTAAACCAAAAAATCGAAACTCAATGTTATCACCAAAACATTGATTTTCTTTGCGTGAAAGATCCAATAAACAAAAATACATTTGAACCAAACAGTCCTAGAACATACTCTATGACTTAGGACTTGGAGTCTTAAAGTGATGTAATTCCTGCAAAACAAAACTCCAAACAAAATCAAACATTAGTCGTTAGAAATTAAAATCCTGCATTTGATTCGTCTTCCTTTTGGTTCTTTTGTTTTTCCGGCTCTTGTTCTCAATCTTTTCTTTATCTCCCCCTATCTTGAGCATCTCTGTTCTCCCCTTTTTATGATACGTCCATCTCATTTCTGTTCTCCCCCTTTTTGTCACAAATTGTCAAACAGTTAAATAGACAAAAAGAAACATACTGGAAGGATAAGTTCTTAGTTACATGCCCATTAGAGTCCTTGTTCATCACAAAGTAAAAAGAAAATGAAAACCAAAAACAAGAAGGAAAAGAAGTCACTCATCCTCGTTTGAATCATCATCATCATCATCATGTGATGTTGGTCCATGCGATGTACTCGGTGCAGTTGCTCCAGTGACCACATCATCATGTTTGCACCCAAGGATATCGAAGATTTTCTTTAAACCATCCTCAAGTTTCTTGAAGCCTTGCTCCATCCTTTGGTCCATCCTATGCTTTAATGAACGAACATCCCGATGCAAGGTTTGAAGAGTTACGACCTCATCTGGTTCAGGAGATTCTTGACGAGGTGGTGCACTCACTGTCGCTTCACTTACATAACCTTTTGTATGCCCAAATGTCTTCAAAGTGCTAATTGACTTGGCTAAAGTGATTCCATCAATTGCTCCCAAGCCATAATCATATTTGGCACAAGAAATGTCCACTCCGTGATCTTCCAGAATACTAGTAATCAAGATTGGATACGGTAGAAGGTCACGTTGCCTTGATCCCTCAATGACATGTACCATCTGCTGCCAAATAAGAAATGGAATGTTGATGTTGATTCCATTTGCACTCTCCGGGTGACCAAGGAAAAAGAGAAGTAGCAATCGATCCCATCGAATCCTTTTGGTCCCCAGTGTGGGCAATAGGTTGTAGCATACAATTAAGGACAAAATATGATACTCTGGTTTGAGGTCCTTTGATTCAACATATGATCTGTTCGTGTGCGTCCCTGTCTTGCAAATAGAGTCCACAACCATATCCCAATGGGTGTCATGTTGGAAATTACCATCAGTATAATAAAGACCAGTAGTGTCAACAGCTAATCCAAGGTTTGCACCAATTACTGCTGGAGTAATGTCAAACTTGATGTCTCTAACTGTTGTTTCAAAGACGAAGGCTCCGGTGTCATGATCTTTTTGAAGTATGTTACCTCGCATGTAGAATTCCCTGATGATCTCCACACAAAAACCCATCTTAGGTTGAACTCTGCCAAGTGGCCGAATATGACTTTGTTCCAAAAGCCTTGCAAAGTATGGCACCTCACGACATAGCTCATTAAAATTCACGTGTCGCTCTCCAATGCATGTGCGGTTTGCAAATCTGGTACGTCGTTTTGCACTCACATGTGGTTCACTTTCATCAACATTTGATCTCCGTTGAGAGCGCTCGCGTATTACCGGTCCACCGGTACTTCTACGCGGAGGAGAATCCGCACACTTCTTTTTCCTTGGATCCAAAGGTGCTTTTCCCTTTCCTTGAACTGATTCCTCTTCATATTCTGAGGAATGTTCAGATTCTGAGCTAGTTGAATCCTCGTTGCGTGATCGTTTGGTAGCCTTTTTCTTTCCAGAACCGTGACCACGTCCACTTCCAGTGGCCATCAAAATTACTAGTGCAAGAAGCCATGAAAATGCCATTTCCTACAAAGAACACAATGCACTATGATTTGATCTTATAGGAAGGTTTAAACATGTCTAAGAAACATTCTAAACATGTCACAATTGATGATTCATCATTTAAAAATCATTTACATTAAAAGCCCTAATTCTCAATTTCTTCTATGCTAAGAACATATGTAAATGTTAGATTCAATCAAATAGGCAAGGAAACATGAATCTAATTAGATAGAAAGCAACCATATATGTTCTAAACATGAATTAAGGGTAATTTATGCAAGAGATTTCATTTGAAGTAAAAGTCTACTCAAAAATCCCTAAATAAGACATCAAAACCTAAAAACTAGGGTTTTGAAGCAAAAGAAAGCAAGATTAATGAAAAACTTACAAATCAAGCCACCAAATCTCTTGATCTTGAAAAGAAAAACCCTTAGAGATGTTTTAGAGAGAGAGAGGGAGGGTTTTGAAATGGGAGAGATGAATTAAAAAACATGGAGTTTCGGAATATAAAGAATTCCAGATCGCGTACCGGTACAAGAAGTCGCGTACCGGTACGTAGTGTAAAAACCGAAAAACCATTGTTCGGGATCCGGATTGACAGGCAGGGGGTGATCCGGATCCGCAATGTAGTTTCGGTACTAAAAATGTAGTACCGGTACGCAAGTGAAAAACCAGAAAAATTCACATTCGGGATTCGGATTGGATTTTCTAATCCGGATTGGATTTTCAGGTACTAAAAAGCAGGTACCGGAACAACAGAGCCAAAAAGTAAAAATTTCTTGAAACAAATCTAAATTTTGAAATCTTTTCAAATACCGATTTGTATACCATCAAGAATTCCATTTAAGTGCTTTGAAAAACAATGAATTCACATAGATGTCATTCAATCCAATTAATTTCACAAAAATTAAAAAGATTTACTCCTAAATCATGAAAAACAAAGATAAAACATTATAAACCGTTTTTCATATTATATACGTCAAACACAAGTCATCAAAAATAATCTTGAGATCCAAAGTCTATCAAGATGTAACGGATTTACAAAGATGACTTACAGAGATTTCCAAATGACATTAATTTTGAATTCTACCCTTTCAAATTGAGATAAGCACTAAAATACCTAAGGGTGGCTCTTTGAGCATCTTTCAACTATCCCACCTTATATCAACCAGGAGATCGTTCAGAATATAAGAACTTTGAATATGAATCTCCGAATGCTTCAACTAAAGATTTTCTCATAAAATACTATCAAGCATCCATAACATGTGGTAGCTTCACACACAGACCAGACGACCGGGGTGGCAGCTCTTTCCAACATGTGGTGGTAGTTTTCACACTCATTTCGGATGTAACTCTTTCCACATCTTTTGCAAATTATTTCATTACACTTGTAAGAAAATACAATCTCTTATGTGAAAGAATTAAATCCCAAATTTTAGTCTATCGGTTGTCTCATATTTATCACAATGAATTCACACAACCGAGATAGATTAATCATCTAAAGATCACACATGATTACTAAAATTTGATGAATATAATTATCAAAAACTCTTATAATGAAGTATCTTCAAGATTATGATTATGGAGTAAAGTTGATAATCCATATAAAATTAAATTGGAGTGATTGAAAGTGAAAACCCTTTTCATTCAATGCACTTGTTCGTTAAAAACCTTTTTGTTTAAAAAACAAAACATAAAAATGAAGAGCATTGAAAACATGTAATGCAGAGATTCAGAAAAATATGAAAGGAAAACCAATCAAAGCATTACATACAGTCATAAGCTATTTAGAACTTAAGACAAGGAAAGATATCACCTTTCCGAATCCAAATTGTCGAATTTTGGGTTGTTTTGATTCACTGTGGTCGGGAGTTGATAGCTTTGACTATTGATCCACCTTAGGGTCTTTGCCTCGCAGTGATCCACTTGTATGATTGATGTTGTGGCTCGGACCTTTGGTGGGTTGAGTGAACTCCATTGACTTGATGTCGCTTTTGATTCCGTTGAGTTCGCTCCGTAGATGAAGTTGCCGAAGAATTCCTCTTTCTCTTTTTCGGGCATGTCTTCATCAAGTGACCTTCAAGTCCACATTGGTGACAAGTTCTTCCTTTCAATTTAGTTGTGGAACTTGAAGCCTTCACAGTTTAGTTCTTTTTAAATCCCAAACCAACCTTGCTTGTTTGACCTAATCCAGACATACACTCAAGTTTCTTGGAACCGGTTGAAAGCCTTTGTATGTCGGATTTAAGTTGATAAACTTGCTTGGTCAAAGCTTGATTGGTGACATGAATTTCCTCAAACTGTTTTTCTAGAAAATCAATCTGTTAATGTGGGAATTAACGACCGTTTCCGATTGATTTATCTTTTCTTGGAGGATTTTATTATTATCCAATAAAAGCTCTCGTTCCTCCTCGAGATCATGAAGATTGATCTTTAATGCATGATTCTCGTCTTGAATCTCAAGTCGTTGCTTCCTCAACTTCTTAATATGTTTGGCCATCTTCTTTGATTCCGTAAGAAGTTGTTGATATGCCTCAACGAGTTCTTCTTCGTCCGACTCCCCCTCACTTGATGACTCTCCGCCGGATGTTGATGTTTCATGCAAAATCAAAGGAATAGAGTCAGTGATTAAAGATGATAAGCAAACATTAGAAGAGGGAATATGAGAGGCATGTAAGGCAACGACTTTTTCCTCTTTACTTGAGGTCGATTCATTAGAAGTAGAATCGTCCCAAGTATTCGCTTGCAAAGCCTTCTTTTTATATGATTTCGGAGAAGGACAATCCGTTGAAATATGGCCGTAGCCTTTGCATCTATAACATCGAATTTCCCCTTTGAATTCATCTTTTTCCTTTGAAGGTTTTGCAAAGCTTTTGAGGTTAGAGGATTTAGAACCCGATGATCCTTTAGATGGTTTCGTGGATGTAGATCCATCGGTTCGATTCTTCCAAAACTTCCGACGAAATTTCTTTACGATCCGCGCCAATTGTTCTTCAAAATCGGCAAAAGAGATTTCATTGTTGGAACTTGATTCGCCATCTTCTTCCTTTGTTGATTTGAATGCAATACCTGTAAGCTTAGAAGAAGACTTGGAAGAAACTTGATTAGTAGGAAAAGTCATTTCATAAGTTTGCAAAGCACCTACTAATTCTTCTACTCTCATCTCATCCGGATGACTAACGGTTTCAATGGCGGTAACCTTTTCCCTAAACGTTCGGAAGAGTCTGAAGAATCTTTCTTACAATTCTCGACTCCGGGATCTTTTCTCCTAAATTAGCACAAGTATTGATCACATCTTGAAGTCTAGTGTAATAATCTGTAAACAATTCATGCTCATCCATATGAATAGAGTCAAATTGACTTGTAAGCATCTGGAGCTTTTGAATTTTTTACAAGATTAGTACCCTCATGTGTAATTTTGAGAATATCCCAAATTTTTCTTCGCGGTTTCACACACGGAAATTCGTGTGAACTCAGTCGAGGAAAGAGAATAAATAAAGCGTTCATACCTTTCCCATTGTAAGAAGATCTTTCAAATTCCTCTTTGGACCATCTAGAGCGAGGTTTTGGGTAGTAGAATTTCCTACTTCCTCAACAGGATGCACCCAACCGTATTCCACGGATTGCCATACCCGCTCATCAATTGCGATGAGAAAAGCTCTCATCGCACTTTCCAATAAGCATAATTAGTCCCATCAAAAGAGGAGGTCTATAAATATTACCACTTTCACCCATCATGATAGATAAACCTAAACCCGCTCCGATACTACTTGTAGGTTTTTATATATTAAGGATCCACACGAATCTAAATAGGTACTATCAAACAACTAGAGGGGGGTGAATAGGTGTAATACTTATAAAACCAAATCTCAGTGCAAAATAAAACCAATGCGGAAATATAAAACAGCACACCGAGACATACGTGGAAACTCCAATCCAGGAGAAAAACCACGGGACCAACACGCAATAACAATCCACTAAGAATAGAAGAATAACAAGGTGATTACCGACTCCACGGACTCAAACCCCCTCCTTCAACTTCTTCGGATCTTGCGCTCACCGATTTGGACGTCCATGCAATAACAATCCACTAAGAAAAAAAGAATAACAAGGTGATTACCGTCTCCATGGATTCAACCCCTCCTTCAACTTCTTCGGACCTTGCGCTCCACCGATTGCACGTCCACTGCACACGCTCGAATCCACGAACGCCACTCGAATCCACGAGCACAACGTTTCGAATCCACGAAACGCCTTCAACACATCGAATCCACGATGCCACGTCGAATCCACGACGCAAATAGCCGATAAAGAATATAGGCTTCGATGGTGATTCTTTGCTTAGATTCTCATTGAGGAACGTAGAAGGACATCTCTAAGCAAGACTAGATCAATTCGACAAAAGATAGATCGTGGAAGAAACCGTCGAATTGACCTAGAGGCCAAAGAGAAGAACGGTAAAAACCAGACCTCTAGGGTTGCTCTCGAGTGTTTCTGAATTGATCGGTAAGTATCGAGAAACCCTAAGTATCTATTTATAACCCTTGGAAAAAGATAAAAGTCGGTTTAAATTTATCCTGATAGGCATTGTGTACGGGTACCAAATAACGTGTTCCGTACGCAATGGTGCAAAACACAGATTTTTCTATGTGTTCCGGTACGCGAGTCTGTGTTCCGGTACGCAATGCAATTTACAGAAAATTCTGTGTTGGGTTTTGAGGAACTAAAGTGTGGTTCCGGTACTCAATGTAAAAACTGATTTTTCCAAGATAAGCTTATCCAAAACAAAACCTAGTACCGGAATCCAAACTTAAAATAGTGTAAGTTAAACCAAGTTCCTAAAACCAAGTCTAAAAGGGTTTCAATCATTTCCATATTCCATGATGATTAAATGAACTTAAATCACAAGGGTTTACTTAACCATAACTGAGGTTATCTTGAGCTTATGTTGAATTCTCAAAGAGTCTTCTTTGACAGCGATGGACAATTTGTTCTTTAAGAATCGATCAACTCACGAAAATGCCCACACAAAAAAGCCGTAACAGGAGTTACTGTTCCGGCGTGAACAGTAAATTGGCGCCGGAAAACAAGTAAATAATCAATTTTGATCATTGTCGCGCGCATGAGTCCAAATCGCGTCCGTTTCTCCAAATTCTCATCCGAATTT
>CM055067.1:38919406-38940201 GCA_029204045.2 Tillandsia leiboldiana | reverse complement strand
GGGCATTCGTGAGCCCGAACGGCATTACTGTAAATTCGTAATGACCGTAGCGAGTCCGAAAAGCCGTTTTGGGGATGTCCTCCCCCTTGACCTGGACCTGATGATAGCCCGACTGCAGGTCAATCTTTGAAAACACTGTCGCCCCCTGTAGTTGGTCGAAGAGGTCATCGATCCTTGGTAGGGGGTACTTGTTCTTAACGGTGACCTTATTTATCTCCCGGTAGTCGATGCACAACCGGAGACTTCCGTCCTTCTTTCTCACAAACAGGACGGGCGCGCCCCAGGGTGACGCGCTAGGTCTGATGAAGCCCTTATCCAAAAGGTCCTCCAACTGTGCCTTGAGTTCCTTCAACTCCGTGAAGGCCATCCTGTACGGTGCCTTGGTGATGGGTTTGGTGCCGGGAAGTAGTTCAATAGGGAAGTCGATCTCTCGTTCCGGCGGCGCTCCGGGGAGCTCTGCCGGAAACACGTCCGGAAATTCCCTTACCACGGGACCGCTGATCCTTATCTGGGGAGCGGCCCTGAACCACCTATCGGCCCATTGGGTTCTCGGCTGCAAGGCATAGGGTGTAGCCTATTTATTCCTTGCATGGCCCTTAACGGGCCCCGAGTACACAAGGTTCTCCTATGCTTCGAAGCTCGCCCGCGCACATCGGCCGGGGGAGGCTTCGCCTAATACTTAAGGATTCTAGAGAGAGGGAGCGAGAGAGAGAGAGTCTAACAGGGGTAGCAGGCTAAGGTGTGACCGGTGCTCCTAATCTAAGAGGGAAAAGTGAAACCAAAAATTTACCTGCCGTTACTAGGTCTGGGACGTCGCGTCCTCCACTGCAATATCCCGGGGAGCCCGTCCACAGCCCTTGGGCCAGCGTCGTACGGCGTGCTGGGGAAGGGACTTGACGTCTGAGGAGTCTGCGGATTGCTGGTCGTCAGGCGAATCCTTTGGCTGAACGGGGGCCGCAACACTCTCTGGTCCTTCCTGCTGTGGTGGCGCGGCGGCGGCGGAAGTGGGCCTCTGAGGGCAGAAGGCACGGGAGTGGTCCGGTAAGCCGCACTGATTGCAGTAATGGTACCTCCACGTGCATTCTGCCACCGGGTGAGCACCCTTGCAGATTACGCACGCTCCCTGAGGTGGTTTCGCGTCCCTTGCTGGTGTCGGTTCGTCCTTCCGCGCTTTCTCCGGACGTCCTCCTCCTTGGCCCTCCGGGGCGGGGCCCCCTTGTGGAACGGGTGCAGCAGTCTTCCCTGTCCCCTCCGGTCGCGGTGCCGGAGGCCTGGTGGTGCCCGGTTTCCGTGGGCACTCGTAGCGTGCGTGTCCTGGTTTGCCACACCGGTAGCAGTGGTCGTGACTCCATGGACAGTCAGTCACCTGATGCGCCCCACTGCATATGGGACAAGGCTTCCTCTGCGGTTTGGATCCTCCTCTCATTGCCTTTCCAAAGTTTCCCTCTGTCCTCGGGCGTTTGAGTGCCGGGCCCTGCTGGAAAGGGTCCTCTGCCGGACTGGGATAGGGATAACTCTGCCGAGCGCGTGTCTCGGCCAGTTCTTGCTCTGCCTGCCGGGCCAACATAACCGCTTCGTTAAATGTAGGGAACCCTGCCGGCGGCATTCCCCGATAGGCGCCGTCCCTGGCGTCCTGCCGAATGCGGTCGACACCCTCAAAATCCTGAGTCAGTATGCCTAGGCGCTCAGTGAGAGTTAGCATTTGCCCCGCTATGTCGCGTAGCTGGTTGCGGAGTAGGCGGTTGGCTGCGGCTACGGGATCCATCCTATCCATTGAGAATGATTAGCACTCGGTGGCCGGATCCTGGCCGTTGTCTGCTGTGATACAAAGAAACCACGTTAACCCTAAGGTTATAACCCTAACACACTGTCTTACGATTACACCTACATTACGTTCCCTTTTCCACGTACTCTCACGTACTACGCACCTATACCTTGGTTATCTCATGTCTAATTTGCTTGTGGTACCCTACACTGTGGATGTGGATCACGTCTACTATGGTTATGGTTGTTTTTCTCTGATACCATTTAATCTGTCACGCTCCCGGGGGTTTTTGAGTCTATCAAAGTGGAAAATCGTGTGTATCTTTTTTTTTTTCCTTCTTAACAAGGTAATTTAAACCTCATCCCCGGTGCGTGCCAGACCGCCACATACACAAATTCTCCCTGCCCACGGACAGAGTCTCCTTTGTATATGCACGGCGTCTCATTTACAACAACATACATCAAACACCAACCATCAACCATACAATAGACATACAACATCAAGCGGAATATTAAAGCGGCATTAGTGTTTAGAAAGGATAAAGCCAGCGGTTGCAAAACCCGTGCCTACACGGCACTTCGTTTTGAGAAAACCTTTTCGAAATCATTCGGTTTATCATAAAAACGTGCCGCATAAGAAAACATCACCAAAAGAAACGAGTATAAAAGTACACCTCATCCACAGCGCTAAGTAATCCATGTCCACGAATATTACGACCCACAAGCAAATTAACTAAATTAAGCGTAAGAGAAATGAGATAATAAAAACCAAGTGTTCTGACTACGGCCCTCGCGACGCAGTCTCACCGCCCTCCCGGCTAACGCACCTCGTAACACCTGTCACGGAGTGGGTAATGTCAGTGACAAACAAAGTAGATGTCTATTATCAATAAAGAATAAGAAGCAAACCGAATACACCGGAACCATTTCGCTAAAACCCTGCACATATTAAGCTGGGCCCCAACCCCAGATTTATCAATTTAATTGGGCACCAACCCCAGATTATTTGTCGGAGAGACTAAAGTCTCCCCTCGTGCGCAAACACCTCTTTGATGCTTTTAACCTCTTCGCGGTGCTGGTGTGCTATTTTCAGCGGGCGCGAAGAGGTCCTCACGGCACCCACACCTTTGTGAGGAACACGGGTCATAAGAGACCACTCTTCCGGAAAAGTACACCCATGCGGAGGCCAATCCGCCTGTGTACGTGCAGCATCCGAAAACGGATTTGCCGAGATCGGCGTGTCATGAGCACCTCGACCGTAGCCGCTTCAATTGTTAGATAAAAACACAATTATGCGAAAGGTTAAACTGTCCATCTACTTTGTTAGATAAATTAAGAGCACTTTAATGACGATAGATGCACTTATTGCACTTGTTGCACTTATCGCAACCGTACCCACCTATTTGAAGAGAAATCGGAACACCTGAATCTTTCGCGCACCCCCGCTGCGCACTTGGACCGAAAGAAAAGTCCGCAAGGATAACTATAGTCAAAAACGTGTACTAACATCCGAAAACACAAGACCCAATTTACTCTTTTCGACGGAAAAGTCCAACACCGTCCGGGTTGACGATCCGGAATTCCCGCGCTGCCGTCGTCGTCCGCCGGAGCCCCGCGTGGTTCGGAACCGCGCGGCGTGTCTCCGCGGGCGACGCCCATGCGGCGCGGTGCCTCGCGCGGCGTTGCCCGTGCGACGGCCGCACGGTGCCCGCGCGGGTTCGGCCCCGCACGGCGCCCGCGCGGTTGCGGGTCCGTGCGGGTGCCGCCCGCGCGGCAGCCGCGCGGCGCCCGCGCGGTGCCCGCACGGGTGCGGGTCCGCGCGGGTGCCTCCCGCGCGGCAGCCGCGCGTCGCCCGCGCGGTGCCCGCACGGGTGCGGGTCCGCGCGGGTGCCTCCCGCGCGGCAGCCGCGCGGCCCCCGCATGGTTGCGGGTCCGCGCGACAAACCGCGCGGCGCCCGCGCGGTGCCCGCATGGTTGCGGGCCCGCGCGGGTGCCGCCCGCGCGGCAGCCGCACGGCGCCCGCACGGTTGCGGGTCCGCGCGGCAACCGCGCGGCGCCCGCGCGGTGCCCGCATGGTTGCGGGCCCGCGCGGGTGCCGCCCGCACGGTTGCGGGTCCGCGCGGCGCCCGTGCGGTGCCCGCACGGTTGCGGGTCCGCGCGGCGGCCGCGCGGCGCCCATGCGGTGCCCGCGCGGTTGCGGGTCCGCATGGGTGCCGTCCGTGACCCTCCTCCGCGCGATGCCCTAGCGGCACCGCGCGCCTCCGCCGTCCGTTCCGTGCCCTATCAAGAAGACGATGTCGGCGACGGTGACGGATACGACGGAGAAAACAAGAAACCAAGAACTCAAACAAAAGAGACGACGAAAAAATCCCAAATAATTTAAAACAATTATTTTACTAACCAAATATCGACGGGAAGGTTGTCCGGTCGCGTTCTTGCCTTCGGTTCGGTGTCCGGGAAGATCGGGCCCCTTCTCTTTCTCCTTTCCCTTTCTTCCGGCTAGGGTTCCGTCTTTTCTTTTCTTTTTCTCTTCTCACCGATTAGGGTTTTTATTTTCTTCTTTTCTTTTCTTTCCGATAATCGGGATCCCTTATATAGTCGTACTTTATCTTTAATTAATTTCTCTTTAATTCGTACGTAAGAGAATTATTAATTTTCCGTCTGGGATAATTAATTAACTAATTAATTATCCCCTACGAGATAACCCACCTTATCTCTAATGGGTGCAAGATATTTTGCACGGATTCCGATGCACGACTAATCACCGTATCAATTTGAATCCCGTTCCGGGGGATCCCGATATCGGATTTCAGATCCGATCGCACCGTCGGCTTTCTTTTTCCGCGCTCTATCGCAGAAAAATACTAGCACCTCACAATGGCCAACTTTTAAGAATTGAATAATTTTATTTCACTTAAAGGCTTAAATGACTACATGTAAGTCAAAAATACCCCGAAAGGTCGGATCACTACATTTTCTGTGTATAGCTCGCAGGTGAAAATGGCACAACTTTGGGACTGAATTCTGGGACAGCGTGTATTTGGGTACTTGTGTGTTTAATTGTATGTTTTGGGGTAGTTGTGAACAGTGATCGCTGCGGTTTATCTGTTTGGGCATTTGGCGTGAAAAGGGAAATTGGACAGTGAGGAGGACTTACAGCTGAGGATTGCGCGTGTCCAGGTGGGTGGTTGTTGTTTACCTCTATTTTGACATGCTCACTAGGATTATTAGAGTGATCTCCCAATGTTAGGATTATTGATTTACAAGTGGGGATGGAACTTATGCATGCTTGTTTAGACATATGGATTGCTATGTTAGCACTTAACCTTGCATGTGGAATTGAATATTTAATTGGGACTATATGATTTATCCTGTTAGTGGTATTACTTGAGGATAGGTGACATGCATAGGTGGATACCGTTAATGATCAATGACTTAAATTATGTTTCCTTGAGAACGCTTGCATGCTTGTATGGACATCTAGATAGGCCATCTTTTATCGCTACACTTTCACATTGGAACTTGACTTAGGAGAAACCATGTTTTCTTCTTTTCTCCTTTTGTTAGTCAGGTGGTTCATGTTGCTCGGGTTTGAGCAGGGGTTTGGGATAGTGTAGCCGGGGCCTGGATTGTGGATTATGGGTTTTGGCGGCGACCGCGGATATTGGGCGGTTGACCGGATGTCGGTTATAGGACATCGGTGATAGGGCATGATTATGGACTAGAGGGCTTTGTGGCAACCGCGGATTTTGGGCGGTTGACCGGAAGTCAGGGGTTGGACTTGATGTAGTCGGTAGAGTTGCGGCTACCGCGGATAGTAGGCGGTTGACCGGATATGTATTATTTTACTTGATTTTGGATTGGGGGTTATAGCGGCTACCGCGGATAGTAGGCGGTTGACCGGATGTCGGATGTGGGACATGATTATGATTGTGGGTTATTCCGGCGACCGCGGATATTGGGCGTTTGACCGGAGGTCGGTTGTGAGACCTAGTCGTGGATTTTGGGGTATTGCGGCAATCGCGGATATTGGGCGATTGACCGGATGGTTACTTATGCATCAGATTGGGAATCAGTTTTCTTTTAGTGGAGGGGTGTGTTCCACTGGGGCTTTATAGTTGTGATCCAGTCCTGCTTTTGATACTTATCACACCGGCGCGGTTATTGCCCGGTGATGCTTTCCTCGTGTAGGTCGCTCCCCTCGAGTTCCCCTCCGGAGGCTGGGGCCAGACAGTTATTGACAGTTTTGCTATCACATCGGAGCGGCTTATTTGCCCGATGATGAGGGCGGCAGCAGGACTTTTGCTATCACATCGGCGCGGCTTACTTGCCCGATGATGAGGGCGGTACAGATTGGGTTCATCTGGGACGGTTGGTTACTGTTGCATACGATTATTCCAGTCTAGGACTGCATTTTAGAGGCATAGTAGTGGTAGTTTCCTTTCTTCAGCAGTCATTATTGCTTACCACACTTCTTTCCTTTTTGCCTCTGGTAGACCTAGTGGGTGTGTCAGAGTTTGAGGTTTTACCCACTAGGGGAGGCTACTGGTTTACTAGTAGTTCTCACCCCCATTCTTCTTTCCTCTTTTTCTTCTCCCTTGTTTTGCAGTGTCTTCTGCGGGTGTTGCTGGGCTTTCAGCGGCGGGTCGAGGAGAGAGGACGGCTGAGTAGATAGATCTCGAGGCAGGATGAGCGAGTTAGTTGGACTATTGGTGCACCCATGTTTCCTCAGACGGTTGTACTTTTACTTTTGGGACTGGCTTTTGCCAGCAGGTTGTATTTATTTTTGGTGAGCTGGGAGAGACTGATGTATCATTTATACAGATGTATTGTATTTTATTTCCAACTTCAATCTGAGATGTATTAGTTTTAGTTCAGCTCTGTTTTTATTGCTCTTTTATTATTATCTCTTATATCTGAGCAGGTTTAGGCGCTTCGTGTACGTGGGAAATACCGTGTGCACGGCGGATCTGTAGACGGGCCCGAGTTCTGGTTTACACCCGGGGCGTGACATCAAGGACTCAAAGTATGTATAACACTTTGGAGTGGCACTCGAGGGGAGCGACCCACACGAGTATAGTATCTCAGTAACCAGTAATATAAGTATAAATCAGCAAGACTGGATCATGACTCTGATCAAAGTGGGAAAGCCCAACCACTAAAGAAAGCCTCGGTCCTCAATCAGATGCAAAAATACTCAAATAGTGGGAAACTCTGTCCACTAGAGAAATCAGATACCCAATCTGGTGCATAAATAAATATCCGGTCAACCGCCCAATATCCGCGGTTGCCGCAATACCCTGCCGTCTATAATCAAGTCCTATAACCGACCTCTGGTCAACCGCCCAAAGTCCGCGGTCACCGCAAAACTCTGCCAGCCTCAATCCAGCACAACCCATCCCTGACACCAATGTCCCAGCTACACTACCCCAGACCCCTGCTCGCACCAGAGCAACACAGACCGCCTGACTAATAAAGAAGGAGAAAATGATAACATGGTTTCTCCTAAGTCAAGTTCCAAATGTAGTGCAGCAGTAAAAGATGGCCTAACTACATGTCCATGCAAGCATGCTTTTGTCCTCAGAAACGATAAAAGAGGGTGAAACATATAATAGCAAAGCATGCTAAAATGTACCTACTATGCTATACCAATCTCACACAAGTAGGCTAATGAATAAACATGTACAATAACCACATGATCTAGGCCATTCTTCAAGCTTTTCCTCTCGATGCTAAATATGGGTTGTACATTAAACATGCATGCTATCAGTCATGGAGGGGTGACATTCTCACAAGTGCACTTACATTCACCGTAACATAATCATCCATGAAGATCTTATCATTGCTTTATACAGTTACTAATATTAAGCTTACCCACCTGAAGTGCTCAATCCAAGGCAAACCTGGGGTCGGTGAAGAGCGTGGCCACTTGCTAACCATATCTGCTGAACCCGTATCCACGGTACATGTCGCGCCAACCTCGGCTACTAGCAGTGTTCCAAAAATATTCGTGAACCTTCCTGGGTACAACAAAAGGTCCAAAGTTACACTTTTATTCCAAAATATCCAAGTACATACAAATCTGTTGGAACAGTCCCAAAGATGCAGATTTTTCACCTGCAGCAAGAACTCAGAAAAATCAAACATAAATACTATCGCGATCGTCGCGTCGACACCTTCGAAACAGGTACCTGCACGTCCAATTCCGAGCCCCGTAGGCCGAGTTACAATTTCCACAACACAAGGTGCGCAAAACCTCGCAGCAACACAACTGTAATACTCTGCACAGTAAAGGGGGAAGAAGTATACTTTCGGGCAAGCCTCCGAAAATTCCACGAAAAATATGAAGGTAATCCTTGCGACACGTAGATGCAAAAAGTGTGTAGGCACGTCTCCATCCGATGCCTGAGCGCGGAGATAAAAATCTGGCAAGGTGTCGCTGTCCAGAAATTCCAACAGCGGCAAAGGGGGTTAAAAACGTACCCGGAACCCCAAACAAAGCTCAAATCTGAGAAAAGTAGACAATACAAGAATAATAGATCTACCTGTCATGAATCTAACGCCGTGAGAATCGTCCAAAAAAACTGTCGGGGTAGCTCTGTGGACCTCTCAGACCAAAATGCGACGATAACGGGCCTTCGATGAAGGAACGTCGCTCTGCGCTACGATGCCGAAGTCGTCGACGTCGCGGCCTCCAAAAAATCCGGGCCTTCTCCACGAGATGCACAGCGAGGAGATCAACAACTTTGGTCAAGGGTGCATTGTGCGAAGAGCTCGAGAAAAAGCTCTACTCGGTGAGCAAAAGGGCCTATTTATAGGCTCAACCCGAAAAATCCGAAATTGGGCTTTTGGGCCGTTTTTCCGGGCGCCCGCACGAACCGGGCGGCTACAGTGTTAGGCCCGGCCCAACACTATTCACGCCCGGAATGCCCAGGGCCCGCCACATCTCACCCGAACAGCGGACAGCCGTGCAGGGTCATCCGCTGCTCGACACGTGGCGCGCGGAGGCGTCGACACGTGGACCGCACTCAGTCAACCAACCGCGCCCACGTGCGCGCCTGCCACCCTGCACACACGCGCCCCGAGGCGGCCTGCACCCGCTCCGTGGACCGCGCGCATGTGGACCCGCCAACCAGTGGCCGTCACGTGTCCACTCTCCGGCCCACCGTACACCCGCTCATTTTCCCCCGTGGACCGCGCCCACAACACCAACAAGTCACAAGCTGTGATGATCCGGACTTCCATAGAGATTTTTGCAGCATTAACAGCGACTACAGGAAGCTTACACAGTGTAATGGAGCTTGTAGTATCGAAATCGGACCTCAGAAATGGACCCGGTGCGAAAATCGGATCAAGTGGGCTTTTCCGGGGGCTTTCGGCAAAATTTCGGATGAGAATTTGGAGAAACGGACGGCGGATTTGGACTCAGCGCGCGAAAATGATCAAAAATGGATTATTTACTTGTTTTCGGCGCCAATGTACTGTTCACGCCGGAACAGTAACTCCTGTTACGGCTTTTTGTGTTGGCATATTTCGTGAGTTGAGTCGGAGTCTTAAAGGAACAAATTGTCAAATCGGCTTCCGAAGACTCATTGAAGATTCAACATGAGCTCAAGATAACAATCAGGTATGGTTAAGTAAACCATGGTGATTTAAGTTCATTTATAATCATTGGAATCTGGAAATGATTGAAACCCGGTTTAGACTTAGTTTTAGGAACTTGGATTTAACTTACAATCTATTTTAAGTTTGGATTCCGGTACTAGGTTTGTTTTGGATAAAGCTTATCTTGGAAAAATCAGTTTTTACATTGAGTACCGGAACCACACTTTGAGTTCCTCAAACCCAACACAGAATTTTCTGTAAATTGCATTGCGTACCGGAACACAGACTCGCGTACCGGAACACAATAGAAAAATCTGTGTTTGCACCATTGCGTACCGGAACACGTTATTTGGTACCGGTACACAATGCCCTATCAGGATAAATTTACTAAACCGACTTTTATCTTTTTCCAAGGGTTATAAATAGATACTTAGGGTTTCTCGATACTTACCGATCAATTCAGAAACACTCGAGAGCAACCCTAGAGGCTGGTTTTTACCGTTCTTCTCTTTGGCCTCTTTTAGGTCAATTCGACGGTTCTTCCAAGATCTATCTTTTGTCGAATTGATCTAGTCTTTGCTTAGAGATGTCTTCTACGGTTCCTCAATGAGAATCTAAGCAAAGAATCACCATCGAAGCCTATATTCTTTATCGGCTATTTGCGTCGTGGATTCGACGTGGCATCGTGGATTCGATGTGTTGAAGGCGTTTCGTGGATTCGAAACGTGTGCTCGTGGATTCGAGTGGCGTTCGTGGATTCGAGCGTGTGCAGTGGACGTGCAATCGGTGGAGCGCAAGGTCCGAAGAAGTTGAAGGAGGGGTTGAATCCATGGAGACGGTAATCACCTTGTTATTCTTTTTTTCTTAGTGGATTGTTATTGCATGGACGTCCAATCGGTGAGCGCAAGATCCGAAGAAGTTGAAGGAGGGGTTTGAGTCCGTGGAGTCGGTAATCACCTTGTTATTCTTCTATTCTTAGTGGATTGTTATTGCGTGTTGGTCCCGTGGTTTTTCTCCTGGATTGGAGTTTCCACGTATGTCTCGGTGTGCTGTTTTATATTTCCGCATTGGTTTTTATTTTGCACTGAGATTTGGTTTTATAAGTATTACACCTATTCACCCCCCTCTAGTTGTTTGATAGTACCTATTTAGATTCGTGTGGATCCTTAATATATAAAAACCTACAAGTAGTATCGGAGCGGGTTTTAGGTTTATCTATCATGATGGGTGAAAGTGGTAATATTTATAGACCTCCTCTTTTTGATGGGACTAATTATGCTTATTGGAAAGTGCGGATGAGAGCTTTTCTCATCGCAATTGATGAGCGGGTATGGCAATCCGTGGAATACGGTTGGGTGCATCCTGTTGAGGAAGTAGGAAATTCTACTACCCCAAAACCTCGCTCTAGATGGTCCAAAGAGGAATTTGAAAGATCTTCTTACAATGGGAAAGGTATGAACGCTTTATTTAATTCTCTTTCCTCGACTGAGTTCACACGAATTTCCGTGTGTGAAACCGCGAAGAAAATTTGGGATATTCTCAAAATTACACATGAGGGTACTAATCTTGTAAAAATTCAAAAGCTCCAGATGCTTACAAGTCAATTTGACTCTATTCATATGGATGAGCATGAATTGTTTACAGATTATTACACTAGACTTCAAGATGTGATCAATACTTGTGCTAATTTAGGAGAAAAGATCCCGGAGTCGAGAATTGTAAGAAAGATTCTTCAGACTCTTCCGGAACGGTTTAGGGAAAAGGTTACCGCCATTGAAACCGTTAGTCATCCGGATGAGATGAGAGTAGAAGAATTAGTAGGTGCTTTGCAAACTTATGAAATGACTTTTCCTACTAATCAAGTTTCTTCCAAGTCTTCTTCTAAGCTTACAGGTATTGCATTCAAATCAACAAAGGAAGAAGATGGCGAATCAAGTTCCAACAATGAAATCTCTTTTGCCGATTTTGAAGAACAATTGGCGCGGATCGTAAAGAAATTTCGTCGGAAGTTTTGGAAGAATCGAACCGATGGATCTACATCCACGAAACCATCTAAAGGATCATCGGGTTCTAAATCCTCTAACCTCAAAAGCTTTGCAAAACCTTCAAAGGAAAAAGATGAATTCAAAGGGGAAATTCGATGTTATAGATGCAAAGGCTACGGCCATATTTCAACGGATTGTCCTTCTCCGAAATCATATAAAAAGAAGGCTTTGCAAGCGAATACTTGGGACGATTCTACTTCTAATGAATCGACCTCAAGTAAAGAGGAAAAAGTCGTTGCCTTACATGCCTCTCATATTCCCTCTTCTAATGTTTGCTTATCATCTTTAATCACTGACTCTATTCCTTTGATTTTGCATGAAACATCAACATCCGGCGGAGAGTCATCAAGTGAGGGGGAGTCGGACGAAGAAGAACTCGTTGAGGCATATCAACAACTTCTTACGGAATCAAAGAAGATGGCCAAACATATTAAGAAGTTGAGGAAGCAACGACTTGAGATTCAAGACGAGAATCATGCATTAAAGATCAATCTTCATGATCTCGAGGAGGAACGAGAGCTTTTATTGGATAATAATAAAATCCTCCAAGAAAAGATAAATCAATCGGAAACGGTCGTTAATTCCCACATTAACAAGATTGATTTTCTAGAAAAACAGTTTGAGGAAATTCATGTCACCAATCAAGCTTTGACCAAGCAAGTTTATCAACTTAAATCCGACATACAAAGGCTTTCAACCGGTTCCAAGAAACTTGAGTGTATGTCTGGATTAGGTCAAACAAGCAAGGTTGGTTTGGGATTTAAAAAGAACTAAACTGTGAAGGCTTCAAGTTCCACAACTAAATTGAAAGGAAGAACTTGTCACCAATGTGGACTTGAAGGTCACTTGATGAAGACATGCCCGAAAAAGAGAAAGAGGAATTCTTCGGCAACTTCATCTACGGAGCGAACTCAACGGAATCAAAAGCGACATCAAGTCAATGGAGTTCACTCAACCCACCAAAGGTCCGAGCCACAACATCAATCATACAAGTGGATCACTGCGAGGCAAAGACCTAAGGTGGATCAATAGTCAAAGCTATCAACTCCCGACCACAGTGAATCAAAACAACCCAAAATTCGACAATTTTGGATTCGGAAAGGTGATATCTTTCCTTGTCTTAAGTTCTAAATAGCTTATGACTGTATGTAATGCTTTGATTGGTTTTCCTTTCATATTTTTCTGAATCTCTGCATTACATGTTTTCAATGCTCTTCATTTTTATGTTTTGTTTTTTAAACAAAAAGGTTTTTAACGAACAAGTGCATTGAATGAAAAGGGTTTTCACTTTCAATCACTCCAATTTAATTTTATATGGATTATCAACTTTACTCCATAATCATAATCTTGAAGATACTTCATTATAAGAGTTTTTGATAATTATATTCATCAAATTTTAGTAATCATGTGTGATCTTTAGATGATTAATCTATCTCGGTTGTGTGAATTCATTGTGATAAATATGAGACAACCGATAGACTAAAATTTGGGATTTAATTCTTTCACATAAGAGATTGTATTTTCTTACAAGTGTAATGAAATAATTTGCAAAAGATGTGGAAAGAGTTACATCCGAAATGAGTGTGAAAACTACCACCACATGTTGGAAAGAGCTGCCACCCCGGTCGTCTGGTCTGTGTGTGAAGCTACCACATGTTATGGATGCTTGATAGTATTTTATGAGAAAATCTTTAGTTGAAGCATTCGGAGATTCATATTCAAAGTTCTTATATTCTGAACGATCTCCTGGTTGATATAAGGTGGGATAGTTGAAAGATGCTCAAAGAGCCACCCTTAGGTATTTTAGTGCTTATCTCAATTTGAAAGGGTAGAATTCAAAATTAATGTCATTTGGAAATCTCTGTAAGTCATCTTTGTAAATCCGTTACATCTTGATAGACTTTGGATCTCAAGATTATTTTTGATGACTTGTGTTTGACGTATATAATATGAAAAACGGTTTATAATGTTTTATCTTTGTTTTTCATGATTTAGGAGTAAATCTTTTTAATTTTTGTGAAATTAATTGGATTGAATGACATCTATGTGAATTCATTGTTTTTCAAAGCACTTAAATGGAATTCTTGATGGTATACAAATCGGTATTTGAAAAGATTTCAAAATTTAGATTTGTTTCAAGAAATTTTTACTTTTTGGCTCTGTTGTTCCGGTACCTGCTTTTTAGTACCTGAAAATCCAATCCGGATTAGAAAATCCAATCCGAATCCCGAATGTGAATTTTTCTGGTTTTTCACTTGCGTACCGGTACTACATTTTTAGTACCGAAACTACATTGCGGATCCGGATCACCCCCTGCCTGTCAATCCGGATCCCGAACAATGGTTTTTTCGGTTTTACACTACGTACCGGTACGCGACTTCTTGTACCGGTACGCGATCTGGAATTCTTTATATTCCGAAACTCCATGTTTTTTAATTCATCTCTCCCATTTCAAAACCCTCCCTCTCTCTCTCTAAAACATCTCTAAGGGTTTTTCTTTTCAAGATCAAGAGATTTGGTGGCTTGATTTGTAAGTTTTTCATTAATCTTGCTTTCTTTTGCTTCAAAACCCTAGTTTTTAGGTTTTGATGTCTTATTTAGGGATTTTTGAGTAGACTTTTACTTCAAATGAAATCTCTTGCATAAATTACCCTTAATTCATGTTTAGAACATATATGGTTGCTTTCTATCTAATTAGATTCATGTTTCCTTGCCTATTTGATTGAATCTAACATTTACATATGTTCTTAGCATAGAAGAAATTGAGAATTAGGGCTTTTAATGTAAATGATTTTTAAATGATGAATCATCAATTGTGACATGTTTAGAATGTTTCTTAGACATGTTTAAACCTTCCTATAAGATCAAATCATAGTGCATTGTGTTCTTTGTAGGAAATGGCATTTTCATGGCTTCTTGCACTAGTAATTTTGATGGCCACTGGAAGTGGACCGTGGTCACGGTTCTGGAAAGAAAAAGGCTACCAAACGATCACGCAACGAGGATTCAACTAGCTCAGAATCTGAACATTCCTCAGAATATGAAGAGGAATCAGTTCAAGGAAAGGGAAAAGCACCTTTGGATCCAAGGAAAAAGAAGTGTGCGGATTCTCCTCCGCGTAGAAGTACCGGTGGACCGGTAATACGCGAGCGCTCTCAACGGAGATCAAATGTGATGAAAGTGAACCACATGTGAGTGCAAAACGACGTACCAGATTTGCAAACCGCACATGCATTGGAGAGCGACACGTGAATTTTAATGAGCTATGTCGTGAGGTGCCATACTTTGCAAGGCTTTTGGAACAAAGTCATATTCGGCCACTTGGCAGAGTTCAACCTAAGATGGGTTTTTGTGTGGAGATCATCAGGGAATTCTACATGCGAGGTAACATACTTCAAAAAGATCATGACACCGGAGCCTTCGTCTTTGAAACAACAGTTAGAGACATCAAGTTTGACATTACCCTCCAGCAGTAATTGGTGCAAACCTTGGATTAGCTGTTGACACTACTGGTCTTTATTATACTGATGGTAATTTCCAACATGGACACCCATTGGGATATGGTTGTGGACTCTATTTGCAAGACAGGGACGCACACGAACAGATCATATGTTGAATCAAAGGACCTCAAACCAGAGTATCATATTTTGTCCCTTAATTGTATGCTACAACCTATTGCCCACACTGGGGACCAAAAGGATTCGATGGGATCGATTGCTACTTCTCTTTTTCCTTGGTCACCCGGAGAGTGCAAATGGAATCAACATCAACATTCCATTTCTTATTTGGCAGCAGATGGTACATGTCATTGAGGGATCAAGGCAACGTGACCTTCTACCGTATCCAATCTTGATTACTAGTATTCTGGAAGATCACGGAGTGGACATTTCTTGTGCCAAATATGATTATGGCTTGGGAGCAATTGATGGAATCACTTTAGCCAAGTCAATTAGCACTTTGAAGACATTTGGGCATACAAAAGGTTATGTAAGTGAAGCGACAGTGAGTGCACCACCTCGTCAAGCATCTCCTGAACCAGATGAGGTCGTAACTCTTCAAACCTTGCATCGGGATGTTCGTTCATTAAAGCATAGGATGGACCAAAGGATGGAGCAAGGCTTCAAGAAACTTGAGGATGGTTTAAAAGAAAATCTTCGATATCCTTGGGTGCAAACATGATGATGTGGTCACTGGAGCAACTGCACACGAGTACATCGCATGGACCAACATCACATGATGATGATGATGATGATTCAACACGAGGATGATTGACTTCTTTTCCTTCTTGTTTTTGGTTTCATTTTCTTTTTACTGTGATGAACAAGGACTCTATATGGGGCATGTAACTAGCAACTTATCCTTCCAGTATGTTTCTTTTTGTCTATTTTAACTGTTTGACAATTTGTGACAAAAAGGGGGAGAACAGAAATGAGATGGACGTATCATAAAAGGGGAGAACAGAGATGCTCTAACGATAGGGGGAGATAAAGAAAGGATTTGAGACAAGAGCCGGAAAAACAAAGAACCAAAAGGAAGACGATCAAATGCAGGATTAATTTGTCTAACGACTAATGTTTGATTTTGTTTGGAGTTTTGTTTGCAGGGAATTACATCACTTTAAGACTCCAAGTCCTAAGTCATAGAGTATGTTCTAGGACTGTTTGGTTCAAATGTATTTTTGTTTATTGGATCTTTCACGCAAGAAGAAATCAATGTTTTGGTGATAACATTGAGTTTCGATTTTTGGTTTAAGATGAGTGACTTGAGCGGCTTTATGTATTTTTGGGTTTTGTCACGAAATTGCCAAAGGGGGAGATTGTTACGGCTTTTGTGTTGGCATATTTCGTGAGTTGAGTCGGAGTCTTAAAGGAAACAAATTGTCAAATCGGCTTCCGAAGACTCATTGAAGATTCAACATGAGCTCAAGATAACACACAGGTATGGTTAAGTAAACCATGGTGATTTAAGTTCATTTATAATCATTGGAATCTGGAAATGATTGAAACCCGGTTTAAGACTTGGTTTTAGGAACTTGGATTTAACTTACAATCTATTTTAAGTTTGGATTCCGGTACTAGGTTTGTTTTGGATAAAGCTTATCTTGGAAAAATCAGTTTTTACCATTGAGTACCGGAACCACACTGTTTGAGTTCCTCAAACCCGACACAGAATTGTTCTGTAAATTGCATTGCGTACCGGAACACAGACTCGCGTACCGGAACACAATGACAAAAATCTGTGGTTGCACCATTTGCGTACCGGAACCCGTTATTTGGTAACCGGTTACACAATGCCCTATCGGGATAGATAAATTACCCTAAACCACGACTTTATATCTTTTCCAAGGGTTATAAATAGATACTTAGGGTTTCTCGATACTTACCGATCAATTCAGAAACACTCGAGTAGCAACCCTAGAGGCTTGTTTTTACCGGTTCTTCGTCTTTGGCACTCTTTTAGGTCACAATTCCGACGGTTTCTTCCAGAGTCTTCTTTGTCGAATTGATCATGTCTTGGCTTAGAGATTCTTATTCTACGGTTCCTCAATGAGAATCTAAGCAAAGAATCACCATCGAAGCCTATATTCTTTATCGGCTATTTGCGTCGTGGATTCGACGTGGCATCGTGGATTCGATGTGTTGAAGGCGTTTCGTGGATTCGAAACGTGTGCTCGTGGATTCGAGTGGCGTTCGTGGATTCGAGCGTGTGCAGTGGACGTGCAATCGGTGGAGCGCAAGGTCCGAAGAAGTTGAAGGAGGGGTTGAATCCGTGGAGATGGTAATCACCTGTTATTCTTCTTTCTTAGTGGATTGTTATTGCGTGGACGTCCAATCGGTGAGCGCAAGATCCGAAGAAGTTGAAGGAGAGGTTTGAGTCCGTGGAGTCGGTAATCACCTTGTTATTCTTCTATTCTTAGTGGATTGTTATTGCGTGTTGGTCCCGTGGTTTTTCTCCTGGATTGGAGTTTCCACGTATATCTCGGTGTGCTGTTTTTATTTCCGCATTGGTTTTTATTTTGCACTGAGATTTGGTTTTATAAGTATTACACTATTCACCCCCCCTCTAGTTGTTTGATAGTACCTATTTAGATCCGTGTGGATCCTTATATATAAAAACCTACACAATGACCACCGGAAAAATTGTTCCGGCGACCGGCGGCAAGCGGCGACCGGCGGCAAGCGGCGAGCGGCGGAGTAGGGCCGCAGGCAGCGCGCGGGCACCAACGCGGGCGCGGGGCAGGGCAGGCGCGCGGGCATGGCGGCGGGCAGGCGAGCGGGCGCTTCGGGCAGGCGCGCGGTCCACGGGCCGGCGTGCACGGAGGCTGGACAGGTGGCAGCTTGTGACTTGTTGGTGTTGGGGGGCGCGGTCCACGTGGGAGTTTGAGGGGGGTGTACGGTGGACCGGAGGGTGTACACGTGGCGGCCACTGGTTGGCGGGTCACATGCAGCGGTCCACGGAGCGGGTGCAGGCCCGCCTGGGGGCGCGTGCGTGCAGGTGGCAGGCGGCGGCGCAGGCGCGCAAAGTGGGCGCGGTCGGTTGACTGAGTGCGGTCCACGTGTCGCCGCCACAGCGCGCCACGTGTCGAGCAGCGGATGGCTGGTGTGGCTGTCCGCTGTTCGGGTGTCGAGCGTGGCAGCCTGTGGGCGTTTCGGGTGTGCACAGTGTTGGGCCGGGCCCAACACCTGTAGCAGCCCGAAACGTGGGGCGCCCGGATTTGGGCCCAAAAGCCCAATTTCGGGAGTTTTCGAGTTTGGGCCTATAAATAGGCCCTTTGCACTGCCTTTTCGGGCTTTCCCGAGCTCTCTGGCCAGAGGATCCTTCACCAAATTTGTTTCTCACCTTGTCGTGCATCTTGTGGAGGAAGCTCGGAATTTTTGGAGAGCGCGGCGTCGACGATCGGCATCGTAGCGCAGAGCGACGTTCTTCATCGAAGGCCCGTTATCGTCGCATTTTTAGTCTGAGAGGTCCACAGAGCTACCCTGATAGTGTTTTTGGACGATTCTTGCGGCGTTGGATTCATGAGAGGTAGATCTATGATTCTTGTATGTCCACTTTTCTCAGATTTGAGCTTTGTTTGGGGTTCTGGGTACGTTTTTAACCCCCTTTGCCGCTGATGGAATTCCTGGACAGCGACACCTTGCCGGATTTTTATCTCCGTGCTCAGGCATCGGATGGAGACGAGCCTTTGGACTTTTCATCTACTCGACGCGAGGATTGTCACAGTATTTTTATTGGATTTTTCTAAGGCTTGCCCGAAGGTATATTTTCTCCCTTTATCTGTGCATGGAAATACAGGTGTGGTTGTGTGTTTGTGAGCGCCCTGTATTGTGGAATTGTAACTCGGCCTACGGGGCTCGGAATTTGACGTGCAGGTACCGTTTCGAAGGTATCGACGCGAGGAACGCGATAGTATTTTTGTTGGATTTTTCCAATTCGGTTCTACAGGTGGAAATTTCACATCTTTGAGGCGTTTTTGCAGATTGTGTAGACTTGGATATTTTTGGATTAAGTGTAACGTTGACCTTATTGTTGTACCCAGGGGTGTTTGCAAGTGTTGCTGGACCCGTTGGATCTGAAGACTCTGATTCGGGGTACTTTCAGCTGTTTTGAGCCGAGGCTTTCGCGACATGTACCGAGGATGCAGTTTCGGCAGAATTTGGACTGTGAGCGTCTACACACTTCACCGACTTCAGCTTGCCTGCGGAAAGCGCTTCAGGTGGGTGCTCTGTTCACAAACCGATGGACGGTTCTTTAATTCTTATATTAGAATGCACGCATGTTTAAGGTACAATAATTGTATGTTATTAGGGGGTAAGCTAGGAAGATGATTGTATAAAGGGAATTGCAAGATTAATATCATATTAAATATTATCGAGAACTTGCAGCATTCGTATATTCATGATGATGAATTGTAAATGCTTACCTAAGGGACTTACCCTATGTGAAGGACATTTGCATGCTTGTAGTCATCTAGTTAGGCCATCTTTTACTGCTACACTACTTATGGAATGGACTTAGGAGAAACCATGCTTTTTCCTTTTCTCTCCTTTGTTAGTCAGGCGGTCTATGGCTCGGGGGCGAGCAGGGGTCTGGGTAGTGTAGCCAGGACATTGGTGTCAGGGACGGGTTGTGCTGGATTACAGACGGCAGGGTATTGCGGCAACCGCAGATATTGGGCGGTTGACCGGACATTTATTTATGCACCAGATTGGGTTATCAGATTTCTCTAGTGGGGAGTTCCCTATTTATTTAGTGTGCGACCGTGCCGGTCAGGAGCCGGTCTGTCATTCATTTAGTGGTGCGACCGTGCGCGGTCAGGAGCCGGTCTGTCATTCATTTAGTGTGCGACGGGCGTGCCGGTCAGAGCCGGTCTGTCATTCATTTAGTGTGCGACCGTGCCGGTCAGGAGCGGTCTGTCATTCATTTATTGTGCGACGTGCGGTCAGGAGCCGGTCTGTCACTTATTTAGTGTGCGACCGTGCTGGTCAGTAGTCGGTCTGTCACTTATTTTGGGATGCGACCGTACCGGTCAGTAGTCGGTCAGTATTCCCGCAGATGAGTTCTTGACTTCGAAGCAGGCATAGTAGGCATGGCAGGCATAGTAGGCATGGCAGGCATGGCAGGCATAGCAGGCATATCAGGCAGTGCCAGTGATTACTGGTCTATCGATTGGGTCGATTGTGCACTTCATGTGCTAGTGGTTGCATACCATTCTTTGGTTCTCCCCGTTTGGGCATTAGATAGAGGCAGATAGCGGTTGAGAGGCTCCAGCTTCCTTATTTCAGTCTTTACGGCTTTGGTTAGTTTTTGTCTCTTGAGGACTTGGTGGGCAGACCGTCGGGCCTGACGGTGGTACCACTGAGAACTCCCTTTTTGGTATAGCTCTCACACCCTTTGGGGTTTTCCCCCCTCCTTTTTCCTTCTCTCCTTTGTGTTGCAGAGTCTTAGCGGGGTGCTGATTCTGCGGTTGCTGATCGAGGCGAGGGAGTCGCGAGCTAAATCCCTACCCGTCGTTGGAGAGTAGCGGTACCCCCCCTTCAGAGGAGATCTTCATTAGATTAGTTATTTTTTTTTCTCTTTTGAGAGACTGTTGTAGTGAGATGATATATATGAGAGCCTGTACACTGTTGTATTTATTGGAGATACCTCCCTGTTGAGCTATGAGTTCTGTATCTGAGGATATTGTACGATTATCATTTTGGGAGGTGGGACATTGAGGTATTATTCCAGTTGTACACGGTTGATTTCATTGTTACAGCAGTTTTATTTATAGCTCTGATATCTGTTAGCTGTAGCACATTTGCTTCGCAGGTTAGGACGCTTCGCTATGCGGAGTTTGGCATAGGTGGCGGATCTGTTGGCGAGCCCGCGATCGCAGTT
>CM055067.1:38879145-38919306 GCA_029204045.2 Tillandsia leiboldiana | reverse complement strand
GGGAAGAAGACTGCTGCACCCGTTCCACAAGTGGTGCCCCGGAGGGCCACGGTAGGAAGTCCGGAGAAAGCGCTGAAGTACGAACCGACACCAAGCAAGGGATCCGAAAACCACCTCATGGACGTGCGTAATCTGCAGGGTGCTCACCCGTGGCAGAATGCACTGAGTACCATTACTTGCAATCATTGCGGCTTTTTACCGGACCACTCCCGGCCTTCTGCCCTCAGAGGCCCACTCCGCCTCCGCCGCGCCACCACGCAGATAAGGACCAGAGAGTGTTTGCGGCCCCCACCCGTTCAGCCAAAGGATTCGCCATAGACTACCGCAATCCGCACTCTCCTCAGACGTCGAAGTCCCTTCCCCAGCACGCCGTACTACGCTGGCCCAGGGCTGTGGACGGGCCTCCCCGGATATTTGCAGTGAGGACGCGACGTCCCAGACCTAGTACGGCATGTTAATTTTTGGTTTCACTTTTTTCCCTCTTAGATTAGGAGCACCGGTCACACCTTAGCCTGCTACCCCCCTGTTAGACTCTCTCTCTCCCTCCCCCCCCTCTCTAAATCCTTAGTATTAGGCGAAGCCCTCCCCCGGCCGATGTGCGCGGGCGAGCTTCGAAGCATAGGAAACCTTGTTGTACTCGGGGCCCGTTAAGGGCCATGCAAGGATAAGATAGCATACAACCCTATGCCTTGCAGCCGAAACCCAATGGGCCGATAGGTGGTTCAGGGGCCGCTCCCCAGATAAGGATCAGCGGTCCCGTGGTAAGGGAATTTCCGGACGTGTTTCCGGCAGAGCTCCCCGGAGCGCCGCCGGAACGAGATCGACTTCCTATTGAACTACTTCCCGGCACCAAACCCATCACAAGGCACCGTACAGGATGGCCTTCACGGAGGTGAAGGAACTCAGGCACAGTTGGAGGACCTTTTGGATAAGGGCTTCATCAGACCTAGCGCGTCACCCTGGGGCGCGCGCCCGTGCCTGTTTGTGAGAAAGAAGGACGAAGTCTCCGGTTGTGCATCGACTACCGGGAGATAAATAAGGTCACCGTTAAAACAAGTACCCCCCTACCAAGGATCGATGACCTCCTTCGACCAACTACATGGGGCGCAGTGTTTTCAAAGATTGACCGGCAGTCTGGCTATCATCAGTCCAGGTCAAGGGGGAGGACATACCCAAAAACGCTTTTCTGACTCGCTACGTTCATTACGAATTTACAGTAATGCCGTTCGGGCTCACTGAATGCCCCGGCGGTGTTCATGGACATGATGAACAGGGTATTCAAACCCTTCCTGGATTTATTCGTGGTGGTCTTCATCGACGATATCCTCATCTACTCCCGTACAAACGAGGAACATGAAGAACATCTGCGCACAGTCCTCCAGACCCTACGGGAACAGAAACTCTACGCCAAACTCAAAAAGTGTGAGTTTTGGCTCCGAGAGGTTGGCTTCCTGGGGCACGTAATCTCGGCGGCTGGGGTCGCAGTCGATCCGAAGAAGATAGAATCGGTGACGGACTGGTCCCAACCGACGACGGTAACAGAGGTTCGAAGCTTTCTAGGATTAGCCGGGTACTACCGGCGCTTCATGGAGGGTTTCTCCAAGATACCCACCCCCTTAAACCGTTTGACTAAAAAGGGGGAAAAGTTCATCTGGACGGACAAATGTCAGAGGAGCTTCGAGGAGCTCAAGGATAAATTGACGCGAGCTCCGATTCTCGCCCTGCCAGAACCAGGGGAGGATTATGAAGTGTATTGCGATGCGTCGCGAAATGGACTGGGTGGAGTACTCATGCAACGGGGAAAGGTTATAGCCTATGCGTCAAGGCAGCTCAAGGAATACGAGCGAAACTACCCCGTGCACGATTTGGAACTCGCAGCGGTTGTGTTCGTCCTCAAGCTTTGGAGACACTACCTGTATGGGGCACACTGCAATGTGTACTCAGATCATAAAAGTCTTAAGTACCTTTTCACCCAAAAGGAGTTAAATTTGCGACAAAGACGGTGGCTCGAGCTACTGAAGGATTACGATTTAACGATCCACTACCACCCGGGAAAGGCAAATGTGGTGGCCGACGCCCTGAGCCGTAAGGGGCAGGCCGAGAAGGCAGGGGTAAGTGCCATCACCTAGCAAGATAGTCTGATTGCGGAATTTTCGTGATTAAGACTAGAAGTAGTACCAGCGGGTACAGTCGAACAACTTCTGACACTGGTGGTCAGACCTACCCTGCTTGACAGAATTCTCGAGGGGCAGTCGACTGATGACCAACTCCAGCTGGTGCGAAATAGAGTGACTGCCGACCAAGAAGGTGATTTCACAGTAAACTCCGACGGCACGATACGATTTTGGGGACGAATCTGTGTGCCGGATCTACCGGAACTCAAAGAGGAAATCCTGCGGGAGGCGCATACTGCTCCATATGCAGCGCATCCCGGGGGAACGAAGATGTACAAGGATGTCAAGCAGACCTTCTGGTGGCCCAAAATGAAGGGAGACGTGACTCGGTTTGTGGCACACTGCCTGGTGTGCCAACGAGTGAAGGCCGAGCACCAGCGTCCAGCAGGAAAATTGCAACCCTTACCGGTGCCCGAGTGGAAATGGGACATGATTACCATGGATTTTGTGACCGGGTTCCCGAGATCGTCACAGGGATACGATGCAATATGGGTAATTGTGGACCGTCTGACGAAATCGGCCCACTTTCTGCCCATACACACGACGTGGACGCGGGAACGACTGGCACAAACCTACATCAACGAGATAGTAAGGTTACATGGGGTACCGACATCCATCACGTCGGACAGGGACACGCGATTTGTGTCAAACTTTTGGCAGAGCCTGCAGCGAGCAATGGGAATCAAGTTGCACTTCAGTACGGCTTTTCACCCGCAGACCGACGGACAATCAGAGCGGGTGATACAAATTGTGGAGGACATGCTTCGGGCATGCGTTTTGGACCTGGGCGAAGGGTGGGCACGGTGTTTGCCCCTAGTGGAATTTGCCTACAATAACAGTTACCAGGCCAGCATCCAGATGGCACCATACGAGGCCCTGTACGGGCGCCGCTGTCGGTCTCCAATATGCTGGGACGACTTGGGTGAGCGTAAGTTTCTGGGCCCAGATTTGGTGGAGGAGACCGAAGCAAAGGTGCGATTGATTAGACAAAGGCTACTGACCGCCCAGAGCAGACAGAAAAGCTACGCGGACAACAGACGCCGAGACTTAGAGTTCGTGGTGGGTGAGCACGCGTTACTCCGAGTTTCGCCCTCCAAGGGGAAACGACGCTTCGGCATAAAAGGAAAGTTAAGCCCGAGGTACGTAGGACCGTTCGAGATCCTAGAACGCGTAGGACCGGTGGCGTACCGATTAGCCCTGCCGCCGAATCTCGAACGAGTCCATAACGTGTTCCATGTCTCAATGCTCCGAAAATACCTAGCTGATCCCTCTCATGCCTTGGATGCCTCCACCATCGAGTTGCGAGAGGATTTAAGCGTCGAGGAGACGCCGGTGCGGATTTTGGCAAGAGAGGACAAGAAGTTGCGCAATCGAACTATCCCCTATGTGAAGGTCCAGTGGAGCAACCACGAAGAGTGCGAGGCGACGTGGGAACTGGAATCGAAAATGAGAGAATGTTTTCCCGAATTGATTAGTGGGGTTTGTACTTAAGTTTCGGGACGAAACTTTTTATAAAGTGTGAGTGGTGTAGTGATCCGGCCTTTCGGGGTATTTTTGACTTACATGTAGTCATTTAAGCCTTTACGTGAAATAAAATTATTCAATTCTTAAAAGTTGGCCATTGTGAGGTGCTAGTATTTTTCTGCGATAGAGCGTGGAAAAAGAAAGTCGACGGTGCGATCGGATCTGAAATCCGATATTGGGATCCCCCGGAATGGGATTCAAAGTGATACGGTGATTAGTCGGGCATCGGAATCCGTGCAAAATATCTTGCACCCGTTAGAGATAAGGTGGGTTATCTCGTAGGGGATAATTAATTAGTTAATTAATTATCCCAGACGGAAAATTAATAATTCTCTTACGTACGAATTAAAGAGAAATTAATTAAAGATAAAGTACGACTATATAAGGGATCCCGATTATCGGAAAGAAAAGAAAAGAAGAAAATAAAAACCCTAATCGGTGAGAAGAGAAAAAGAAAAGAAAAGACGGAACCCTAGTCGGAAGAAAGGGAAAGGAGAAAGAGAAGGGGCCCGATCTTCCCGGACACCGAACCGAAGGCAAGAACGCGACCGGACAACCTTCCCGTCGATCTTCGGTTAGTAAAACAATTGTTTTAAATTATTTGGGATTTTTCCGTCGTATCCGTCACCGTCGCCGGCATCGTCTTCTTGATAGGGCATGGAACGGACGGCGGAGGCGCGCGGTGCCGCTAGGGCATCGCACGGAGGAGGGTCACGGACGGCACCCATGCGGACCCGCAACCGCGCGGGCACCGCATGGGCGCCGCGCGGACCCGCAACCGTGCGGGCGCCGCGCGGCTGCCGCGCGGACCCGCAACCGTGCGGGCGGCACCCGCGCGGGCCCGCAGCCATGCGGGCACCGCGCGGCCGCCACGCGGTTGCCGCGCGGACCCGCAACCGTGCGGGCGCCGTGCGGCTGCCGCGCGGGCGGCACCCGCGCGGGCCCGCAACCATGCGGGCACCGCGCGGGCGCCGCGCGGGCCCGCAACCATGCGGGCACCGCGCGGGCGCCGCGCGGTTGCCGCGCGGACCCGCAACCATGCGGGCGCCGCGCGGCCGCCGCGCGGGCGCCGCGCGGCCGCCGCGCGGGAGGCACCTGCGCGGACCCGCACCCGTGCGGGCACCGCGCGGGCGCCGCGCGGCTGCCGCGCGGGAGGCACCCGCGCGGACCCGCACCCGTGCGGGCACCGCGCGGGCGCCGCGCGGCTGCTGCGCGGGCGGCACCCGCACGGACCCGCAACCGCGCGGGCGCCGTGCGGGGCCGCACCCGCGCGGGCACCGTGCGGCCGTCGCACGGGCAACGCCGCGCGAGGCACCGCGCCGCGTGGGCGTCGCCCGCGGAGACACGCCGCGCGGTTCCGAACCAGGCGGGGCTCCGGCGGACGACGACGGCAGCGCGGGAATTCCGGATCGTCAACCCGGACGGTGTTGGACTTTTCCGTTGAAAAGAGTAAATTGGGTCTTGTGTTTTCGGATGTTAGTACACGTTTTTGACTATAGTTATCCTTGCGGACTTTTCTTTCGGTCCAAGTGCGCAGCGGGGGTGCGCGAAAGATTCAGGTGTTCCGATTTCTCTTCAAATAGGTGGGTACGGTTGCGATAAGTGCAACAAGTGCAATAAGTGCATCTATCGTCATTAAAGTGCTCTTAATTTATCTAACAAAGTAGATGGACAGTTTAACCTTTCGCATAATTGTGTTTTTATCTAACAATTGAAGCGGCTACGGTCGAGGTGCTCATGACACGCCGATCTCGGCAAATCCGTTTTCGGATGCTGCACGTACACAGGCGGATTGGCCTCCGCATGGGTGTACTTTTCCGTAAGAGTGGTCTCTTATGACCCGTGTTCCTCACAAAGGTGTGGGTGCCGTGAGGACCTCTTCGCGCCCGCTGAAAATAGCACACCAGCACCACGAAGAGGTTAAAAGCATCAAACAGGTGTTTGCGCACGAGGGGAGACTTTAGTCTCTCCGACAAATAATCTGGGGTTGGTGCCCAATTAAATTGATAAATCTGGGGTTGGGGCCCAGCTTAATATGTGCAGGGTTTTAGCGAAATGGTTCCGGTGTATTCGGTTTGCTTCTTATTCTTTATTGATAATAGACATCTACTTTGTTTGTCACTGACATTACCCACTCCGTGACAAGTGTTACGAGGTGCGTTAGCCGGGAGGGCGGTGAGACTGCGTCGCGAGGGCCGTAGTCAGAACACTTGGTTTTTATTATCTCATTTCTCTTACGCTTAATTTAGTTAATTTGCTTGTGGGTCGTAATATTCGTGGACATGGATTACTTAGCGCTGTGGATGAGGTGTACTTTTATACTCGTTTCTTTTGGTGACGTTTTCTTATGCGGTACGTTTTTATGATAAACCGAATGATTTCGAAAAGGTTTTCTCAAAACGAAGTGCCGTGTGGGCACGGGTTTTGCAACCGCTGGCTTTATCCTTTCTAAACACTAATGCCGCTTTAATATTCCGCTTGATGTTGTATGTCTATTGTATGGTTGATGGTTGGTGTTTGATGTATGTTGTTGTAAATGAGACGCCGTGCATATACAAAGGAGACTCTGTCCGTGGGCAGGGAGAATTTGTGTATGTGGCGGTCTGGCACGCACCGGGGATGAGGTTTAAATTACCTTGTTAAGAAGGAAAAAAAAAAAGATACACACGATTTTCTGCTTTAATAGACTCAAAACCCCCGGGGGCATGACAGAAAATTCCCAAAAAAATACCGTCGCGATCCTCGCGACGAGCCGGTCGAAACGAGTACCTGCACGTTCAAATCCGAGTTTCCTACACTGAGATACAAATTCGACAAGGGAACCACCCCGAAACAAACCAGTCTCAAAATCTGTAGCACAAAGTCCTGTAAACAGGGATTTTTCACCTTCGGGAAATATTCAAAAAAATCCCAGAAAATTCGAGGGTGTTCCTTGCGCTGTGTACATGAAAAACGCCTTCTGGCACGCCTCAATCCGAAGCCTGTGCGCAAAGATATCATCGAAACACCGATGTGCTGTCCAAAACTCCGCCCCAGAAAAAGGGTCAAAATAAAGCTCAGGAAACTCCAAGATAAACTCGAAACGAGGGGAAACTCAAATCACGAAGATCGTAGCCCTACCTGTCGTGAAGCCAACGGCGCAAGAATCGACGAAAACGATGGTCAGAGTAAGCCGGGGGAATCCTCGCACCCAAACGGCGACGAAGGAGACCACAAATGAACAAGCATCGCGCCGCGCCGTAAAAATGGAAACTTCGAGATGCGTGCCACGAAAAAATCCGGGAATCTACAGATGGAACCATCTCTGGGAGAGCAGGAACTCTTGTGAAGGTCGCACTGTGAGAAGAGGAACAGCGAAAGAGTTCTCTGAAGTTGTTCTCGGCCTTTATATAGGCTGGGAAAACAATTGACAAAATACCAAATGAGTCCTTGGATTAGGGCGCCACACGGGATTCGGGCGCCCGAATCCGCTGCGCGGCTCCAAACACGGAACGCCCGAATCCGCTGCGCGGCTCCAAACACGGAACGCCCGAATCAGCCACACACTGCCACGTAGCCACAAAACAGCATACAACCAAAGGGACCAATCGCCTTGCGCCACATGGCACGCGCCGCTGCCGACGCGTGGCCCGCCCCCGGTCAGCGCGCGCCAGCCGCGCCCACGTGCGCGCCGCCTGGCGCCCCTGCCAGGCACGGTTCCCGTGGCAACCCACAGTCGTTCCGTGAACCGGGTCCACAGCACCGACCAATCGAATAATGCCACGTGTCCTAACCTCCGGTGCACGCCGGCCCGTGGACCGCGCGCCTGCCCGCGCCTGCGCGCTGCCCGCGCTGCTGCTCGCGACGCTGCGCCGCCTTGCTCCGCCGCTGCCCGTCGTGCTCCGCCGCTGCCCGCCGCCGCCGCCGCTGCCCACCGGCCGCCGGAGTTACTGTTCCGGTGTGAACAGTAACCCATGGCGCAAAAAAACAAGCAAGTAGCCCAATTTTATTGTCTTCGCGCGCTGAGTCCAAATGCGCTGTCCGTTTTGCCAAATTCCAACTCTAAAAATTGTCGAAGGCATCCGGAAAGGTGTTCTTTTGTCCAAACTTCGCGCTGAGCCCAATTTTAATATCCGTTTCGCGCGAAACCACTTATAAAGATCCGACGGAGTCAACCGATTACCCACGTGATCCATTTAAGCCCGAAGTCCGCCACTTGTGTCCAATTGGTGCACAAACACCTCCAACACACAGTACAGGCCCCCAGAAGCTGCCAAACACACTGCAGAAGCTCTGTTGATCCAACAGTAATCCTCTTGCAGAAATTCGGGTCCTCACACTTGAGACTCCTTCTTTTCATCGGTGTTATGCGTCGGCTAGCATACCCGATACAGGCAAGGCACAGCAGGCAGTACCAATTTTACTGGTGGCACAAGATTGGGTTTATTATAGGCATTTACTTTATTGTTGCACTCGTGTCAGGGGGACTGAGTGGAGTCTAGTAGCTGTGTTTAGACCAGTGCTAGTGTTGTTGGGAACCGTTTGGGGATTGACGGTGGTCCCAAGGTCTTTGTGAGTTAGTCGACCGTTGTGCGAGAGGTTTGGTGATCTTGAGTCTATCCGTTCTGAGAGGGAGCGTGGAATTTGACTATAGCCTGCATGAGCCACTACTCGATAGCGAGTTAGTCCGTTTGGACGCCCTACATAATTCCTGCCCGTCAGCGGGAGGTGGTTGTAGGTGGGCGCAGGTTTGACTGGACCAGATGTGGCAGTCAGCTCGATTGGGTCGATTGTGCACTTCATGTGCTAGTGGTTGCATACCCTTCTTTGGTTCTCCCCTTTTGAGCATTTAGATAGAGGCATGGTAGCTGTTGAGAGTCTCCAGCTTCCTTATTTCAGTCTTTACGGCTTTGGTTAGTTGATGTCTCTTGGGGACTTAGTGGGCAGACCGTCGAGTCTGGCGGTGGTACCCACTGAGAACTCCCTTTTGGTGTAGTTCTCACGCCCATTGGGGGTTTTTCCCCTCCTTTTTCCTTCCTCTCATTTGTTTTGCAGAGTCTTAGCGGGTGTTGCTGATTCTGCAGTTGTTGATCGAGGCGAGGGAGTCGCGAGCTAGATCCCTACCCGTCGTTGGAGAGTAGCTGTACCCTGACAGAGGAGATCTTCATTAGATTAGTCATTTTATTTCCCCTTTTGAGAGACTGTTGTAGTGAGGATATGATATGTATTGAGAGCCTGTACACTGATGTATTTATTGGAGATACCTCCCTGTTGAGCTATGAGTTTTGTATCTGAGGATATTGTTCGATTATTATTTTTAGGAGGTGGACATTGTTATACTATTTTCCTGTCGTACAGCGGTTGATTTTATTTTACAGCAGTTTTATCTTCTAGCTCTGATATCTGTTAGCTGTAGCACTTTTCTTGCAGGTAGGACGCTTCGCCTATGCGGAGTTTGGCATAGGTGGCGGATCTGTTGGCGAGCCCGGGTCGCAGTTTCGACCCCGGGGCGTGACAGATTAGGTTGGTATCAGAGCCTAGGTTGTAGGTCATGGTGGACTTAGAAACCCTAGGCTTATGGTTTGACCCTTGGATGACTTCGTGAGAGTCGTGATTTATAGCGAGTCCTGATTGAGTTTTATACCTCTCCCAAGGGACGGGAAGAGTGATTGGCATGTTTATTCTCCTAAGTGATTATGTTGGCTGCAGACAACATAATGCTGTGGAACGGGTGACATGCTTTAGACTTTCGCTGGATTGGGTCGAGCGCTGTTGTGTGCTGTTTTGTGGTTTCGTCGTGGCGAGCGGTGTCTCCCCGACGCTGGGTTTTGACCCGTGTGCATCCTGTCATGGCAGTTGAGCGGTTGGTTCTGGGCCGGATACCCGGATTGAGGTCAGAGAGTTCCGGACCCAGATGACAGGATCGTTTGAGGCCTACCAGCGGCAGAGTGAGAGAGCAGCTAGTTTTAGTGACACAGTTGTCGGAGCACTGAGTAGCCCCCTCCGTGCCAATGTTTAGTGTCGAGGCACCGAGGTAGGGTGAATAGTTGACAGCAGAGGAGCTGTGGGACATGATCGATCAATTGAGCCAGATTCGGCAGATGAACCACCCCGACTCGTAAGATTGAGTTTGGAGCCTTTGGAGGCAGAGTCGTGGTTGGTGATAATGGAGTGACTACTTGAGAGCCTCCCTGTGCTCGAGAGTTTTTGCAGTTGTTGAACTGCGCGCTCCAGATTTCGAGGGACGAGGCGCATAGGATATGTGTGGCTGGGAGTGGATTGCGCCAGGATACCTTTCAGTTTATTCAGTCCCTCCGTTATAGGTTTTGACGCCTTGTTGGAGTAGGCACTGTGTATGGAGCGTGGCGCTGCAGTTCCTTTGGATAGGGATCTGCTGCCAGGGGCGAGTTTTGGATATTGGCGCTTGGCGCCGGGTGATGGAGGACAGATCGACCGGCAGAGGCATTTCTGATTTCTTTTTCCAGGATAGCGGGTTCCCGAGATGCCAGAGATCGGGTGGACCCCGATGGTAGCATCAGCATCTATATCAGAGTGGCGCAGCGGTAGCGTGGATTTGTTATCTGCGGAGGACCTTATTCGTCGCCTCAGTGTGAGCAGAGACAGAGGTCGTGCTCCCTTTGTGTTTGGTCTAGATTTTTCTTGCAGATTGAGAGACAACCGCCGGCATCGAATGGATGAATCTGTGCCGCCCGGTTGGAGGGTGCCACGGCAGTGGATGGAGTTGTTGCAAGTGTGATTTCATCACAGCAGCCGGAGTTAGAGCATGTTGCATTCCTACATGGACTAGAGGCAGAATTATTACCACGTGCACTAGAGGTACAGGTTTCTGTTGTTGTTGTGCATGTGGAGGAGGCTTTTGGATCATGTCCAGTGCAGCTGAGACTGCGAGTTACCGGTAGACTTATTGGTAATTGTGGCAGTTCGGTATCTTGACCATGTGCTTGAGAGTGATTGGCACAACGCCACAGGATGTTTTGGCTGAGGAGAGAGAGGACGTCGATTTTCTGCGAGGCAGACGAGAGGAGGTTTGGTTGTTAAGACCGTTAGAGCACACAGGCTTTAGCGACAGTGTGAGAGGTGCTTACGGCGGCACCGGGACTCAAGGATATCGTGTTGCCCACGAGATCCCGGGTGTGATTTCACCTGAGCTGTTGGAGATGCCGCCGGTTAGGGAGATAGAGATTGTGTTGGACGTGGTTCGGGGAACCGCGCCACCCTCGACAGCACCTCATTGGATATCGCCGGTAGAGCTGAGAGAGCTGATGGCGCAGTTGCAGGATCTGATGGATCGAGGGGTCTGTTTGACCTAGTGCCACGCCGTTGATATACGGTGGTGATTCCACGTCGTTGATACATGACTGTGAGGGTCCTTTTATGGTTCGAGTGTAGACAGGTCCGGGTGGTATCTAGGACCTTTTGATGGAGTTATACTCCGGCAGTTAGTGTATGATGCGAGTACCTACTTGGAATCAGACAGCTGAGTATTTTGCCTAGATGACGTTCAGGACACGGTAGGGGCATTATGAGCTCATAGTGAGGCCAAATGGAATAATTAATGCCCTGTTGACTTCAAGATTTGAGAAATTATGTGTCCCAGTAGTACTTGGACGGATTGGGAGTAGTGTTCCCCGGGGATATTATGATTTACTCCCAGAGCGATTTGGAGTACGTGGAGCACTTGTGGATGTGCTACAATGCTTGGGTGGAAGAAGCTGTAGGCCGTGTTATTGAGGTATAAGTTTTAGCTTTAGAAGCTTACCTTCTTGGGTCACATTGTGTTAGCCGTAGGGGCGGTGGTGGAATTCCGGCCAATATGGATACTATTTGCCGAGATCAATATTTAGGGTCAAGGTAAGGAGCTTCTTGGACTGGGCAGTACCAGGAGAGCTTGGCAATCGGATGATGAGACTAATACCAGCGCCAATGCTAGTATCTCCGGTGTTGAGAGAGAGATCTGCGAGTTTTAGTGATGCCTCCTATAGCGACTGTGGAATTACCATTGGGTTATTGTTGAGCATTCTGGATTACCCCGACAGGGCCACTGTGATGGCGGGTACCTGGAGCAGGGGAGCTGTCTGGGGTTGAGTTCGATGATTCCACAGCTGGCGCTATGTGGATTGTTGAGGTAAACATGGCTTGTGGTTGTGTCCCTGGGGGTTCCTTTGGATGATAGACCGCGGTTGAGTAGTTCACTCGGATGGTCAAGATTCGGGAGTGACCGAGTGAGGACCCCTCCATGTTAGGATTCTCTTCCTTTTGGGGTGATCGTGTGGGTGTGCTTCGGATCGCCTTGGTTGAGTGGACACTAGGGTGTGGTGCGGGTGCGTGTAGCACTGGTTGTTATTTTCTTGTCCCCCAGTCTTTTGATGGAGCCCCTGTGATTTTCACGTCTCAGCTCAGGAGTGTTTTGCTTTTGGATCCCTCGCCCGTGATTGACTCGCTCCATTTGAGATCCATGAGTGTTTGGAGTACGAGGGACGCCCGTTGCGAATTCTGGCTCGTGAGGTGAGGGAATTGCGCAACTAGGCCATGCCGTACTGGCTGTTGTTGTTGTTGTTGAGGAGTAATCACGGGGAGTGAGAGGTGACTTGGGAAGCTAGAGACAGTGATGATGAGTACTTACCCTTGGTGTTTGTGACTCCTGGTGGAATTGAGCTAGTTTCGAGGACGAAATTTTCTTTAGTGGGGGAGGATGTGAGGACCCGGATCCCCACAATGAGATTACTGGTTGACCAGCAGCTCCTAGAGGCCTATGTGGCGTGTCGGTGGCGTTTGTGCACCAATTGGACACTAGTGATGGACTCAGTGTGTTTAATGGATCACGAGAGTAGTCAGATGACCCCGTCGAATGTTTAGAAGTGGTTTCGCGTGCAATGGATATTTAAATTGGTCTCAGCGCGAAGTTTGGACAAAAGAACACCTTTCCGGATGCCTTCAGCAATTTTTAGAGTTGGAATTTGGCAGAACGGACAGCGGATTCGGATTCAGCACACGAAAACGTTGAAAATAGACTACTTATATTTTTCGGAGCCCGGATGACCCGACACAGATTTCGAGGCAGTTATTACTGTTCCGGCGGCCGGGGGCAGCGTCGGCGGCGGCGAGCAGCGGCGGAGCGCGGCGGCGCGGGCTCGGGCAGGCGGCGGAGCTACCGCGGGCAGGTGCTCGGGCGCTCGGGCAGGCGCGCGATCCACGGGTTGGCGTGCACCGGAGGCAGGACACGTGGCAGCTTGTGACTTGTTGGTGTTGTGGGCACGGTCCACGGGGGAAAATGAGCGGGTGTATGGTGGACCGGAGGGTGGACACGTGGTGGCCACTGGTTGGCGGGTCCACATGCGCGCGGTCCACGGAGCGGGTGCAGGCCGCCTCGGGGCGCGTGCGGGCAGGGTGGCAGGCGGCGGCGCAGGCGCGCACGTGGGCGCGGTCGGTTGACTGAGTGCGGTCCACGTGTTGACGCCTCCGCGCGCCACGTGTCGACCAGCGGATGGCCCTGCACGGCTGTCCGCTGTTCGGGTGAGACGTGGCGGGCCCTGGGCATTCCGGGCGTGAATAGTGTTGGGCCGGGCCCAACACTGTAGCCGCCCGGTTCGTGCGGGCGCCCGGAAAAACGACCCAAAAGCCCAATTTTGGATTTTTTGGGTTGAGCCTATAAATAGGCCCTTTTGCTCACCGAGTAGAGCTTTTTCCCGAGCTCTTCGGCCAGTGAACCCTTCACCAAAGTTGTTGATCTCCTCGCTGTTCATCTCTTGGAGAAGGCCCGGATTTTTTGGAGGCCATGACGTCGACGACATCGGCATCGTAGCGCAGAGCGACGTTCCTTCATCGAAGGCCCGTTATCGTCGCATTTTGGTCTGAGAGGTCCACAGAGCTACCCCGACAGTGTTTTTGGACGATTCTCGTGGCGTTGGATTCATGTCAAGTAGATCTATGATTCTTGTATTGTCTACTTTTCTCAGATTTGAGCTTTGTTAGGGGTTCTGGGTACGTTTTTAACCCCATTTGCCGCTGATGGAATTTCTAGACAGCGACACCTTGCCAGATTTTTATCTCCGCGCTTAGGCATCGGATGGAGACGTGCCTATACACTTTTTGCATCTACGCGTCGCAAGGATTACCATCATATTTTTCATGGAATTTTCTAAGGCTTACCCGAAGGTATACTTCTTCCCCCTTTACTGTGCAGAGTATTACAGTTGTGTTGCTGTGAGGTTTTGCTCACCCTGTGTTGTGGAAATTGTAACTCGGCCTACGGGGCAAGGAATTGGACGTGCAGGTACCTGTTTCGAAGGTCTCGACGCGACGATCGCGACAGTATTTATGTTGGATTTTTTTGAGTTCTTCCTGCAGGTGAAAAATCTGCATCTTTGGGACTGTTCCAACATATTTGTATGTACTTGGATATTTTGGAATAAAAGTGTAACTTTGGACCTTTTGTTGTACCCAGGAAGGTTCACGAATGTTTTTGGAACACTGCTAGGAGCCGAGGTTGGCGCGACATGTACCGTGGATACGGGTTTAGCAGATATGGTTAGCAAGTGGCCACGCTCTTCACCGACCCCAGGTTTGCCTTGGATTGAGCACTTCAGGTGGGTAAGCTTAATATTAGTAACTGTATAAAGCAATGATAAGATCTTCATGGATGATTATGTTACGGTGAATGTAAGTGCACTTGTGGGAATGTAACCCCTCCATGACTGATAGCATGCATGTTTAATGTACAACCCATATTTAGCATCGAGAGGAAAAGCTTGAAGAACGGCCTAGATCATGTGGTTATTGTACATGTTTATTCATTAGCCTACTTGTGTGAGATTGGTACAGCATAGTAGGAACATTTTAGCATGCTTTGCTATTATATGTTTCACCCTCTTTTATCGTTTCTGAGGACAAAAGCATGCTTGCATGGACATGTAGTTATCCTTTTCTCTTTCTTTATTAGTCAGGCGGTCTGTGTTGCTCGGGTGCGAGCAGGTGTCTGGGGTAGTGTAGCTGGGACATTGGTGTCAAGGATGGGTTGTGCTGGATTGAGGCTGGCAGGGTTTTGCGGTGACCGCGGACTTTGGGCGGTTGACCAGAGGTCGGTTATAGGACTTGATTATAGACGGCAGGGTATTGCGGCAACCGCGGATATTGGGCGGTTGACCGGATATTTATTTATGCACCAGATTGGGTATCTGATTTCTCTAGTGGACAGAGTTTCTCACTATTTGAGTATTTTTGCATATGATTGAGGACCGAGGCTTTCTTTAGTGGTTTGGCTTTCCCACTTTGATCAGAGTTATGATCCAGTCCTGCTGATTTATACTTATATTACTGGTTACTGAGATACTATACTCGTGTGGGTCGCTCCCCTCGAGTGCCACTCCGGAGTGTTATACATACTTTGAGTCCTTGATGTCACGCCCCGGGTGTAAACCAGAACCCGGGCCCGTCAACAGATCCGCCGTGCACACGGTATTTCCCGCGTACACGAAGCGCCAAAACCTGCTCAGATATAAGAGATAATAATAAAAGAGCAATAAAAACAGAGCTGAACTAAAACTAATACATCTCACCCTGAAGCTGAAAATAAAATACAATACATCTGTATAAATGATACATCAGTCTCTCCCAGCTCACCAAAAATAAATACAACCTGCTGGCAAAAGCCAGTCCCAAAAGTAAAAGTACAACTGTCTGAGGAAACATGGGTACACCAACAGTCTGCCAGAAAATATCTAGACCAATCACAAAGGGAGCACGACCTCTGTCTCTGCTCACACTGAGGCGACGAATACGGTCCTCCGCAGATAACAAATCCACGCTACCGCTGCGCTACTCTGATATAGATGCTGATGCTGCCATCGGGGTCCACCCGATCTCTGGCATCTCGGGAACTCGTTATCCTGGAAAAAGAAATTAGAAATGCCTCTGCCGGCCGATCTGTCCCCATCACCCGGCGCCAAGCACCAATATCCAGAACTCACCTCTGGCGGCAGATCCCTATCCAAAGGAACTGCAGTGCCATGCTCCATACACAACGCCTACTCTATCGAGGCGTCACTAATCCATAACGGAGGGACCAACTAAACTGAAAGGTATCCTGGCGCAATCCACTCCCAGACACACATATCCTATGCGCCTCGTCCCTCGGAACCTGGAGCGCGCAGTTAAGCAACTGCGTAAACCCTCGACACAAGGAGGCTCTCAAATAGTCACTCCATCACCACCAGCCACGACTCTGCCTCCAAAGGCTCCAACTCAATCTTACGAGTCGGGGTGGTTCATCTGCCAAACCTAGCTCACTTAATCAAACATGCCCCACAGCTCCTCTGCTGTCAACTATCCACCCTGCCTCGGTGCCTCGGCACTAAACGTTGGCACAGAGGGGGTTACTCAGTGCTCCGACAACTGTGCCACTAAAACCAGCTGTTCGCTCACTCTACCGCTGATAAACCTCTGACAATCCTGTCATCTGGGTCCGGAGCTCTCTGACCTCAATCCGGGTATCCGGCCCAAAACAAACCGCTCAAGCTCAACTGCTATGACAGGATGCACACGGGTCAAAACCCAATGTCGGGGAGACACAGCTCACCACGACAAAACTGCAAAACAGCACACAACAGCGCTCGAGCGAATGCAGCGAAAGTCTAAAGCATGTCACCCGTTCCACAGCATTATGTTGTCTGCAGCCAACATAATCACTTAGGAGAATAAACATTCTAATCACTCTTCCCGTTCATTGGGAGAGGTATAAAACTCAATCAGGACTCTCGCTATCAATCACGACTCTCACGAAGTCAACCAAGGGTCAAACCATAAGCCTAGGGTTTCTAAGTCCACCATGACCTACAACCTAGGCTCTTATACCACCCTAATCTGTCACGCCCCGGGGTCGAAACTGCGACTCGGGCTCGCCAACAGATCTGCCACCTATGCCAAACCCCGCATAGGCGAAGCGTCCTACCTGCAAGAAAGTACTACAGCTAAACAGATATCAGAGCTAAACCATAAAAGTGTAGTAAAATTAAAACCATTCATCTGTTCAACTGGAATAATGATATAAAATCCATCTCCCATAAACGATAATCATACAATATCTTCGAAATACAAAAACTTAGAACTCAACAGTGAGATATTTCCAATAAATACATCAGTGTACAGGCTCTCAATACATAACATATCCTCACTACAACATTCTCTCAAAAGAGGAAACAAAATAACTAATCTACTGAAGATCTCCTCTGAAGGGGTACCGCTACTCTCCAATGACGGGTAGGGATCTAGCTCGCGACTCCCTCGCCTCGATCAACAAAAAGGGAGTTCTCAGTGGGTACCACCGCCAGGCTCGACGATCTGCCCACAAAGTCCACTAGAGGCATAAGATAACCAAAGCAGTAAAGACTGAAATAAGGAAGCTGGAGACTCTCAACAGCTACCATGCCTCTATCTAAAAGCTCGAAGGGAAAAACTCTGATAAAGATGTACGACACTCGCACACGAGGTGCTCAATCGACCCAATCGAGCTGACTGCCACATCGGGTCCAGTCAAACCTGCGCCCACCTACAACCACCTCCCGCTGACGGGCAGGAATTACGTAGGGCGTCCAAACGGACTAACTCGCTATCGAGTAGTGGCTCATGCAGGCTATAGTCGGAATCCTCGCTCTCTCTCAGAACGGATAGCCTCAAGATCCCCAAACCTCTCGCATAACGATCAAAGTACTCACAACGCCACGGGACCACCGTCAAACCAAACGGCTCCCAACAACACTAGCACTGGTCTAAACACAGCTACTAGACTCCACTCGGTCCCCACTGACACGAGTGCAACAATAAAGTAAATGCCGGTAATAACCCAATCTTGTGTCACCAGGAAAACTGGTACTGCCTGCTGTGCCTGACGAATCGGGTATGCTGGCCAATGCATAACACCGATAAGGGATAGGAGTCTCAAGGACTCAAAGTATGTATATCGCACACTCCGGAGTGGCACTCGAGGGGAGCGACCTACACCAGTAAAGTGCCTGGGTAATAAGTATAATAGTAGTATAAATCAGCAGGACTGGATCATGACTCTGATCAAAGTGGGAAAACTCAACCACTAAAGAAAGCCACGGTCCTCAATCAGATGCAAAAGTACTCAAATAGTGGGAAACTCTGTCCACTAGAGAAATCTGATACCCAATCTGATGCATAAATAAATATCCGGTCAACCGCCCAATATCCGCGGTTGTCGCAATACCCTGCCGTCTATAATCAAGTCCTATTACCGACCTCTGGTCAACCGCCCAAAGTCCGCGGTCACCGCAAAACCCTGCCAGCCTCAATCCAGCACAACCCATCCCTGACACCAATGTCTCGGCTACACTACCCCAGACCCCTGCTCGCACCCGAGCACACAGACCGCCTGACTAATAGAGAAGGAGAAAAGGATAACATGGTTTCTCCTAAGTTAAGTTCCAATAAGTAGTGTAGCAGTAAAAAGTGGCCTATCTATATGTCCATACAAGCATGCATTGTCCTCAAGAAAAGATAGAAGAAAGTAAACCACATGCCAAAATCATCAATGCCTACACCTGTCCATAATCCTCAATCCATAACAACTCCTCAGAGTAAAATCCGCACATAGCTATATAATCCTGCCCCATCGCATGAACCAATCGCATAAACGGCTATGTGCTAACATGGTATGCTACATAATCACATAGGGTAACATTATCCTAGGTAAGCTCACACTAATCATCAACATAGATATTATTCTTGCAATTAATCATACAATTATCATTATCAAGCTTACCTACCTCTCAATCATATGCCGTGTACCCTAGACATGCATGCATCATAACATACAGAATTAGAGAACCGTCCACCGGTTCTGGAAACAAAGCACCCACCTGAAGCGCTTTCCGCAGGCAAAGCCGAAGTCGGTGAAGAGTGTGGCCATCTGCTAACAAAATCTACTGAACCCGCATCCTCGATACATGTCGCGCAAATCTCGGCTCCAAACAACATCACCCCAACATACAACACCGCAACAAACAACACAACTCACTAATCAATACCCCCAAACATACACTTGCTGTTTTTCCAAAACAGCACAGAGATAGGCAATTCTCACCTCCAAGTAGCGCTCCAAAAATTCCAGAAAATGCACGGTTGCGATCCTCGCGACGAGTAGCCCCAAAACGAGTATTTATACGCCCCATTCCGACACCTGTAGGCCAAGATACAAATTATACAATGCGGGAAGCCGACAATCCACTACACTGCAAAAACTGCGGGATACAACCCCGAAAAGGCTTAAATCTCACCTGCGAGATGAACTCAGAAAAATCTAAAAAAATAACCGCTGCGTTTGTCGCGCCGAGGCCTTCGAAACGCGAAACGAGGAGAAGTTATCAACACGGAAAACAAAGCCTTACCTCTCGTGAACGCGCTTCCGCACAAATCGGCTCAAAATACCATCGGGGTGATCCAGGGTGCCTCGCGGACCGAAAGGTGACGGTGGAAGCCAAAATCCAAGAAATGTCGCAGTGTGCCGCGTCGCAGAAAATGCGCATATCAAGGCCTCCAAAAAATCTGAGAATCCATCAGGAAATGCTCCACAAGATGATGAACAACTTTCCTTGAAGCCTCACAGAGGGATGGGCTCGGGAAGAAGGCCAAAATGTGCCGCCAAAGGGGGATTTTATAGCCCAAAACTCAACAAATCCTTTAATACCCTCCATGTCCAAGTTTCGGGCGCCCGAAAGGTTTCGGGCGCGCACAGTGCGCCCGCTTCGCTGCGCCCGAATCCGCCAGGATCCGCCACGTCGCCCTCGAACAGCGAACAGCAACCTCAGCCACCCACGCTGCGCCGCGTGGCCCGCGTCCACAGTGCGGGTGGTTGGCGCAAGCCAACCACTTGCTGACACGTGGCGCTCCCACGCACGGGTCCCCCGCGTCAACGCCTCAGGAACAGTGCCCACCAGCTGCCCGCCTGCCCCGTGCGTACGGCCACCTGCCCCGGTCACCTGCTCCGCTCCTTGCGTGGACCGCGCGCACAATACCGCTCCAACCACAAGCTGCCACGTGTCCCCCGCCAGTCCATGCACCAGGCCGTGCGTCCCATGGACCGCGCGCGCGTGCGCCCGCCACTCCCGGGCCGCCACGCGTCCCTCCCCCGGTGCACGCCTGCCCCGTGGACCGAGCGCCCAGCGCCGTTGCCCGCCGCCGCGCTCCGCCGTTGCCCGCGCCGCCGGCGCTGCCCTCCGGCCGCCGGAACAGTGTCCCATGCCTCGAAATCTGTGTTTTCGCATATGGGCTCCGAAAAATATAAGTAAATAGCCCATTTTCCCCGTTTTTGCGCGCTGAATCCAAATCCGCTGTCCGTTTTGCCAAATTCCAATTCCAAAAATTGCCTAAGGCATCCAGATAAGTGTTCTTAACCCAAATTTCGCGCTGAATCCAATTCTGATGTCCGATTCGCGCAAAACCACTTCTAAACATTCGACGGGGTCACCCGACTACCCACGTGATCCATTTAACACCCGAAGTCCATCACTTGTGTCCAAATTGGTGCAGAAACACCGCTGACACGCCACATAGGCCTCCAGAAGCCGCTGGTCACACTGTAAAGGCCCTGCAGGTATCCGGGTCACCACATCCTCCTCCACTAAAAGAAAGTTTCGTCCTCGAAACTAACGCAACTCAAAAGGGAGTCTCAAAACTAGGGTAGGTACTCAACACCGCCGTCTCCAGCTCTCAAGTCACCTGTCACTCCCCGTGATTACTCCTCAGCAACAACAACAACAACTGGAACGGCATGACCCCATTGCGCAATTCCCTCATCTCACGAGCCAGAATTCGCAACGGGCATCCCTCGTACTCCAAACTCTCACAGATCTCAAAGGAAAAGAGTTAATCATGGGCGAGGGATCCGCAAGCCAAACACTCATGAGCTGAGACGTGGAAAAACCATCAAGAACTCCAACAAAAGGCTAGGGGAAAAGGAAATAACCACTAGTGCAACACGCACTAAACCACATCCTGTGTCAACTCAACCAAGGCAACCCGAAGCACCCCCACGTGATCATCCAAGAAGGGAAGAAGCCTTAACAAGCCGGGGTCCTCGCTCAATCACTCTCGGATCCTGACCATCTTCATAGACTGCTTCACCGCAGTCTACCGTCGAAAGGGACCCACAGGGACACAACCTCAAACCCGGTACACCATAATGGTCCCACACAGCGCCAGCTGTGGAATCAACAAACTCAACCCCAATAAACTCTCCTGTTCCAGGTATCCGCCACCACAGTGGCTCTGTCAGGGTGATATTGGATGCTCAACAATAATCCAACTGTAACTCCGTAGCCACTATCGGAGGCATCACTGTATCTCGCAAATCCATCTCCCATCACTGGCGATGCTAAAATCGGCGCTGGTATCAGTCTAATCATCTATTCGTCCAGCTCTGCTGGCACTGCCCAGTCCAAGAAGCTTCTCGTCTCAACAATAGATGTCAGTCTTGGCCAAACTCAAATAGCATCCATCTTGGCCGGATTTCCACCGCCGCTCCAACGGCTAGAATAATGTGGCCCAAGCAGGTATGTTCCCAAAGCTAAAAGTTGCACCTCAACAATTCGGCTCACAGCTTCCTTCGCACAGACATTGCGGTACCATCCACAAATGGTCCACAAGTTCCAAGTCACTCTGGGAGTCCATCCAATACCTATGCAGAACATATTTACCAATCCGTCCAAGTACAGCTGGAACACACAATTCCTCAAATCTTAGAGGCGACAGGGCATTAGTCATTTCATCTGGCCTCACTATACTCATAATGCCCCTACCGTGTCCTGAATGCCGTCTTGGCAAAATACTCAGCTGTATGATTCCAAATAGGTACTCGCATCATACAATAAATGCCGGAGTATAGCTCCATCAAAAGGTCCTACACAAAGCCCGGACCTGCCTGCACTCTAGCCGCAGTAAAACCTCACCGTCGTATATCAATGACGTGGCATCACCACCGTACATCAACGGCGTGGCACTGGGTCAAACAAAACCCCTCGATCCATCAGATCCTGCAACTGCGCCATCAGCTCTCTCAGCTCTACAGGCGATATCCAATGAGATAATGTCGAGGGTGGCGCGGTTCCCCGAACCACGTCAAATGCAATCTCTATCTCCCGAACCGGCGGCATCATCAACAGCTCAGGTGAAATTACACCCGGGATCTCGTGGGCAATAGAGATATCCTTGAGTCCCGGTGCCGCCGTAAGCACCTCTCACACTGTCACTAAAACCTGTGTGCTCTAACAATCTCAACAACCAAGCCTCCTCTCGTCTGCCTCGCAGAAGGTCAACGTCCTCTCTCTCCTCAGTCAAAACATCCTGTGGCATTGTGCCAATCAATCCCAAGCTCTGGGTCAAAACACAGAACTACTACCAATACCAATAAGTCTGCCGGTATAACTCGTGGTCTCAACGGCACTAGACATGACCCACAAGCCTCCATCACATGCACAACATCGATAGTAACCTGTACCTCTAGTGCACGTAGTAACAACTCTGCCTCTAGTCCATGCCGGAATGCAAAGTGCACCAACTCCGACTGCTGCGATGAAATAACACTTGCGACAACCCGATCCATTGCCGTGGCGCCCTCCAACCAGGCGGCACAATCTCATCCACACGATGCAAGCGGTTGTCGCTCAGTCAGCCAGAAAATATCTAGACCAATCACAAAGGGAGCACGACCTCTGTCTCTGCTCATACTGAGGCGACGAATACGGTCCTCCGCAGATAACAAATCCACGCTACCGCTGCGCTACTCTGATATAGATGCTGATGCTGCCATCGGGGTCCACCCAATCTCTAGCATTTCGGGAACTCGTTATCCTGGAAAAAGAAATCAGAAATGCCTCTGCCGGCCGATCTGTCCCCATCACCCGGCGCCAAGCACCAATATCCAGAACTCACCTCTGGCGGCAGATCCCTATCCAAAGGAACTGCAGTGCCATGCTCCATACACAACGCCTACTCTATCGAGGCGTCACTAATCCATAACGGAGGGACCAACTAAACTGAAAGGTATCCTGGCGCAATCCACTCCCAGACACACATATCCTATGTGCCTCGTCCCTCGGAACCTGGAGCGCGCAGTTAAGCAACTGCGTAAACCCTCGACACAAGGAGGCTCTCAAATAGTCACTCCATCACCACCAGCCACGACTCTGCCTCCAAAGGCTCCAACTCAATCTTACGAGTCGGGGTGGTTCATCTGCCAAACCTAGCTCACTTAATCAAACATGCCCCACAGCTCCTCTGCTGTCAACTATCCACCCTGCCTCGGTGCCTCGGCACTAAACGTTGGCACAGAGGGGGTTACTCAGTGCTCCGACAACTGTGCCACTAAAACCAGCTGTTCGCTCACTCTACCGCTGATAAACCTCTGACAATCCTGTCATCTGGGTCCGGAGCTCTCTGACCTCAATCCGGGTATCCGGCCCAAAACAAACCGCTCAAGCTCAACTGCTATGACAGGATGCACACGGGTCAAAACCCAATGTCGGGGAGACACAGCTCACCACGACAAAACTGCAAAACAGCACACAACAGCGCTCGAGCGAATGCAGCGAAAGTCTAAAGCATGTCACCCGTTCCACAGCATTATGTTGTCTGCAGCCAACATAATCACTTAGGAGAATAAACATTCTAATCACTCTTCCCGTTCATTGGGAGAGGTATAAAACTCAATCAGGACTCTCGCTATCAATCACGACTCTCACGAAGTCAACCAAGGGTCAAACCATAAGCCTAGGGTTTCTAAGTCCACCATGACCTACAACCTAGTCTCTTATACCACCCTAATCTGTCACGCCCCGGGGTCGAAACTGCGACCCGGGTTCGCCAACAGATCTGCCACCTATGCCAAACCCCACATAGGCGAAGCGTCCTACCTGCAAGAAAGTACTACAGCTAAACAGATATCAGAGCTAAACCATAAAAGTGCGGTAAAATTAAAACCATTCATCTGTACAACTGGAATAATGATATAAAATCCATCTCCCATAAACGATAATCATACAATATCCTCGAAATACAAAAACTTAGAACTCAACAGGGAGATATCTCCAATAAATATATTAGTGTACAGGCTCTCAATACATAACATATCCTCACTACAACATTCTCTCAAAAGAGGAAACAAAATAACTAATCTACTGAAGATCTCCTCTGAAGGGGTACCGCTACTCTCCAACGACGGGTAGGGATCTAGCTCGCGACTCCCTCGCCTCGATCACCAATCGCAGAATCAGCAAAACCCGCTAAGACTGCAAAACCAAGGAGAGAAAAGAAAGGGAGGGGGAAAACCCCCAACGGGTGTGAGAACTACACCAAAAAGGGAGTTCTCAGTGGGTACCACCGCCAGGCCCGACGATCTGCCCACTAAGTCCACTAGAGGCATAAGATAACCAAAGCAGTAAAGACTGAAATAAGGAAGCTGGAGACTCTCAACAGCTACCATGCCTCTATCTAAAAGCTCGAAGGGAAAAACTCTGATAAAGATGTACAACACTCGCACACGAGGTGCTCAATCGACCCAATCGAGCTGACTGCCACATCGGGTCCAGTCAAACCTGCGTCCACCTACAACCACCTCCCGCTGACGGGCAGGAATTACGTAGGGCATCCAAACGGACTAACTCGCTATCGAGTAGTGGCTCATGCAGGCTATAGTCGGAATCCTCGCTCTCTCTCAGAACGGATAGCCTCAAGATCCCCAAACCTCTCGCACAAAGATCAAAGTACTCACAACGCCACGGGACCACCGTCCAACCAAACGGCTCCCAACAACACTAGCACTGGTCTAAACACAGCTACTAGACTCCACTCGGTCCCCCCTGACACGAGTGCAACAATAAAGTAAATGCCGGTAATAACCCAATCTTGTGTCACCAGGAAAACTGGTACTGCCTGCTGTGCCTGACGAATCGGGTATGCTGGCCAATGCATAACACCGATAAGGGATAGGAGTCTCAAGGACTCAAAGTATGTATATCTCACACTCCGGAGTGGCACTCGAGGGGAGCGACCCACACGAGTAAAATGCCTGGGTAATAAGTATAATAGTAGTATAAATCAGCAGGACTGGATCATGACTCTGATCAAAGTGGGAAAACTCAACCACTAAAGAAAGCCTCGGTCCTCAATCAGATGCAAAAGTACTCAAATAGTGGGAAACTCTGTCCACTAGAGAAATCTGATACCCAATCTGATGCATAAATAAATATCCGGTCAACCGCCCAATATCCGCGGTTGCCGCAATACCCTGTCGTCTATAATCAAGTCCTATAACCGACCTCTGGTCAACCGCCCAAACTCCGCGGTCACCGCAAAACCCTGCCAGCCTCAATCCAGCACAACCCATCCCTGACACCAATGTCCCGGCTACACTACCCCAGACCCCTGCTCGCACCCGAGCACACAGATCGCCTGACTAATAGAGAAGGAGAAAAGGATAACATGGTTTCTCCTAAGTCAAGTTCTAATAAGTAGTGTAGCAGTAAAAAGTGGCCTATCTATATGTCCATACAAGCATGCATTGTCCTCAAGAAAAGATAGAAGAAAGTAAACCACATGCCAAAATCATCAATGCCTACACCTGTCCATAATCCTTAATCCATAACAACTCCTCAGAGTAAAATCCGCACATAGCTATATAATCCTGCCCCATCACATGAACCAATCGCATAAACGGCTATGTGCTAACATGGCATGCTACATAATCACATAGGGTAACATTATCCTAGGTAAGCTCACACTAATCATCAACATAGATATTATTCTTGCAATTAATCATACAATTATCATTATCAAGCTTACCTACCTCTCAATCATATGCCTTGTACCCTAGACATGCATGCATCCTGACATACAGAATTAGAGAACCGTCCACCGGTTCTGGAAACAAAGCACCCACCTGAAGCGCTTTCCGCAGGCAAAGCCGAAGTCGGTGAAGAGTGTGGCCATCTGCTAACAAAATCTACTGAACCCGCATCCTTGATACATGTCGCGCAAGTCTCGGCTCCAAACAACATCACCCCAACATACAACACCGCAACAAATAACACAACTCACTAATCAATACCCCCAAACATACACTTGCTGTTTTTCCAAAACAACACAGAGATAGGCAATTCTCACCTCCAGGCAGCGCTCCAAAAATTCTAGAAAATGCACGGTTGCGATCCTCGCGACGAGTAGCCCCAAAACGAGTATTTATACGCCCCGTTCCGACACCTGTAGGCCAAGATACAAATTATACAATTCGGGCCGCCGACAATCCACTACACTGCAAAAACTGCGGGATACAACCCCGAAAAGGCTTAAATCTCACCTGCGAGATGAACTCAGAAAAATCTGGAAAAATAACCGCTGCGTTCGTCACGCCGAGCCCTTCGAAACGGGTACCTGCACGTCCCAATCCGAGTTTTGTAGCTCAAGCTACAAATTCCACAAGGTGACCATCTCGAAATTCCCAAATATCAAAAATTGTACAACTCTGTCCAGAAAAATGGAATTTTCTTACCTTCGGGAAAATTCAGTAAAATCCATAAAGTTACGAGGACGTTCCTTGCGATGAGTAGATGCAAAACGACTATAGGCACACCTCCATCCGATGCCCGAGCGCGAAGATAGAAAATCGACAAGCCTCCTCTGTCCAAAACCTCATAGCAGGAAAAGGAGTAACAGAAACACCTCGGTAATAGTGCCAAAAACGCGAACTAAGGAGAAGTTATCAACACGGAAAACGAAGCCTTACCTCTCGTGAACGCGATGCCACAAAAATCGGCTCAAAATACCATTGGGGTAATCCAGAGTGCCTCGCGGATCGAAAGGTGACGGTGGAAGCCAAAATCCAAGAAATGTCGCAGTGCGTCGCGTCGCAGAAAATGCGCATATCGAGGCCTCCAAAAAATATGAGAATCCATCACGAAATGCTCCACAAGATGATGAACAACTTTCCTTTAAGCCTCACAGAGGTATGGGCTCGGGAAGAAGGCCAAAATATGCTGCCAAAGTGGGATTTTATAGCCCAAAACTCAACAAATCCTTTAATACCCTCCATGTCCAAGTTTCGGGCGCCCGAAAGGTTTCGGGCGCGCACAGTGCACCCACTTCGCTGCGCCCGAATCCGCCAGGCCCCCGAACAGCGAACAGCAACCACAGCCACCCACGCTACGCCGCGTGGCCCGCGTTCACAGTGCGGGTGGTTGGCGCCAGCCAACCACGCGCTGACACGTGGCTCTCCCACGCACGGGTCCCCCGCGTCAACGCCTCGGGAACCGTGCCCACCTGCTGCCCGCCTGCCCCGTGCGTACGGCCACCTGCCCCGGTCACCTGCTCCGCTCCTTGCGTGGACCGCGCGCACAACACCGCTCCAACCACAAGCTATCACGTGTCCCCCGCCGGTCCATGCACCAGGCCGCGCGTCCCATGGACCGCGCGCGCGTGCGCCCGCCACTCCCGGGCCGCCACGCGTCCCTCCCCCGGTGCACGCCTGCCCCGTGGACCGAGCGCCCAGCGCCGCTGCCCGCCGCCGCGCTCCGCCGCTGCCCACGCCGCCGGCGCTGCCCTCCGGCCGCCGGAACACTGTCCCATGTAGTGTCCCAGTTTTCCCCTGTGTTTTCCCCTGTTTCGGGGTGTGGAACACCTGTTAGTGGTGTGTGGGGCCCCAACATGTCAAAGTGATATGTTGTTTGGAACCAGAGAGGATTTGGGAGCAAGCCTGACCTTCGGCTGCCTTTGCCGAATTTTAGGAGTGGAATCAGGCTAATTGGAGGCCGTATTTGAATTCAGCGCGAAAAAACGCTTGAAAACGGCTATTTACTTATTTATTTTGGAGTCCGGATGCCCAAAAACGGACCCCTGGAAGTTTTCTGCGCAAATTGGTGCACGGGGGGAGCTGTGGACCTGCCTGGGACACGTGGCAGCCTCTTATTGGGCCGGCGCACGGCTCTCGGTCCACGGAGCGGGCCGCCGGTGCACGGTGGACCGGCGGGCCACGTGGCGGGCACCGGTTGGGCCGGTGCAGTGCGCTCGGCGCGCGGGGGCATGCTCGGGCAGCGCGGGCAGGCCGGGCAGGGGCGGGGTGTGCGCGTTGCACGGTGGACCGGGGCGCGCCACGTGGCGGCCCCGGATTGGGTGGCCCATATGCGCGTGGCGCACGCTGGGCCACGCGGCTGCGGCCGTACGCACGTGGGTGGCGGCGGCCGCCCGACAGCCGTGTCAGGCACGGCAGCGCGTGGGCCACGTGGCGCCGTCCCATAGGCGGGCGCCACCCCCCGCGCCGCTGATTGCGGGGGACACGTGGCGTTTCCCGCTGGGCACGCACGGCTGCCGCCTGTTTGGCGGACACGTGTCGGGCCCTGGGGGCGGGTCGGACGGGCGAAGGGTGCGGCCGATCCGCTGTGCGAGCGGGGCTTGGGCCAGGCCGCACTGTGCGCGCCCGGAAATGGCTGGGCCGGGCCGCACTGTGCGCGCTCGAAATGGGCGGGCCGCACTGTTTGCGCCCGAAATCCGGGACATATTGGGAATTATCCCAATTATTTTTGTGGGCCTATATAAAGGCCCCCCTCCCTTCTTTTTCTCTGTTTTCCGAGAGATAGAGAGAGAACCTGTGGGAGGGGCCTTAAGAGAAGTTTTTCCTCTTCTTATTTTCTACCTCGTGGTGCGTTCCCAGATTTTCTGGATGTTCGACAGCGGCGATCCGGATTTTACAGTGTGCCGCATTTTTCCCCAATCTTGGCCCGTTATCGTCGCATTTCAGTCCGAGGAGTCCCCTACGTAGTACAGGAGTCCTTTTTCGACGATTTCTTCGCCGGTGTGTTCCTGAGAGGTAGGGCTTCGTTTTCCGTGTTGATGGTTTCTCTGGATTCCGTTTTCTTGGCACGGTTCCCGAGGTGTTTTGACCCTCTCTTTTGCTGTTTGGGTTTTTGGACAGCGGCGACTTCGACGAATTATTTCTCAGCGTAGGAATATCAGATCGAGGCAATTCAGGAGTCGATTTTGGGCTAATTTTCGCGAGGAACGCAACCGTGATTTTTTTGAGATTTTAGGAGCTCGAGATAGAGGTAAAATTCCTCATTTTGCGTGCTGATTGTATAAACAACAATTATGTGTTTGGAACTTGTAGTTTTTACACCGTGTACACTTGTGTGATGTTGTAGGATACTGTTTCAGCTGACGGTGTGCTTAGAGGACAGCAGGTATTTTCTGGGTGTTTTGTGCACGCTTTTCGAGGTGGGTGGTTGCGTTTCCCTCTTTGTTGACTTGCTCACTAGGAATAGTAGAGTTTCCCAATTATAAATGTGACAGTTAACTCGTGGTATTTGAACCTATTGCATTGGCCCCCTAAATTAATTGATAGCTTCTATGTGATCAATCTGGGACAATGAAGTTGGACAATTGCTATATCTTAAACTGCATGCAAATAAATAATCCAATAATGTTTTAAAATGATTCTTTACAAGAAACCTTAGTCACTTTTCTAATACGTTTTAAAGGAATAATTGTATGTTTAATTGGACATCTAGTTAGGCCACCATTTTACTGCAGCACTGTATTATGGGATTTGACTTAGGAGAAAACATGTTTTATTGTTATTCTTCTCTATCGATGCATGGCGATCGAGTCAGATCGGGATCTTGAGATAGTACAGTTGGATCTTGAGTCTGGGACAGTTTAGACTCTTCTTGGGGATTGTGGGAGATAGTGGCAACCGCGAATTTTGGGCGGTTGACCGGATGTTATTATCACATCAGATTGGGGATCAGGGTTGCATTAGTGGATGGAGTATTCCCACTTTGATCATGGTCATGATCCAGTCCTGCTATTGTGAGACATCGGTTACAGAGATGATTGATACAGAGATACTTTACTCGTGTGGGTCGCTCCCCTCGAGTGCCACTCCGGAGTAGGCTTTTTGACCGTGATGGGTGCCGGTCAGTTGGTGAGTTGTGAGTGATGACAGAGCAGGCAGTGCCAGTATTTCCTGGCCCTCTGATTGGGTTTCTTTGGGCAGTCAGCTTTATAGTTGCATTTATACAGTTATCTTTTGGCACTGCATTTAGAGGCATAGTAGTGGTAGTTTCTTTTTCAGCAGTCTTTATTGCATACCACTGTTCTTCCTTTTGCCTCTTTATTCCTAGTGGGTGCGTCAGCATTAGAGGTTTTACCCGCTAGGGGAGGCTACTGGTTTATCTAGTAGTTCTCACCCCCATAGTTGTTTTCTGTCTTTTTCCCTTTGTTTTGCAGAGTCATCTGTGGGAGCTGCTGGGCCTTCAGCGGCAGATCGAGGTAAGAGGATCGCCGACTAGCTAGATTGTCTACCCCAAGTGAGAGACTAGCGAGGTTTTTATTGTACCCCATTTTGTATCTCAGACTTCAGTAGTTTCCTTTTGGGTCTGGCTTTGGCCAGCTGGTTGTATATTTATGGTGAGCTGGGAGTTTATTGTACTTTATTTCAGCTTGTCTCTTATTTCCAGTCTGAGATTACTTATAGTACTTTTAGTTCAGCTCTGTTTATGCTCTTTTATTGTATATCTTATATTTGAGCAGGTTACCAGCGCTTCGTGTACATGGAAAATTCTGTGTGCACGGCGGATCTGTTGGCGAACCCGGGTTCTGGTTTACACCCGGGGCGTGACAGATTAAGTTGGTATCAGAGCTTAGGGATAGGTCAGTTGGGACTTAGGAAACCCTAGGCTTTTGGCAGACCCTAGGATGATAGGGCGCGAGAGGCGTGACACTTCGCGAAAGTCGTTGATTTATTTATTGGACTCTTCCAGTGAGTGAAGAGGGATCGACATATCCAATTTCTGGTGGACCGTTATGTTGGCTGCAGACAACATAAAGTCGCAGAAATTGGGGGATGTCTTTGACTTTCGCTAGATTGGGTCGTGTGGGGTTATGTTACATATTCGTGATTTCTTGTGGCAGGATGCCTCCCCGACGTCGGATCCCTACTCGGGGTGTCCCGTCACCTCCTGATGAGCTAGAGCAGCCTACACCCCCCGAGCTTACTGAGTTGAGGGCCTTGGTGGCCCAATTGGCGGAGGGTCAGCGCCGCCAGGAGCAGAGGTTTGAGCAGCTCCTTGCCCAGAGAGAGGCACCATCCCCAGCTATTCCAGAGGCCCTTGTGCCTCCTGTTGCACCTTTTGTGCCGTCAGCGCCATCTTCGAGTAGCGGGGCTCCTGGAGCTATTCAGCCTTTGACTGCGGAGGAGGAGCAGGATATCGCTAACAAACTCTCCAAGTTTGTCCAGCGGGGACCACCTAGATTCTCAGGGCGGGATGCGCAGCCCTGGGCTGTTGGGAGATGGCTATCTGCGATGGAGAAGCTTTTTCGGGACTTCTTCATCGACCCGAGGTATCGAGTGCACATGGCGGTGCACTGTTTGGACGGAGATGCTGATTTTTGGTGGCAGCGGGTGTAGTGCACCGATTTCTGCGAAATTGCAAAACTCGGTAAAAAATACTTGAAACATGTTTCAAATATGATTACAAGTGGGTTAGAAGCGTTTCGAATCAACGCAAAAGCCATTGAGTCGAAAAGTGAGTTGTGGTTGAGAAGCGAAGCCTCAATTTGCAAAATTGGGACTCGTGTTCGCCGAGTTCGCAAAATGGCGAAATTCGGCGAGAAGACTTGTAACATGTTTTAAATATGTTTACAGTCGAGTTTGGTGCGTTTCGGGCTGACGCGAAGGGCATCGGGTCGAAAAGTGACTTGAACCCGAGGACTTAGCAAATTCTGGAATTTCCTGAAATTTCTGATCACGAAGCGTTTTGGGAGCCCTGTTTCGGAGACTTAGAGTGCCCCAAAAATTTAAAAGAAATCGTGGGGTGTCTCACAAAAGTTTTCTGATTAAAAGGGATGAAAAACCCAGGTGAGCGATTAAGGAAAAATCGGAGAACGAAGCGAAGAAAAATGCTTCGTGAATTCTGAAACTGCAGTTTTTGACAGTGCAGTTTATCGCGAAGCCTTTTCGGGGCTCTCTTTTGAGGGCTTAGAGTGGCCCAAAAATTTAAACAAAATCGTGGGAAGTTTAAGAAAAATTTGTAGATTAAAGGGGTGAAGAAAAATTACAATTTTGATTTCTCAGTTGACGGCAAAACGTGGTGAAAGAGGGGTATCCGATTCTGGCCCACTGCAGGAAAAAACTGCAGGGAAATGGACAGTTTTGGAATTTTTTTGAAATTTAAGGGCAAACAAGTAAATTCACCCTTTTCCCCAACCACCCTCTGCAGAAATTAAATGCTCTCTATCTCCCACTTGAATCTCTCTCTCTCTCTCTCTCTCTCTCTTAGCTGAAACAAGAAACGAAGGGAGAAAGGAGAAGGAAGGAGAAAGGAGAAGGAAGAAAGGAGGAAGGAAAGAAGAAAGAAGAGAAGAAGGTATGCTACATTCTTGCTCTCTCTCTCTCTCTCTCTCTCTCTCTCTCTCTCTCTCTCTCTCTCTCCTTTAATTTTAATTAGAGCATGGAGTGGGGGGCTGCTGCTGCTTGAGGGCTGCTGCTGCCAAGCAGCAGCAGCTGCCCAGGCTGCTGCTGGCTGCGCATGCAGCCAGCCAGCAGCAGCAGCTGCCTGGCTGCAGCTGCGGCAGCCAGCAGCCTTGGTTGCTGCCTGGCTGCAGCTGCTGTAGCCAGCAGCTAGGGCCTTCAAAAAAAAAAAAAAAAAAGAAAGAAGAAGAAACAAAAAAAAAAAAAGAAAAAGGAAATTGGGGGGCTGCTGCCTGGCAGCTGCATTTGCAGCTGCCATGGCAGCTGCCCATGCAGCTGCCCTGCGCAGCTGAAAGGAGGCTGCAGCTGCTGCTGCTACAAGCAGCTGCAGCAGTAGATGCAGCAAGAGCTGCTGCTTGGGCAGCAGCTACACAAGCTGCTGCCCAGCAGCAGGAAACACTACAAAAAAAAAGAAAAGAGAAAAAGAAAGAAAGGAAGAGAAGAAGAAAAGAGAAGGAAAAGGAAAGAAAAGAAAAGAAGAAAAGAAGAAAGATAGAAAATCCTTCTCTTCTCTTTTCTCCAATGCGAAAACGCAATTTCTCGTTTTGCCAAAATGCAAAATTGGTGGATTGGGGAAATTGCTCAAATTGAGCTTTTCTCAAATTTTTGAGAGCATTTTGACCCCGGATCGAGTTGGGCAAGTTTCTTTTTGGGAATAGGCCATGGGATGATCATTTTTCTCCCATTTCTGTAAACCAATCAAAAAGTAGCCTTTTTGTGGAGAAAAGTGATCTAATATAGATGTTTTCCCTTTTCTTGCCAAAAGGGGTTAATCTTACTGTCTTGCTAAATTTAGTAATTCACGTGAAAACAATCGCTTTATTTTTCCTTCCTTACGATGTAGGGAAACCCCAGAGGCATAAAGAGCTAGACTTGTCTCCTCCGGGAACCCAGAAAGCACATCGAGGTGGGGGATTCTATCGAGCGAGGGTGACCTCTCCCTTATCTTTTGCTTTTTCTTAGAAGCATGTTAATAGAGTGGCTAGGATAGTATTTTCATGCTTGTATAAAAGTGGTTTGTGGTATATGGAAATTTTGACTTAGGAGAAAACTTAGATTAGGCTCTAATGTGTGGCATTCATTATAGGACTTCACGAGTGGCATGTTTGCTTGAGTCAATTAAGTGTGTAGATGGAATTAGGGCCTAATTTAGAGTTATGTCTCTAAGGAAAGCATAGTTTAGTTGAGGTTAAAATCCAAAGTATTTGAAATCCCTAGAGTTGTCATAGGGAGTTGGGTTAATATACCTACACTTTAACTTCAACTTGAGCATAATGAAAGTTAAGAATTGAGTCTAAGGGACTTATGTACCTTGAGGCATGGACCTAGGGTAAAGGTATGAGTACACCAAAAGACAAGCTAAAAGCTTAATTGTAAAGAAAGAAAAGGGCCAAGAGGCAATGTGAGCTATAAGCTCGATTGAGATGGAAGCTAAGTGCTAAAGAGCAAAAAGAAAGGCAAAGGCTTAAAGAGCAAAGAGGCTAAATGCATAAGCAAAAATAAAAGAGATAATAAAACGGGCGTACCTTCGGGGTGAAACGTGGTCTTTGTTGGAGTAAGGGCAGTGTCCCTCTCCCGGGCAGTGACCCGTGCGACACGTTTTCCCGTTGGACGGGGTAACACTTGCGGGTGTTATCGGCAACCTTGGAAAACTTGTCTTATGGCAGCATGTCTGCCGGGCTGGGGCCCGTTGGCAAGTTTCTCCGAGGGTTTAGCAACTTTAATTAAAACACAAAGAAAAGTAATGAAAGTGATTGGTCGAGTGACAGGTTGATTAGAATGGCATCCCACAGCGACATAAAGTTATGTCATGGCAAAGGTAAAAGTGTTAAGCATGCTAGCTAAGATTTACAGCTTTATTACTGTATTTCGTTCTCTATTATATTGCTTCCATTAGACTAAGCGGTGCAGGGCATTTTCTCTCGGTGGTTGAACCCACTGGGAACTTGGTTGTAGTTCTCACACCCTTTGGGTGACATCCCCACAGGTCCAGGTACAACGAGCGAGGCACGCGACAAGGGCAAGCGCCCAGCAGAGTAGCGACCTAGCAGTCCAGAGTCGCCAGCATCATTTTGGAGTTTTACTTTTCCTTGAGCGAACTTTTGTATGTGAGGAACAATGTAATCTTTTAAATGTTTAAGTTTCAAGTTGGAAAAAGGAAAAAAAAATAAGGTTGTATTTTGCATTGTAGTTTCATGGTAAAAGAGAGTTGTAATACTAAACAAAAGTATTTATTTTCGCTCAAGCGTTGTACTTTCATTTCTTCTAACTATCTGTTTGAATGACTGAAAGTTTTAAATTTATAGATCCTTCCTCTGATTGCTTATTCTTCCGCTATATTGAATTGATATTGTTGGATTAAACCGTTCCTTTCGGGTCTTGAAAGGTCATGCCCGATTGGCGGGTCTGTTGGCGCGCCCGAACTGTTCAAATTGACGGTCTCGGGGCGTGACAGATAAGAGTGGTATCAGAGCCTAGGAATAGACCTAGGTGGTTAGCGAACCTTAGGAGGACCCTAGGGTTTAGGCACGAGAGCGTGTGTGGATCTTTTGGCGAAAGTACATAATTGGGTTATATGATTCCCAAGAAGGACTTTGGGAATGGATCGAGGGAAATGGACTCCCACCAGCTAACGATATGTTGGGCGGCCGACAACGTAACGTTAGGGGTGGGAAGAAGTATTCCTTTTTACTTTCGCATGATTGGGTTGACGAAGCCTTTTTGTGATCGTTAAATTTTCTGCATTCAATTCCGCAAATGCCTAAGTGGTAAGTGTTGGACTAATGTTTTTGTGGCGTGCAGATAGCTATGCCACCGCGAAGGGAGACACGTCTTACACGACTCGAGTCGGGGGAGGGCTCCGGTTCGAGCGACGTTCGTGAGCTGCGGGAGCAGATGGCCGCGCTGATCGGCGTGGTGCAGCAGCAGGCGGAGGCCTCTCAGCGACAGGAGGAGGCTTCCCGCCAACGAGAGGAGGAGGCCTCTCGTAGGCTGGAGGAGGCTTCCCGCCAACGGGAGGAGGAGACTTCTCGCAGGCTAGAGGAGGCGCTGCAGCGCCAGGACGAAGCGTCGAGGCGTCAGGCGGAACAAATAGAGAGGCTCCAGGACATGTTGGCGCGGCAGATAGAGGCGGCGCAGACGACGCATGAGCGCACAACCTCGCCCCAAGTGGGAGCGACTACTAGAGGTGTGACTATGACGGCGGCACCCCGCACCATCTGTTGGATTGCTGGGGGGGTGCCTCAGCGGGCCGACTCAGAGGCCGGTGACGCCCAGTATCTAGCACAGAGGGCGGAGCCGGACCGGGCGATGAAGAGCCTCGCCAGCTTTCAAAAGTTCCACCCGCCAACCTTCAGTGGCGACAAGTCTGACCCGATGGTGGTAGAGTCCTGGATTGACTCCATGGAGAGGTTGTTCTTGACCCTCCGGATTCCGACGCGGGACCGTGTTACTCTGGCGGTCCCCCACTTGGATAATATGGCACATCGGTGGTGGAAGGCGGAATTGGAGAGACGGGCTAAGACGGCGTTGCCCGAGCCAACCTGGGAGGAGTTCAAGGAGTTGTTCTTTGCCACTTATTTCCCCGATAGCGCCAAGCAACAAATGGAGGAAGATTTCAAGAACCTTCGTCAGGGAGGACGATCGGTCCAAGAGTACGAGTGCGAGTTCTCTCGCATCGTGAGCTGTCTGCCCACCGTTGTGCGGAGTGAGCGGGACAAGGCGCGGTGTTTTGAACGGGGCCTTCGACCAGCTATTTATTCAAAGGTCCAACCATTCAACATCGCAACTTATCGGGAAATTGTGGATAGAGCCCGCTGGTTGAGAGGGGCGACATGGTGGTGCGCCGAGAGCGCGAAGCCTTTGAGAAAGACAAGGGAAAGGGAAAGGAAAAGAAAGCGGCATCAAGGTGGCCCCGGGGGTCAAAGCCAATATCAACGGCCCCCGAAGCAACAGCGACAGCAGCACTATCCTCGGGAGCCCCGACAGTTCACGGCCCCCGGGCGATGTGCCATTTGTGGTGGACCGCACCGACCTGCCGAGTGTGCGGAGCGCGAGGGGAGATGCTACAACTGTGGCCCGGCCGGGCCACTTAGCTCGAGATTGCTGGAGGGGCACGCACCCCGCCCCGGCTGTGCCGATGATCCAGGCGGCCCCGAAGCAACATCAGAAGGTGGTTGCCAGCTCTACCAGCTGCGCGCCCCGCCGCTTCACAGCGACCGCCGAGCGGGCGGGTTTTTGCCGCTCAGGCGAAGGAGGAGGAGCCCGTGGCCGACGACGTCGTGGCAGGTATAATCTTTATTAATGATGTTCGATGCAAGGCTCTATTCGATACTGGTGCATCGCATTCATTCATATGTAGATCCTTTGCCATGAGACATGGGCTTGATGTTCTACAGTCTACTAGTACTAAAATGGTTCAAGTGCCTGGTGGTTCCTTAGAGATTTCAGAGAGTTGTCCCGCCTGTCCAGTGCGGATTGGCGAGTGGATTATGACCGTGGACTTCTTGGTCTTGAGACGGCTAGGGGGTTACGATGTGATTTTGGAGTGAATTGGCTCTCTAAGTACTACGCCACTATCGACTGCGAGCGGCGAGTTATCACTTTTCGAGAGCCAGGGCAAGAGGAATATGTGTTCAAGGCGTGTAGAGGTTCTCTATTTGCTCGGTGGTCTCGGCTTCACGGGCCAAGAAGCTTATCGATAGAGGATGTGTGCTTACTTAGCTACCATGGTCGAAGGGCACAAGGAGGAACCTAATGTGCAAGACATTCCCGTGGCGCGGGAATATTCTGATGTATTTCCTGCGGAGTTGCCGGGCATGCCGAGGGATCGGGAGATTGAGTTCATAATAGACTTGGTTCCCGGGACGGCTCCAGTCTCAAAGGCTCCTTATAGAATGGCCCCGGCGGAGTTGAGAGAGCTTAAGGCTCAATTGCAAGATTTGCTGGACAAGGGCTTCATTAGACCTAGCGTATCTCCTTGGGGAGCTCCGGTTTTATTTGTGAAGAAAAAGGACGGATCGCTTCGGTTATGTGTGGATTATCGGGAGCTCAACAAATTGACAATCAAGAACCGATATCCATTACCGAGGATCGACGATTTGTTTCGACCAGTTGCAAGGCTCCCGGGTATTTTCAAAATTGACCTTCAATCGGGATACCATCAACTAAAGATTAAGCCGGAGGATGTGCATAAAACAGCTTTTAGAACGCGGTATGGACATTACGAATTCACTGTAATGCCATTCGGGTTGACTAATGCCCCGGCGGCGTTCATGGATTTAATGAACCGCGTTTTTCAGCCTTTCCTAGACCGATTTGTTCGTCGTCTTCATTGACGACCATTTTAGTCTACTCTCGAAGTGACGGACGAGCACGAGGATCACCTACGACAGGTTCTACAAGTGCCTTCGGGAGCGGAGCCTATTCGCGAAGTTGAAGAAATGCGAATTCTGGCTCCGGGAAGTGGCATTCTTAGGTCATGTGATTTCTGAGGCAGGGTGTCGGTGGACCCCCAAGAAATTGAAGCAGTGAAGGATTGGCCGCGACCAACAAATGTCACCGAGATTCGAAGTTTTATCGGACTCGCGGGTTATTATAGGCGGTTTGTGGAAGTGTTTTCCAAAATTACCATTCCACTCACCGGCCTTACGAGAAAAGGAGCTAAGTTCATTTGGAGCGATGCTTGTGAAAGAAGCTTCCAGTTGCTCAAGGACAAGTTGACATCGGCTCCAATCCTTGCTCTACCCGTTGCGGGAAAAGGGTTCGTGGTTTATAGTGATGCTTCGGGGACTGGGTTGGGGTGTGTACTTATGCAAGACGAGAGGGTTATAGCCTATGCCTCCCGGCAGCTGAAGAGTTATGAAAAGAACTACCCCACTCACGATCTCGAGCTTGCCGCGGTAATTTTGCATTGAAGCTATGGCGGCATTACCTCTACGGGGAACATTGTGAGATATACACGGATCACAAAAGCCTCAAGTATTTGTTCACTCAGAAGGAATTAAACCTAAGGCAGCGTCGATGGCTGGAACTCCCTAAAGATTATGATGTTAGCATTTTGTACCACCGGGGAAAGCAAATGTGGTGGCCGACGCACTAAGCAGGAAGTCCGTGGAAAATCTCGCCTTGGTCATCACCGACCAATACCCGTTGCAATCTGAAATGAGACGGTTTGGCTTGGAGGTTGTGGCTCCCGGGGCACCCGCGAAGCTTATGATGCTCACTGTGCAACCTACCTTATTGGAGAGAATTAAAGAAGGGGAAAGCAGATGGCAGGATGAAAAGTTCAAAAGGTGAGGTCGAGATTTAGAAAGCGGCGAGGCAAGGGATTTTGCTGTGGACTCCGCAGGAATCCTAAGGTTTCGGGGGTTCGCGTTGTGTGTACCTAATGACGAGGATATTCGTGAAATGATTCTTCAAGAAGCACACCGATCGCCGTATACTATCCACCCCGGCGGCACAAAAATGTATAAGGACCTGAGGGCACAGTTTTGGTGGCCAGGCATGAAGAAGGATGTTGGACACTTCGTGGCTAGATGCTTAGTGTGCCAACAAGTCAAGGCAGAACATAGACTCCCTGCGGGCAAGCTTCAAATATTGCCGATCCCGTGTTGGAGAATGAGGAGAGAGAACATCGCTATGGACTTTATCGTGGGCTTGCCTCGATATCTCGGCGGGGCCACGACGCAATTTGGATGGTGGTGGATAGGTTGACCAAGCGGCGGCCATTTCCTACCTTCCCACACCACCTGGTCTAGGGGAAAAATTGGCGCAGTTGTATATTGATGAGATTATGCGCCTTCATGGAGTTCCTGTTTCTATAGTATCGGATCGAGACCCCGATTCGTGTCACAATTTTGGAAAGCTTCACGAGGCTCTGGGAACACGCCTGGATTTCACTACAGCTTATCATCCTCAGAGCGATGGTCAATCTGAGAGGACCAATCAAATCCTCGAAGATATGCTAGGGCGTGTGTCCTAGATTATGGCCCTGGGTGGGCAGCGATATTTGCCCATGGCGGAGTTCGCCTATAATAACAGCTATCAAGCCAGCATTGGAATGGCACCTTTCGAGGTAGCACTATATGGCAGAAAATGCAGATCTCCACTGCACTGGAGTGAGGTCGGCGAGAGATCATCACTGGGTCCTGATGTATTGCAAGAGAGGCCGAAGGAAAAAGTGCAAATTGCTCGTCAACGTCTAGTGACGGCGCAAAGTCGGCAAAAGAGTTATGCGGACAAAAAGGCGGCGCGACCTAGAATTTAAGGTCGGGGATCATGTGTTTTTGAAGGCGTCGCCCACAAAGGGGTAGTGCGATTTGGGATGCGGGGAAAAGTTAAACCCTCGTTTTCTTGACCTTATGAGAGGTATTGGAGCGGGTTGGCCCAGTGGCCTATAAAATAGCTTTGCCCCCAGACTGGCAGGAATTCATGACGTATTTCATGTGTCACAACTCAGCCAGTATGTCCATGACCCGAGGAACGTAATCAACTACCACCGCTTAATTGCGGGAGGATATGAGCTATGATGAGTTCCCGTATTATAAAATTGTGGATCGGCGTGATAGGAGGTAAGGAACCGCTCATCCCTTATGTGAAAGTGCTTTGGACGAGGCATAGCGAGGAGGAGGCCACGTGGGAGCCGGAGGCTGTGATGCGGGGAGCACTATCCTCGCTGTTCGAGGAATAAATCCCCAAGGTACTGTGAGTTTTAGTTTCGCGGACGAAACTCCTAAAGGAGGGGAGGTGATGTAGTGCACCGATTTGCGAAATGGCAAAACTCGGTATAAAAAATACTTGAAAACATGTTTCAAATATGATTACAAGTGGGGTATAGAAGCGTTGCGAATCAACGCAAAAGCCGTTGAGTCGAAAGGTGAGTTGTGGCTTGAGAAGCGAAGCCGTCAAGTTTGCAAAATTGGGACTCGTGTTCGC
>CM055067.1:38825295-38879045 GCA_029204045.2 Tillandsia leiboldiana | reverse complement strand
TTGATAAGTTGTGGTTCCGTTTTGCGACATGGTGCTCCGTTATGATTTATCCGTTCTTTTTGGTGAGTTCTTTAGGTCCATGTGCTGAGCGGAGGGTGTCCAAGTTCAAGAGGTCCCGATCGTCACGCAACAAGTGTGGACTCTCGCAATAGTGCTGAATGTCATCATTATATCAAGTACAATACACAATCCTAATAAAGTAGATGAATGTATTAACTGTTTAAACCCTTCGCATGAGTATTTTTGTTCTTCCATTGTTAACGGTGGCGAATGAGTGTCCGGGTGTTGTTACACGCCGGTTTCGGCTATTATGCTCTTAGATGCTTACACGCACACCGGCGGTTTCGCCACCAAGTGGGTGTACTTTCTCGAATTGTGGTACGTTGATCCGTTTACCCCACGAAAGTAAAGGTGTCGAGTGGGGACCCCTCACGGTTACTATAGGTGCAGCACTAGAACCGAAGGGTTAAAGGCAATACGCGAGCAAGTGTCATTCACGAGGGGGTCCTTAGACCTTTTCGACAGGTATTATGTAATTGAATCAAGGGATATGTGACTCATTAGGGGAAAAGCGAAAGGTTCCGGTGTTTTGGTTTGTCTTAACAATACTCTTTATTGTGATTCATCTACTTTATTTGTCACTGACTTTCCCACACTATGACAGGTCCGACTAGTTTAGCCGGGACGATGGTGAGCAGCGTCTAGAGGACATTAGCCCTATGAGGCTTTACTTCATCGTTCTTGTTTGGGTTATCTCATTCCTTCCTTGTTTAACTGTTAAGTTTCATTGCTTGATTGTGGACCATTGTGGATGTTGGATTGATAGTTAATTTGGTAGTTGGACTTGATATACTCTTATGGACTTATATGCGGCATGTTTTACATTAAACAAAAAGGTTTCGAAAATGCTTTCCAAAACCAAGTGTCGTGTGGGCACAACTTGTAAACCTCTGGATTTATCCTTTCAAAAGATGCAGCCGCCAAAGTGAGACTCGCGGAATTACCTTAGGAAACTAGGTGTCATTTAGACCGTCTGTAAGTCCGCAGTCTCATCTTTGATGTCGCGCGAATGAAAGCTTAAGTTATGGATAAGGTAATACTCTCCCCTATGTATCACTATGACTGTGTGATTAAAGGATAATGTTGTAAATATGACTCCGTGCATATACAAAGGAGACTCTGTCCGTTTTAAGAGTGAATTTGTATATTGTGGCGGGTCTCGGTCTGACAGCGCACCGTTAGGAGAGGTTGTCATAAGAACAAAAAAAAATATATATACATTTTCCGCTAAATCTTAAACCTCCGGGGCGTGACAGATTATATGGTATCAGAGAAAAACAACTTTAACCACAGTAGTCGGTGATCAACATCCACAGTGCATAACGCCACGGCACGCAACATGAAAAAAAAAAGAACCAGAGGTAGGTGCAGTAGATCGTGAGTGTACGAGAGAAAAAGGGGAAATCGTGTTCGGTGCGTTTGTAGGTCAAGGTACTAGGTCAGCACGTTAGGATTGATGCGATTTCTTTGTGTGCACAAGATAGCAGTCCGGCTCAGTGAATAATCGTCGACGTGAAATGGACAGGATGGACTCTGCAGCCGCAGCGAACCGCTTACTGTCACGCCCCGGGTGGAAACCAGAACCCGGCTCGCCAACAATCCGCCGTGCACACGGAATTTCCCATGTACACGAAGCGTCGTACCTGCTCAGATATAAAGTACAATAAAAGAGCATAAAACAGAGCTGAACTAAAGAACTACATAATATCTCAGACTGGAAAAGAAATAAAACTGTAAAAATACAATAAACTCCCAGCTCACCAAAATAATACACCCAGCTGGCCAAAGCCAGACCACAAAATAAAAGTGAACTACTACAGTCTGAGTAAAAAGGGTACAATATCTGTCTAACAGCAACTCACAGCCTCACAGGAGATCTATCTACTCAGCGATCCCCTCACCTCGATCAGCTGCCGATGGCCCCGCAGCTCCCGCAGAAGACTCTGCAAAACAAGGAAAAGAAAGAGAGAAAAACAACAGTGGGGGTGAGAACCACTAGTAAAACCAGTAGCCTCTCCCTGTGGTAAAGCCTCAAACTCCGACGTACCCACTAAGTCTACCAGAGGGCAAAGAATGAAGAAAGTGGTAAGCTATAAAACTACAAATAAGAAGGAACTACCACTAGTATGCCTCTAAATGCAGTGCCAAAATGAATGACTGTAAGTATGCATCAGTAACCGCATCTGTCCAAATAAACCCAATCTAGCCACCAGTAAAAACTGGTACGCCTGCTGCCGGCTATCATCATCGTGCAACCTGATCCGCACCAAAGGCGATAGCAATGAGTCAATGCCGTCTGTTACGGCTTTTTGGTATTGGCATATTTCGTGAGTCAAGTCAGTGAGTTGAGTCGGAGTCTTAAAGGGATCAAATTGTCAATCAGCAATCAAAGACTTAGAGAAGATTCAACAAGAGCTCAAGTTGACACTCAGTGTCTTGAATCTTGAAGATTGAAGTTGAAGAATTGTGGATCAGTTACTCAATCTCAAGAAGAAAGTATTCAAAAGGATCAGGTATGGTTAACTAAATAATTTTGGTGATCCGAATACTTTCTTATAGTATAGAAACACTTGGAAGATTTTAAGTTCATAATAATCAAAAACTGGTGTTCGGACATGTTCAGGATCCGATCAGGGCCAACGATCCGGATCCGAAGGTTGTTGCTTCATACAAGACTTCGATCCGGATCCATGCAATTTCCGATCCGGATCCCGAATGTTAAGTTTTCTGATTTGTATGAACGATCCGGATCGGGCAATGCGATCCGGATCCCGAACCCTTGGTTTTCTGGAATCGTCAATCTCGTTACGACGATCCGGATCGCAGTAAATCCGATCCGGATCGCCGTCCTGAAAATTTCCAGATAAGGTAGTTTTTGATTCTTATCTCTTTCCAAAGGTTTCTAAACTATAAATAGACACTTAGGGTTCTCAAAAACGTGGGAGCTACGGCCGATCAATTTATAAAACACTTGAGAGCAACCCTAGAGGCTAGGTTTTTATCGATCTTCTTCATAGCCTCTTTTAGGTCAATTCGATGGTTCTTTCAAGAACATATCTTTTGTCGAATTGATCTAATCTTTGCTTAGAGATTTCTTCTACGGTTCCTCAATGAGAATCTAAGCAGAGGATCACCATCGAAGTCAATATTCTTATCGACTGAGTTTGCGTCGTGGATTCGACGTGGCATCGTGGATTCGGTGTGCTAAAGGCGTTTCGTGAATTCGAAGCGTGCGTTCGTGGATTCGAACGTGAGCAGTGGACGGGCAAAACGGTGGAGCGCGAGGTCCAAGAAATTGAAGGAGGGGTTAAATCCGTGGAGACGGTAATCACCTTGTTATTCTTCTTTTCTTAGGGATTGTTATTGCGTGAATATCCAACCGGTCAGCGCAAGGTCCGAAGAAGCTGAAGGAGGGGTTTGAGTCCGTGGAGTCGGTAATCACCTTGTTATTCTTCTATTCTTAGTGGATTGTTATTGCGTGTTGGTCCCGTGGTTTTTCTCCCGGATTGGAGTTTCCACGTATATCTCGGTGTGCTATTTTTATTTTCCGCATTGGTTTTTATTTTGCACTGAGATTGAGTTTTTAAGTATTACACCTATTCACCCCCCCTCTAGGTTGTTTGATAGTACCTATTTAGATCCTTTGGGATTGATAACTCTACAATTGGTATCAGAGCGGGTTTTAGGTTTATCTATCATGATGGGTGAAAGTGGTAATATTTATAGACCTCCTCTTTTTGATGGGACTAATTATGCTTATTAGAAAGTGCGGATGAGAGCTTTTCTCATCGCAATTGATGAGCGAGTATGGCAATCCGTGGAATGCGGTTGGGTGCATCCTGTTGAGGAAGTAGGAAATTCTACTACCCCAAAACCTCGCTCTAGATGGTCCAAAGAGGAATTTGAAAGATCTTCTTACAATGGGAAAGGTATGAACGCTTTATTTAACTCTCTTTCCTCGACTGAATTTACAAGAATTTCCGCGTGTGAAACCGCGAAGGAAATTTGGGATATTCTCAAAATTACACATGAGGGTACTAATCTTGTAAAAATTCAAAAGCTCCAGATGCTTACAAGTCAATTTGACTCTATTCATATGGAAGAGCATGAATTGTTTACAGATTATTACACTAGACTTCAAGATGTAATTAATACATGTGCTAATCTAGGAGAAAAGATCCCGGAGTCGAAAATTGTAAGAAAGATACTTCGGACTCTTCCGGAATGGTTTAGGGCAAAGGTTACCGCCATTGAAACCGTTAGTCATCCGGATGAGATGAGTGTTGAGGAATTAGTAGGTGCTTTGCAAACTTATGAATTGACTTTTCCTACTAATCAAGTTTTCTTCCAAGTCTTCTTCTAAGCTTACAGGTATTGCATTCAAATCACAAAGAAAGAAGATAGCGAATCGAGTTCCGACGATGAAATCTCTTTTGCCGATTTTGAAGAACAATTGGCGCGGATCACAAAGAAATTTCGTCGGAAATTTTGGAAGAATCGAACCGATGGATCTTCATCCACGAAACCATCTAAAGGATCATCGGGTTCTAATCCTCTAAACTCAAAAGCTTTGCAAAACCTTCTAAAGAAAAAGAAAAAGATGATTTCGAAGGGGAAATCCAATGCTATCGATGCAAAGGCTACGGCCATTTTTCAATGGATTGTCCTTCTAAGAAATCATATAAAAAGAAGGCTTTGCAAGCGAAAACTTGGGACGATTCTACTTCTAATGAATCGACCTCAAGTAAAGAGGAAAAAATCGTTGCTTCTCATGCCTCTCATTTTCCCTCTTCTAATAATTGTTTATCATCATTAGTCACTAACTCTACTCCTTTGATTTTGTATGAAACATCAACAACCGGCGGAGAGTCATCAAGTGAGGGGGAGGTCGGACGAGGAAGAACTCGTTGAGGCATATCAACAACTTCTTGCGGAATCTAAGAAGATGGCCAAACATATCAAGAAGTTGAGAAAGCAACGACTTGAAGATCAAGACGAGAATCATGCTTTAAAGATCAAACTTCATGATCTCGAGGAGGAACGAGAGCTTTTATTGGATAATAATAAAATCCTCCAAGAAAAGATAAATCAATCGGAAACGGTCGTTAATTCCCATATTAACAAGATTGATTTTCTTGAAAAGCAGTTTGAGGAAATACATGTCACCAATCAAGCATTGACCAAGCAAGTTCATCAACTTAAATCCGACATACAAAGGATTTCAACCGGTTCCAAGAAACTTGAATGTATGTCCGGATTAGGTCAAACAAGCAAGGTTGGTTTGGGATTCAAAAAGAACCAAACTGTGAATGCTTCAAGTTCCACAATGAAATTGAAAGGAAGAACTTGTCACCTATGTGGGCTTGAAGGACATTTTGGTGAAGAATTGCCCGAAAAAGAGAAAGAAGAGTCCTTCGGGCAACTTCATCTACGGAGCGAACTCAACGGAATCAAAAGACACATCAAGTCAAAGGAGTTCACTCAACCCACCAAAGGTCCGAGCCACAACATCAATCATTCAAGTGGATCACTGCGAGGCAAAGACCTAAGTGGATCAGACAGTCAAAGCGGACAACCCCCCGGCCACAACGAATCAAGACAAACCCAAAATCCAGCGATTTTGGATTCGGAAAGGTGATATCTTTCCCTTGTCTGTAAGTTTCTAAATAGCTTATGACTGTATGTAAGCTTTGATTAGTTTTCCTTTCATATTTTTCTTAATCTTGCATTACATGTTTCTCAATGCGTCTTTCGGTTTTATACTTTGTTTTGAACAAAGGGTTTTTACTGAACAAGTGCATTGAATAAAAAGGGCTTCACTTTTTATTCACTTCCAAATTATTGTATTTGGATTATCAACTTTACTCCTTAATCATAATCTTGAAGATACTTCATATAGAGTTTTTGATTTTATAAGCATCAAATTTAGAAATCATGTGTGATCTTTAGATGCTTAATCTATCTCGGGTGTGTGAATTCATTGTGATAAACGTGAGGACAACGATAGACTAAAATTTTGGGATTTTAATTCTTTCACGTAAGAGATTGCATTCTTTCAAGGGTATTGAAATGATTTGCAAAAGATGTGGAAAGAGTTACATCCGAAGGAGTGTGAAAACTACCACCACATTTAGGAAAGAGCTGCCACCCGGCGTCGGTCGTCCGGTTTGTGTGTGAAGCTACCACATGTTATGGATGCTTGATAGTATTTTATGAGAAAATCTTTAGTTGAAGCATTTGGAGATTTATATGCAAAACTCTTATATTTTGAACAATCTCCTGGTTGGTATAAGGTGGGATAGTTGAAAGATGCTCAAAGAGCCACCCTTAGGTATTTTAGTGCTTATCTCAATTTGAAAGGGTAGAATTCAAGATTGATGTCGTTTGGAAATCTCCGTATGTCATCTTTGTAAATCCGTTACATCTTGATAGACTTTGGATCTCAAGATTATTTTGATGACTTGTGTTTGATGAATATAACATGAAAAACGGTTTATAATGTTTTACCTTTATTTTTCATGATTTTGGAGTAAATCTTTTTAATTTTGTGAAATTAATTGGATTGAATGACATCTGTGTGAATTCACTGTTTAAAGCACTTAAATTGATTTCTTGATGGAATACAAATCGGTATTTGAAAAGATTCTAAAATCTGGATTTGTTTCAAGAAATTATTTGATTTTTGCTTTCTGGTATAGGTACGGAATCTGCATTTTTGTTATATACCAGAACTGAGTTTTATCTCTCTTTCTCTATGAACTAATATTGTTAGTGATTTACTTTTGTCTAGTATGTTCACTGTTTGACAATTTGTGACAAAAAGGGGGAGAAGAGAAATGATCGGAGATGAGATCATCAAGAGAGTACAAACGAAAATGAAAAAATGGGGGAGAACGGAAAATGATGATCGTATCACAAAGGGGGAGAACATAGATGCTCAAGAACATGGAGAACATGGAAAACATGTTAGAGATGCTCAAGATAGGGGGAGACAAAGAAAAAATTGAAAGAGCCGAAAAAACAAAAGAACCAAAAGGAAGACGGATCAAATGTAGGATTTTAATTTCTAACAACTAACGTTTGATTTTGTTTGGAGTTTTGTTTTGCAGGAATTACATCACTTTAAGACTCCAAGTCCTAAGTCATAGAGTATGTTCTAGGACTGTTTGGTTCAAATGTAATTTTGTATTTATTGGATCTTTCACGCAAAGAAAATCAATGTTTTGGTGATGACATTGAGTTTCGATTTTTTGGTTTAAGATGAGTGACTTGAGCGCTTTTATGTATTTTTGGGTTTTGTCACGAAATTGCCAAAGGGGGAGATTGTTACGGCTTTTTGGTATTGGCATATTTCGTGAGTCAAGTCAGTGAGTTGAGTCGGAGTCTTAAAGGGATCAAATTGTCAATCAGCAATCAAAGACTTAGAGAAGATTCAACAAGAGCTCAAGTTGACACTCAGTGTCTTGAATCTTGAAGATTGAAGTTGAAGAATTGTGGATCAGTTACATCAATCTCAAGAAGAAAGTATTCAAAAGGATCAGGTATGGTTAACTAAATAATTTTGGTGATCCGAATACTTTCTTATAGTATAGAAACACTTGGAAGAATTTTTAATTTCATAATAATCAAAAACTGGTGTTCGGACATGTTCAGGATCCGGATCAGGGCCAACGATCCGGATCCCGAAGGTTGTTGCTTCATACAAGACTTCGATCCGGATCCATGCAATTTCCGATCCGGATCCCGAATGTTAAGTTTTCTGATTTGTATGAACGATCCGGATCGGGCAATGCGATCCGGATCCCGAACCCTTGGTTTTCTGGAATCGTCAATCTCGTTACGACGATCCGGATCGCAGTAAATCCGATCCGGATCGCCGTCCTGAAAATTTCCAGATAAGGTAAGTTTTTGATTCTTATCTCTTTCCAAAGGTTTCTAAACTATAAATAGACACTTAGGGTTTCTCAAAAACGTGGGAGCTACGGCCGATCAATTTATAAAACACTTGAGAGCAACCCTAGAGGCTAGGTTTTTATCGATCTTCTTCATAGCCTCTTTTAGGTCAATTCGATGGTTCTTTCAAGAACATATCTTTTGTCGAATTGATCTAATCTTTGCTTAGAGATTTCTTCTACGGTTCCTCAATGAGAATCTAAGCAGAGGATCACCATCGAAGTCAATATTCTTATCGACTGAGTTTGCGTCGTGGATTCGACGTGGCATCGTGGATTCGGTGTGCTAAAGGCGTTTCGTGAATTCGAAGCGTGCGTTCGTGGATTCGAACGTGAGCAGTGGACGGGCAAAACGGTGGAGCGCGAGGTCCAAGAAATTGAAGGAGGGGTTAAATCCGTGGAGACGGTAATCACCTTGTTATTCTTCTTTTCTTAGGGATTGTTATTGCGTGAATATCCAACCGGTCAGCGCAAGGTCCGAAGAAGCTGAAGGAGGGGTTTGAGTCCGTGGAGTCGGTAATCACCTTGTTATTCTTCTATTCTTAGTGGATTGTTATTGCGTGTTGGTCCCGTGGTTTTTCTCCTGGATTGGAGTTTCCACGTATATCTCGGTGTGCTGTTTTTATTTTCCGCATTGGTTTTTATTTTGCACTGAGATTGAGTTTTAAGTATTACACCTATTCACCCCCCCTCTAGTTGTTTGATAGTACCTATTTAGATCCTTTGGGATTGATAACTCTACACCGTCCGGTACCCACTTGGTACCCCGCACGCTTCGAAGTGGCACTCGTGGGGAGCTACCCACACGAGGAAAGTAACCATGTCATAAGTATCATAAAAGCAGGACTGGATCATGACTATGATCAAAGTGGAAAACCCCTCCACTAAAGAAAACCCCAATCTGATGCAAAGGTAAACATCCGGTCAACCGCCTAATGTCCGCGGTTACCGCAATACCCCACAAGTCCACAATCTGATGAAATAACTAACAAATATCTGGTCAACCGCCTAATATCCGCGGTTACCACAATGCCCCACAATCCATAATCAAGTATGACCTGTCCCAGACTCCAAAGTCCCGACTACACTATCCCAAACCCCTGCTCGAACCCGAGCAATATGAATCAAAAGTCAAAATGAGAAGGAGAAAGAAAACAATCATGGTTTCTCCTAAGTCAAATCCCAATATGATAGTGTAGCAATAAATAGTGGCCTATCTAGATGTCCAAACAAGCATGCAACAGTCCTCAAGAAAGATAAAAGAAAGTGTATCAAACAGTAACTCCACATGTGTATTAAGTAATAGCTCCGCATGAATGTAACCATCATGCTAAAATCATCAGTCAACTACACATGTATATAATCCCTGGTCCATAACAAATCTCAAAGTGGTACCCGCACATAGATATGTCATCATGTCCCAATACTTAATCCATTTAACCAACTTTCATAAAATCTATGTGCTACACGGCATGTTAATTATCACTATTAAAATATCTCAATGATCATGTTCCAACAACAATATTATCCCAGTAATATTTCCAACATTCTATATCCACATAATTAATCTCAAATGATAGGCTCGCATTTATATCATTCAATCATGCATGGTAATCAATCAATAAGTCCAAACGGGGAATCCTCTAAATAAACTTAGTGAGTAAATCACAGTAAGAGGTAAGCAACAACTACCCACCTGAAGAGCTGACTGTCCAAATCCCACAGCTGAAAGTACCAGGAAATCCAAATCTCCTACTCCAAGGGGTCCAGTAATACCCGCAACTCTCCTGGGTACAACATAAAGTCCATAAATCTCAAAAACTACCCCGCAAACACATACAGAACTCAGTCCCAAAGATGCCCTTATTTCACCTACTGAAAATGCCCAGAAAATTCCAATAAAAATATCACAGCGATCCTCGCATCGATACCTTCGAAACGAGTACCTGCACGTCCAAATCCGAGTTCTGCAGGTCAAGATATAAATTCGACAAGGTAACCATCCCTAAAGAATCCCCCCAAAAAAACTGTAGCACTTAACTCTGGAGAAACAGTGATTTCTCACTTTTGGGAAATTCAGAAAAATCCAAGAAAAATACGGGGACGTTCCTTGCGACGAGTAGATCAAAATCGACTCTTTAAATGCCTCGATCCGATGTTTCTATGCTAGGATATAAAATCAACAAGCCCATACTGTCCAGGAAATCCATCACAGAAAATGGGGTCAAGAGATGCCTCTGGAACTGTGCCAAAAACCCAAAATAAAGCGAAACGATCAACACGGAAATCGAAGCCTTACCTCTCAGGAACACGCTGTCGAAGAAATCATCCAAAAATTCCTCCTGGTTTGCGCACGGGAAAATTCTGACTGAACTGCGACGGAAATGGGCCGAGAAAGAGGAAACGTCGAAGCGCGCCGCGTCGCAGATGACTCACTGCCGGCAACTCCAAAAATTCCAAAACTTCCTAGAGAGATGGAGGATAGAGAGAGGAAGAGGTCTTCTTCAGGCCACACCCTCAGATTCTCTCTCTAAAGCTCGAAAAAAGAACACAAAGGGAGGAAAGTGGAGCTGTATTTATAGGCCCAAAAAACAAATGCCAAAATACCCACTGTGTCCCAAGAATCGGGCGCCCGGAAAAATTGGGCTGCTACAGTGCGGCCCAATTTGCGATCACTGTGCGCGCCCGGAAGAGCCCGGGCGCGACACGTGTCCGCCAAACAGCGGACAGCGGCGCCCGCCAATCGGGCGCCGCCACGTGTCCCAGCCGCCCACGTGTTCCACGTGCCTCGAGCACGTGGGCGGCGTGCACCCGCTAATAGGGACACGCCACGTGTCACCACGCGGTTCACGTGGTCCGCGCCCCCGGTCTACGCGCCGGGTCTTCCAGAAAGTGTCGGCCAACCAGAAGCCGCCACGTGTCCCAGACAGGCCGCCCTCCTTGACGCCGCCCGACCAATGAGGAGCTGCCACGTGGCAACGTCAACCTTCCCTGCACCCGGTGCACGACTATTCTGTGGACCGCCCGCCTGCGCGCCTGCCCGCGCCCGCCAGCGCCTGCCCGCGCTGCCCGCGGCGCTGCTCCGCCGCTGCGCCTCTGTTCTCCGCCGTGCGCCGCCGCTCGCCGCCTGCCGCCGGTCGCCGGAACAGTATTTTCCGGCGGCCGGAGTTACTGTTCCGGTGAACAGTATTTTTGGCGCCGAAAATAAAGTGAATACACCATTTTGATCGTTTTCGCGCGCTGAGTCCAAATCCGCTGTCCGATTTTCCAAATTCTCATCCGAAATTTTGCCGAAAGCCCCCGGAAAGGCCCACTTGATCCGATTTTCGCGCCGGGTCCATTTTAAAAATCCAATTTCAATTCTACAAGCTCCATGACACTGTGTGAGCTTCCTATAGTCACTGATAAAGCCGCAAAAGCTTCTACAAAAGTCCGGGTCACCACAGCTTACTACGCAACCAGCTGCGCGATGTGGCTGGACAACTGCTTACCCTCACCGAGCGCTTGTGCTTACTGACACAGGAATTTGAGGGTACGGACTACTTCCAGCACGGCGCCAGGGACGACACTTTTCGTCGGATACCACCTGCAGGATTTCCCACCCTTCATGAGGCGGTTAACTTGGCCATGCGGGCGGAGCGAGAACTCGCCGAGGCACGTACTCAGCAGGGATACCCCGGACTATATCAGGGCCAGAGGTACCCCCACCCCGGTCCGGCGGAGGGCCCCTTTCAGGGAGGCCGGGCAACCAAACGCCGGAGGACAGAACAGAAAATCGGGCAAGCGAAGATGGGAGGACCAGAATCACTAGGGAAGCCGTGCGTCATATGTGGTGGGGCGCATCGAGTGACGAGCTGCCCTTGGAGGCACGACCACTGTTTCCGGTGCGGCATGCCGGGCCACTCACGTCTCATGCCCCCAGAAACCGGCTACTACCGCCACGGCGCCGCAACCCGAGGAACCAGAAAATGCTGCAGCTCCCAACCCACGGAAGGACCTACCCGGCAATCAGCACATGACGGATTATGGCGACACCAGGTCCCTGCCCCGCCACGCCGTACGTCGCTGGCCCAAGGGTTGTGGACGGGCTCCCCGAGCTGCCCCAGTGGAGGACGCAACGTCCCGAAATGAATAATGGCAGGTAACGTTTTATGTTTTTTCTCTACTCTTCGATTAGGAGAACCGGATACACCTGAGCATCCTACCCTTGTCCGACCCCCGTTCCCTTTCCTATTTCCCCGTCTTACCCGGCGTTGTTAAGAGGGAGGTACTTACCCCCCTTAGGTTTTTAGTTTAGCCCTCCCTAGCGTACACGGGCGGGTAGGTCTTAACGAAGTAAGACAGAAGGGATTTTGTTCCGGGTTATTTGGGTATTTATGAACTAAATATGCCGAACATCCTGCCTCGTGGCAATAGGCCCAGCAGACCGATAAATTGAGTGGGGCTGCGGCCCACTGTAGACCCAACGTCCAGGTGGGTTGAGTTCGGTCGAAATCGTGGGCACTATGTCCATACGCTTTAAGTGAACTGGTTGCGTGACCCTAGCGTCTCAAGTTAGGAAACTGATAGATGGCGGGTGCATGGCTTATTTGGCCTCGGTGGATCTAACAGCTCGACCCGCTCCCTCACTTTCCGACATCCCAATCGTAAGGGAATTTTCGGATGTGTTTCCGACGGAACTCCCTGGGATGCCACCCGAACGAGAGGTCGACTTCCCTATTGAACTACTCCCAGGCACTCAACCCATTACCAAAGCACCGTACAGGATGGCCTTCGCCGAGTTGAAGGAACTCAAAGCACAACTGAAAGACCTTTTGGATAAAGGCTTCATCAGACCGAGCGTGTCGCCATGGGCCCGTTCTGTTCGTAAGGAAAAAGGACGGAAGCCTTCACTTGTGCATAGACTATTGGGAAATAAACAAGGTCACCATAAAGAACAAATACCCCCCGCCGCGGATCGACGATCTGTTCAACCAGTTACAAGGAGCAACGGTGTTCTCAAAGATCGATCTGCAGTCCGGCTATCATCAGCTCAGAGTCAGGGGTGAGGATATCCCCAAAACAGCTTTCCGGACACGTTATGGCCACTATGAATTCACGGTAATGCCGTTCGGGCTCACCAACGCTCCAGCGGTATTCATGGACATGATGAATAGGGTGTTTAAACCCTTCTTAGATCTATTCGTAGTGGTCTTCATTGATGACATCCTCATCTACTCCCGCACAGATGAGGAACATGAGGAGCATCTACGTATAGTCCTTCAGACCCTCCGGGACCAGAAACTGTATGCCAAACTCAAAAAGTGTGAGTTCTGGCTCCGCGAGATGGACTTTTTGGGGCATGTCGTTTCGGCGTCTGGAATTGCAGTAGACCCGAGGAAGATAGACTCTGTGACCGACTGGCCCCGACCGACAACAGTAACAGAGATTCGAAGCTTCCTGGGTCTGGCAGGGTATTACAGGCGCTTCGTGGAAGGCTTCTCCAAAATAGCCACCCCCTTAAATCGTCTAACCCGGAAAGGGGAGAAATTTATCTGGACGGACCAATGCCAGAAGAGTTTTGAGGAACTCAAAGACAAACTGACGCGGGCCCCGGTGCTCGCTTTACCGGAGCCCGGGGAGGACTATGAGATGTATTGCGATGCGTCGCGGAGCGGTCTTCGGGGCGTGCTTATGCAACGGGGAAAGGTCATAGCCTACGCGTCAAGACAACTTAAGGAGTACGAACGGAACTACCCCACACACGACTTGGAGCTTGCAGCAGTCGTGTTTGCCCTCAAGCTGTGGAGACACTACCTATACGGGACACACTGCAATGTGTATTCCGATCACCAGAGCCTCAAGTACCTTTTTACCCAGAAGGAGTTAAATTTACGACAAAGCCGGTGGCTCGAGTTGCTAAAAGATTACGATTTGTCGATCCACTACCACCCTGGAAAAGCAAACGTGGTGGCCGACGCCTTGAGCCGCAAAGGGCAGATAGTAGAATCAATGACAAATGCCGTTACCCAACAGGACCGTCTGATTGCAGAGTTCTCGCAATTAAGACTGGAGGTAGTACCGGCAGGGACGGTCACACAACTCCTGACCCTGGTAGTTAGGCCTACCTTGCTCGACAAAATCTTGGAAGGACAATCGACAAACACACAGTTGCAGCTTGTGCGAGACAGAATACCTTCAGACCAAGGGGGCGATTTCGCAATAGGCTCTGATGGCACAATACGATTCCGAGGGCGAATTTGCGTGCCTGACCTAATGGAACTCAAGGAAGAAATCCTGAGGGAAGCCCACACTGCTCCCTACTCAGCGCACCCTGGGGGAACGAAGATGTACAAGGATATTAAACAAACCTTCTGGTGGCCTAAATTAAAGGGGGACGTGACACGATTCGTGGCACATTGCCTGGTGTGCCAACAAGTAAAGGCCGAACATCAATGCCCATCAGGGAAGTTACAACCGTTACCTGTGCCGGAATGGAAGTGGGAGATGATTACGATGGATTTTGTGACCGGCTTTCCGAGATCCCCACAAGGACATGACGCGATATGGGTCATAGTGGATCGGTTGACGAAATCGGCCCACTTCTTGCCTATTCATACGACGTGGACTCGGGACCAACTAGCGCAAACCTACATTAATGAGATAGTGAGGTTGCATGGGATACCGGCGTCCATTACGTCGGACAGAGACACGCGTTTTGTGTCAAATTTTTGGCGGAGCCTACAACGGGCAATGGGGACTAAACTACATTTTAGTACAGCTTTTCACCCGCAAACCGACGGGCAATCGGAACGGGTGATCCAGATCCTCGAAGACATGCTCCGAGCATGCGTACTCGACTTTGGTGAGGGGTGGTCTCGATACCTACCCCTTGTGGAATTCGCCTACAACAACAGCTACCAAGCCAGCATCCAAATGGCGCCGTATGAGGCCCTGTATGGGCGCCGCTGTCGGTCCCCAATATGCTGGGATGACTTGGGGGAGCGCAAGTTTTTGGGACCAGATTTAGTGGAGGAGACCGAAGCGAAGGTGCGCCTTATCAAGCAACGGCTGCTGACCGCCCAGAGACGACAAAAAAGTTACGCGGACCACAGACGAAGGGATTTGGAATTCATGGTGGGCGAGCATGTGTTGCTCCGAGTTTCGCCTTCAAAGGGAAACCGACGTTTTGGCCTGAGGGGGAAGTTAAGTCCGAGGTACGTGGGACCGTTCGAGATCCTAGAACGCGTGGGCCCGGTGGCGTACCGGTTGGCCTTGCCGCCGAATCTTGATCGAGTCCACAACGTGTTTCACGTCTCAATGCTTCGGAAGTACCTTTTCGACCCCTCTCACGCCCTCGATGTTTCCACGATTGAGCTGCGGGAAGACTTAAGCGTCGAGGAAACACCGGTGCGAATCTTAGCACGAGAGGAAAAGAAATTGCGCAACCGGACAATCCCCTATGTAGAGGTACAGTGGAGCAATCACGAAGAACGGGAAGCAACGTGGGAACTGGAAACGAAGATGAGGGAGTGTTTTCCCGAATTGTTTAGCGAGGGTTGAGAATAAGTTTCGAGGACGAAACTTCTTATAAAGTGTGAGTGGTGTAATGACTCGACTTTTCGAGCAATATTTACCCTCCTGTTAATAAAGTATTTCCTTTAGGGAAGTTGTGTTATCGAGTTTCCTTAAGTTGACCGTGGTGCTACACGGGTATTTTTCGGTGAAAGGGTTTGAAAAACGATAACCGACGGTGCGATCGGATCTGAAATCCGACCTTGGGATCTCCCGGAATAGGGTTTTAGTGTTGCGATGACTTAGCGCGCATCGAAATTCGTGCAGAATATCCCGCACGCTTTTCGAGGAAAGGCGGGTTTATCCCGTGCAATTAAATAATTAGTTATTAAATAATAATTATTTAAATATGGGAATTATTCGTTCGTACTAGAGAAAATCCCACTTTTCGCAAAAAGAGAAACCCTAGCCGGAGAGGAAGAGAAAGAAAAGAAAAGAAAATAATGAAACCCTAACCGGAGGAAAAAGAGAAGAGAGAGGAAAAAGGCAGAGGAGTCCGATCACCCCGATCAACGTGCCGGAAATAGGAGTGCGATCGGATCGTCTTCCCCGTCGGAATTTGCGGTAAGTGGAATTCATTTCATTGTATTGTTGGGGTTTTCGTGTCTTTTTCCATCGTCGTCGTCGCCGCCTCCGTCGCCGTCATCATCGCTGCCCCCGCCGCCGCCGCGCGATCTAGGGCCACTCCGGGCACCGACACCGGTGGCGCGCGCCGCGCGGCCTTGTGCCATGCGGGGCGCCAACCGCGGGCGGCGCGCACGCCGGGCCGCGGGCGGCGGCGTCCGCGCGGGAAGGTGCCGGGCGGGAGCCACCCGCGAGCGCGAGCCGCGCGGCCTCGTGCCGCGCGGGCCGCCCGCGGGCGGCGGCATCCGCGCGGGCGGGCGCCACGCGCGCGCCACCAGCGGGCGCGCGCCGCGCGGCCTCGTGCAGCGCGGGGCGCCCGCGGGCTGGCAGACGCCGCACGGACGCCGCGTGGGCACCACCCGCGGGCATGCGCCGCGCGGCCTCGTGCCGCGCGGGGCGCCCGCGGGCGGGCAAGCACCGCGCGAACACCACCCGCGGGCGCGCGCCTCGTGGCATTGTGCCGCGCGGGGTGCCCGCGGGCGGCGTCGTCCGCGCGGGCAAACGCCGCGGGCGGTGGCGTCCGCGCGGGTGGGTGCCGCGCGAGGGGCCGTCGTCGTACGCACGCCGTTCCGTTATGCGACATGGTGCATCCGGTTTGATTTATCGTTCTTTTTGGGGACTTCTTTAGGTCCAGGTGCTGAGCGGGAGGGTGTCAAAGTTCAAGAGGTCCCGATCGTCACGCAACAAGGTGGGTACTCTCGCAATAAGTGCTGAATGTCATCATTATAATAAGTACAATAATAAGCCTAATAAAGTAGATGAATTGTATTAACTATTTAAACCCTTCGCATGAGTATTTCCTGTTCTTCCATTGTTAACTGTGGCGACTGAGTGTCGCGGTGATTGTTACACGCCGGTTTCAGCTATTATGCTCTTAGATGCTTACACGCACACCGACGGTTTGGCCACCGATTGGGTGTACTTTTTTGGAATTGTGGTACGTTGACCCGTGTACCCCACGAAAGTAAAGGTGTCGAGTGGGGACCCCTCACGGTTACTATAGGTGCAGCACTAGAACCGTGAAGGGGTTAAAGGCAATATGCGAGCAAGTGATCGTTCACGAGGGGGTCCTTAGACCTTCCGACAGGTATTATGTAATTGAATCAAGGGATATGGTGACTCATGAGGGGAAAAGCGAAAGGTTCCGGTGTTTTTGGTTTGTCTTAACAATACTCTTTATTGCTTTGATCATCTACTTTATTTGTCACTGACTTTCCCACACTATGACAGGTCCGACTAGGTGTAGTAGCCGGGACGATGGTGAGGCAGCGTCTAGAGGACATTATGTCACGCCCCAAGTCCGCCAATTTGTATGGTTCGAGCACGCCAACAGACCCGCCAATCGGGTATGACCTTTCACTACCCGAAAGGAACGGTAACATCCATAATAACACAACAAGTGTATGCGGAAGCTCAATATCAGAGTACTAAAAATCACTACAAATTTAAACTTTCATTCAATAACAAATAGTTAATGCGGAAATGAAAGCATACCAGAGTGAACCATGATTTAAATTGTTACACTTTACATCTCTGAACTTGCAAATAAATTTATTACAATTCCTTTACATAGATTCCTCACCATACAAAGTTCACTCAAGAAATATATAAAAGGGGTACCTCTGCTAGACCCTCTAGGTCTCTATGCTGCTGGGCCCTTGCCCCTGTCGTATGCCTCGCCGTCTGCATCTGAACCGTCTCGTCCGCTGCATCCATACCTGAACCTGTGGGGGGGGGGTCACCCAAGGGGTGTGAGAACTCCGACAGAGTTCCCAGTGGGTTCAACCACCGAGAAAAAAAAATCCTACACCACTTGGTCCAATGGAAGCAATAATAGTAGTGCTAGGAAACTAAAATCCTCAATATCAAAATACGGCTATGCAACATAATATATCACTACACTATCTGTGTATACTCATCGACCCAGCACTACTCTGTCTAGCCACTCTAGGCTGCTAAGCACCAACTTGGCCACTATGCCGCTGTATACAGGGTCAAACTAACCCGGCCACCTTGGCCATCTAATTTCTCTTTATTTCTTTAAATTCTGGTGCTTTAGTTCAAGTTAACCCTAAGAAATTCTTATCCAACGGGCCCCAGCCCGGTAGTCCTGCTACCATAAGATAAGATTTCTAAGGTTGCCGATAGCACCCGCAAGTGCTACCCCGCCCAACGGGGAACTTGTCCTACGGGTCACTGCCCGGGAGAGGGATCCTGCCGCTCCTCCAACAAGACTACTTTTTACCCCCGAAGGTACGCTCGTTTTATCTTTATATTTTCTTTCTTTTCTTTTCTTTTTCTTTCTCTTTTTGCTTTAGTTCTTAGCCTCTTTGCCTTTGAACACTTGCTTTTCTTTCTTATTCGAGCTTGTAGCTCCCTTTTGCCACTGGCAAATCTCTTTCCTTTGAGCATTTAGCTCTTTGCTTTCACTTTAAGACTTTCGAAAGTACCTCGTCCGAAGGGTCACTGCCCAGGGAGTCCTGCTCCACTTGACGAGTCTCAAATTCGAAGGCGCCATTTACATTTTCTTTATGCTTTTTAGCCACTTTTAGCTTGCTTTTAACTTTGCCTTTTTACAACAATTTATCTCTTATCCTAGGTCTCGCCATAAGGATAACTAGAGAGTCTCCTGGACTCTTAACATTTCACATTCATTTATTTAACTCAAATTAAAGTTAAAGTTATTGTCCATTTGCCCAGACACCCTATGACTTTCTAGGATTATATTTGTTTAATTCTTTAACCTTGGGATCTTATCCCACTTTCCTGATTCCTCACTGAATTCTAGAGTTAACTTAACTCTATTTTTCTGTTCCACTTTTAACTTAGAGTTACACTGACTCTAATTTCCTGTTTTCCCTTTCGTGTCTCCACATTTGATCCATTTTTCCCATTTTCGTGATTCCTTACTGAATCCTAGAGTTAACTTAACTCTATTATCCTGTTCCATTATTAATTTAGAGTTACACTGACTCTAATTTCCTTTTTTCCCTTTCATGTCTCCACATTTGATCCATTTTTCTATTTTCCTGTCTGTGAGTTTAAACTCCTCGAGTTTACCTTAGGTTCCCTTCACCTAAGTTCCATGTCACACTCATTCTAGAGTTCCTTGACTCTATGTTGATCACTCTATCCAATGTCCTTAGGTTATCTCCTAAGATAATGCCACTCGTTAAATCCTAGGATAACTCCTAAGTTTGATGTCACTCGTCAAACCCCTAAACTAGGTTTTCTCCTAGTCTTACTACCAACAAGTTCTGTTCCCTTATGTCACATGATTCCTAGGGTTGTACCCTACATGATCACAGTCATCACATAATTATTCATTTCTACGCATGCAATTATTTTCATATCCATCATAAAAATAATATTTATCCTCTATGCATGCAATTATCATCAATTTAGATAAATCAAGAATTGCATTTTCCCTAATTCCCTTTTTACACATGCAAATTAATTATCTCCTTTTTGGCAACCAACAGTTGCATTTTCCCTATGTGTCCATCTACACATACCAGTTTATCCCCTATTTGGATAAATCATAAATGTCACTTTTCCTCTAAAGATCTCTACACATGCACATTTATCATCTGTCTTTGGCAAACAACAGTTGCACTCTTCATCTGTATCTCTCTACACATGCAATAATAATCATAATTACCTAACGCCTCTAACAGGCTACTATCATGCTTCTAGATCGAAAAGCAAAGGAGCAAGGGGAGAGGTCACCCAATTTCGGCATAATCCCCCACCTTGTAGTGTACCCAATTGCTTGTAGACACTTACAATTGGTCTCCGAGCGATTCCACTTGTCTCCTCGAGCTTGCATGCAAAACGGTGCACTTCCCTCGAGTCCGCACGCAAAACGGTGCACGTCCACCGAACCTGCACGCAAAACGGTGCGCGTCAGTAAAACCCACAAGCAAAACGGTGCGCGACACTTCAGTCGGCACGCAAAACGATGCGCATCAACTCAACCTGCACGCAAAACGGTGCACGTACCTCGGGTTTGCACGCAAAACGGAGCATACTTCTCTTAAGGTTGCACGCAAAACGGTGCACATTTTTCTGGCGGGTCTGTTGGTGTGCCCGAACCGTACAAATTAGCGGACTCGGGGCGTGACAGATTAGCCATATGAGGCTTTACTTCATCGTTCTTGTTTGGGTTATCTCATTTCCTTGCTTGTTTAACTATTAAGTTTCATTTGCTTGATTGTGGACCATTGTGGATGTTGGATTGATAGTTAATTTGGTATTGTGGACTTGATATACTCTTATGGACTTCTATGCGGCATGTTTTACATTAAACAAAAGGGTTTCGAAAATGCTTTCCAAAACCAAGTGTCGTGTGGGCACAACTTGTAAACCTCTGGATTTATCCTTTCAAAAGATGCAGCCGCCAAAGTGAGACTCGCGGAATTACCTTGGGAAACTAGGTGTCATTTAGACACCGTCTGTAAGTCCGTAGTCTCATCTTTGATGTCGCAAATGAAAGCTTAAGTTATGGATAAAGGTAATACTCTCCACCTATGTATTCACTATGACTGTGTGATTAAAGGATAATGTTGTAAATATGACGCCGTGCATATACAAAGGAGACTCTGTCCGTTTAAAGAGTGAATTTGTATATGTGGCGGGTCTGACGCACACCGGTAGGAAAGGTTGTCATAAGAACAAAAAAAATATATATATACGTTTTCCGCTAAATCTTAAACCTCCGGGGCGTGACAGCTGCACTCCACCCATAATAGTCATTAGCCGGGGAACCTCGCTCTACCCTCTATATAACCCTGGCTCAGTCGAGACTCATCTCACATTTTTTGCTGGTGAATGGCTCTGATACCAACAGTGACTCCCCATTTCCCAAGGGGGCACCCATCCTAGATCTACTCTAGCTCTAGCACACTTAACTCTCTTAACCCCTAGGGCCTTGCTTCAACCCAAAATTCTATAGCCGGGTTAAGAGATTTAGTCCTATTATATCATTTATATATAGGACTAATCCAAATTCTGGGAGTGTCACATTCTTCCCCCCCTTTAAGCCCTGACGTCCACGCCAGGCTCAAAGACACTCACAAGCACCAGGCGATGTGAGACTCGTCTCGCTAGCCTTAGCCGACCTTGTCGGGAGCTGCACTCCACCCACAATGGTCATTAGCTGGAGAGCGTCGCTCTACCTGCTATATAACCCGGCTATAGCAATTTGGGTGGTAGCAAAGTCCAAGAGGTTAAGAGAGTTAAGCATGCTAGAGCTAGAGTAGTTCTAGGATGGGTGACCCCCTAGGAAGTGGGGCGTCACAGGATTGGCCCCCACACTGGTTGTCACGCCCCGCGGTCGAAACTGCGACCCGGGCTCTCCAACAGATCCGCCATGTGCACGGAAATCTCCGTATAGACAAAGCGTCTACCCTGCAAGACAAATCTATAGCTAAACATGTATCAGAGCTGAAAATCAAACTAGTAGCTACAGAAATCATAACTGAACATCTGCATAAACATAAATCCAAAATAGTACATAGTCACTCCTGCTATGTGTAATGTACCGGATTTTCGGCACATATAATAAATCTAAATAAAAATGGTATGAAATACTATTTTTATGAAAGTTGGAGAAGTGAGGATGATGTGGAAGCGAATTGGGCCGAAATCGGGTTAAAAATGCGGGATTTAGAATTTTAATTGAAAAAGTGGGCCCAGATTTTTAGCAGAAAATTCACAGAGTCAGAAAATTCTGAGAAAAATTCTGGGAGCTCCGTAATATTGTTTTAAGGCCACAGTAAGAATTCCGCATTGATCGGACACCCAGATTGCGAGAACGGGGTCCGCTAGCGATTTTTGATACAGCGAGGCTTTTGGTGATCCAGAAATGGCCAAACTCAGCAAAAATACTTGTAATATATTTCAAATGTAATTACAAGTGAGTTGTAGCATTTCGAATCGACGCAAAGGCCGTTGAGTCGAAAAATGAGTTGTAAGTTGAGAATTTGAAGTTTCAAATTCTAAAGCTTAAGTTCGCCGATTTATGGAAAGTGGCGAAACTCGGTAAAAATACTTGTAACACGTTTAAAATATGGTTACAAGTGTGTTAGAAGCATTTCGAATCAACGCAAAAGCCGTTGGGTCGAAAAGTGAGTTGTGGTTGAGAAGCGAAGCTCTAGTTTGCAAAATTTGGACTCGTGTTCGCCGAGTTCGCAAAATGGCGAAATTCGGCGAAAAGACTTGTAACGTGTTTTAAATATGATTACAGTCGAGTTCGGTGCGTTTCAGGCTGACGCGAAGGGCATCGGGTCGAAAAGTGACTTGAACCCCGAGGACTTAGCAAATTCTGGAATTTCTGAAATTTGTGATCACGAAGCATTTTCGGAGCCCTATTTCGGAGACTTAGAGTAGCCCAAAAATTTTAAATAAATTGTCGGGTGTCTCACAAAAGTTTTCTGATTAAAAGGGGTGAAAAACCTAGGTGAGCAATTAAGGAAAAATTGGAGAACGAAGCGAAGAAAAATGCTTCGTGAATTCTGAAACTGCAGTTTTTGACAGTGCAGTTGATCGCGAAGCTTTTTCGGGGCTCTCTTTCGAGTGCTTAGAGTGGCCCAAAAATTTAAAAGAAATCTCGGAGAGCTTAAGAAAAATTTCTACAATAAAGGGGAGAAGAAAAATTGTAGTTTTGATTTCCGAGTTGACGGGAAAACGCGGAGAAAGAGTCGTATCCGAATTTGCTCACTGCAGGAGGAAACTGCAGGAAAACAGGGGCAGTTTGAGATTTATTTTGTAAGTTGGGGGCAATTTCGTAAAAACACATCCCTACCCCAACTACCCCGCCTGCAGGCATTTAAACACTCTCTCTCTCTCTCTCTCCCTCTTGAAATCCCACATCTCTCTCTCTTCGTTCCTCTTTTGGAACAGGGAGAAAGAAAGAAGAAGAAGAATGAGAAAGAGAAGAAGAAGAAGAAAAAGAAGAAGAAGAAGAAGAAGCAGGAAGTGTACCTCTCTCTCCCTCCCTCCCTCTCAGTCTTCTAAAATGTGCTCTTCTCTCTCTCTCATTTCCTCTCTATTGCACAGGAAAAAAAAAAAAGAGAAAATTGGGGGAGTGCCAACTGCTGCTGCTGCTTGCAGTGTTGCTGCTGCGGTGTCCCAGCAGCAGCCGCATCAGCTGCAGCTGCTGCTGCTACAAGCAGCAGCAGCTGCAGTTTGTGCTGGGCCAGCTGCTGCTGCCCAGGGCAGCAGCTCCTGCACAGGGAGCTGCTGCCTTGGCAGCTGCATGAAGTAGCTGCCTTGGCAGCTGCTTGGCTGCTGCTTGGCAGCTGCATTGGGCAGCTGCCAAGCAGCAAAAATGGCTGCAGCTGCTGCTGCCTATGGCAGCAGAAGCTGCCTAAGCTGCCTAGCAGCAGGAGTTTGACAAGAAAAAATAAAAAAAAAAAAAGAGAAGAGAAGGAAGAAGAAAGAAAAGAAAAGAAGAAAAGAAGAAAGAAGGAAAATTTCTTCTTCTTCTCTTTTCTCCAATGTGAAGGAAAAATGCAATTTCTTGATTTTGCCATTGTCCAAGATCGGCAAATTGGGGGAATCGCTCAAATTGAGTTTCTCTCCAATTTTTGAATACGAATTATGGATTTTTGCCAATGTGCAAAATCGGCAAATTGGGGGAATCGCTCAAATTGAGTTTCTCTCCGATTTTTGAATACGAATTATGGATTTTTGCCAATGTGCAAAATCGGTAAATTGGGGGAAACGCTCAAATTGAGTTTTTTCTCAAATTTTTGAGAGCATTTTGACCCCGGATCGAGTTGAGCAAGTTTCTTTTTGGCAACATGCCATGGGAGGACTATTCTCCTCCATTTTTTATGAACCGATAAAAATTTAGCCTTTTGATGGGGAAAATGACCAAATAGGAATTTTTCCGCTAAGTTGTCAAAAAGGGGATTTTAGTTTTGAAATGTTTATGGATTTAGAAACAAATCATGAGAATCAATTGTTCATGATTTTCTTTCTTTACAAATTTAGGAAAAAGTCGGAGACCGAAAGAGTGGAACTTGTTTCCTTCAAGGACCGAAAGAACACACCGAGGTGGGGGATTCTGCCGAAATTGGGTGACCTCTCCCCTTGCTCCTTTGCTTTTCGATCCAGAAGCATGATAGTAGCCTGTTAGAGGCGTTAGGGAATCATGATAATAGTGGCATGCGTAGGAGATAAATATTATTTTATGATGAATATGAAAATAATTGCATGTGTAGATGTAATCAATTGTTGTGATCATGTTAGGGTGTAATCCTAGGAATCATGTGAAAGCATAAGGAAAAAGAAATGCATGTTGGTAGTAAGACTTAGGAGAAAACCTAGATTTAGGTTTAACGAGCGGCATGATGACCTAGGAGATACACCTAGGTGGACGAGTGGCATTAACTTAGGGAATAATCTAAGGTTAAGAATAGAGTGTTAAACATAGAGTCAGAGAACTCTAGGTTAAACAAGTTATGGAACTTAGGTAAAGGAACCAAAGATGAACTAATAGGGTTAAACTCTCGTGATGAAATAGAGTTAGTGCAACCCTAGGTTAAACATGGAACAGGAAAATAGAGTTTGTAAAACTCTAGGATTCAGTGAGAAATCGAGAAACAGGGGGATTAGATTCTCAAGTTACAGAATTAAATAATGTAACCCCAGAAAGTCATAGGACGTCTGGGTAAATGGATCAATTAGTTTAACTCCGGTCTGAGTTAAATAAAAGGAAACAGAAATAGGGTTAATAAGCTATAAGTTAGATAAAAATGAAAGTAACTAGTGTCCTAGTGACATAGTGCAGTGATATAGTTCAACCTTAAGGGTAATTGAAGCTTAGGGTTGTGAGTTGAAAACAAGTAAGGAAAAGTGTAAAAGTGGCTAGGAAACTAAAGATATTGCCAAGTGGCAAAATAAGTGGAAATGTAAATGAACAAGATGTTCAAACCTAAATTGGTGTTAGAGACACCCAAATTATCCTAGAGTAAAGAACTTAGGATAAAAGGAATAAAGCTTAAGTGCGAGCTAAAAGTGGTTAATAAGCAAGAAAAGCAAATTGCTTAAAATAAAAGAGAAAAGTAGAAGAGAAGCATTGAGGCATGAATGCTAACGGGAGGGTTGAGCATATGTCACTCCCGGGTAGATGAGTGCCAAGGTGCCTTAAACTCATCTGAACCTAAAGTGTAAAGAGAGTGGTTAAAGAAAGAGGATGATTAATGAAAGGTAAAAAAAAGATAAGATAAACTACATTGGGCCGAGCACTACGGGAGGCGATGCTACAACCTGTTCTTGTTTGATTGGGGTTGTAGGCATCCGTCTTTTGGAACCCTCGGACCCCGTAAAGGAAAAGCCTAAATGGCCATTGGGAGGGTTGAGCATATGTCACTCCCAAGTGAATTAAAGTGTTAAAGCCAAGTTGCCAACGGGAGGGTTGAGCATATGTCACTCCCGGGGGAAGTGTGTGAGCAAGACTCAGCTTCCCAAGTAAAGGCAAAGCAAAGAGCTAAAGGCAAAAGAAAAGATAAAGATAAAACAGGCGGACCTACGGAGTGAAACGCGGCCCAAGTTGGAGCAGTTGGCAGTGCCCCTCTCCCGGGTAGAGACCCGTTCGGGACATTTCTTCCGTAGGACGGGGTAACACTTGCGGGTGTTATCGGCAACCTTAGAAATCTTATCTTATGGTAGCAGGACTACCGGGCTGGGGCCCGTTGGATAAGAATTTCCGAGGGTTAACTTGAACTAAAGCACCAGAATGTAAAAAAAAAAGAGAAAGATAGAGTGGCCAAGGTGGCTGGGTTAGTTGAACCCTGTATATAGCGGCATAGTGGCCGAGTTGGTGTTTAGCAGCCTAGTGTGGCTAGACAGAGTAGTGCTGGGTCGATGATTATATACAGACAGTGATATATTGTTTTGCATAGCTGCATTTGATATCGAGGATTTTAGTTTCCTAGCACTATTATTATTGCTTCCATTGGACCAAGTGGTGTAGGACACTTTTTCTCGGTGGTTGAACCCACTGGGAACTCTGTCAGGAGTTCTCACACCCCTTGGGTGCACCCCCCCACAGGTTCAGGTATGGATGCAGCGATCGCGACGGTTCAGAGGCAGACGGCGAGGTATACGACAGGGGCAAGGGCCCAGCAGCATAGAGACCTAGAGGGTCTAGCAGAGGTATCCCGTTTTATATTTCTTGAGTGAACTATGTATGGTGAGGAAATTATGTAAAGGAATTGTAATAATTTTAATTGCAAGTTCAGAGATGTATAGTGTAATAGTTAAATTTTATGGTTCACTCTTGTATGCTTCCATTTTCGCTTTAGTTATTGCAAAAATTTAAATTTATAGTGATTTTTAGTACTCTGATATTGAGCTTCCGCATACACTTGTAGTGTTATTATGGATATTACCGTTCCTTTCGGGTAGGAAAAGGTCTTACCCGATTGGCGGGTCTGTTGGCGTGCCCGAACCGTACAAATTGGCGGACTCGGGGCGTGACAGATTAGAGTGGTATCAGAGCCTAGGATAGTCCTAGGTGGTTAGCAACCTTAGGGAGACCTTAGGGATTAGCACGAGAGAGTGTGTCGATTAGTGGGCGAAAGTATTTGATTGGTCATTGCTGTTCCCAAAAAGGATGTTGGGACTGATCGAGGGCGACGAGCTTTCACTCTTCGGATATTACGTTGGCGGCCGACAACGTAATGTTGGAGATGAAAAGGAGTACCCTCCTATACTTTCGCATGATTGAGTCGGCGAGCCTTTTTGTCGGTATGTAGACCACACGTTGCTCAAATGGCTAAATTTGGGCTAGTTGTTTCGTTGTGGTGTGCATATTGGCGATGACACCACATAGGGAAACACACCTGTTTCGACTCGAGTCACGAGAGGGCTCGGGGTCAAACGAGGTGCACGAGCTGCGATAGCGGGTGACCGCACTTATTGGTGTGGTTCAGTAACATAAGGAATCTTCTTGCCGATAGGCGGAAATTTCCCGCCGGCAGGGAGGCAGACTCTGACGCCTATAGGTGGCGTCAATGTGACAGTTGGAGCAGATCAATAGGCTCTAGTGGCTGATATCGCAGCTAGCTGAGGCTGTACAGATGACGTGTGGGTATACGGCATCGCCGCCTGTTGGGGCGACAGTAGAGCGGGTGGCAGTGGCCGCCGAGCTTTTGTCGGCGCACCCCGCACCTTCAGCAAAGAGTGTTATAAGCTTGTGTCAGCTAATTTGCTGGCAAAGTGTGGTTGGAAAGGTCCAGTGAGAGACCGACTTATAGAACGCTAGTGATCGCTTGTTGCGAGAGCCAAGTTGCTGTGTCCTAAAGGTTAGGGCAAGAAAGACTTACGGGCCTAGTGGCGAAAGTTCGCCCTGATGACAGTAGTGACTGTGTGGTATGTCTTCATGGCTGAGTGCCGCATAGTGGGGCTGGTAAGACCCAGGATAGGTTTCGAGATTCGAAAACCTCGCAAGTAAGCGGGAGTTTTATGGCGCAGGTCTGAGGGATCAGCGTAATGGCAAGGGTTGCCACCACAGGGTTGCGTGTTAATCACCAGAGTTGGTGAAACAGTTAGCGTGGTGCCTCGACCTAGTTGGGAGAGTTGCACGAGAGCCGTGGTGTGTTTAAGCAAATCGCTTAGCATTGGATTTTCGCGAGTTAGCGTTGGGGGCGTAGGACGCCCAACTGTTTGGGTGCTCATGGAGCACAAGTATCGTTTAGCCAGAGAGAGAGCTGATTAGATGGCATATTAGCCTTTGCCCAGTGTTGCCAGAGTTGACAGAGAGTTTGGGGTCGTAGATTGACGACTTGCTAGTTGGATTTGCTCAGTGAGCATAGGGGTCGCGTGGCGACGATTAGCGGGTTCGCTTGGGGACGATCCGTGCCTGGACCATGTTTGTGGACTGTGGGCCTGTAGCCCAGTGGGCAGGCGCAGTCAGCTGTGAGAGACAGCGGCCCGTGACCTGATGGCGGGGCATGATAGTGATTTGGTCGGGACGGTAGTCCGAGCGATGACCCGGGAACGTGGAATGCCACGTGTGAGCATTGAGGCTGTTAGTACACTGAGAGTGTGATATGACCAGGCCGTAGAGTTAGCGATGATCGAGGTACTGTAGCTCCTGGTGGGAGTGATGGGATAGTAATCCTGATTGAGGATCTACCCGTATGACGTTTGGGTCTGCGTGCTAGCGAGAGCCATTGCATGGTGTTGGACTAGTTTTGGGCTATAGGCCCTATTGGACCGTGGTCTGTGAACCTATTAGTAGTCCGAGATATCGGGTTAGCTGATAACCCGTGGACTTAGAGCACTAGTAGCGTGTGTGATAGCTGGGAACTCGTGGATTGGCCTTGCCCTCCACATTAGGCAGTGGAGTGACCGAAATATGCGGTAAATGTAATTGGTTACAGATGCAGCCTCACTATGAGAAGATGATGGCGGAATTAAAGTGGAAATTTCGCAAGAAAAGACGGGGCAATTCGTGGCAAAGGAGAGAGCAAGTGCTCAACTGTGTCTTTCACCTACTTGGTGAAAGTGGGCAGATACCAGGTCTGAGTTTGTCTCTGGATTGAGATAGGGATTCAAGAATGAGTTGCTCATGTGGTTTTGGCGAGCGGGCAATATGATGCCCGGTCACGATATACAGTGAGCCCAGTAGTGAGGGCAAGATTCCTCCCTCTCGATCAAGATTTGAGTCGAGTTGTGATTCAAGTTTCGAGGACGAAACTTATTTTAAGGGGGGTAGAATGTAATGTACCGGATTTTCGGCACATATAATAAATCTAAATAAAAATGGTATGAAATACTATTTTTATGAAAGTTGGAGAAGTGAGGATGATGTGGAAGCGAATTGGGCCGAAATCGGGTTAAAAATGCGGGATTTAGAATTTTAATTGAAAAAGTGGGCCCAGATTTTTAGCAGAAAATTCACAGAGTCAGAAAATTCTGAGAAAAATTCTGGGAGCTCCGTAATATTGTTTTAAGGCCACAGTAAGAATTCCGCATTGATCGGACACCCGGATTGCGAGAACGGGGTCCGCCAGCGATTTTTGATACAACGAGGCTTTTGGTGATCCAGAAATGGCCAAACTCAGCAAAATTACTTGTAATATATTTCAAATGTAATTACAAGTGAGTTGTAGCATTTTGAATCGACGCAGAGGCCGTTGAGACGAAAAATGAGTTGTAAGTTGAGAATTTGAAGTTTCAAATTCTAAAGCTTAAGTTTGCCGATTTCTGGAAAGTGGCGAAACTCGGTAAAAATACTTGTAACATGTTTCAAATATGGTTACAAGTGGGTTAGAAGCGTTTCGAATCAACGCAAAAGTCGTTGGGTCGAAAAGTGAGTTGTGGTGGAGAAGCGAAGCCTCTAGTTTGCAAAATTTGGACTCGTGTTCGCCGAGTTCGCAAAATGGCGAAATTCGGCGAGAAGACTTGTAACGTGTTTTAAATATGATTACAGTTGAGTTCGGTGCGTTTCGGGCTGACGCGAAGGGCATCGGGTCGAAAAGTGACTTGAACCCCGAGGACTTTGCAAATTCTGGAATTTCTGAAATTTGTGATCACGAAGCATTTTCGGAGCCCTATTTCGGAGACTTAGAGTAGCCCAAAAATTTAAAAGAAATTGTCGGGTGTCTCACAAAGGTTTTCTGATTAAAAGGGGTGAAAATCCTAGGTGAGCGATTAAGGAAAAATTGGAGAACGAAGCGTAGAAAAATGCTTCGTGAATTCTGAAACTGCAGTTTTTGACAGTGCAGTTGATCGCGAAGCTTTTTCGGGGCTCTCTTTCGAGTGCTTAGAGTGGCCCAAAAATTTAAAAGAAATCTTGGAGAGCTTAAGAAAAATTTCTACAATAAAGGGGAGAAGAAAAATTGTAGTTTTGATTTCCGAGTTGATGGCAAAACGCGGAGAAAGAGGCGTATCCGAATTTTCTCACTGCAGGAGGAAACTGCAGGAAAACAGGGGCAGTTTGAGATTTATTTTGTAAGTTGGGGGCAATTTCGTAAAAACACATCCCTACCCCAACTACCCCCCTGCAGGCATTTAAACACTCTCTCTCTCTCTCTCTCCCTCTTGAAATCCCACATCTCTCTCTCTTCGTTCCTCTGTTGGAACAGGGAGAAAGAAAGAAGAAGAAGAATGAGAAAGAGAAGAAGAAGAAGAAAAAGAAGAAGAAGAAGAAGAAGCAGGAAGTGTACCTCTCTCTCCCTCCCTCCCTCTCAGTCTTCTAAAAGGTGCTCTTCTCTCTCTCTCATTTCCTCTCTATTGCACAGGAAAAAAAAAAAGAGAAAATTGGGGGAGTGCCAACTGCTGCTGCTTGCAGTGTTGCTGCTGCGGTATCCCAGCAGCAGCCGCATCAGCTGCAGCTGCTGCTGCTACAAGCAGCAGCAGCTGCAGTTTGTGCTGGGCCAGCTGCTGCTGCCCAGGGCAGCAGCTGCTGCATGCAGCAGCTCCTGCACAGGGAGCTGCTGCCTTGGCAGCTGCATGAAGCAGCTGCCTTGGCAGCTGCTTGGCTGCTGCTTGGCAGCTGCATTGGGCAGCTGCCAAGCAGCAAAAATGGCTGCAGCTGCTGCTGCCTATGGCAGCAGCAGCTGCCTAAGCTGCCTAGCAGCAGGAGTTTGACAAGAAAAAAAAAAAAGAAGAAGAGAAGAGAAGGAAGAAGAAAGAAAAGAAAAGAAGAAAAGAAGAAAGAAGGAAAATTTCTTCTTCTTCTCTTTTCTCAAATGTGAAGGAAAAATGCAATTTCTTGATTTTGCCATTGTCCAAGATTGGCAAATTGGGGGAATCGCTCAAATTGAGTTTCTCTCCGATTTTTGAATACGAATTATGGATTTTTGCTAATGTGCAAAATCGGCAAATTGGGGAAATCGCTCAAATTGAGTTTCTCTCCGATTTTTGAATACGAATTATGGATTTTTGCCAATGTGCAAAATCGGTAAATTGGGGGAAACGCTCAAATTGAGTTCTTTCTCAAATTTTTGAGAGCATTTTGACCCCGGATCGAGTTGAGCAAGTTTCTTTTTGGCAACATGCCATGGGAGGACTATTCTCCTCCCATTTTTATGAACCGATAAAAGTTTAGCCTTTTGATGGGGAAAATGACCAAATAGGAATTTTTCCGCTAAGTTGTCAAAAAGGGGATTTTAGTTTTGAAATGTTTATGGATTTAGAAACAAATCATGAGAATCAATTGTTCATGATTTTCTTTCTTTACAAATTTAGGAAAAAGTCGAAGACCGAAAGAGTGGAACTTGTTTCCTACAAGGACCGAAAGAACACACCGAGGTGGGGGATTCTGCCGAAATTGGGTGACCTCTCCCCTTGCTCCTTTGCTTTTCGATCCAGAAGCATGATAGTAGCCTGTTAGAGGCGTTAGGGAATCATGATAATAGTGGCATGCGTAGGAGATAAATATTATTTTATGATGAATATGAAAATAATTGCATGTGTAGATGTAATCAATTGTTGTGATCATGTTAGGGTGTAACCCTAGGAATCATGTGAAAGCATAAGGAAAAAGAAATGCATGTTGGTAGTAAGACTTAGGAGAAAACCTAGATTTAGGTTTAACGAGTGGCATGATGACCTAGGAGATACACCTAGGTGGACGAGTGGCATTAACTTAGGGAATAATCTAAGGTTAAGAATAGAGTGTTAAACATAGAGTCAGAGAACTCTAGGTTAAACAAGTTATGGAACTTAGGTAAAGGAACCTAAGATGAACTAATAGTGTTAAACTCTCGTGATGAAATAGAGTTAGTGCAACCCTAGGTTTAACATGGAACAGGAAAATAGAGTTAGTAAAACTCTAGGATTCAGTGAGAAATCGGGAAACAGGGGGATTAGATTCCCAAGTTACAGAATTAAATAATGTAACCCCAGAAAGTCATAGGACGTCTGGGTAAATGGATCAATTAGTTTAACTCCGGTCTGAGTTAAATAAAAGGAAATGGAAATAGTTAATAAGCTATAAGTTAGATAAAAATGAAAGTAACTAGTGTCCTAGTGACATGGTGCAGTGATATAGTTCAACCTTAAGGGTAATTGAAGCTTAGGGTTGTGAGTTGAAAACAAGTAAGGAAAAGTGTAAAAGTGGCTAGGAAACTAAAGATATTGCCAAGTGGCAAAATAAGTGGAAATGTAAATGAACAAGATGTTCAAACCTAAATTGGTGTTAGAGACACCCAAATTATCCTAGAGTAAAGAACTTAGGATAAAAGGAATAAAGCTTAAGTGCGAGCTAAAAGTGGTTAATAAGCAAGAAAAGCAAATTGCTTGAAATAAAAGAGAAAAGTAGAAGAGAAGCATTGAGGCATGAATGCTAACGGGAGGGTTGAGCATATGTCACTCCCGGGTAGATGAGTGCCAAGGTGCCTTAAACTCATCTGAACCTAAAGTGTAAAGAGAGTGGTTAAAGAAAGAGGATGATTAATGAAAGGTAAAAAAAAGATAAGATAAACTACATTGGGCCGAGCACTACGGGAGGCGATGCTACAACCTGTTCTTGTTTGATTGGGGTTGTAGGCATCCGTCTTTTGGAACCCTCGGACCCCGTAAAGGAAAAGCCTAAATGGCCATTGGGAGGGTTGAGCATATGTCACTCCCAAGTGAATTAAAGTGTTAAAGCCAAGTTGCCAACGGGAGGGTTGAGCATATGTCACTCCCGGGGGAAGTGTGTGAGCAAGACTCAGCTTCCCAAGTAAAGGCAAAGCAAAGAGCTAAAGGCAAATGAAAAGATAAAGATAAAACGGGCGGACCTACGGAGTGAAACGCGGCCCAAGTTGGAGCAGTTGGAAGTGCCCCTCTCCCGGGTAGAGACCCGTTCGGGACGTTTCTTCCGTACGACGGGGTAACACTTGCGGGTGTTATCGGCAACCTTAGAAATCTTATCTTATGGTAGCAGGACTACCGGGCTGGGGCCCGTTGGATAAGAATTTCCGAGGGTTAACTTGAACTAAAGCACCAGAATGTAAAGAAAAAAGAGAAAGATAGAGTGGCCAAGGTGGCTGGGTTAGTTGAACCCTGTATATAGCGGCATAGTGGCCGAGTTGGTGCTTAGCAGCCTAGTGTGGCTAGACAGAGTAGTGCTGGGTCGATGATTATATACAGACAGTGATATATTGTTTTGCATAGCTGCATTTGATATCAAGGATTTTAGTTTCCTAGCACTATTATTATTGCTTCCATTGGACCAAGTGGTGTAGGACACTTTTTCTCGGTGGTTGAACCCACTGGGAACTCTGTCAGGAGTTCTCACACCCCTTGGGTGCACCCCCCCACAGGTTCAGGTATGGATGCAGCGATCGCGACGGTTCAGAGGCAGACGGCGAGGTATACGACAGGGGCAAGGGCCCAGCAGCATAGAAACCTAGAGGGTCTAGCAGAGGTATCCCGTTTTATATTTCTTGAGTGAACTATGTATGGTGAGGAAATTATGTAAAGGAATTGTAATAATTTTAATTGCAAGTTCAGAGATGTATAGTGTAATAGTTAAATTTTATGGTTCACTCTTGTATGCTTCCATTTTCGCTTTAGTTATTGCAAAAATTTAAATTTATAGTGATTTTTAGTACTCTGATATTGAGCTTCCGCATACACTTGTAGTGTTATTATGGATATTACCGTTCCTTTCGGGTAGGAAAAGGTCTTACCCGATTGGCGGGTCTGTTGGCGTGCCCGAACCGTACAAATTGGCGGACTCGGGGCGTGACACTATGAAAGTAAATATATACAAATCTCTCAAACTGTCTAGTAAAAAAGAGGAATCTCAAAATACAGGGTACCTCTACCTCTGACTCTCAAAAAGATAAAAAGGGTAAGGAGCTAGTCGGCCACGCCCTTACCTCGGTCAGCTGTCTCCGCACGAGCAGAAGCTGGAACAACACCCTCTGGAAAACCTGTCACCGCAGCGAGTGTGAGAACTACTGCAATAGGTAGTTCCCAGTGGGTACCGTCACCAATATCCACGGTATGCCCACTAAGTCTACTGGAGGCAAAAACAAATAGGTATGCAGATAATAATAAAGCTGAAATGAAACTACTGCTAATATGCCTCAAGTATCATGCTCAAAGGAAAACTCAACTATGAACATGCCATGCCACCACTCGCTCACATCAACCCAATCTAAGTGATTGTCAAATCTGGTCCAGTCAAGCCTGCGCCCCCTAGTGTATCAACTAGGGTCCCTCGTGTATCAACGAAGGGTGTCCTATCAGACTATCACAGTACCACGCAAAGCAGCTTCATCAGGCGAATCACCATCGCATCCGGAGCGGCAACTCGAGGGGAGCGACCCCACCGAGGAACAAGCGTGTCTCATCTGGCAAAATAAGCGGCATCTGCAGGCTATAATCCACGATCAAACAGATCGGAAACTCGAATGCCAAATATCCCACAATCATGTCTAGGTCGGAGATGTTGGGTTTATACTATATGGATCTAAATAGGGGAAAAAATACCTAGAGGGGGGTGAATAGGTGTAAATAGTAAACACTCAAAAATCTTTGCGCAATAAAACCCAATGCGGAAATGAAAAATAACACGCAAGATTTTTACGTGGAAAACTCCAAAACCAGGAGTAAAAAACCACGGGACCGATAACACGGCGAAATCCACTAGAATTATAACACGTACAAGGTGATGTAACGTACTCACTCACGACTCAACCTTTTCCATACGCTCCTAGTAGATCTTCTCCGCTCGCTCCGCAACGCTCCTCGAATCCATGATTTGCGTCCAACGCTGAATCCACAGCGTCCAACGTCGAATCCACGACGTCTGACCGAATCCACGGTCTTCACCCAGTAGCACGTCTCGAATCCACGAACGTACCTCGCTCCGAATCCACGAGAGCGGTTGCACCTTGAATCCACAAGGCCACGCGAGTCCACGCGCCGATTTTGGGAAAATCGTTGTTTTTGGGTGGTGATAATCCGCCGAATACTTAGATCAAAGATAGATCGGAAATACCATCTAAGTATTCATTAATTTGATTCTACTCAAAATCTGAGTATGAAACCTAGAATCAAATTAATCAATATAGATGAAGAAACATAGATTTAATCTCGTTATTTCCTTTCTTCTCTATATGTGGATTTTTCTCTTTTTGACCGTATTTTTGGATTACCCTAAAAATGAATCGTAGGGTCTAATTATAGGTTAGAAACCGTTGGAAGAAGATAAGAATAAAAAACTAACCTTATCTGGAATTTTTCACGACGACGGTCCGGACTGAAATTATGGCGGTCCGGACTGTCGTGGCTAAACAGACTATTTCGAGAAAAACATACCTTCGGGGTCCGGACTGAAATACCACGGTCCGGACTGTTCATGCAATTCCTTCAGAATCCACGTTCGGGGTCCGGACTGAAGTAACCCCGATCCGGACTGGAATTGCGCATGAACTACCCTATGTTCGGGGTCCGGACTGTAGTGCCTGATCCGGATCCTGAACATGTAATATGTCCAGTTTTTGATTTTTATGCAATTAAAAATTCATCCAAGTGTTTCTACACTATAAGAAGTATTCGGATCATCAAAACTATTTAGTTAAACGTACCTGATCCTTTTGAATTCTTCTTTCTAGAGATTGAGGTATATGATCCAAACTTCTTCATCTTCAATCTTCAAGACTCATCCATCTTCACGAAATACACCAAAACAAATTCCTTAACAATCTCCCCTTTTGGCGGTTTCGTGACAAAACAGAGAATCCACTTAAGAAAATTCAAAAAGATATTTTTGTTGCTATCACCATACAACAAAAATTTACATTTGAGAACCAATAAATAAATACATGAGATAAACTCCTAAAACAGACTCTAGACTTAGACATCTGTACTCTCTGCAAAAAGGGAATCATTCTTGACAAAACAAAATCGTTAGATACCTCAAGAATGTTTTGCATTCAAAAACCAAATAGAGATAGAGTTTATATTTACCATGACATTTATGAACTCAGATATGTATTAAGATTTCATAATCAGAAATAGACATATCTTCTAAGCAATAAAATCCAAATGTCAACAACTTGTTAGTAATCAAGCAACTTGTTAGTAATAATACATGCCCAAATAGTTAGTCAAATAGTTAGTCGAAGCATGCATGCAATCACAATACAAAACCAAAATTTGCTTTGATACTTACCTTTCATAGTTCAAAGTTCATAGTTCTCACAAACATGTTCAAAGTGCACAACCATTAGTCGATCATTGTTCATTCTCTCTCCCCCTTTTTGTCACAAAATCAAGCCAAAATTACACAACAAAAGAGAGAGGTTAAAAGTTCAAAACAAGAAAATGTAAGAACTAAACTAAAAACCTGCAAAGGAAATTAAGAGTTAGAACAGCAAAATAAGGATTATTCACAATCCTCAGAACTCGTACAGTTCAATTTGTTCAAAATCCCTTTAAGCATTCTTGATATTTTGGAACAATTCCTTTTCATCTCGCGAAGGTCAGCGGACATTATTTCTTGTTCTTCGGACATTCTCCTCTATTCTCGTTGGATAGATAATATATCAACTTCTGTGGAGTTTCTCCTGGAGGCAGAAGGAAGTTGTGTGGATGCTGACGGTGCATTTTGACCTTTATTCCATGGATGTTCTCTAGGCAGAGAGCGTGCTCTGGCGAGGGGTTCATTAATCTGAATTCTAGTGCCCCTCGAATTCTTTCGCCTAGTGTACTGCTTTGTTGTTGAAGAAGACTTCATCAACTTTTTGTTCTTTAAATAGAACCTATCTTCGTCATCAACAGCCTGTTGTACTTCGTTACAAAATGTGTCCCAATCCTCTTCATCTTCTGATTCTGACTCAATTTGAGGAACATTCTTTGTTTCTTCTTGATTTGTTCCATCTTTTTCCTTTTTAACAGATGCTCGAGTCCCTACTAACGCTACAATGAGCACAATAATCCAAGCAAAAACCATCCTTGCTAGTGCGTTAGTCAAGAGCAACCTGTGAGCAAGAACTCAAGAACACAAAAAATTGTTTATTTTCAAAATTTTGAAAAATTGTACCTAAACAATCATAATCATGTAGAAAGACTAGGAATCAAATTAGTTTTGCAAAAGAAATTTTAAAAATAGATCAATCCCATGATTTTCAAAAATTCCTATTATATGCCCTAAAACCGAATTTTCAGAAATCGAAGCCTAAAAATCCGTTAATTAAGAGAATACCTAGCATATAATCAAAACTAATCTACTCAGAGTTCTTATTTCAGAAAAAATTTGACCAAAAACCAATCTCTAATGAAAAAGATACAGATTTTTCTTCACATTTTTGAGCAAAAAGATGAAAACAGTGAAAAACCGAAGTTTTGATCAAGAAAACTCACTTTGAATCGAAGAACCTGAGTTGGAAAGGCTCCAAATTGATTGCTTTCTAGAGAGAGAAGCTCTGGAGACTTAGGAACAAAAGATTGTAGTAAAAAGAAATCAAAACCCTTTTGTTCTATATAAAACCCTAGCCGCGATCCGGACTGCCTCAAGAATCCAGTCCGGATCGGCTACCCGCAGGAATTCCTGCGTTCGGGATCCGGATCGGATTGTCCAGTCCGGATCGGCTCCAAACTTTTTCTTCAGAAAAATTCCGAAAAATTCTAGAAAATCCAGAAAAAGATTGTAAGCACTTTTGTGTATCAACTTTAAATTAAAATCATCGTTTCATGTCAAGAGAAATAGATTATACTAAATCTATCAATAATATCCAAATAATGAAACAGAAATTTATAAAAATTAAATCCCTTAAAGTTGAACAAGTTCAATTACATCTATCACGATCTTATGAATAATGCCTTTATCAAATCATCAATTTGGTAAAGAAAATGAAATACCAAGATCAATAAATGTTAGAAATCCCAGATAAGATAGATAATATATCTAGTCAATTTATTATAAGGAGTGACTCTATGAGCATCTTTCAATAAAATCCCCACCTTATACCAACCTTGGAATTTGACAGGGTCAAGTATTCCAAAAAGCATTTTATCTAATCAACTCGAAAAACCATGCTTGGTATACATGTGGTAGCTGCACACAGTACTCAGACGACCGAGGTGGTAGCTCTTTCCTCCATGTGGTGGTAGTTTTCACACTCCTCATTGGGATGTAACTCTTTCCACATCTTTTGAGCATAACAATTTTCATTAACTCCCCCTCAATTGGCTATCAATTATTTAAAATATAAAGTATTCAACCAAAAATTGATCTCAATTTCATACTCGACTCAATTGTCAAATAAGATAAAAACTAAACCAAGAGATCATTTGAGAGAGAAATTGACCTTGATCAAAACAAAGATGATTTAATTGACATAAATGATCATTGCATCAAATGAATTATTATGATATGCAAAGCATAATAAATTTCTAAATAAATGAAAGGATGCAATTAAAGTCAATAATACTAATGCTCAATTAATGTTCTATGTCTACGCATAGATAAGGAACAAAAACACAAAACAAAACCTAACCTAAGCAATGATTTCAAAAAGGAATTATTTCAAGGAAAGCATTCCAATTGCCTTACGCAAATGAATAAATCATTTTTGATCCAAAGGTTTTGTTAAGATGTTAGCTAATTGATCCTCAGTTGAAATGTAAGAAATTTGAAGAATATTCGATTCAACTAGCTCTCCTAGAAAATGATATCTAAGTTCAATGTGTTTTGTTCTTAGTGCAACACAGGATTTTTAGAAATATTTATAGCACTTGTGTTGTCGCAAAGAATTGTTACCGAAGTTGCTGAAATCCGGAAGTCGCTCAACACACTTTTCATCCAAATGAGTTGGGTTGAACAACTACCTGCTGAAATATATTCCGCTTCGGCAGTTGAGAGTGCTATGCAGTTTTGCTTTTTACTATGCCATGCAACAAGGCAATGGCCAAGATAAAAACATGCACCACTCGTACTCTTCCGATCATACACTGATCCTGCCCAATCGGCATCTGAATATCCTATAATGTCAAGCGTTGTTCCCATAGGATACCAAATTCTGAAATTCAGTGTTCCTTTGACGTACCGGATGATCCTTTTCACCGCTTTCAGGTGAACCTCCTTTGGTGCTGACTGATATCTCGCGCAAATCCCAACACTAAAGGATATATCCGGGCGACTAGTCGTGAGATAGAGTAGACTTCCTATCATGCTGCGATAATGCTTCTCGTCTACACTCTCACTAAGAGATTCACCTCCTAATCCCTTATTGCTAGTTCCCATAGGAGTCGAAAAATCTTTAGAGTTTTCTAAATCGAATTTCTTCACCAACTCCCTTGCATACTTGGATTGACACAAATGGATGCCATCATCATTTTGTTTCACTTGCAATCCAAGAAAGTATGTCAGTTCGTCCATCATAGACATCTCAAATTCGCTTTCCATGGTTTCTGCGAATTTAGAAGCATCATTATCTCTAGTTGCACCAAATACAATGTCATCGACATAGATTTGTGCTACAATGAAATTATCCTGATAATGCTTCACAAAGAGAGTCCGATCTGCTCCCCCTCGTGTAGTGATCCGGCCTTTCGGGGTATTTTTGACTTACATGTAGTCATTTAAGCCTTTAAGTGAAATAAAATTATTCAATTCTTAAAAGTTGGCCATTGTGAGGTGCTAGTATTTTTCTGCGATAGAGCGCGGAAAAAGAAAGCCGACGGTGCGATCGGATCTGAAATCCGATATCGGGATCCCCCGGAACGGGATTCAAAGTGATACGGTGATTAGTCGTGCATCGGAATCCGTGCAAAATATCTTGCACCCGTTAGAGATAAGGTGGGTTATCTCGTAGGGGATAATTAATTAGTTAATTAATTATCCCAGACGGAAAATTAATAATTCTCTTACGTACGAATTAAAGAGAAATTAATTAAAGATAAAGTACGACTATATAAGGGATCCCGATTATCGGAAAGAAAAGAAAAGAAGAAAATAAAAATTCTAATTGGTGAGAAGAGAAAAAGAAAAGAAAAGACGGAACCCTAGCCGGAAGAAAGGGAAAGGAGAAAGAGAAGGGGCCCGATCTTCCCGGACACCGAACCGAAGGCAAGAACGCGACCGGACAACCTTCTCGTCGATCTTCGTTTAGTAAAATAATTGTTTTAAATTATTTGGGAGTTTTCCGTCGTCTCTTTTGTTTGAGTTCTTGGTTTCTTGTTTTCTCCGTCGTATCCGTCACCGTCGCCGACATCGTCTTCTTGATAGGGCACGGAACGGACGGCGGAGGCGCGCGGTGCCGCTAGGGCATCGCGCGGAGGAGGGTCACGGACGGCACCCATGCGGACCCGAAACCGCGCGGGCACAGCATGGGCGCCGCGCGGACCCGCAACCGTGCGGGCACCGCGCGGGCGCCGCGCGGCTGCCGCGCGGACCCGCAACCGTGCGGGCGGCACCCGCGCGGGCCCGCAACCATGCGGGCACCGCGCGGGCGCCGCGCGGCCGCCGCGCGGTTGCCGCGCGGACCCGCAACCGTGCGGGCGCCGTGCGGCTGCCGCGCGGGCGGCACCCGCGCGGGCCCGCAACCATGCGGGCACCGCGCGGGCGCCGCGCGGTTGCCGCGCGGACCCGCAACCATGCGGGCGCCGCGCGGCTGCCGCGCGGGAGGCACCCGCGCGGACCCGCACCCGTGCGGGCACCGCGCGGGCGCCGCACGGACCCGCAACCGCGCGGGCGCCGTGCGGGGCTGCACCCGCGCGGGCACCGTGCGGCCGTCGCACGGGCAACGCCGCGCGAGGCACCGCGCCGCGTGGGCGTCGCCCGCGGAGACACGCCGCGCGGTTCCGAACCATGCGGGGCTCCGGCGGACGACGACTGCGGCGCGGGAATTCCGGATCGTCAACCCGGACGGTGTTGGACTTTTCCGTCGAAAAGAGTAAATTGGGTCTTGTGTTTTCGGATGTTAGTACACGTTTTTGACTATAGTTATCCTTGCGGACTTTTCTTTAGGTCCAAGTGCGCAGCGGGGGTGCGCGAAAGATTCAGGTGTTCCGATTTCTCTTCAAATAGGTGGGTACGGTTGCGATAAGTGCAACAAGTGCAGTAAGTGCATCTATCGTCATTAAAGTGCTCTTAATTTATCTAACAAAGTAGATGGACAGTTTAACCTTTCGCATAATTGTGTTTTTATCTAACAATTGAAGCGGCTACGGTCGAGGTGCTCATGACACGCCGATCTCGGCAAATCCGTTTTCGGATGCTGCACGTACACAGGCGGATTGGCCTCCGCATGGGTGTACTTTTCCGGAAGAGTGGTCTCTTATGACCCGTGTTCCTCACAAAGGTGTGGGTGCCGTGAGGACCTCTTCGCGCCCGCTGAAAATAGCACACCAGCACCGCGAAGAGGTTAAAAGCATCAAAGAGGTGTTTGCGCACGAGGGGAGACTTTAGTCTCTCCGACAAATAATCTGGGGTTGGTGCCCAATTAAATTGATAAATCTGGGGTTGGGGCCCAGCTTAATATGTGCAGGGTTTTAGCGAAATGGTTCCGGTGTATTCGGTTTGCTTCTTATTCTTTATTGATAATAGACATCTACTTTGTTTGTCACTGACATTACCCACTCCGTGACAGGTGTTACGAGGTGCGTTAGCCGGGAGGGCGGTGAGACTGCGTCGCGAGGGCCGTAGTGAGAACACTTGGTTTTTATTATCTCCTTTCTCTTACGCTTAATTTAGTTAATTTGCTTGTGGGTCGTAATATTCGTGGACATGGATTACTTAGCGCTGTGGATGAGGTGTACTTTTATATTCGTTTCTTTTGGTGATGTTTTCTTATGCGGCACGTTTTTATGATAAACCGAATGATTTCGAAAAGGTTTTCTCAAAACGAAGTGCCGTGTGTGTGGTGACCCGGACCTTTGCCGGGCTTCTACAGTGTGACCAGCAGCTTCTGGAAGCCTACGTGGCTTGTCGGCGGTGTTCGCGCGCCTATTTGGACACAAGAGATGGACCCTGTGAGCTTTGGTTGGCTGTATTGGCCTTCGGCTGCTTTTGCCGAATTTTAGGAAAGGATTTTGGCCCAACAGAGGGTGGATTTGGGTTCTGTGCGGAAAAACGCTTGGAAATGGCTTTTTGTTTGCTTAATTCTGAGTCCGGATGCCCAAAAGCGGGCTCCCGGAAGTTTTGGCAGTTTTTGGGGTTTGCGGGAGCCTCCGGCAAATTATAGGTTTGGAATTTGGCAAAATGGACGTCGTTTTTGGAATCAGCGCGCGAAAACGGTCAAGATGGGCTATTTACTTACTGTTTTGGGCTGCGGTTACTGTTCACCGCCGGAACAGTGTTTCCGGCGATCGCCGGCGGCGGCGGGTAGCGCCGGCGGGCGGCGGCGCCGCCTCGGGCAGGCGGCAGGCGGCGGCACAGGGCGCGGGCAGGGCGCGGGCAGGCGCCCGGGAGCGCGGGCAGGCGCGCGGTCCACCGCGGAGGTCGTGCGCCGGGGGGGCGGGCCACGTGGCGCTTTGCGGTTGGCCGGTGCTGCAGACGCGGTCCACGGAATTTGGTCCGGGTGCACGGTGGACCGGGTGGACACGTGGCATGATGTTATTGGTTCGGTGCTGTGCTCCCGGTCCACGCAACCGGTGGAGTGGGTGGCCGGGGGCAGGCGGCCGTACGGCGGGGCAGGTGGCCGTACGGCCCGGGTCAGCCGCGACGTGCGCGGTCCACGGCGCGACGTGCGCGGTGCACGGGTGGCCGGGCCACGTGTCGCGTCGCCATTGGCGGGCGCAGGTGCACCGGGTGCTGTGGGGCCCGGGGTGTTAGCGGACTGGGCTGTGTGGTGGACCGGGCCGCACTGTGCGCGCCCGAATCTTGGCGGGCCGGGCCGCACTGTGCGCGCCCGAAACCTGCGGGCTGGGCCGGGCCGCACTGTGCGCGCCCGGAACTTGGGACACATTGGGTATTTCCCCAAATGTTTTTCTCAGCCTATAAATAGGCAGCCCGAGCCCTCTTCTTTGGCTTTTTCCTCTCAGCCCAAGCTTGATCTCCCCGAGCTCCCTTCTTGGAAGATTTTCATCTTCAAGTCCTTGATCTTCCTGCCAAGTTCTGGGATTTTTGGAGGCACGAATCCCGAGGTTCCCCATTTTACGGTGCGGCGCGACGTTGCTTTCTAGTGTTCTTCTTCGGCGCAGCAGCAGTGTTTTAGCTCCCCTGGGCTACCCCGAGATCATTTTGCGGTGATTCTTGCGCCGACAGTCTCCTAAGAGGTAGGGCTTCATCTTTCGTTTTGATCGCGCTTTCCCGTTTCGAGTTTTTGGCACGGATCCCGAGGCAACACTGTGACCCATTTTCTGTTTGGCTTTGTGGGACTGCATCGAGGTGTTTTGGCCATATCTTTGCGCACGAGCGTCAGCTGGAAACGAGCTTATACAACTTTTTCATCTACAGATCGCAAGGAACGCGCTCGTATTTTTATTGGATTTTTCTGAGATTTCATCAGAGGTGAGAATCACTGTTTCTCTGTGTACAGTGCTACAGTCTTTTGTGCTGAAATCTTTTGAGTGTACCACCTTGTCGAATTTTTATCTTGACTTACCGAACTCCGATTTGGGCGTGCAAGGTACCGTTGCGAAGCTATCGACGCGAGGATCGCTGTGGTATTTTTCTTGGAATTTTCTGGGCACTTTCTGCAGGTGATAATTTAACAGTTTCGGGACTGTTGTTGTATGGGATTATAAGAGTTATATTTGGGAGCCTTAGTGTAATTAGTGAGCTTTGTATTGTGCCAGGAGAGTTACGGGTGTGCTGAACTTATTGGAGCAAGGGATTAGAGTTATCTGGTGTTTTCAGCTGTTGGGCTTTGGACAGTCAGCTTTTCAGGTGGGTGCCTTATTCCCGGAACCGGTGGACGGTTCTCTATATTGTTATATGTTAGCATTGCATGCAGGTGTACGGTACAATAACTGAAATTGGTCGGTAAGTTTAACAGTGAGGATTCTATGGAAATTGCAAGTGAATTTCTCATAGTATGGCAATGGTATAATCAAATATTCATGTTGGTGATTAGTGGAAGCCCACCTAAGGCAAGGCTACCATATCAGGATTAATTATCATGCCATATTAGCACATAACCTTTTATGAGGCTGGTTTATGCATTGGGATAGGATTATGTAGTTATGTGCAGGTCCTACTCCAAGGAGTGATTATGGATCGAAAATCATGGACAGGTATGGTCATTGCTAATTCTGGCATGAGGTTTATTTTCTTTATCCTTTTTAAGGACAAATGCATGCTTGTATGGACATATGTGTATGAACATATAGTTAGGCCATCTTTTACTGCTGCACTACATATTGGAATTTGACTTAGGAGAAACCATGATTGCTTTCTTTCTCCTTTTTATTTAGACTTTTGAGTCATGTTGCTCGGGTTCGAGCAGAGGTTTGGGATAGTGTAGCTGGGACCTTAGGGTCAGAGACAGGGTGTGCTTGATGTTGGATTGTGGGTTATTGCGGCAACCGCGGACAGTAGGCGGTTGACCGGATCTTGATTTATTTACCCAACTGTGGGTTGTGGGTTATTGCGGTGACCGCGGACTTTGGGCGGTTGACCGGATGTTGACTATCGCATCAGATTGGGTATCAGATTTGTTCTAGTGGATGGTGTTTCCCACTTTTTGAGTATTATTGCATCAGATCGGGGTTTTGTTAGTGGACGGAGTTTCCCACTTTGATCATAGTCTTGATCCAGTCCTGCTATTATGAGACAGTGGTTACAGAGATACTCGATACAGTGATGCTTGATACAGTGATACTTTACTCGTGTGGGTCGCTCCCCTCGAGTGCCACTCCGGAGTAGGCTTTCCACGGTGCAGAGCGCCGGGCACCATGCTGGGTTTTGAGTCCTTGGGACTCCTTTGCTTCGGTGTTATGCGTAGGCTGGCATACCCGTCGCGGCAGAGCAGGCAGTACCAGTGATTACTGGTCTATCGATTGGGTTTATTCAGTCAGATACTTTTTGTTACACTCGTGCCTGGGGGACCGAGTGGAGTCTAGTAGCTGTGTTCAGACCAGTGCTAGTATTGTTGGGAACCGTTCGGGGTTTGACGGTGGTCCCGTGGTCGTTGTGAGTTCTTTGACCATTGTGTGAGAGGTTGAGCATCTTGAGTCTTTCCGTTCTGAGAGAGAGAGGGCATGGATTTGACTATAGCCTGCATGAGCCACTACTCGATAGCGAGTCAGTCCGTTTGGACGCCCTACGTAATTCCTGCCCGTCAGCGGGAGGTGGTTGTAGGTGGGCGCAGGTTTGACTGGACCCGATGCGGCAGTCAGCTTGATTGGGTCGATTGAGCATCTCATGTGCGAGTGTTGCATATCTTCATCAGAGTTGCCCCATTTGAGCATTTGATTAGAGGCATGGTAGCTGTAGAGAGTTTCCAGCTTCTTCTTTCCGTTTTACTGCATCGGTTATCTTTTGCCTCTAGTAGTCTTGGTGGGCAGATCGTCGGGCCTTGTGGCGATACCCACTGAGAACTCCCTTTTTGCGAAGTTCTCACGCCCGTTGGGGGTTTTCCCCCTTTTGTCCTTTCTCCTCTTTGTTTTGCAGAGTCTTGGCGGGTGTTGCCGTTCTGTGGTTGCTGTGCGTGGTGAGGGAGTAGCGAGCTAGATCCAGACCCATCTTTGGAGAGTAGCAGTACCCCCTTTGGAGGAGATCTTCCGTATAGTCGGTAGAGTGGTATTTATTTCCTCTTTTGAGAGACTGATGTAGTGAGGATATGATGTATTGAGAGCTTGTACACTGATGTTTTATTTGAGATATCTCCCTGTTGAGCTATGAGTTTTGTACTCGAGGTTATTGTATGATTTTCTTTTAGTGGGAGAGGGACCTTGTTGTTTATCTTCAGTTGTGCAGTGGTTGATTTTTTTTCTCTAGCAGTTTTATCTTTTAGCTCTGATATCTGTTAGCTGTAGCTCTTTTGCAGGTAGGTCGCTTCGCCTATGCGGGTTGGCATAGGTGGCGGATCTGTTGGCGAGCCCGGGTCGCAGTTTCGACCCCGGGGCGTGACAGATTAGGTGGTATCAGAGCCTAGGTTTTAGGTCATGGTGGACTTAGAAACCCTAGGCTTGTGGTTGGACCCTAGGATGACTTCGTGAGAGTCGTGATTTGTAGCGAGAGTCCTGATCGAGTTTTACACCTCTCCCGAGGGGCGGGATGAGTGATTGGCATGTTTATTCTCCAAAGTAGTTATGTTGGCTGCAGACAACATAACGCTGTGGAATGGGTGACATGCTCTAGACTTTCGCTGGATTGGGTCGAGCGTTGTTGTGTGCTGATTGGTGGTTTCGTCGTGGCGAGCGGTGTCTCCCCGACGCTGGGTTTTGACCCGTGTGCATCCTGTCATAGCAGTTGAGCTTGAGCGGTTGGTTTTGGGCCGGATACCCGGATTGAGGTCAGAGAGCTCCGGACCCAGATGACAGGATTTTGGAGGCATATCTGTGTTTGTGTGGCCAGCTAGTTTTGGTGACACAGTTGTCGGAGCAGTGGGCAGCCTGTCAGTGCTTTCCCTCCTGAGACCACCAGGTTGCAGTACCCTCAGCGGCAGGGATTTCTGTGACGCCAATGGAGCGAGTTACCCCCTCCGTGCCAGTGTTAGTGCCAAGGCACTGAGGCAGGGTGGATTGCTGACAGCTGATGAGCTGTGGGACATTATTGATCGATGGAGCTAGCTTGGTAGATGAACCACCCCGATTCATGGAATTGAGTTGGAGCCTTAGGAGGCAGAATCGTGGTTGGTAGTGTCGGAGAGGCTACTTGAGAGCCCTTGTGGCAAGGGTTTACACAGTTGTTGAACTGCGCGTTCCATGGAACGAGGCGCATAGGATTTATGTGACCAGTAGTGGATGGCGCCAGGTTACCTTTCTGTTGATTTAGTCCCTCCTGTGCAGATTTTTGGATCTTGGATGCCGCGTTAGAGTTGGCATGGTGTTTGGAGCCTGGCGCTGCAGTTCTTTTGGATGGGGATCAGCTGCCAGAGGCAAGTTCTGGTTAGAGGCGTTTGATGCCAGATGATGGAGGACAGATCGGCCGGCAGAGACATTTGTGTTTTCCCTTCCTGGATGATGGATATCCTTGTGAATGGATTATGTAAAGCTTACCCGTGGGGGATGTTACCCTGTGTGATTGATAACTGGCATGTTTGGGGTGCAATGTTTGTGATTGAGGGGTGAGATTTGTAAGGATAATTGTTTAAGGAATTGCATGAATCAATTGTGTTTGGTCGTATGATGATGATATCCAGGTGGATTTCTGAGATGTCAGAGGTTGGGTGGACCCCGATGACAGCATCAGCCCTTTACCTGAGTGGCGCAGCGGTAGCATGGATTGGCTGTCTGTAAGAGACCATATTCGTCACCTCAGTGTGGGCATGGACAGAGGTCGTGCTCCCGTTGTTATTGGTCTAGATATTTTGGCAGACTGAGCGACGACCACTTGCATCGAGCGGATGAATCTGTGCCGCCCGGTTGGAGGGCGCCACGGTAGTGGATTGAGTTGTCGCAGGTGTGATTTCTTCACAGCAGTCGGAGTTAGGACATGTTGCGTTCCTGCATGGGCTAGCGGTAGAGTCGTTACCACTTGCACTTGAGGTACAGGTTACTGTTGGCATTGTGCAAGTGGAGGAGGCTTGTCCAGTGCAGCAGAGGCCGTAAGTTATGCCGGCAGACTTATTGGTTTCTTCGGCAGCTCAGTGTTATGACCCAGTGCTTGGGATCGGTTTGGCATAGTGCCACAGGATGTTTGACTGCTGGGAGAAAGGACTTTGACTTTCTGCGAGGCGGATAATGGAAGGCATTTTGTTTGTTGAGACTTTTTGAGTACACAGGTTACAGCGTCCGTGTGTGAGGTGCCTACGGCGGCAGCAGGACTTAAGGATGTCCCTATTGTCCATGAAATCCCAGGTGTAAGTCCACCTAAGCCGATGATTAGGCCGCCAAAAGGAAGATTAAGATTGCGATTGACGTGATTCTGGAAACCGCGCCAACTTCATTAGCCCCTCATTGGATACCGCCTTTAGAGCTACGAGAGTTGATTTCTTAGGTGCGTGGATTTGATGGATAGAGGGTCTGCTTGACCTAGTGCCACGTCGTTGATACACGACGGTGAGAGCCCTTTGGGATTGGAGTCCAGGCAGGTCCCAGGTATTATTTAGAACCTTTTGAAGGAGCTATATTCCGGCAGATATTGTGTGATGCCTGCGCCAATTTGGAATTTCAGCTGAGGGCATTGTCTAGATGGTGTTCAGGACACAGTAGGGGGCATTACGAGTACAGTGAAGCTAATGGATTGACTAATGCCCTGTTGCCTCTAGATTGAGGAATTTTGTATTTCTGTTGGCCTTGAACGGCTGGTTAGCGGCATCCTCCAGGGATATTTTGGTTTTACCCCCCCCTGAGTGGTTTAGAGCTTGTGCAGCATTTGTAGAGGGTGTGTCAAGATCTGTGAGGAAGGAGCCCTATGCCTAGTCGTTGTGGCACCAGCTTCAGCTTCGAGAGCTTATCTTCCTGGACTACTTCTTCTAGCCGAAGGGGCGGCGGTGGAAATTCGGCCAAAGTGGATGCTATATAAGACTGGCCGAGATCGATGGTCATTGTTGGGGTGAGGAGTTTTTGGACCGGATAGTGCCAGCAGAACTTGATGACCGGGTGATGAGATTGGTACCAGCACCGATTTTAACCTGCCAGTAGTGGGAGATGGGTTTGTGAGTTTAGTGATACCTCCCACCTGTGGCGGATGAGCTACCATTGAATTTGGCTGAGCATCCAGTGTCACCCCGACAGAGCCACTGTGGTGGCGGATGCCTGGAGCAGAAGAGCTATTTGGGAGTCGAGGTTTGACGGTTCCATAGCTGGCACTGTGTGGGGCCATTCTGGTGTACAGAGTTGAGTTTGTGTCCCAGAGGATCCCTTTTGTTGTGAGGCTGGCGGCTGAGCAATCCACTTAGGTGGTTGAGTTTTGAGGGCAACCGAGTGTGAACCCCTGCTTGTTTGGGCCCCTTTTTCTGTGCAGGTGTTTGTGTGGTTGTGTTTCGGTCGCTTGGGTTGAGCTGGCTCTTGGGAGTGATTTTAGAGCGTATTACTCAGGCTGTTTGTTCCTTTTTCCCCCGCCTTTTGTTGGAGTTTTTGAGGTTTTTCTGCGTCTCAGCTCTGGAGTGTCATGTTTTGGACCCCTCAACCCGTGATTGACTCGTTCCTTTTGGGGTCTGTGAGAGTTTGGAGTACGAGGGACGCCCGTTGCGAATTCCGACTCGTGAGGTGAGGGAATTGCGCAATCGGGCTATGCCGTACCGGTTGTTGCTGTTGTGTTGCTGAGAAGTAATCACGGGGAGTGATAGGTGACTTGGGAGCTGGAGACGGCGGTGTTGATATTGACCCCTGGTTTCTGAGACTCCTTGGGAGTTGCCTTAGTTTCGAGGACGAACTTTCTTTTAGTGGGGGAGGATGTGGTGACCCGGACCTTTGCCGGGCTTCTACAGTGTGACCAGCAGCTTCTGGAAGCCTACGTGGCTTGTCGGCGGTGTTCGCGCGCCTATTTGGACACAAGAGATGGACCCTGTGAGCTTTGGTTGGCTGTATTGGCCTTCGGCTGCTTTTGCCGAATTTTAGGAAAGGATTTTGGCCAAACAGAGGGTGGATTTGGGTTCAGTGCGGAAAAACGCTTGGAAATGGCTTTTTGTTTGCTTAATTCTGAGTCCGGATGCCCAAAAGCGGGCTCCCGGAAGTTTTGGCAGTTTTGGGGTTTGCGGGAGCCTCCGGCAAATTATAGGTTTGGAATTTGGCAAAATGGACGTCGTTTTTGGAATCAGCGCGCGAAAACGGTCAAGATGGGCTATTTACTTACTTTTTTGGGCTGCGGTTACTGTTCACGCCGGAACAGTGTTTCCGGCGATCGCCGGCGGCGGCGGGCGGCGCCGGCGGGCGGCGGCGCCGCCTCGGGCAGGCGGCAGGCGGCGGCACAGGGCGCGGGCAGGGCGCGGGCAGGCGCCCGGAGAGCGCGGGCAGGCGCGCGGTCCACCGCGGAGGTCGTGCGCCGGGGGGCGGGCCACGTGGCGCTTTGCGGTTGGCCGTGCTGCAGACGCGGTCCACGGAATTTGGTCCGGGTGCACGGTGGACCGGGTGGACACGTGGCGTGAGGTTATTGGTTCGGTGCTGTGCTCCCGGTCCACGCAACCGGTGGAGTGGGTGGCCGGGGGCAGGCGGCCGTACGGCGGGGCAGGTGGCCGTACGGCCCGGGTCAGCCGCGACGTGCGCGGTCCACGGCGCGACGTGCGCGGTGCACGGGTGGCCGGGCCACGTGTCGCGTCGCCATTGGCGGGCGCAGGTGCACCGGGTGCAGTGGGCCCGGGTGTTAGCGGACTGGGCTGTGTGGTGGACCGGGCCGCACTGTGCGCGCCCGAATCTTGGCGGGCCGGGCCGCACTGTGCGCGCCCGAAACCTGCGGGCTGGGCCGGGCCGCACTGTGCGCGCCCGGAACTTGGGACACATTGGGTATTTCCCCAAATGTTTTTCTCAGCCTATAAATAGGCAGCCCGAGCCCTCTTCTTTGGCTTTTTCCTCTCAGCCCAAGCTTGATCTCCCCGAGCTCCCTTCTTGGAAGATTTTCATCTTCAAGTCCTTGATCTTCCTGCCAAGTTCTGGATTTTTGGAGGCACGAATCCCGAGGTTCCCCATTTTACGGTGCGGCGCGACGTTGCTTTCTAGTGTTCTTCTTCGGCGCAGCAGCAGTGTTTTAGCTCCCCTGGGCTACCCCGAGATCATTTTGCGGTGATTCTTGCGCCGACAGACTCCTAAGAGGTAGGGCTTCATCTTTCGTTTTGATCGCGCTTTCCCGTTTCGAGTTTTTGGCACGGATCCCGAGGCAACACTGTGACCCATTTTCTGTTTGGCTTTGTGGGACTGCATCGAGGTGTTTTGGCCATATCTTTGCGCACGAGCGTCAGCCGGAAACGAGCTTATACAACTTTTTCATCTACAGATCGCAAGGAACGCGCTCGTATTTTTATTGGATTTTTCTGAGATTTCATCAGAGGTGAGAATCACTGTTTCTCTGTGTACAGTGCTACAGTCTTTTGTGCTGAAATCTTTTGAGTGTACCACCTTGTCGAATTTTTATCTTGACTTACCGAACTCCGATTTGGGCGTGCAAGGTACCGTTGCGAAGCTATCGACGCGAGGATCGCTGTGGTATTTTTCTTGGAATTTTCTGGGCACTTTCTGCAGGTGATAATTTAACAGTTTCGGGACTGTTGTTGTATGGGATTATAAGAGTTATATTTGGGAGCCTTAGTGTAATTAGTGAGCTTTGTATTGTGCCAGGAGAGTTACGGGTGTGCTGAACTTATTGGAGCAAGGGATTAGAGTTATCTGGTGTTTTCAGCTGTTGGGCTTTGGACAGTCAGCTTTTCAGGTGGGTGCCTTATTCCCGGAACCGGTGGACGGTTCTCTATATTGTTATATGTTAGCATTGCATGCAGGTGTACGGTACAATAACTGAAATTGGTCGGTAAGTTTAACAGTGAGGATTCTATGGAAATTGCAAGTGAATTTCTCATAGTATGGCAATGGTATAATCAAATATTCATGTTGGTGATTAGTGGAAGCCCACCTAAGGCAAGGTACCATATCAGGATTAATTATCATGCCATATTAGCACATAACCTTTTATGAGGCTGGTTTATGCATTGGGATAGGATTATGTAGTTATGTGCAGGTTCTACTCCAAGGAGTGATTATGGATCGAAAATCATGGACAGGTATGGTCATTGCTAATTCTGGCATGAGGTTTATTTTCTTTATCCTTCTTAAGGACAAATGCATGCTTGTATGGACATATGTGTATGAACATATAGTTAGGCCATCTTTTACTGCTGCACTACATATTGGAATTTGACTTAGGAGAAACCATGATTGCTTTCTTTCTCCTTTTTATTTAGACTTTTGAGTCATGTTGCTCGGGTTCGAGCAGAGGTTTGGGATAGTGTAGCTGGGACCTTAGGGTCAGAGACAGGGTGTGCTTGATGTTGGATTGTGGGTTATTGCGGCAACCGCGGACAGTAGGCGGTTGACCGGATCTTGATTATTTACCCAATTGTGGGTTGTGGTTATTGCGGTGACCGCGGACTTTGGGCGGTTGACCGGATGTTGACTATTGCATCAGATTGGGTATCAGATTTGTTCTAGTGGATGGTGTTTCCCACTTTTTGAGTATTATTGCATCAGATCGGGGTTTTGTTAGTGGACGGAGTTTCCCACTTTGATCATAGTCTTGATCCAGTCCTGCTATTATGAGACAGTGGTTACAGAGATACTCGATACAGTGATGCTTGATACAGTGATACTTTACTCGTGTGGGTCGCTCCCCTCGAGTGCCACTCCGGAGTAGGCTTTCCACGGTGCAGAGCGCCGGGCACCATGCTGGGTTTTGAGTCCTTGGGACTCCTTTGCTTCGGTGTTATGCGTAGGCTGGCATACCCGTCGCGGCAGAGCAGGCAGTACCAGTGATTACTGGTCTATCGATTGGGTTTATTCAGTCAGATACTTTTTGTTACACTCGTGCCTGGGGGACCGAGTGGAGTCTAGTAGCTGTGTTTAGACCAGTGCTAGTATTGTTGGAACCGTTCGGGTTTGACGGTGGTCCCGTGGTCGTTGTGAGTTCTTTGACCATTGTGTGAGAGGTTGAGCATCTTGAGTCTTTCCGTTCTGAGAGAGAGAGGGCATGGATTTGACTATAGCCTGCATGAGCCACTACTCGATAGCGATTCAGTCCGTTTGGACGCCTACGTAATTCCTGCCCGTCAGCGGGAGGTGGTTGTAGGGGGCGGCAGGTTTACTGGACGGACCCGAGTGCGCATCGTCAGGCTTGATGGGTCGATTGAGCATCTCGTGTGCGAGTGTTGCATATCTTCATCAGAGTTGTCCCCATTTGAGCATTTGGTTAGAGGCATGGTAGCTGTAGAGTGTTTCCAGCTTCTTCTTTCGTTTTTTACTGCATCGGTTATCTTTTGCCTCTAGTAGTCTTGGTTGGCAGATCGTCGGGCCTTGTGGCGATACCCACTGAGAACTCCCTTTTTGCAGAAGTGTTCTCACGCCCGTTGGGGGTTTTCCCCCTTTGTCCTTTCTCCTCTTTGTTTTGCAGAGTCTTGGCGGGTGTTGCCGTTCTGTGGTTGCTGTGCGTGGTGAGGGAGTAGCGAGCTAGATCCAGACCCATCTTTGAGAGTAGCGGTACCCCCTTTGGAGGAGATCTTCCGTATAGTCCGTAGAGTGGTATTTATTTCCTCTTTTGAGAGACTGATGTAGTGAGGATATGATGTATTGAGAGCTTGTACACTGATGTTTTATTTGAGATATCTCCCTGTTGAGCTATGAGTTTGTACTCGAGGTTATTGTATGATTATCTTTTTGGGAAGTGGGACCTTGTTGTTTTATCTTCAGTTACAGTGGTTGATTTTATTTCTATAGCAGTTTTATCTTTAGCTCTGATATCTGTTAGCTGTAGTTCTTTTTGCAGGTAGGCGCTTCGCCTATGCGGGTTGGCATAGGTGGCGGATCTGTTGGCGAGCCCGGGTCGCAGTTTCGACCCCGGGGCGTGACATAAAA
>CM055067.1:38791572-38825195 GCA_029204045.2 Tillandsia leiboldiana | reverse complement strand
CCCGCGCGGCACGAGGCCGCGCAGGCGCATGCCCGCGGGTGGTGCCCACGCGGCGTCCGTGGCGGCGTCTGCCAGCCCGCGGGCGCCCCGCGCTGCCGAGGCCGCGCGGCGCGCGCCCGCTGGTGGCGCGCGCGTGGCACCCCGCGGCGGCCGCGCGCTGCCGCCCCGCACCGCAGGCGCCCGCCGCACCGGCCGCGCGCTCGCGCTCGCGGTGGCTCCCCCCTGCACCTTCCCGCGCGGACGCCGCCGCCCGCGGCCCGCGTGCGCGCCGCCCGCGGTTGGCGCCCCGCATGGCACACGGCCGAGCGGCGCGATGCCCACCGGTGTCGTGCCCAGATGGCCCTAGATCTGCGCGGCGCGGCGGGGGCAGCGTGATGACGGCGACGGAGGCGGCGACGACGACGATGGAAAAAGACAACGAAAACCCCCACAATACAATGAAATGAATTCCACTTACCGCACAATTCCGACGGGGAAGACTATCCTGTCGCACTCCTATTTCCGGCACGTTGATGCGTGGTGATCGGACTCCTCTGCCTTTTTCCTCTCTCTTCGCTTTTTCCTCCGTTAGGGTTTCCATATTTTTTCTTTTTCTTTTCTTTCTCTTTCCTCTCCGGCTAGGGTTTCTCTTTTTGCGAAAAAGTGATTTTCTCTATTACGAACGAATAATTCCATATTTAAATATTATTATTTAATAACTAATTTTATTGCACGGATAAACCCGCCTTTCCTCGAAAAGCGTGCGGGATATTCTGCACGAATTTCGATGCGCGCTAAGTCATCGCAACACTAAACCCTATTCCGGGAGATCCCAAGGTCGGATTTCATATCCGATCCACCGTCGGTTATCGTTTTTCAAAACCCTTTCACCGAAAAATACTCCGTGTAGCACCACGGTCAACTTAAGAACTACACTCGATAACACAACTTCCCTAAAGGAAATACTTTATTAACGGAGGGTAAAATATGGCTCGAAAAGTCGAGTCATTACACCACTCACACTTTATAAAAGTTTCGTCCTCGAAACTTATTCTCAACCCGCGCTAACAATCGGGAAAACACTCCCCATCTTCCGTTCCAGTTCCCACGTTGCTTCCCGTTCTTCGTGATTGCTCCACTGTACCTCTACATAGGGGATGTCCGGTTGCGCAATTTCTTTTCCTCTCGTCTAAGATTCGCACCGGTGTTTCCTCGACGCTTAAGTCTTCCCGCAGCTCAATCGTGGAAACATCGAGGGCGTGAGAGGGGTCGAAAAGGTACTTCCGAAGCATGAGACGTGAAACACGTTGTGGACTCGATCAAGATTCGCGGCAAGGCCAACCGTAACGCCACCGGGCCCACGCGTTCTAGGATCTCGAACGGGTCCCACGTACCTCGGACCTAACTTCCCCCTCAGGCCAAAACGTCGGTTTCCCTTTGAAGGCGAAACTCGGAGCAACACATGCTCGCCCCACCATGAATTCCAAATCCCTTCGTCTGTGGTCCGCGTAACTTTTTTGTCGTCTCTGGGCGGTCAGCAGCCGTTGCTTGATAAGGCGCACCTTCGCTTCGGTCTCCTCCACTAAAATCTGGTCCCAAAACTTGCGCTCCCCCAAGTCATCCCAGCATATTGGGGACCGACAGCGGCGCCCATACAGGGCCTCATACGGCGCCATTTGGATGCTGGCTTGGTAGCTGTTGTTTGTAGCGAATTCCACAAGGGGTAGGTATCGAGACCACCCCTCACCAAAGTCGAGTACGCATGCGCGGAGCATGTCTTCGAGGATCTGGATCACCCTTTTCCGATTGCCCGTCGGTTTGCGGGTGAAAAGCTGTACTAAAATGTAGTTTAGTCCCCATTGCCCGTTGTAGGCTCCGCCAAAAATTTGACACAAAACGCGTGTCTCTGTCCGACGTAATGGACGCCGGTATCCCATGCAACCTCACTATCTCATTAATGTAGGTTTGCGCTAGTTGGTCCCGAGTCCACGTCGTATGAATAGGCAAGAAGTGGGCCGATTTCGTCAACCGATCCACTATGACCCATATCGCGTCATGTCCTTGTGGGGATCTCGGAAAGCCGGTCACAAAATCCATCGTAATCATCTCCCACTTCCATTCCGGCACAGGTAACGGTTGTAACTTCCCTGATGGGCATTGATGTTCGGCCTTTACTTGTTGGCACACCAGGCAATGTGCCACGAATCGTGTCACGTCCCCCTTTAATTTAGGCCACCAGAAGGTTTGTTTAATATCCTTGTACATCTTCGTTCCCCCAGGGTGCGCTGAGTAGGGAGCAGTGTGGGCTTCCCTCAGGATTTCTTCTTGAGTTCCATTAGGTCAGGCACGCAAATTCGCCCTCGGAATCGTATTGTGCCATCAGAGCCTATTGCGAAATCGCCCCCTTGGTCTGAAGGTATTCTGTCTCGCACAAGCTGCAACTGTGTTTTTGTCGATTGTCCTTCCAAGATTTTGTCGAGCAAGGTAGGCCTAACTACCAGGGTCAGGAGTTGTGTGACCGTCCCTGCCGGTACTACCTCCAGTCTTAATTGCGAGAACTCTGCAATCAGACGGTCCTGTTGGGTAACGGCATTTGTCATTGATTCTACTATCTGCCCTTTGCGGCTCAAGGCGTCGGCCACCACGTTTGCTTTTCCAGGGTGGTAGTGGATCGACAAATCGTAATCTTTTAGCAACTCGAGCCACCGGCTTTGTCGTAAATTTAACTCCTTCTGGGTAAAAAGGTACTTGAGGCTCTGGTGATCGGAATACACATTGCAGTGTGTCCCGTATAGGTAGTGTCTCCACAGCTTGAGGGCAAACACGACTGCTGCAAGCTCCAAGTCGTGTGTGGGGTAGTTCCGTTCGTACTCCTTAAGTTGTCTTGACGCGTAGGCTATGACCTTTCCCCGTTGCATAAGCACGCCCCGAAGACCGCTCCGCGACGCATCGCAATACATCTCATAGTCCTCCCCGGGCTCCGGTAAAGCGAGCACCGGGGCCCGCGTCAGTTTGTCTTTGAGTTCCTCAAAACTCTTCTGGCATTGGTCCGTCCAGATAAATTTCTCCCTTTCCGGGTTAGACGATTTAAGGGGGTGGCTATTTTGGAGAAGCCTTCCACGAAGCGCCTGTAATACCCTGCCAGACCCAGGAAGCTTCGAATCTCTGTTACTGTTGTCGGTCGGGGCCAGTCGGTCACAGAGTCTATCTTCCTCGGGTCTACTGCAATTCCAGACGCCGAAACGACATGCCCCAAAAAGTCCATCTCGCGGAGCCAGAACTCACACTTTTTGAGTTTGGCATACAGTTTCTGGTCCCGGAGGGTCTGAAGGACTATACGTAGATGCTCCTCATGTTCCTCATCTGTGCGGGAGTAGATGAGGATGTCATCAATGAAGACCACTACGAATAGATCTAAGAAGGGTTTAAACACCCTATTCATCATGTCCATGAATACCGCTGGAGCGTTGGTGAGCCCGAACGGCATTACCGTGAATTCATAGTGGCCATAACGTGTCCGGAAAGCTGTTTTGGGGATATCCTCACCCTGACTCTGAGCTGATGATAGCCGGACTGCAGATCGATCTTTGAGAACACCGTTGCTCCTTGTAACTGGTTGAACAGATCGTCGATCCGCGGCGGGGGTATTTGTTCTTTATGGTGACCTTGTTTATTTCCCAATAGTCTATGCACAAGTGAAGGCTTCCGTCCTTTTTCCTTACGAACAGAACGGGCCCATGGCGACACGCTCGGTCTGATGAAGCCTTTATCCAAAAGGTCTTTCAGTTGTGCTTTGAGTTCCTTCAACTCGGCGAAGGCCATCCTGTACGGTGCTTTGGTAATGGGTTGAGTGCCTGGGAGTAGTTCAATAGGGAAGTCGACCTCTCGTTCGGGTGGCATCCCAGGGAGTTCCGTCGGAAACACATCCGAAAATTCCCTTACGATTGGGATGTCGGAAAGTGAGGGAGCGGGTCGAGCTGTTAGATCCACCGAGGCCAAATAAGCCATGCACCCGCCATCTATCAGTTTCCTAACTTGAGACGCTAGGGTCACGCAACCAGTTCACTTAAAGCGTATGGACATAGTGCCCACGATTTCGACCGAACTCAACCCACCTGGACGTTGGGTCTACAGTGGGCCGCAGCCCCACTCAATTTATCGGTCTGCTGGGCCTATTGCCACGAGGCAGGATGTTCGGCATATTTAGTTCATAAATACCCAAATAACCCGGAACAAAATCCCTTCTGTCTTACTTCGTTAAGACCTACCCGCCCGTGTACGCTAGGGAGGGCTAAACTAAAAACCTAAGGGGGGTAAGTACCTCCCTCTTAACAACGCCGGGTAAGACGGGGAAATAGGAAAGGGAACGGGGGTCGGACAAGGGTAGGATGCTCAGGTGTATCCGGTTCTCCTAATCGAAGAGTAGAGAAAAAACATAAAACGTTACCTGCCATTATTCATTTCGGGACGTTGCGTCCTCCACTGGGGCAGCTCGGGGAGCCCGTCCACAACCCTTGGGCCAGCGACGTACGGCGTGGCGGGGCAGGGACCTGGTGTCGCCATAATCCGTCATGTGCTGATTGCCGGGTAGGTCCTTCCGTGGGTTGGGAGCTGCAGCATTTTCTGGTTCCTCGGGTTGCGGCGCCGTGGCGGTAGTAGCCGGTTTCTGGGGGCATGAGACGTGAGTGGCCCGGCATGCCGCACCGGAAACAGTGGTCGTGCCTCCAAGGGCAGCTCGTCACTCGATGCGCCCCACCACATATGACGCACGGCTTCCCTAGTGATTCTGGTCCTCCCATCTTCGCTTGCCCGATTTTCTGTTCTGTCCTCCGGCGTTTGGTTGCCCGGCCTCCCTGAAAGGGGCCCTCCGCCGGACCGGGTGGGGGTACCTCTGGCCCTGATATAGTCCGGGGTATCCCTGCTGAGTACGTGCCTCGGCGAGTTCTCGCTCCGCCCGCATGGCCAAGTTAACCGCCTCATGAAGGGTGGGAAATCCTGCAGGTGGTATCCGACGAAAAGTGTCGTCCCTAGGCGCCGTGCGGGAAGTAAGTTCCTACCCTGCCAAATGCCTGTTCAAGTAAGCACAAGCGCTCGGGTGAGGGTAAGGCGAGTTGTCCCCACCACTCGGCGAGCTGGTTGCGTAGTAAGCTGTGGTGACCCGGACTTTGTAGAAGCTTTTGCGGCTTAATCAGTGACTGATAATAGATCTCACAACAGTGTCATGGAGCTTGTAGAATTGAAATGGAGGTTTTTACAATGGAACCCGGCGCGAAAATTCGGCATCAAGTTGGGCCTTCTCCGCCGGGGGCTTTCGGCAAAATTCGGATGAGAATTGGAAAAGCGGACAGGAGCGGATTTGGACGTCAAGCGCGCGTACCACAGATCAAAAATGGTGTATTCACTTATGTTCGGGCGCCAAAATACTGTGCAACACCGGAACAGTAACTCAGGCCGCCCGGAAAGATACTGTTCCGGCGACCGGCGGCAGGCCGGACGAGCGGCGGCGCACGGCGGAGAACAGAGGCGCAGCGGCGAGAGCAGCGCCGCGAGGCCAGCGCGGGCAGGCGCTGGCGGGCGCGGGCAGGCGCGCAGGGCGGGCGGTCCACAGAATAGTCGTTGCACCGGGTGCAGGGAAGGTTGACGTTTGCCACGTGGCAGCTCCTCATGGTCGGGCGGCGTCAAGGAGGGCGGGCCTGTCTGGGACACGTGGCGGCTTCTGGTTGGCCGACACTTTCTGGAAGACCCGGCGCGTAGACCGGGGGGCGCGGACCACGTGAACCGCGTGGTGACACGTGGCGTGTCCCTATTAGCGGGTGCACGCCGCCCACGTGCTCGAGGCACGTGGAACACGTGGGCGGCTGGGACACGTGGCGGCGCCCGATTGGCGGGCGCCGCTGTCCGCTGTTTGGCGGACACGTGTCGCGCCCCGGGCTCTTCCCGGGCGCGCACAGTGATCGCAAATTGGGCCGCACTGTAGCAGCCCAATTTTTCCGGGCGCCCGATTCTTGGGACACAGTGGGTATTTTGGCATTTGTTTTTTGGGCCTATAAATACAGCTCCACTTTCCTCCCTTTGTGTTCTTTTTTCGAGCTTTAGAGAGAGAATCTGAGGGTGTGGCCTGAAGAAGACCTCTTCCTCTCTCTATCCTCCATCTCTCTAGGAAGTTTTGGAATTTTTGGAGTTGCCGGCAGTGAGTCATCTGCGACGCGGCGCGCTTCGACGTTTCCTCTTTCTCGGCCCATTTCCGTCGCAGTTCAGTCAGAATTTTCCCTGTGCGCAAACCAGGAGGAATTTTTGGATGATTTCTTCGACAGCGTGTTCCTGAGAGGTAAGGCTTCGATTTCCGTGTTGATCGTTTCGCTTTATTTTGGGTTTTTGGCACAGTTCCAGAGGCATCTCTTGACCCCATTTTCTGTGATGGATTTCCTGGACAGTATGGGCTTGTTGATTTTATATCCTAGCATAGAAACATCGGATCGAGGCATTTAAAGAGTCGATTTTGATCTACTCGTCGCAAGGAACGTCCCCGTATTTTTCTTGGATTTTTCTGAATTTCCCAAAAGTGAGAAATCACTGTTTTCTCCAGAGTTAAGTGCTACAGTTTTTTTGGGGGGATTCTTTAGGGATGGTTACCTTGTCGAATTTATATCTTGACCTGCAGAACTCGGATTTGGACGTGCAGGTACTCGTTTCGAAGGTATCGATGCGAGGATCGCTGTGATATTTTTATTGGAATTTTCTGGGCATTTTCAGTAGGTGAAATAAGGGCATCTTTGGGACTGAGTTCTGTATGTGTTTGCGGGGGGTAGTTTTTGAGATTTATGGACTTTATGTTGTACCCAGGAGAGTTGCGGGTATTACTGGACCCCTTGGAGTAGGAGATTTGGATTTCCTGGTACTTTCAGCTGTGGGATTTGGACAGTCAGCTCTTCAGGTGGGTAGTTGTTGCTTACCTCTTACTGTGATTTACTCACTAAGTTTATTTAGAGGATTCCCCGTTTGGACTTATTGATTGATTAACATGCATGATTGAATGATATAAATGCGAGCCTATCATTTGAGATTAATTATGTGGATATAGAATGTTGGAAATATTACTGGGATAATATTGTTGTTGGAACATGATCATTGAGATATTTTAATAGTGATAATTAACATGCCGTGTAGCACATAGATTTTATGAAAGTTGGTTAAATGGATTAAGTATTGGGACATGATGACATATCTATGTGCGGGGTACCACTTTGAGATTTGTTATGGACCAGGGATTATATACATGTGTAGTTGACTGATGATTTTAGCATGATGGTTACATTCATGCGGAGCTATTACTTAATACACATGTGGAGTTACTGTTTGATACACTTTCTTTTATCTTTCTTGAGGACTGTTGCATGCTTGTTTGGACATCTAGATAGGCCACTATTTATTGCTACACTATCATATTGGGATTTGACTTAGGAGAAACCATGATTGTTTTCTTTCTCCTTCTCATTTTGACTTTTGATTCATATTGCTCGGGTTCGAGCAGGGGTTTGGGATAGTGTAGTCGGGACTTTGGAGTCTGGGACAGGTCATACTTGATTATGGATTGTGGGGCATTGTGGTAACCGCGGATATTAGGCGGTTGACCAGATATTTGTTAGTTATTTCATCAGATTGTGGACTTGTGGGGTATTGCGGTAACCGCGGACATTAGGCGGTTGACCGGATGTTTACCTTTGCATCAGATTGGGGTTTTCTTTAGTGGAGGGGTTTTCCACTTTGATCATAGTCATGATCCAGTCCTGCTTTTATGATACTTATGACATGGTTACTTTCCTCGTGTGGGTAGCTCCCCACGAGTGCCACTTCGAAGCGTGCGGGGTACCAAGTGGGTACCGGACGGTGTAGAGTTATCAATCCCAAAGGATCTAAATAGGTACTATCAAACAACTAGAGGGGGGGTGAATAGGTGTAATACTTAAAAACTCAATCTCAGTGCAAAATAAAAACCAATGCGGAAAATAAAAACAGCACACCGAGATATACGTGGAAACTCCAATCCAGGAGAAAAACCACGGGACCAACACGCAATAACAATCCACTAAGAATAGAAGAATAACAAGGTGATTACCGACTCCACGGACTCAAACCCCTCCTTCAGCTTCTTCGGACCTTGCGCTGACCGGTTGGATATTCACGCAATAACAATCCCTAAGAAAAGAAGAATAACAAGGTGATTACCGTCTCCACGGATTTAACCCCTCCTTCAATTTCTTGGACCTCGCGCTCCACCGTTTTGCCCGTCCACTGCTCACGTTCGAATCCACGAACGCACGCTTCGAATTCACGAAACGCCTTTAGCACACCGAATCCACGATGCCACGTCGAATCCACGACGCAAACTCAGTCGATAAGAATATTGACTTCGATGGTGATCCTCTGCTTAGATTCTCATTGAGGAACCGTAGAAGAAATCTCTAAGCAAAGATTAGATCAATTCGACAAAAGATATGTTCTTGAAAGAACCATCGAATTGACCTAAAAGAGGCTATGAAGAAGATCGATAAAAACCTAGCCTCTAGGGTTGCTCTCAAGTGTTTTATAAATTGATCGGCCGTAGCTCCCACGTTTTTGAGAAACCCTAAGTGTCTATTTATAGTTTAGAAACCTTTGGAAAGAGATAAGAATCAAAAACTTACCTTATCTGGAAATTTTCAGGACGGCGATCCGGATCGGATTTACTGCGATCCGGATCGTCGTAACGAGATTGACGATTCCAGAAAACCAAGGGTTCGGGATCCGGATCGCATTGCCCGATCCGGATCGTTCATACAAATCAGAAAACTTAACATTCGGGATCCGGATCGGAAATTGCATGGATCCGGATCGAAGTCTTGTATGAAGCAACAACCTTCGGGATCCGGATCGTTGGCCCTGATCCGGATCCTGAACATGTCCGAACACCAGTTTTGATTATTATGAAATTAAAAATTCTTCCAAGTGTTTCTATACTATAAGAAAGTATTCGGATCACCAAAATTATTTAGTTAACCATACCTGATCCTTTTGAATACTTTCTTCTTGAGATTGATGTAACTGATCCACAATTCTTCAACTTCAATCTTCAAGATTCAAGACACTGAGTGTCAACTTGAGCTCTTGTTGAATCTTCTCTAAGTCTTTGATTGCTGATTGACAATTTGATCCCTTTAAGACTCCGACTCAACTCACTGACTTGACTCACGAAATATGCCAATACCAAAAAGCCGTAACAATCTCCCCCTTTGGCAATTTCGTGACAAACCCAAAAATACATAAAAGCGCTCAAGTCACTCATCTTAAACCAAAAAATCGAAACTCAATGTCATCACCAAAACATGATTTTCTTTGCGTGAAAGATCCAATAAATACAAAATTACATTTGAACCAAACAGTCCTAGAACATACTCTATGACTTAGGACTTGGAGTCTTAAAGTGATGTAATTCCTGCAAAACAAAACTCCAAACAAAATCAAACGTTAGTTGTTAGAAATTAAAATCCTACATTTGATCCGTCTTCCTTTTGGTTCTTTTGTTTTTCGGCTCTTTCAATTTTTTCTTTGTCTCCCCCTATCTTGAGCATCTCTAACATGTTTTCCATGTTCTCCATGTTCTTGAGCATCTATGTTCTCCCCCTTTGTGATACGATCATCATTTTCCGTTCTCCCCCATTTTTTCATTTTCGTTTGTACTCTCTTGATGATCTCATCTCCGATCATTTCTCTTCTCCCCCTTTTTGTCACAAATTGTCAAACAGTGAACATACTAGACAAAAGTAAATCACTAACAATATTAGTTCATAGAGAAAGAGAGATAAAAACTCAGTTCTGGTATATAACAAAAATGCAGATTCCGTACCTATACCAGAAAGCAAAAATCAAATAATTTCTTGAAACAAATCCAGATTTTAGAATCTTTTCAAATACCGATTTGTATTCCATCAAGAAATCAATTTAAGTGCTTTAAACAGTGAATTCACACAGATGTCATTCAATCCAATTAATTTCACAAAATTAAAAAGATTTACTCCAAAATCATGAAAAATAAAGGTAAAACATTATAAACCGTTTTTCATGTTATATTCATCAAACACAAGTCATCAAAAATAATCTTGAGATCCAAAGTCTATCAAGATGTAACGGATTTACAAAGATGACATACGGAGATTTCCAAACGACATCAATCTTGAATTCTACCCTTTCAAATTGAGATAAGCACTAAAATACCTAAGGGTGGCTCTTTGAGCATCTTTCAACTATCCCACCTTATACCAACCAGGAGATTGTTCAAAATATAAGAGTTTTGCATATAAATCTCCAAATGCTTCAACTAAAGATTTTCTCATAAAATACTATCAAGCATCCATAACATGTGGTAGCTTCACACACAAACCGGACGACCGGGGTGGCAGCTCTTTCCTACATGTGGTGGTAGTTTTCACACTCCTTTCGGATGTAACTCTTTCCACATCTTTTGCAAATCATTTCAATACCCTTGAAAGAATGCAATCTCTTACGTGAAAGAATTAAATCCCAAATTTTAGTCTATCGGTTGTCTCACGTTTATCACAATGAATTCACACAACCGAGATAGATTAAGCATCTAAAGATCACACATGATTTCTAAAATTTGATGCTTATAAAATCAAAAACTCCTATAATGAAGTATCTTCAAGATTATGATTAAGGAGTAAAGTTGATAATCCAAATAAAATTAATTTGGAGTGAATAAAAGTGAAGCCCTTTTTATTCAATGCACTTGTTCAGTAAAAACCCTTTTGTTCAAAAACAAAGTATAAAAACGAAGAGCATTGAGAAACATGTAATGCAAAGATTAAGAAAAATATGAAAGGAAAACTAATCAAAGCATTACATACAGTCATAAGCTATTTAGAACTTAAGACAAGGAAAGATATCACCTTTCCGAATCCAAAATCGCTGGATTTTGGGTTGTCTTGATTCGTTGTGGCCGGGGGTTGTCCGCTTTGACTGTTGATCCACCTTAGGTCTTTGCCTCGCAGTGATCCACTTGAATGATTGATGTTGTGGCTCGGACCTTTGGTGGGTTGAGTGAACTCCTTTGACTTGATGTGTCTTTTGATTCCGTTGAGTTCGCTCCGTAGATGAAGTTGCCGAAGGACTCTTCTTTCTCTTTTTCGGGCAATTCTTCACCAAATGTCCTTCAAGCCCACATAGGTGACAAGTTCTTCCTTTCAATTTCATTGTGGAACTTGAAGCATTCACAGTTTGGTTCTTTTTGAATCCCAAACCAACCTTGCTTGTTTGACCTAATCCGGACATACATTCAAGTTTCTTGGAACCGGTTGAAATCCTTTGTATGTCGGATTTAAGTTGATGAACTTGCTTGGTCAATGCTTGATTGGTGACATGTATTTCCTCAAACTGCTTTTCAAGAAAATCAATCTTGTTAATATGGGAATTAACGACCGTTTCCGATTGATTTATCTTTTCTTGGAGGATTTTATTATTATCCAATAAAAGCTCTCGTTCCTCCTCGAGATCATGAAGTTTGATCTTTAAAGCATGATTCTCGTCTTGATCTTCAAGTCGTTGCTTTCTCAACTTCTTGATATGTTTGGCCATCTTCTTAGATTCCGCAAGAAGTTGTTGATATGCCTCAACGAGTTCTTCCTCGTCCGACTCCCCCTCACTTGATGACTCTCCGCCGGTTGTTGATGTTTCATACAAAATCAAAGGAGTAGAGTTAGTGACTAATGATGATAAACAATTATTAGAAGAGGGAAAATGAGAGGCATGAGAAGCAACGATTTTTTCCTCTTTACTTGAGGTCGATTCATTAGAAGTAGAATCGTCCCAAGTTTTCGCTTGCAAAGCCTTCTTTTTATATGATTTCTTAGAAGGACAATCCATTGAAAAATGGCCGTAGCCTTTGCATCGATAGCATTAGATTTCCCCTTCGAAATCATCTTTTTCTTTTTCTTTAGAAGGTTTTGCAAAGCTTTTGAGTTTAGAGGATTTAGAACCCGATGATCCTTTAGATGGTTTCGTGGATGAAGATCCATCGGTTCGATTCTTCCAAAATTTCCGACGAAATTTCTTTGTGATCCGCGCCAATTGTTCTTCAAAATCGGCAAAAGAGATTTCATCGTCGGAACTCGATTCGCTATCTTCTTTCTTTGTGGATTTGAATGCAATACCTGTAAGCTTAGAAGAAGACTTGGAAGAAACTTGATTAGTAGGAAAAGTCAATTCATAAGTTTGCAAAGCACCTACTAATTCCTCAACACTCATCTCATCCGGATGACTAACGGTTTCAATGGCGGTAACCTTTGCCCTAAACCATTCCGGAAGAGTCCGAAGTATCTTTCTTACAATTTTCGACTCCGGGATCTTTTCTCCTAGATTAGCACATGTATTAATTACATCTTGAAGTCTAGTGTAATAATCTGTAAACAATTCATGCTCTTCCATATGAATAGAGTCAAATTGACTTGTAAGCATCTGGAGCTTTTGAATTTTTACAAGATTAGTACCCTCATGTGTAATTTTGAGAATATCCCAAATTTCCTTCGCGGTTTCACACGCGGAAATTCTTGTAAATTCAGTCGAGGAAAGAGAGTTAAATAAAGCGTTCATACCTTTCCCATTGTAAGAAGATCTTTCAAATTCCTCTTTGGACCATCTAGAGCGAGGTTTTGGGGTAGTAGAATTTCCTACTTCCTCAACAGGATGCACCCAACCGCATTCCACGGATTGCCATACTCGCTCATCAATTGCGATGAGAAAAGCTCTCATCCGCACTTTCTAATAAGCATAATTAGTCCCATCAAAAAGAGGAGGTCTATAAATATTACCACTTTCACCCATCATGATAGATAAACCTAAAACCCGCTCTGATACCAATTGTAGAGTTATCAATCCCAAAGGATCTAAATAGGTACTATCAAACAACTAGAGGGGGGGTGAATAGGTGTAATACTTAAAAACTCAATCTCAGTGCAAAATAAAAACCAATGCGGAAAATAAAAATAGCACACCGAGATATACGTGGAAACTCCAATCCGGGAGAAAAACCACGGGACCAACACGCAATAACAATCCACTAAGAATAGAAGAATAACAAGGTGATTACCGACTCCACGGACTCAAACCCCTCCTTCAGCTTCTTCGGACCTTGCGCTGACCGGTTGGATATTCACGCAATAACAATCCCTAAGAAAAGAAGAATAACAAGGTGATTACCGTCTCCACGGATTTAACCCCTCCTTCAATTTCTTGGACCTCGCGCTCCACCGTTTTGCCCGTCCACTGCTCACGTTCGAATCCACGAACGCACGCTTCGAATTCACGAAACGCCTTTAGCACACCGAATCCACGATGCCACGTCGAATCCACGACGCAAACTCAGTCGATAAGAATATTGACTTCGATGGTGATCCTCTGCTTAGATTCTCATTGAGGAACCGTAGAAGAAATCTCTAAGCAAAGATTAGATCAATTCGACAAAAGATATGTTCTTGAAAGAACCATCGAATTGACCTAAAAGAGGCTATGAAGAAGATCGATAAAAACCTAGCCTCTAGGGTTGCTCTCAAGTGTTTTATAAATTGATCGGCCGTAGCTCCCACGTTTTTGAGAAACCCTAAGTGTCTATTTATAGTTTAGAAACCTTTGGAAAGAGATAAGAATCAAAAACTTACCTTATCTGGAAATTTTCAGGACGGCGATCCGGATCGGATTTACTGCGATCCGGATCGTCGTAACGAGATTGACGATTCCAGAAAACCAAGGGTTCGGGATCCGGATCGCATTGCCCGATCCGGATCGTTCATACAAATCAGAAAACTTAACATTCGGGATCCGGATCGGAAATTGCATGGATCCGGATCGAAGTCTTGTATGAAGCAACAACCTTCGGGATCCGGATCGTTGGCCCTGATCCGGATCCTGAACATGTCCGAACACCAGTTTTTGATTATTATGAAATTAAAAATTCTTCCAAGTGTTTCTATACTATAAGAAAGTATTCGGATCACCAAAATTATTTAGTTAACCATACCTGATCCTTTTGAATACTTTCTTCTTGAGATTGATGTAACTGATCCACAATTCTTCAACTTCAATCTTCAAGATTCAAGACACTGAGTGTCAACTTGAGCTCTTGTTGAATCTTCTCTAAGTCTTTGATTGCTGATTGACAATTTGATCCCTTTAAGACTCCGACTCAACTCACTGACTTGACTCACGAAATATGCCAATACCAAAAAGCCGTAACAGACGGCATTGACTCATTGCTATCGCTTTGGTGCGGATCAGGTTGCACGATGATGATAGCGGCAGCAGGCGGTACCAGTTTTTACTGGTGGCTAGATTGGGTTTATTTGGACAGATGCGGTTACTGATGCATACTTACAGTCATTCATTTTGGCACTGCATTTAGAGGCATACTAGTGGTAGTTCCTTCTTATTTGTAGTTTTATAGCTTACCACTTTCTTCATTCTTTGCCTCTGGTAGACTTAGTGGGTACGTCGGAGTTTGAGGCTTTACCCACAGGGAGAGGCTACTGGTTTACTAGTGGTTCTCACCCCCACTGTTGTTTTTCTCTCTTTCTTTTCCTTGTTTTGCAGAGTCTTCTGCGGGAGCTGCGGGGCCATCGGCAGCTGATCGAGGTGAGGGGATCGCTGAGTAGATAGATCTCCTGTGAGGCTGTGAGTTGCTGTTAGACAGATATTGTACCCCTTTTTACTCAGACTGTAGTAGTTCACTTTTATTTTGTGGTCTGGCTTTGGCCAGCTGGGTGTATTATTTTGGTGAGCTGGGAGTTTATTGTATTTTTACAGTTTTTATTTCTTTTCCAGTCTGAGATATTATGTAGTTCTTTTAGTTCAGCTCTGTTTTATGCTCTTTTATTGTACATTTATATCTGAGCAGGTTACCGACGCTTCGTGTACATGGGAAATTCCGTGTGCACGGCGGATCTGTTGGCGAGCCCGGGTTCTGGTTTCCACCCGGGGCGTGACAGTAAGCGGTTCGCTGCGGCTGCAGAGTCCATCCTGTCCATTTCACGTCGACGATTATTCACTGAGCCGGACTGCTATCTTGTGCACACAAAGAAATCGCATCAATCCTAACGTTGCTGACCTAGTACCTTGACCTACAAACGCACCGAACACGATTTCCCCTTTTTCTCTCGTACACTCACGATCTACTGCACCTACATCTTGGTTATCTCATGTTCAGTTGCCCGTGGCGTTATGCACTGTGGATGTTGATCACCGACTACTGTGGTTAAAGTTGTTTTTCTCTGATACCATATAATCTGTCACGCCCCGGAGGTTTAAGATTTAGCGGAAAATGTATATATATTTTTTTTTTGTTCTTATGACAACCTCTCCTACCGGTGCGCGTCAGACCCGCCACATATACAAATTCACTCTTTAAACGGACAGAGTCTCCTTTGTATATGCACGGCGTCATATTTACAACATTATCCTTTAATCACACAGTCATAGTGAATACATAGGTGGAGAGTATTACCTTTATCCATAACTTAAGCTTTCATTCGCGACATCAAAGATGAGACTGCGGACTTACAGACGGTGTCTAAATGACACCTAGTTTCCTAAGGTAATTCCGCGAGTCTCACTTTGGCGGCTGCATCTTTTGAAAGGATAAATCCAGAGGTTTACAAGTTGTGCCCACACGACACTTGGTTTTGGAAAGCATTTTCGAAACCTTTTTGTTTAATGTAAAACATGCCGCATATAAGTCCATAAGAGTATATCAAGTCCACAATACCAAATTAACTATCAATCCAACATCCACAATGGTCCACAATCAAGCAAATGAAACTTAACAGTTAAACAAGGAAGGAAATGAGATAACCCAAACAAGAACGATGAAGTAAAGCCTCATATGGCTAATGTCCTCTAGACGCTGCCTCACCATCGTCCCGGCTACTACACCTAGTCGGACCTGTCATAGTGTGGGAAAGTCAGTGACAAATAAAGTAGATGATCACAATAAAGAGTATTGTTAAGACAAACCAAAAACACCGGAACCTTTCGCTTTTCCCCTAATGAGTCACCATATCCCTTGATTCAATTACATAATACCTGTCGAAAGGTCTAAGGACCCCCTCGTGAATGATCACTTGCTCGCGTATTGCCTTTAACCCCTTCACGGTTCTAGTGCTGCACCTATAGTAACCGTGAGGGGTCCCCACTCGACACCTTTACTTTCGTGGGGTACACGGATCAACGTACCACAATTCCGAGAAAGTACACCCAATTGGTGGCGAAACCGCCGGTGTGCGTGTAAGCATCTAAGAGCATAATAGCCGAAACCGGCGTGTAACAATCACCGCGACACTCAGTCGCCACAGTTAACAATGGAAGAACAGAAAATACTCATGCGAAGGTTTTAAACAGTTAATACAATTCATCTACTTTATTAGGATTGTTATTGTACTTGATATAATGATGACATTCAGCACTTATTGCGAGAGTCCCCACCTTGTTGCGTGACGATCGGGACCTCTTGAACTTTGACACCCTCCCGCTCAGCACCTGGACCTAAAGAAGTCCCCAAAAAGAACGATAAATCAAACCGGACGCACCATGTCGCAAAACGGAACCCACAACTTATCAACGCGACAAAGACCCCGTAACGGCGTGCGTACGACGACGGCCCCTCGCGCGGCACCCACCCGCGCGGACGCCACTGCCCGCGGCGTTTGCCCGCGCGGACGCCGCCGCCCGCGGGCACCCCGCGCGGCACAAGGCCGTGCGGCGCGCGCCCGGGGGTGGTGGTCGCGCGGTGCTTGCCCGCCCGCGGGCGCCCCGCGCGGCACGAGGCCGCGCGGCGCACGCCCGCGGGTGGCGCCCACGCGGAGCCCGTGCGGCGCCCACGCGGAGCCCGTGCGGCGTCTGCCCTCCCGCGGGCGCCCCGCGCGGCGCGCGCCCGCGGGTGGCGCCCGCGTGGCGCCCGCCAACGTGGACGCCGCAGCTCGCGGGCGCCCCGCGCGGCACGAGGCCACGCGGCTCGCGCTCGCGGGTGGCGCCCGCGCGGCGCCTTCCCGAGCGGACGCCGCCGCCCGCGGCCCGGCGTGCGCGCCGCCCGCGGGTGGCGCCCCGCGCGGCACAAGGCCGCGCAGCGCGCGCCACCGGCGGCGATGCCGGGGGTGGCCCTAGATCGCGCGGCGGCGGCGGGGGCGGCGATGACGACGGCGACGGTGGCGGTGACGACGACGACGAAAAAAGACACGAAAACCCCAACAATACAATAAAACGAATTCCACTTACCGCAAATTCCGACGGGGAAGACGATCCGATCGCACTCCTACTTCCGGCACGTTGATCGGGGTGATCAGACTCCTCCGCCTTTTTCCTCTCTCTTCTCTTTTTCCTCCGGTTAGGGTTTCGTTCTTTTCTTTTCTTTTCTTTCTCTTCCTCTCCGGCTAGGGTTTCTCTTTTTGCGAAAAGTGGGATTTTCTCTAGTACGTACGAATAATTCCCACATTTAAATAATTATTATTTAATAACTAATTATTTAATTGCACGGGATAAACCCGCCTTTCCTCGAAAAGCATGCGGGATATTCTGCACGAATTCCGATGCGCGCTAAGTCATCGCAACACTAAAACCCTGTTCCGGGAGATCCCAAGGTCGGATTTCAGATTCGATCGCACCGTCGGTTATCGTTTTTCCAACCCTTTCACCGAAAAATACCCGTGTAGCACCACGATCAACTTAAGGAAACTCGATAACACAACTTCCCTAAAGGAAATACTTTATTAACAGGAGGGTAAATATTGCTCGAAAAGTCGAGTCATTACAGCAGCTCCCCACAAGGTCGGCTAAGGCTAGCGAGACAAGTCTCACATCGCCTGGTGCTTGTGAGTGTTTTAGAGGCTGACGTGGACGTCAAGGCTTAAAGGGGGGAAGAATATGACACCTCCAGAATTTGGATTAGTTTTATATATAAATGATATAATAGAACTAAATCTCTTAACCCGGCTATAACATTTTGGGTGGTAGTAAGACCCAAGAGGTTAAGAGAGTTAAGCGTGCTAGAGCTAGAGTAGTTCTAGGATGGGTCACCCCGTGGGAAGTGGGGCGTCACAAATCCGCTGGTGTACGTGAAGTACAACTGGTGCTGTGGCGATATGGCGATAATCGACACTAAGTCGAGAACTCCCACATGGGATGCCAATCAACTGTTAAATCCTCTCATGCAGTATAACAATCACTAATCTCATGCAGTATAGGTATAGGTATAGGGAGATACTGAAATATCTGAACAGAAGTAAAACTAACTAATGACCTATCAAGCATAGTATAAGTCAAGTATAAGCATCTAGAAATACTAAAAGGAAATGACAATATAATCTTAATACATAGGACCAGGGCTAGCAAGATCACAGGAGTCCGACCAAGTACGGTACCTAGTGAAATGATACTATGCTGATGCTCGGATTGGAGTACCCACCTTAATTAGTGAAGGCGGTCCTGGAATTCGCTGCTCAGCTCACGTGCAGGCTCCTAACTGTGCCTAAATCATAAACATAGATTAATAACAAACTCACTCATACCCATCCCACTGACTCACAATGTACAAAATGACTATACGTGGACTTTCCTTAATTTCCGAAATTTGCCAGATTTTTTGAAAATCCGCCGATTAACCACTAATGGTCTGATCAGTGCCTACAGGCTACCGAACTTAACGAAACTTCACATGCTACCCCGGAACGCTTCGTTTGAGACGCCCGGGCAGTAATGTGAAGACCCGAAATTCCCACTTATGGATCACCGTTGCCTCTACAGCTTCTGGAGGCCTATGTGGCTCGTCGGCGGGGTTTGTGCACAATTTGGACGCAAGTGATGGACTTCGGGCTTAAGATGGATCACGTGGGTGATCGGTGGACTCCGTCGGAGCTTTAGAAGTGGTTTCGCGTGCAATGGATATTAAAATTGGACTCAGCGCAAAGTTTGGATCAAGGAACACCTTTCCAGATGCCTTCGGCAATTTTTAGAGTTGGAATTTGGCAAAACGGACAGCAAATTTGGATTCAGCGCGCGAAAACGATGAAAATGGACTACCTACTTGTATTTTTCGGCGCTCGGATGACCCGGCACGGATTTCGAGGCAAATAGTACTATTTCGGCGGCTGGGGCAGCGCCGGCGACGGCGGAGGGCGGCGGCGCGGCGACGGGCAGGCACAGGCACGGCGGCGGGCAGGCGCGGGCAGCGCACAGCGCGCGGGCAGGCGCGCGGGCAGGCGCGGGCAGGTGCGCGGTCCACCGCGGAGGCGTGCACCCGGGCGCAGGGCACGTGGCGGCTCCCGGTTGGCCGGCGAAGTAGGCGTGGTCCACGGAAAGTGTCGCGGGTGTACGGTGGACCGGTGGTGACACGTGGCGGTGTGTGTTTGGCGCGGTGTTGTGCGCTCAGTCCACGGAACCACTGCACCGCCTCGGGGCGCGTGCGTGCAGAGGGCGCAGGAGGCGCGCGTCAGGCGCGCGTTGACCGGGCTTGCCACGTGTCGTCGTCCGGGCGGTCCACGTGGCGCGAGCTGGGTGGTCCACCGCCGCTGTTTCCTGTTTTGTGGGCTACGTGGAGGCCCGTGGGGGATTCGGGCCTGCACAGTGTTGGGCCGGGCCCAACACTGTAGCAGCCCGGAAAATTCGGGCGCCCGGTTTTGGGACATATTCGGTATTATTCGATTTGTTTCTGGAGCCTATAAAAGCGATCCGAGCCGCCTTCTTCATGGCTTTTTCTGCATTTCCGACCCTCCAATCACCCCGAGCCCTTGAGCAAAGTTGCTCCCCTACATGTTGCGCACCCTCTGGAGGAATTCTAGGATTTTTGGTGGCACGCTTACCGAGGTTACATTTTTTACGGTGCGGCGCGACGCTCGTCCATTTGTGTTCCCCTTCGTCGCGTTTCGGTGCGCGAGCTCCCCCGGCCTACTCCGACCACCTTTTCGAGCAATTTCTTCGCCGCTGGATCCGCGACGGACAGATCTACAATCTAGGTATTTTCAACTTTCCCTCATTTCGCGCTTTTCGAGGAGTTCTTCCATGTTTACTGTGACACTTTTTCTGTGCAGGAGTTGTGGACAGCAGCGGGTTGTTTCGAGGATATCTCCGCAATCGGGCATCGGATTGAGATGAGCCTTTGCACATTTTTCATCTACTCGACGCAAGGATTATCACAGTATTTTTCTTGGATTTTTCTGAGTTTTGCCCGAAGGTATATGTTTTTCCCCTTATCTGTGCATGGAATTACAGTTGTGTTGCTGTGTGGTTTTGCGCACCTGTACTGTGGAATTTGTAACTCGACCTACAGGGCTCGGAATTGGACGTGCAGGTACTCGTTTCGAAGGTACCGACGCGAGGATTGCTGTGATATTTTTATTGGATTTTTCTAGGCACTTTCGGCAGGTGAAATAAGCGTATCTTTGGGACTGATTTTCAGTGTGTTTGTGCGTGGTTAATTTTGGGAATTTAAGTGTAACTTTGGACCTTTTGTTGTACCCAGGAGGGTTCGCGAGTGTTTTTGGAACACTGCTAGGAGCCGAGGGTTGCGCGGCATGTACCGTGGATACGAGTTCAGCGGATTGTGCGTGCAAGTGGCCACGCTCTTCACCGACCACAGGTTTGCCTTGGATTGAGCACTTCAGGTGGGTAAGCTTGATATTGGTAACTGTATAAGGTGTTTATGTTATGATGAATGTAAGTGCACTTGTGGGGATGTCACCCCTCTATGACTGATAGCATGCATATTTGATGTACAACCGATATGAGCGAGAGGTAAGCATGGAAACGGCCTAGATCATGTGGATTGATGTTTACCTGATAATTGTACATGCTTGTTGAACTAGAGACTTAGCATGCGAAAGACAGATTATATTTATCCCACACTAGATGATATAGAGATCATACATGGTTATTCAGTGGCCTATTTATGCGAGATTGGTATATCATGGTAGGAATATTGTAGTATGTTTTGCTACTATATGTTTTACTCTCTTTTATTGTTTCCAAGGACAAAAGCATGCTTGAATGGACATGTAGTTAGGCCATCTTTTACTGCTGCACTACTTATTGGAATTTGACTTAGGAGAAACCATGTTATCCTTTTCTCCTTCCTTGTTAGTCAGGCGGTCTGTGTTGCTCGGGTGCGAGCAGGGGTCTTGGGTAGTGTAGCCGAGACATTTGTGTCAGGGACGGGTTGGATTAGTTGTGGGACCTTGCGGCAACCGCGGATATTGGGCAGTTGACCGGATATTTATTTACGCACCAGATTGGGCATCTGAATTCTCTAGTGGACAGAGCTTCCCACTATTGAGTACTTTTGCATCTGATTGAGGACCGAGGCTTTCATTAGTGGATGGAGTTTTCCACTCATCGTTTACATGCATCCGACTGAGGTCAGGTCTTTCTTTAGTGGACAGAGTTTTCCACTTTGATCACAGTCATGATCAAAGTCCTGCTATACAGAGATACTTGTTACAGAGATACTTTACTCGTGTGGGTCGCTCCCCTCGAGTGCCACTCCGGAGTGTGCGATCGGACGGTTTAGATGCCGATCTGTTACTTACTTTAGTTTCCGATCGGACGGTTTAGATGCCGATCTGTTACTTACTTTGGGATGCGAGCCATGTGGGCCGATCCCGCGATTTTGAGCCATGTGTGCAGATTCCGCTGAGCAGGCAATGCCAGTTTTACTGGTGGCACAAGATTGGGTTATTACCGACATTTACCTTCTTGTTGCACTCGTGTCAGAGGGACCGAGTAGAGTTTAGTGGCTGTGTTTAGACCAGTGCTAGTGTTGTTGGGAACCATTTGGGGACAGTGGTCCTGAGGTCGTTGCGAGTTGTGGACTGTTGCGCGAGAGGCTTGGTGATCTTGAGTTTATCCGTTCTGAGAGAGAGCGTGGATTTTGACTATAGCCTGCATGAGCCCCTACTCGATAGCGAGTGTGACGCCCCACTTCCCAGGGGGTCACCCATCCTAGAACTACTCTAGCTCTAGCACGCTTAACTCTCATGTTCCTCTTGGATCTTGCTACCATCCAAAATGCTATAGCCGGGTTAGAGATTTAGTCCTATTATATCATTTATATAGAGGACTAATCCAAATTCCGGGGGTGTTACATTCTTCCCCCCTTTAAGCCCTGACGTCCACGTCAGCTCAAGCACACTCACAAGCACCAGGCGATGTGAGACTCGTCTCGCTAGCCTTAGCCGACCTTGTGAGGAGCTGCACTCCACTCACAACGGTCATTAGCCGGGGAGCCTCGCTCTACCCGCTATATAACCCTGGCTCAGCCTAGACTCATCTCACATTTCCGGCTGGTGAATGGCTCTGATACCAACTGTGACGCCCCACTTCCCAGGGGGTCACCCATCCTAGAACTACTCTAGCTCTAGCACGCTTAACTCTCATGTTCCTCTTGGATCTTGCTACTGTTACGGAATTTGTGTTGGCGTAGTTTCGTGAAAGTTTCAAGTCCTGAAGATTGAAGGTGAAGAAAAGTTGAATCATTTAACTCAATCTCAAGAAAGAAGAATTCAAAAGGATCAGGTATGTTTAACTAAAGAATTTGTGTGATCCGAATACTTCTTGTAGTGTAGAAACACTTGGAAGAATCTTTCATTGCATAAAAATCAAAAACTGGACTTGGGACATGTTCAGGATCCGGATCAGGTTGTTCGATCCGGATCCCGAAGGTGGTTCGTTCATACATCGTCGCAATCCGGATCGTAGTCTCTTGATCCGGATCCCGAACGTTGAGTTTACCATCTACCTTGAACGATCCGGATCTTGCTTCGCAATCCGGATCCCGAACGTTGATGTTTGGTGAACTGTATGAACGATCCGGATCGTAGTCACATGATCCGGATCCCGAACCTTCGTTTTTCTGGAATTGGCTGTTTTGTTATGACGATCCGGATCCTAGTTATCACGATCCGGATCGCCGTCCGTAAATATCCAGAAATGGTTGGTTTTTGATTCTTATCTCCTTCCTAGGGTTTCTAACCTATAAATACACCCTATGACTCTCTTTCTAGGGTGAATCCACATAGCCGTCATTTTCTTGTATCATCTTATACGGCTATAGATCCACATATAGAGAAGAAAGGAAATCACTAGAGAATACTCTATGTTTCTTCATCTATATTGATTAGTTTGATTCTAGGTTTTCATACTCACATCTTGAGTTGAATCAAACTAATGAATACTTAGATGGTATTTCCGATCTATCTTTGATCTAAGTATTCGGCGGATCATCACCACCCAAAAACAACGATTTTCCCCAAAAATCGGCGCGTGGATTCGCGTGTCCTTGTGGATTCAAGGTTCAATCGCTCTCGTGGATTCGGAGCGAGGCACGTTCGTGGATTCGAACGGTGCTATTGGGTGAAGACCGTGGATTCGGTCGGACGTCGTGGATTCGACGTTGGACGCCGTGGATTCGGCGTTGGGCGCAGATCGTGGATTCGAGAAGCGTCTGGAGCGAGCGGAGAAGATCCTCTAGGAGCGTATGGAAAAGGTTGAGTCGTAAGTGTGTATGGTAAATCACCTTGTACGTGTTTTAATTCTAGTGGATTTCTGCCGTGTTATCGGTCCCGTGGTTTTTTACTCCGGTGATGGAGTTTTCCACGTAAAAATCTTGCGTGTTATTTTATTTTCCGCATTGGGTTTTATCGCAACGATTTTTTGGAGTGTTTATACGTTTACACCTATTCACCCCCCTCTAGGTGTTTCTTCCCCTATTTAGATCCGTATTATATACGACCCAACAAGTGGTATCAGAGCGGGAATAGGGTTGTGAACAATGGTTGAAGGTGGAAACATCAATCGACCCCCTTTCTTTGATGGAACAAATTATGCGTACTGGAAAGTACGGATGAAAGCCTTTTTATCTTCCATCGACGAAAGGGTGTGGCATTCAATTGAATCAGGATGGTCTAATCCAACTGAACTTATCTCTGATGTTCACACCTTAAAACCTAGGTCGAAATGGACCAAGGAAGAGTTTGAGTTATCTTCTTACAATGGCAAGGGAATTAATGCTATTTTTAATGCCTTATCTCAAACTGAATTCTCTCGCGTCTCGGCATGTGAGACTGCGAAAGAAATCTGGGATGTTCTCCAGGTTACACATGAGGGAACTAACCTCGTGAAGATTCAGAAACTGCAGATGCTTACGAGCAAGTTTGACTCTATCTTGATGGCAGAAAATGAATCTTTCACGGACTACTATACACGATTGCAAGACATCGTAAACTCATGTGCTAATTTGGGAGAGAAGATTCCAGAATTTAAGATTGTAAGAAAAATCTTAAGAACTCTTCCTGAACGATTTCGCCCAAAGGTTACTGCCATTGAAACTATTAAACACCCGGACGAAATTCGCGTAGAAGAATTAGTTGGTTCATTACAAACTTATGAAATGACTTTTAATACTAACAATTCTTCTGGAAAAGCATCCTCTTCTAAGTCTTCAGGTTATGCGTTGAAAACAACTAAGGAAGAAGACGCGGATACATCCTCCTCGGACGATGACAAGAACCTTTCTATGGAGGAATTTGAGAAGCAGCTCGCTCTCTTGACAAGGAATTTTCGCCGCAACTTTCGAAGGGGTAATTCAAGCAAATCTCCATCCTTCGGAAAGTGGAACAAAGGCAAGGGTACTCCAAGTTACAAGTCAAGAAAGCAAGAGAACTTCTCAAAGGATAAGAAAAGCTCAGAAGGACAACTGCAATGCTTCAAATGTCGAGGCTACGGCCACATTGCAACGGAGTGTCCTAACAAGTATCCGGCAAAGAAGAAGGCGATGCAAGTCGTCACTTGGGATGACAACTCAACGTCAAATGAGTCGTCTTCAAGTGATGAAGAAAAGAGCTCCACCGCATTCCACGCGTCCACATCTTCACCATTCATGTGCTTTATGGCAAATACATCTGAGTCGTTGTCCAACTCCACTGTTGAAAAGAACGCAACGGACAACGAATCGGATGATTCGGAAGGTGAAGAGTTTGCTCTAGCCTATCACAGATCTTTACAGGATTTAAAGAAACCGGCTAAGCAAAACAAGGGGTTGAGAGGGAGATTGCAGGATCTCGAAGAAGAAGTAAAAAGGGTAACTTCTCTCTCGACCGATCTTGAAGTGGAAAGGGATAGTTTGATAAAAGCAAATGTTTCCCTTCAAGAGTCCAATGAGCAGCTCAAGAAGAACTATATAGATATGGTGAACAAAGCAAACTACTTCTTGAAGCTCTATGGCGAGGGCCGACAGGAAAGACGGGAAATGACAGAGACCATTCTCCAACTCAAGGATGACTTACAGCAATTCTCCTTGGGAAGGAGTAAGTTGGATAAACTCCTTGGTCTTGGTCAAACAAATCGGTTCGGCCTCGGGTACACTCAAACTGGAAATAGTCCAAGTTCGAGTGGGACAGTCTTTGTGCCTCAGTCGGTATCTCCTCCTCCGACATCAGAATTCAAGACAAACAACCACAACAAACCCACCTCATCCTCTTCGGAATCGTCAAGCTCAAAGCTATGTTTTCGTTGTAATTTTGCAGGGCACATCGAAAGAAATTGCGAGATTGGAGCTCAAAGAACAAATCAACCACATCTTGCAATTGCTACCAATAAGCTCACTTCCCGGAATTCAAGGAAGGATTTTTCAAAAGGAAAGAACATTGGTAGCACCTCAAACAAGACGATGACAAAAGAAAAAGATCAATCATACAAGACGTCGTCTTCAAGGAGAATCTCTCAACCTTTACCAACATACTCCAAAACTCAAAAGGTTTGGGTATGCAAAGGTGAAACCCCTCCTTGTCCTTAATCGTTCTACGATTAAATCTTGTATAGTTTGTGTAGACTATTTTTCTTTTCTTCTTTTTCTTTTGGCCGACCCGTCAACCATCTTTGGGAGGTAAATGGTACATCTTTTTATTGGTTGATGTTTTCTCTCGGTTTTCATGGGTAGCATTTTTGAGAGAGAAAGCTGATACGTTTGACTCTTTTCATGAGATTTGCCATCGTATTATGATTGAAAAGAATGAAAAGATCATTCGTGTTAGAAGTGATAGGGGTGGAGAATTCATAAATTCAAAATTCATTGACTTTTGTACTTCAACTGGCATTAAACATGAATTCTCGGCACCCTATACACCTCAGCAGAATGGTGTTGTTGAGCGCAAAAACAGGGTTGTTCAAGAGATGGCGCGTGTGATGCTTCATAGCCGGAAATTACCGCTACATTTTTGGGCTGAAGCTGTGAACACCGCTGTCTATGTCATTAACAGAGTGTATTTGCGCCCAGGAACCTTGAATACACCATATGAGCTGTGGTTTAGTAGAAAACCGGATATCAAGTACTTTCGTATCTTCGGGAGTCGATGTTACATCTTACGTGACCGTGAAAATCTTGGAAAGTTCGACTCTCGAAGTGATGAAGGGATCTTTTTGGGTTATTCTACGAATAGCAGAGCATATCGAGTATTTAACATTGAATCAAAGACGATCGTAGAATCTATAAATGTTAAAGTAGATGAAGCTTCTCATTTTGAATCTGAAAAATCTACCCTCGATATCTCTCTAGATGATGATTCTCCTGCTAGCGCATCTTCTCATAATAATACTTCCAATATTAATGATGCTTCTAATGGTTCTTCTAGTTTATCTGATATGCAGGAATCATCTCGTGTACCTCCGAGTACTCCGTTTCAACAAACGCTACGAATCTCCAAGGATCATCCGGAATCGAACATCATTGGAGATCCACAAGAAGGAGTTAGAACTCGAAGGCAGTTGGTTTGCGGATTTGCTTGCTATGTATCTTTAATCGAACCAAAGACAATAGATGAAGCTCTTCAGGATGACTACTGGATTAAAGCAATGCAGGAAGAGCTCCATCAATTTGAGCGAAACAAAGTCTGGGAATTAACGAAGCCTCCAAAGCAACATAATGTGATAGGTACCAAATGGATCTTCAAGAACAAGAAAGATGAAGATGGTACTATCATCAGGAACAAGGCACGACTAGTTGCTCAAGGCTACTCTCAAGTAGAAGGTATAGACTTTGACGAAACTTTCGCCCCTGTAGCTAGACTCGAGTCCATTCGTATATTGTTTGCTATTGCTTGTCATTTTAAAATCAAATTATTTCAAATGGACGTCAAGAGCGCATTTCTAAATGGGTTTTTAAATGAGGAAGTTTATGTAGCTCAACCGAAAGGTTTTGTAGATCATAAACAACCTAACCATGTTTTTCGTTTGAAAAAGGCTCTTTACGGTCTGAAACAAGCACCGCGAGCATGGTACGAAAGGTTAACAAAGCACCTTTTGGAGAAGGGCTATACTCGAGGGGGAGCTGACAGGACTCTCTTTGTGAAGCATTATCAAAATAATTTCATTGTAGCACAAATCTATGTCGATGACATTGTATTTGGTGCAACAAAAGATAATGATGCTTCTAAATTCGCGGAGACCATGGAAAGCGAATTTGAGATGTCCATGATGGGCGAATTGTCTTATTTTCTTGGATTGCAAATTAAACAAAATGATGAAGGTATTCACTTGAGTCAATCCAAGTATGCACTGGAGTTGGTCAAAAAGTTTGATCTAGAAAATTGTAAAGTTTTTCCAACTCCAATGGGAACTAGCCACAAGGGACTTGGAAGTGAATCACATAGTGAGGATGTAGACGAGAAACTGTATAGAAGTATGATTGGAAGTCTACTTTACCTCACGGCTAGTCGCCCGGATATATCCTTTAGTGTTGGGATTTGCGCGAGATATCAATCAGCACCAAAGGAGGTTCACCTGAAAGCGGTGAAACGGATCATCCGGTACATCAAAGGATCAATTAACTTCGGAATTTGGTATCCTATGGGAACAAGTCTGGACATTGTTGGATACTCAGATGCCGATTGGGCAGGATCAGTGGATGATCGGAAAAGCACGAGTGGTGCATGCTTCTATCTTGGCCATTGCCTTGTTGCATGGCACAGTAAAAAGCAGAATTGCATAGCACTCTCGACTGCCGAAGCGGAATACATTTCAGCTGGAAGTTGCTCAACTCAACTCATTTGGATGAAAAGCGTATTGAGTGACTTCCGCATTTCAGCATCTTCGGTAACAATACTTTGTGACAACACTAGTGCTATTAACATTTCTAAAAACCCTGTGTTGCACTCTAGAACAAACATATTGAACTAAGATATCATTTTCTTAGAGAGCTAGTTGAATCAAATACTCTTCAACTTTCATATGTTTCAACTGAAGATCAATTAGCTGACTTTCTAACAAAACCTTTGGATCAAAAACGTTTTATTCATTTACGAAAAGCAATTGGGATGCTTTCCTTGAAATAATCTTCTTTTTGAAATCTTTGCTTAGGATAGGTTTTGTATTTGTATTTGTTTTGTTCTATTCAATATCTATGTTTGTACATAGGACATTAATTGAGCATAGATCATAATTGACTTTAATTGCATCTGTTCACACATTTAGAAATTTATTATGCTTTTGCCATCATAATATTTCATTGTTGCAATGATCGTTTATGTTAATTAAATCATCTTCTAAAGTGATCAAAGTCAATTTCTCTCTCAATGATCTCTTGGTATAGTCATTATCTTATTGACTGTTTAGTCGAGTATGAAATCGAGATCAATTTTTGGTTGAATACTTTATATCTTAAATAATTGATAGCCAATTGAGGGGGAGTCAAAAGATAATGTAAAATGCTCAAAAAGATGTGGAAAGAGTTACATCCCAATGAGGAGTGTGAAAACTACCACTACATGAGGAAAGAGCTACCACCGCGGTCGTCCGAGTATTGTGTGCAGCTACCACATGTATACCAAGCATGGTTTGTTCAAATTTTTGATTAAGTAAAATGCATATTGAAATACTGACTCTGTCAATTTCAAGGTTGGTATAAGGTGGGATTTAAAGAAAGATGCTCAAAGAGCCACTCTCTTCACAGATTGTCTAGAAATATTATCTACTATATTTGGGATTTCAAACATCTATTGATCTTTGTATTTCATTTTCTTTACTGAATTGATGATTTGATAAAGGCATTACTCATAAGATCAAGTTAGATGTGATTGAAGGTGTTCAACTTTAAGGGATTTAATTTTTTGTAAATTTTCGTTTCATTTTGGATATTATTGATAGATTTGGCATAATCTAATTCTTGTTGTATGAAACGATGATTTTGTTTAAAGTTGATACACATTTGTGCTTACAATCTTTTTCTGGATTTTCCTGAATTTCTCTGAAATTTTCTAAAGAAAAAGTTGGGGCCGATCCGGATCGGGCAAGGTGATCCGGATCCCGAACGCAGGTTTTCTCCTGCGGGCTGACGATCCGGATTGGACCTGCCGATCCGGATCCCGAACGCAGTTTTCTCACTGCGGGTAGCCGATCCGGATCGCAAGCTCGGAGGATCCGGATCGCGGCTAGGTTTTTATAAAGAACAAAAGGGTTTTGATTTCTTTTACTCCAATCTTTTGTTCAAAAGTTTCCAGAGCGCTTCTCTCTAGATTTCATCCTCCTTGGAAGCTTTTAAACTCAAAGTTCTTCAATTCCAAGTAAGTTTTATTGATCAAAATCTCGGTTTTTCACCGTTTTTCTCTTTTCCTCCTCAAACGCACGATTTTTCTTGGATCAACTTTGTTTGTGGATGGTCTTTGATCAAATTTCTTTTGAAATAAGAACTCTGGGTAGATTAGTTTTGATTATATGCAAGGTTTTCTCCTGATTAACGGATTTTTAGGCTTTGATTTCTAAAATTTCGGTTTTAGGGCATATAATAAGGATTTTCGAAATTCATGCAATGATCTACTTTTAAAAGTCCTTTTGCAAAACTAATTTGATTCTTGGCTTCTCTACATGATTATGATTGTTTGGGTACAATTTTTCAAATTTTGAAAATTAACAATTTTCATGTGTTCTTGAGTTCGGCTTCACAGGATACATTTTTCACTAGCACTCAAAATGGTGATCACTTGGATTATTTTCCTACTTGCTGCCATGGTACATGTCAAGGATACTGCCAAGCCTAAGAAGGCTAAGAAAGCAAAGAAGACTAAGGTTGATTCCGACACTGAATCAGAGACAGAGTCGATTGACTGGGATAACATCGAAATTGAGCAAGCTGCTCCCATTGTCTCCAAAGGGAAAACAACTGCTGAAGCTTCAAAACCTACTGCTGCTGAAAAAGGGAATAGCTCCAATGGAAGAAAACTTCTGGGAAAACAAGAAGAACAAGTGTTGCTGCAAGAGAGGAAGTGCTCGAGGAATCACCATTGAGCAACCAGCTGCTGGCCAAGCACCTGCACAAGACTTTGTCAGCTCGGCTAGATAAAGGATTTTGAAAACAGAGAATGCATTGGAGAAAGGCATGTTGATGTAAAAGCCTTAACGCAACGTTCTCAGACGTTCGGGACTTTGTTTGACCAGAGAGGTCTTGCTCCCATTTGCGATTTTCCGGAGACCACTGGGTATTGTCTTCACTCAGTGAGGATGTTCTATCAGAATCGCTGCTATCTAGTTTGATCAAGGAACGCGGGGCGTCGGGATTTTCAAACTTTTAGTCCAGAATGCAGAATCAAAGTAACGCTCAGCTACATTGGTACGGAAGTACTTGGGATGGACGCCCTGAGCCGATGGCACTCATTATCTGAAGAATCAAGTTTGCAACACCTTCTCCTGGAGAGTGTGTAGTTGATGGAATCTGGTCAAATACTCGGTCGACAGGAAACTCCCGTGTTCTCTAAGAACTACGACCAGAGTACCGCATCTAAATCTCATTGTTTGTTACAATCTTATCCAACATGAACACAAAGCGTTCTTCGGGGGAAAGAATGCAATTTGTCTTTATCTACTCGGAATCCCGCAAGCAGCAATGGGAGCCTAACTTAAACATTCCCCACATCATCTGGGTCAAGGATGGCACGATATGTGGAGCAAGCTCATCCGTCAGAGAGACTACCTTTTCCAATGATCATCATGCGCATTCTTCGCAAATTTAAAGCTGACACAAATGCGAGTTCCTATCTGCACAGTCTAGGAACAATCAATGACACACAATTGTAAAGTCTCTTTCGACGAAGCCAGATGAACCTTCATACCTCTTCACCGGCAACGAGAACAACGACAACAAGCAACAACCTCTGCACCGGCAGCAGCTCCTCCAGTTCAACCAGCACCTCCGGCACAAGAAGCACCACAATCAACTTCTGATGATGATGCTTCTGTTACCTCAATCTATAAAGAACAGCAAAGGCTCTCCAACGAGCAAGAACGTATATCAAATGAACTGATTGAGGTAAAGGAAGAAATAAAGAAGGTAAATAAAAATCAATCAGCAATGAACAAGCGAATAAAGAAGATTTTCCAAATCCTCGGCTGTATCAGTTCAGACGAGTCTGAATAATCCGTATCCTTCTAATTCTGTTTTTGCATATGTTTAAATCCTACTGTTGTTTTATTTGAGATTTTAGTTCTCGAACTTAAACTGTTAACCATTCTCTCCACTTCTGTAATTTTGGCTTTATTTTGTGACAAAAAGGGGGAGAGAGTTTAGAACAAGATTGAACAATGTTTGAACAATGAAAATGATGATTATGAATCATAAAGGTAATGAATGATCTTGAAAATCAAGGTAAGTGAACAATGTGATTCAATGAATATCAAGGTAAGTATGATCTCAACTTGAGTTTTTTTTCATTGTTTGAATGCATGCCTCGACTAACTATTTGCTAACTATTTGGGCATGTAATATAACTAACAAGTTGATGTTCACTAACAAGTTTGTGACACTTGGTTTTTGATTGCATAGAAGATATGTTGGTTCTTAACTCTGATCTATTACATACTATATATATATAAGTTTGTCACAAACATGTTCATGACATTTGGTTTTTACGTGCAAAGAAGATATGTTGGTGTTTTTTAACTATGATCAGTTTACATATCTGAATATAAATGTCATGGTAAGTATAAATGAGTTAAACTTCATCTCTGTTTGTGGTTTTTGAATATACAAAATTCTTGAGGTATCTAACGATTTCTTTTGTCAAGAATGATTTCTTTTTGCAGAGAGTACAGATGTCTAAGTCTAGAGTCTGTTTTAGGAGTTTAACTCATGTATTGTATTTTGGATCTCCATTGTAAATTTTTGTTGTATGGTGATAGCAACAAAAATATCTTTTTGAATTTTCTTTAGTGGATCTGTGTTTTGTCACGAAACCGCCAAAGGGGGAGATTGTTACGGAATTTGAGTTGGCGTAGTTTCGTGAAAGTCTCAAGTCTTGAAGATTGAAGGTGAAGAAAGTTGGATCATTTAACTCAATCTCAAGAAGAAAGAAGAATCAAAGGATCAGGTATGTTTAACTAAAGAATTTGTGTGATCCGAATACTTCTTGTAGTGTAGAAACACTTGGAAGAATCTTTCATTGCATAAAAATCAAAAACTGGACTTGGGACATGTCAGGATCCGGATCAGGTTGTTCGATCCGGATCCCGAAGGTGGTTCGTTCATACATCGTCGCAATCCGGATCGTAGTCTCTTGATCCGGATCCCGAACGTTGAGTTTACCATCTACCTTGAACGATCCGGATCTTGCTTCGCAATCCGGATCCCGAACGTTGATGTTTGGTGAACTGTATGAACGATCCGGATCGTAGTCACATGATCCGGATCCCGAACCTTCGTTTTTCTGGAATTGGCTGTTTCGTTATGACGATCCGGATCCTAGTTATCACGATCCGGATCGCCGTCCGTAAAATCCAGAAATGGCAGGTTTTGATTCTTATCTCTTCCTAGGGTTTCTAACCTATAAATAGACCCTATGTCTCTCTTTCTAGGGTGAATCCACATAGCCGTCATTTTCATATATCATCTTATACGGCTATAGATCCACATATAGAGAAGAAAGGAAATCATTAGAGAATACTCTATGTTTCTTCATCTATATTGATTAGTTTGATTCTAGGTTTTCATACTCACATCTTGAGTTGAATCAAACTAATGAATACTTAGATGGTATTTCCGATCTATCTTTGATCTAAGTATTCGGCGGATCATCACCACCCAAAAACAACGATTACCCCAAAAAATCGGCGCGTGGATTCGCGTGTCCTTGTGGATTCAAGGTTCAACGCTCTCGTGGATTCGGAGCGAGGCACGTTCGTGGATTCGAAGGGTGCTATTGGGTGAAGACCGTGGATTCGGTCGGACGTCGTGGATTCGACGTTGGACGCCGTGGATTCGGCGTTGGGCGCAGATCGTGGATTCGAGAAGCGTCGGAGCGAGCGGAGAAGATCCTCTAGGAGCGTATGGAAAAGGTTGAGTCGTAAGTGTGTACGGTAAATCACCTTGTACGTGTTTTAATTCTAGTGGATTTCTGCCGTGTTATCGGTCCCGTGGTTTTTTACTCCGGTGATGGAGTTTTCCACGTAAAAATCTTGCGTGTTATTTTATTTTCCGCATTGGGTTTTATCGCAACGATTTTTGGAGTGTTTATACGTTTACACCTATTCACCCCCCTCTAGGTGTTTCTTCCCCTATTTAGATCCGTATTATATACGACCAACCA
>CM055067.1:38686075-38791472 GCA_029204045.2 Tillandsia leiboldiana | reverse complement strand
AGCTTCCCACTATGAGTACTTTTGCATCTATTGAGGACCCTTGAGGCGTTCATTGTAGTGTATGGAGGTTTTCCACTCATCGTTTCCATGCATCCGACGGAGTCAGTCGTTCTTTATGACAATTTCTTCCACTTTGAATCACATCTGATCAAAGTCCTGCTATACAGAGATACTTGTTACAAGATACTTTCCTCGTGTGGGGTGGCCTCCCCCGAGTGCCACTCCGGAGTGTGCGATCGGAACGGTTTAGATCCGAATTTACTTACTTTAGTTCCGATCGGCGGTTTAGATGCCGATCTGTTACTTTCCTGGGATGCGAGCCATGTGGGCCGATCCCGCGTTTGAGCCATGGTGCAGATTCCGCTGACAGGCAATGCCAGTTTTAACTGGTGGCACAGATTGGGTATTACCGACATTTACCTTCTTGTTGCACTCGTGTCAGAAGGGACCGAGTAGAGTTTAGTGGCTGTGTTTAGACCAGTGCTAGTGTTGTTGGGGAACCATTTTGGGGACAGTGGTCCTGAGGTCGTTGCGAGTTTTGGACTGTTGCTCGAGAGGCTTGGTGATCTTGAGTTTATCCGTTCTGAGAGAGAGCTGGATTGACTATAGCCTGCATTAGCCCCGACTCGATAGCGAGTGTGACGCGCCACTTCCCAGGGGTTCACACCCATCCTAGAACTACTCTAGCTCTAGCACGCTTAACTCTCATGTTCCTCTTGGATCTTGCTACCATCCAAAATGCTATAGCGGGTTAGAGATTTTAGTCCTATTATATCATTTAATGAGGACTAATCCAAATTCCGGGGGTGTTAACATTCTTCCCCCCTTTAAGCCCTGACGTCCACGTCAGCTCAAGCACACTCACAAGCACCAGGCGATGTGAGACTCCGTCTCCTACTTAGCCGATCCTTTTGAGGCTGCACTCCCTCACAATACGGTCCATTCGTCGGGCCTCGCTCTACCCGATATATAACCCTGGCTCAGCCTAGACTCCTCTCACATTTCTCGCTGGTGTGGCTCTGTACAACTGGACTCCCCACTTCCCAGTGGTCACCCATCCTCGAACTACTCTAGCTTAGCACGCTTACTCTCTGTTCCTCTTGGGATCTTTGCAACTGTTACGGAATTTGAGTTGGCGTAGTTTCGTGAAAGTCTCAAGTCTTGAAGATTGAAGGTGAAGAAAGTTGGATCATTTACTCAATCTCAAGAAAGAAGAATTCAAAAGGATCAGGTATGTTTAACTAAAGAATTTGTGTGATCCGAATACTTCTTGTAGTGTAGAAACACTTGGAAGAATCTTTCATTGCATAAAAATCAAAAACTGTGACTTGGGACATGTTCAGGATCCGGATCAGGTTGTTCGATCCGGATCCCGAAGGTGGTTCGTTCATACATCGTCGCAATCCGGATCGTAGTCTCTTGATCCGGATCCCGAACGTTGAGTTTACCATCTACCTTGAACGATCCGGATCTTGCTTCGCAATCCGGATCCCGAACGTTGATGTTTGGTGAACTGTATGAACGATCCGATCGTAGTCACATGATCCGGATCCCGAACCTTCGTTTTTCTGGAATTGGCTGTTTTGTTATGACGATCCGGATCCTAGTTATCACGATCCGGATCGCCGTCCGTAAATATCCAGAAATGGTTGGTTTTTGATTCTTATCTCCTTCCTAGGGTTTCTAACCTATAAATACACCCTAGGACTCTCTTTCTAGGGTGAATCCACATAGCCGTCATTTTCCCTTGTATCATCTATAACGGCTATAGAGTCCACATATAGAGAAGAAGGAAAATCACTAGAGAATACTCTATGTTTCTTCATCTATATGATTAGTTTGATTCTAGGTTTTCATACTCACATCTTGAGTTGAATCAAACTAATGAATACTTAGATGGTAGTTCCGATCTATCTTTGATCTAAAGTATTCGGCGGATCATCACCACCCAAAAAAACACGATTTTCCCCAAAAATCGGCGCGTGGATTCGCGTGTCCTTGTGGATTCAAGGTTCAAATCGCTCTCGTGGATTCGGAGCGAGGCACGTTCGTGGGATTCGAACGGTGCTATTGGGGTGGAAGACCGTGGATTCGGTCGACGTCGTAGGATTCGACGTTGGACGCCGTGATTCGGCGTTGGGCGCAGATCAGTGGATTTCGAGAAGCGTCTGGAAGCGAGCGGAGAAGATCCTCTAGGAGCGTATGGAAAGGTTGAGTCGTAAGTGTGTATGGTAAATCACCCTTGTACGTGTTTTAATTCTAGTGGATTTCTGCCGTGTTATCGGTCCCGTGGTTTTTTTACTCCGGTGATGGAGTTTTCCACGTAAAAATCTTGCGTGTTATTTTATTTTCCGCATTGGGTTTTATCGCAACGATTTTTGGAGTGTTTATACGTTTACACCCTATTCACCCCCCTCTAGGTGTTTCTTCCCCCTATTTAGATCCGTATTATATACGACCCAACAAGTGGTATCAGAGCGGGAATAGGGTTGTGAACAATGGTTGAAGGTGGAAACATCAATCGACCCCCTTTCTTTGATGGAACAAATTATGCGTACTGGAAAGTACGGATGAAAGCCTTTTTATCTTCCATCGACGAAAGGGTGTGGCATTCAATTGAATCAGGATGGTCTAATCCAACTGAACTTATCTCTGATGTTCACACCTTAAAACCTAGGTCGAAATGGACCAAGGAAGAGTTTGAGTTATCTTCTTACAATGGCAAGGGGCATTAATGCTATTTTTAATGCCTTATCTCAAACTGAATTCTCTCGCGTCTCGGCATGTGAGACTGCGAAAGAAATCTGGGATGTTCTCCAGGTTACACATGAGGGAACTAACCTCGTGAAGATTCAGAAACTGCAGATGCTTACGAGCAAGTTTGACTCTATCTTGATGGCAGAAAATGAATCTTTCACGGACTACTATACACGATTGCAAGACATCGTAAACTCATGTGCTAATTTGGGAGAGAAGATTCCAGAATTTAAGATTGTAAGAAAAATCTTAAGAACTCTTCCTGAACGATTTCGCCCAAAGGTTACTGCCATTGAAACTATTAAACACCCGGACGAAATTCGCGTAGAAGAATTAGTTGGTTCATTACAAACTTATGAAATGACTTTTAATACTAACAATTCTTCTGGAAAAGCATCCTCTTCTAAGTCTTCAGGTTATGCGTTGAAAACAACTAAGGAAGAAGACGCGGATACATCCTCCTCGGACGATGACAAGAACCTTTCTATGGAGGAATTTGAGAAGCAGCTCGCTCTCTTGACAAGGAATTTTCGCCGCAACTTTCGAAGGGGTAATTCAAGCAAATCTCCATCCTTCGGAAAGTGGAACAAAGGCAAGGGTACTCCAAGTTACAAGTCAAGAAAGCAAGAGAACTTCTCAAAGGATAAGAAAAGCTCAGAAGGACAACTGCAATGCTTCAAATGTCGAGGCTACGGCCACATTGCAACGGAGTGTCCTAACAAGTATCCGGCAAAGAAGAAGGCGATGCAAGTCGTCACTTGGGATGACAACTCAACGTCAAATGAGTCGTCTTCAAGTGATGAAGAAAAGAGCTCCACCGCATTCCACGCGTCCACATCTTCACCATTCATGTGCTTTATGGCAAATACATCTGAGTCGTTGTCCAACTCCACTGTTGAAAAGAACGCAACGGACAACGAATCGGATGATTCGGAAGGTGAAGAGTTTGCTCTAGCCTATCACAGATCTTTACAGGATTTAAAGAAACCGGCTAAGCAAAACAAGGGGTTGAGAGGGAGATTGCAGGATCTCGAAGAAGAAGTAAAAAGGGTAACTTCTCTCTCGACCGATCTTGAAGTGGAAAGGGATAGTTTGATAAAAGCAAATGTTTCCCTTCAAGAGTCCAATGAGCAGCTCAAGAAGAACTATATAGATATGGTGAACAAAGCAAACTACTTCTTGAAGCTCTATGGCGAGGGCCGACAGGAAAGACGGGAAATGACAGAGACCATTCTCCAACTCAAGGATGACTTACAGCAATTCTCCTTGGGAAGGAGTAAGTTGGATAAACTCCTTGGTCTTGGTCAAACAAATCGGTTCGGCCTCGGGTACACTCAAACTGGAAATAGTCCAAGTTCGAGTGGGACAGTCTTTGTGCCTCAGTCGGTATCTCCTCCTCCGACATCAGAATTCAAGACAAACAACCACAACAAACCCACCTCATCCTCTTCGGAATCGTCAAGCTCAAAGCTATGTTTTCGTTGTAATTTTGCAGGGCACATCGAAAGAAATTGCGAGATTGGAGCTCAAAGAACAAATCAACCACATCTTGCAATTGCTACCAATAAGCTCACTTCCCGGAATTCAAGGAAGGATTTTTCAAAAGGAAAGAACATTGGTAGCACCTCAAACAAGACGATGACAAAAGAAAAAGATCAATCATACAAGACGTCGTCTTCAAGGAGAATCTCTCAACCTTTACCAACATACTCCAAAACTCAAAAGGTTTGGGTATGCAAAGGTGAAACCCCTCCTTGTCCTTAATCGTTCTACGATTAAATCTTGTATAGTTTGTGTAGACTATTTTTCTTTTCTTCTTTTTCTTTTGGCCGACCCGTCAACCATCTTTGGGAGGTAAATGGTACATCTTTTTATTGGTTGATGTTTTCTCTCGGTTTTCATGGGTAGCATTTTTGAGAGAGAAAGCTGATACGTTTGACTCTTTTCATGAGATTTGCCATCGTATTATGATTGAAAAGAATGAAAAGATCATTCGTGTTAGAAGTGATAGGGGTGGAGAATTCATAAATTCAAAATTCATTGACTTTTGTACTTCAACTGGCATTAAACATGAATTCTCGGCACCCTATACACCTCAGCAGAATGGTGTTGTTGAGCGCAAAAACAGGGTTGTTCAAGAGATGGCGCGTGTGATGCTTCATAGCCGGAAATTACCGCTACATTTTTGGGCTGAAGCTGTGAACACCGCTGTCTATGTCATTAACAGAGTGTATTTGCGCCCAGGAACCTTGAATACACCATATGAGCTGTGGTTTAGTAGAAAACCGGATATCAAGTACTTTCGTATCTTCGGGAGTCGATGTTACATCTTACGTGACCGTGAAAATCTTGGAAAGTTCGACTCTCGAAGTGATGAAGGGATCTTTTTGGGTTATTCTACGAATAGCAGAGCATATCGAGTATTTAACATTGAATCAAAGACGATCGTAGAATCTATAAATGTTAAAGTAGATGAAGCTTCTCATTTTGAATCTGAAAAATCTACCCTCGATATCTCTCTAGATGATGATTCTCCTGCTAGCGCATCTTCTCATAATAATACTTCCAATATTAATGATGCTTCTAATGGTTCTTCTAGTTTATCTGATATGCAGGAATCATCTCGTGTACCTCCGAGTACTCCGTTTCAACAAACGCTACGAATCTCCAAGGATCATCCGGAATCGAACATCATTGGAGATCCACAAGAAGGAGTTAGAACTCGAAGGCAGTTGGTTTGCGGATTTGCTTGCTATGTATCTTTAATCGAACCAAAGACAATAGATGAAGCTCTTCAGGATGACTACTGGATTAAAGCAATGCAGGAAGAGCTCCATCAATTTGAGCGAAACAAAGTCTGGGAATTAACGAAGCCTCCAAAGCAACATAATGTGATAGGTACCAAATGGATCTTCAAGAACAAGAAAGATGAAGATGGTACTATCATCAGGAACAAGGCACGACTAGTTGCTCAAGGCTACTCTCAAGTAGAAGGTATAGACTTTGACGAAACTTTCGCCCCTGTAGCTAGACTCGAGTCCATTCGTATATTGTTTGCTATTGCTTGTCATTTTAAAATCAAATTATTTCAAATGGACGTCAAGAGCGCATTTCTAAATGGGTTTTTAAATGAGGAAGTTTATGTAGCTCAACCGAAAGGTTTTGTAGATCATAAACAACCTAACCATGTTTTTCGTTTGAAAAAGGCTCTTTACGGTCTGAAACAAGCACCGCGAGCATGGTACGAAAGGTTAACAAAGCACCTTTTGGAGAAGGGCTATACTCGAGGGGGAGCTGACAGGACTCTCTTTGTGAAGCATTATCAAAATAATTTCATTGTAGCACAAATCTATGTCGATGACATTGTATTTGGTGCAACAAAAGATAATGATGCTTCTAAATTCGCGGAGACCATGGAAAGCGAATTTGAGATGTCCATGATGGGCGAATTGTCTTATTTTCTTGGATTGCAAATTAAACAAAATGATGAAGGTATTCACTTGAGTCAATCCAAGTATGCACTGGAGTTGGTCAAAAAGTTTGATCTAGAAAATTGTAAAGTTTTTCCAACTCCAATGGGAACTAGCCACAAGGGACTTGGAAGTGAATCACATAGTGAGGATGTAGACGAGAAACTGTATAGAAGTATGATTGGAAGTCTACTTTACCTCACGGCTAGTCGCCCGGATATATCCTTTAGTGTTGGGATTTGCGCGAGATATCAATCAGCACCAAAGGAGGTTCACCTGAAAGCGGTGAAACGGATCATCCGGTACATCAAAGGATCAATTAACTTCGGAATTTGGTATCCTATGGGAACAAGTCTGGACATTGTTGGATACTCAGATGCCGATTGGGCAGGATCAGTGGATGATCGGAAAAGCACGAGTGGTGCATGCTTCTATCTTGGCCATTGCCTTGTTGCATGGCACAGTAAAAAGCAGAATTGCATAGCACTCTCGACTGCCGAAGCGGAATACATTTCAGCTGGAAGTTGCTCAACTCAACTCATTTGGATGAAAAGCGTATTGAGTGACTTCCGCATTTCAGCATCTTCGGTAACAATACTTTGTGACAACACTAGTGCTATTAACATTTCTAAAAACCCTGTGTTGCACTCTAGAACAAAACATATTGAACTAAGATATCATTTTCTTAGAGAGCTAGTTGAATCAAATACTCTTCAACTTTCATATGTTTCAACTGAAGATCAATTAGCTGACTTTCTAACAAAACCTTTGGATCAAAAACGTTTTATTCATTTACGAAAAGCAATTGGGATGCTTTCCTTGAAATAATCTTCTTTTTGAAATCTTTGCTTAGGATAGGTTTTGTATTTGTATTTGTTTTGTTCTATTCAATATCTATGTTTGTACATAGGACATTAATTGAGCATAGATCATAATTGACTTTAATTGCATCTGTTCACACATTTAGAAATTTATTATGCTTTTGCCATCATAATATTTCATTGTTGCAATGATCGTTTATGTTAATTAAATCATCTTCTAAAGTGATCAAAGTCAATTTCTCTCTCAATGATCTCTTGGTATAGTCATTATCTTATTTGACTGTTTAGTCGAGTATGAAATCGAGATCAATTTTTGGTTGAATACTTTATATCTTAAATAATTGATAGCCAATTGAGGGGGAGTCAAAGATAATGTAAAATGCTCAAAAGATGTGGAAAGAGTTACATCCCAATGAGGAGTGTGAAAACTACCACTACATGGAGGAAAGAGCTACCACCTCGGTCGTCCGAGTATTGTGTGCAGCTACCACATGTATACCAAGCATGGTTGTTCAAATTTTTGATTAAGTAAAATGCATATTGAAATACTTGACTCTGTCAAATTTCAAGGTTGGTATAAGGTGGGATTTTAAAGAAAGATGCTCAAAGAGCCACTCTCTTCAACAGATTGTCTAGAAATATTATCTACTATATTTGGGATTTCAAACATCTATTGATCTTTGTATTTCATTTTCTTTACTGAATTGATGATTTGATAAAGGCATTACTCATAAGATCAAGTTAGATGTGATTGAAGGTGTTCAACTTTAAGGGATTTAATTTTTGTAAATTTTCGTTTCATTTTTGGATATTATTGATAGATTTGGCATAATCTAATTCTTGTTGTATGAAACGATGATTTTTGTTTAAAGTTGATACACATTTGTGCTTACAATCTTTTTCTGGATTTTCCTGAATTTCTCTGAAATTTTCTAAAGAAAAAGTTGGGGCCGATCCGGATCGGGCAAGGTGATCCGGATCCCGAACGCAGGTTTTCTCCTGCGGGCTGACGATCCGGATTGGACCTGCCGATCCGGATCCCGAACGCAGTTTTCTCACTGCGGGTAGCCGATCCGGATCGCAAGCTCGGGAGGATCCGGATCGCGGCTAGGTTTTTATAAAGAACAAAAGGGTTTTGATTTCTTTTACTCCAATCTTTTGTTCAAAAGTTTCCAGAGCGCTTCTCTCTAGATTTCATCCTCCTTGGAAGCTTTTAAACTCAAAGTTCTTCAATTCCAAGTAAGTTTTATTGATCAAAATCTCGGTTTTTCACCGTTTTTCTCTTTTCCTCCTCAAACGCACGATTTTCTTGGATCAACTTTGTTTGTGGATGGTCTTTGATCAAATTTCTTTTGAAATAAGAACTCTGGGTAGATTAGTTTTGATTATATGCAAGGTTTTCTCCTGATTAACGGATTTTTAGGCTTTGATTTCTAAAATTTCGGTTTTAGGGCATATAATAAGGATTTTCGAAATTCATGCAATTGATCTACTTTTAAAAGTCCTTTTGCAAAACTAATTTGATTCTTGGCTTCTCTACATGATTATGATTGTTTGGGTACAATTTTTCAAATTTTTGAAAATTAACAATTTTTCATGTGTTCTTGAGTTCGGCTTCACAGGATACATTTTTCACTAGCACTCAAAATGGTGATCACTTGGATTATTTTCCTACTTGCTGCCATGGTACATGTCAAGGATACTGCCAAGCCTAAGAAGGCTAAGAAAGCAAAGAAGACTAAGGTTGATTCCGACACTGAATCAGAGACAGAGTCGATTGACTGGGATAACATCGAAATTGAGCAAGCTGCTCCCATTGTCTCCAAAGGGAAAACAACTGCTGAAGCTTCAAAACCTACTGCTGCTGAAAAAGGGAAAGCTCCAATGGAAGAAACTTCTGGGAAAACAAGAAGAAAAAGTGTTGCTCGCAAGAGAGGAAGTGCTCGAGGAATCACCATTGAGCAACCAGCTGCTGGCCAAGCACCTGCACAAGACTTTGTCAGCTCGGCTAGAATAAAGGATTTTGAAAACAGAGAATGCATTGGAGAAAGGCATGTTGATGTAAAAGCCTTAACGCAACGTTCTCAGACGTTCGGGACTTTGTTTGACCAGAGAGGTCTTGCTCCCATTTGCGATTTCCCGGAGACCACTGGGTATTGTCTTCACTCAGTGAGGATGTTCTATCAGAATGCCTGCTATCTAGTTGATCAGGAAAGCGGGCGTCGGGATTTTCAAACTTTAGTCAAGAATGTCAGAATCAAAGTAACGCCTCAGCTAATTGGTGAAGTACTTGGGATGGACGCCTGAGCCGATGGCACTCATTATCTGAAGAATCAAGTTTTCAACACCTTCTCCTGGAGAGTGGTAGTTGATGGAATCTGTGTTCCAAATACTCGGTCGACAGGAAACTCCGTGTTCTCTAAAGAACTACGACCAGAGTACCGCATCTTAAATCTCATTGTTTGTTACAATATTATTCCAAACATGAACACAAAGGTTCTTCGGTGGGAAAGAATGATATTTCTTTATCTACTCGGAAATCCCGCAGCAGCAATGGGAGCTAACTTAAACATTCCCTACATCATCTGGTCAAGGATGGCACGATATGTGGAGCAAGCTCATCCGTCAGAGAGACTACCTTTTCCAATGATCATCATGCGCATTCTTCGCAAATTTAAAGCTGACACAAATGCGAGTTCCTATCTGCACAGTCTAGGAACAATCAATGACACGACAATTGTAAAGTCTCTTTCGACGAAGCCAGATGAACCATTCATACCTCTTCACCGGCAACGAGAACAACGACGACAAGCAACAACCTCTGCACCGGCAGCAGCTCCTCCAGTTCAACCAGCACCTCCGGCACAAGAAGCACCACAATCAACTTCTGATGATGATGCTTCTGTTACCTCAATCTATAGAGAACAGCAAAGGCTCTCAAACGAGCAAGAACGTATATCAAATGAACTGATTGAGGTAAAGGAAGAAATAAAGAAGGTAAATAAAAAGCAATCAGCAATGAACAAGCGAATAAAGAAGATTTTCCAAATCCTCGGCTGTATCAGTTCAGACGAGTCTGAATAATCCGTATCCTTCTAATTTCTGGTTTTATGCATATGTTTAAATCCTACTGTTGTTTTATTTGAGATTTTAGTTCTCGAACTTAAACTGTTAATCATTCTCTCCACTTCTGTAATTTTTGGCTTTGTTTTGTGACAAAAAGGGGGAGAGAGTTTAGAACAATGATTTGAACAATGATTTGAACAATGAACAATGAATGATGGTATGAATCATAAAGGTAAGTGAATGAATCATGAAACATCAAGGTAAGTGAACAATGTTTGAATCAACTGGATGAATATCAAGGTAAGTATGATCTCAACTTGAGTTTTTTTTCCATTTGTTTGAATGCATGCCTCGACTAACTATTTGCTAACTATTTGGGCATGTAATATAACTAACAAGTTGATGTTCACTAACAAGTTTGTGACACTTGGTTTTTGATTGCATAGAAGATATGTTGGTTCTTAATTCTGATCAATTACATATCTATATATATATATAAATTTGTCACAAACATGTTCATGACATTTGGTTTTTACGTGCAAAGAAGATATGTTGGTGTTTTTTAACTATGATCTGTTTACATATCTGAATATAAATGTCATGGTAAGTATAAATGAGTTTAAACTTCATCTCTGTTTGTGGTTTTTGAATAGTACAAAATTCTTGAGGTATCTAACGATTTCTTTTGTCAAGAATGATTTCTTTTTGCAGAGAGTACAGATGTCTAAGTCTAGAGTCTGTTTTAGGAGTTTAACTCATGTATTGTATTTTGGATCTCCATTGTAAATTTTTGTTGTATGGTGATAGCAACAAAAATATCTTTTTGAATTTTCTTTAGTGGATCTATGTTTTGTCACGAAACCGCCAAAGGGGGAGATTGTTACGGAATTTGTGTTGGCGTAGTTTCGTGAAAGTTTCAAGTCCTGAAGATTGAAGGTGAAGAAAAGTTGAATCATTTAACTCAATCTCAAGAAAGAAGAATTCAAAAGGATCAGGTATGTTTAACTAAAGAATTTGTGTGATCCGAATACTTCTTGTAGTGTAGAAACACTTGGAAGAATCTTTCATTGCATAAAAATCAAAAACTGGACTTGGGACATGTTCAGGATCCGGATCAGGTTGTTCGATCCGGATCCCGAAGGTGGTTCGTTCATACATCGTCGCAATCCGGATCGTAGTCTCTTGATCCGGATCCCGAACGTTGAGTTTACCATCTACCTTGAACGATCCGGATCTTGCTTCGCAATCCGGATCCCGAACGTTGATGTTTGGTGAACTGTATGAACGATCCGGATCGTAGTCACATGATCCGGATCCCGAACCTTCGTTTTTCTGGAATTGGCTGTTTTGTTATGACGATCCGGATCCTAGTTATCACGATCCGGATCGCCGTCCGTAAATATCCAGAAATGGTTGGTTTTTGATTCTTATCTCCTTCCTAGGGTTTCTAACCTATAAATACACCCTATGACTCTCTTTCTAGGGTGAATCCACATAGCCGTCATTTTCTTGTATCATCTTATACGGCTATAGATCCACATATAGAGAAGAAAGGAAATCACTAGAGAATACTCTATGTTTCTTCATCTATATTGATTAGTTTGATTCTAGGTTTTCATACTCACATCTTGAGTTGAATCAAACTAATGAATACTTAGATGGTATTTCCGATCTATCTTTGATCTAAGTATTCGGCGGATCATCACCACCCAAAAACAACGATTTTCCCCAAAAATCGGCGCGTGGATTCGCGTGTCCTTGTGGATTCAAGGTTCAATCGCTCTCGTGGATTCGGAGCGAGGCACGTTCGTGGATTCGAACGGTGCTATTGGGTGAAGACCGTGGATTCGGTCGGACGTCGTGGATTCGACGTTGGACGCCGTGGATTCGGCGTTGGGCGCAGATCGTGGATTCGAGAAGCGTCTGGAGCGAGCGGAGAAGATCCTCTAGGAGCGTATGGAAAAGGTTGAGTCGTAAGTGTGTACGGTAAATCACCTTGTACGTGTTTTAATTCTAGTGGATTTCTGCCGTGTTATCGGTCCCGTGGTTTTTTACTCCGGTGATGGAGTTTTCCACGTAAAAATCTTGCGTGTTATTTTATTTTCCGCATTGGGTTTTATCGCAACGATTTTTTGGAGTGTTTATACGTTTACACCTATTCATCCCCCTCTAGGTGTTTCTTCCCCTATTTAGATCCGTATTATATACGACCCAACAGCTACCATCCAAAATGCTATAGCCGGGTTAGAGATTTAGTCCTATTATATCATTTATATAGAGGACTAATCCAAATTCCGGGGGTGTTACAGCGAGTTAGTCCGTTTGGACGCCCTACGTAATTCCTGCCGTCAGCGGGAGGTGGTCGTAGGTGAGGCGCAGGTTCGACTGGACCAGATGTGGCAGTCAGCTCGATTGGGTCGATTCTGCATTTCATGTGCTAGTGGTTGCATACCATTCTCTGATTCTCCCCTCTTGAGCATTTAGATAGAAACTTGGTAGCTGTTAGGTGACAGCAGCGTTTTTGTTCAGTTCCCACTTCTTTGGTTATTTTATATCTCTTGAGGACTTAGTGGGCAGACCGTCGAGTCTGGCGGTGGTACCCACTGAGGACTCCCCTTTTGGTGTAGTTCTCACACCCTCTGGGGGTTTTTCCCCTCCTTTTCCCTTCCTCTCCTTTGTTTTGCAGAGTCTTAGTGGGTGTTGCTGATTCTGCGGTTGTTGATCTAGGCGAGGGAGTCGCGAGCTAGATCCCTACCCATCGTTGGAGAGTAGCGGTACCCCTTCAGAGGAGATCTTCAGTAGATTAGTTGTTTTATTTCCCTCTTTTGAGAGACTGATGTAGCGAGGATATATTATGTATTGAGAGACTGTGCACTGGTGTATTTATTGGAGATACCTCCCGGTTGGGTTCAGAGGTTGTATTTGAGGACATTGTATTATTATTATTATTTTTGGGAGTCGGAAATTCTTGTATTATTTCCAGTTGTACAGTGATTGATTTTAGTTATACAGCAGGTTTTTATTTATAGCTCTGATATCTGTTAGCTGTAGCACTTTTCTTGCAGGTAGGACGCTTTGCCTATGCGGCTTTGGCATAGGTGGCGGATCTGTTGGCGAGCCCGGATCGCAGTTTCGACCCCGTGGCGTGACAAGTAACATCTAACTCTGTGCAATCCTAAACTCAAACAGTGCCATAATTACTGAAAACCACTTCTAGAAATGCCGACTTTGGCTCCAAAAGTCGCCAACGCGAAACTAAAGTCATTGGACTAGCCAGGACAGCGTCGGGAAAAGCCAGGGACACCTGGCAATCATAGGTGATTCACTAATTCACCCAAATCGCGTGTTTTGCACCAAAACGATGATAAACCTGCGATTTTGTCAATTTACGACTCATTAATCAAATTTCGCTTAATGGAAGCCATCGGGCCTCGAACGAAAAGTTCATAGATCACGTGCACGCTGCCTGAGGCAGCCCCATATGGCTACATTTGTAATTAGACCTCTAGATTATTCTAAAATTGCATAATAACTTCACTTTAAAGATTTTTAGCTCGTTACTTAAATCTGAAGACTTTCAAATTGATCCGAAGGCACCAGTAGATGGGTATCGATGCACTGAGACTCGTGCTCGCTGTTCTGGCGTGGCACGGAGTCCGAGAAGAGCCAGGGGTCAACATATATTAACCTAAAATGACCTAAGTAGCAATTAACACACAACTCCTCAAACCAAAATGGAAATTGAAGTGAGCATCATGCTTAGGAGATTGAGGAGGTTCAGAGGCTCACCTTGGGGGTGTTGCAGGGCTACTGAAAAGTTCCCCGGAGCAAGGTGGATCAAACCAAAACCACCTAGAGCTTGGGCTTGGCACAACTTCACAGAGCTTGGGCTCTGGTGGGTTTCTAGGGTAAGCAGCAGTACCCAAGGGTCAAGGGCACTGCCAGAGGAGCCTCGAAGTCTGGCGCCGACGACGGGATGCGATGGATGGTCGGAGTTGGGTCTTGTGGCCAAACCGAGAGCAAGGTTGTAGAGGGGTCTAGGCAGGGACTCCTAGGTACATGCAAAGGCACCACTGGCTTGCCCTCGATGAGAGGAAGCCAACTGAGTGCTCAGCCGGCGGCTGGAAGCGGCAGTGACGCCAGGCGGAGCAGTGCGGCCAAGATCTAGAACTCGCAGCTAGGGCTTCCTTTTCTCGACGATCGGTTGCAAGGGGCTCTCAAGCTTTGTTGAGAACTTCCAAGAGCCCAACAGAAGAGGATCGATGCCTTGGATCTCGATCCTAACGGTTAGATGCAGCACGTGGTCAACCCCGACCAACTTAGGGTTCCTACGAGCACTTTGCTCCCGTTGGCAAACCGTGGGAACTCCGGTGATGGGACTGCACAGAGAGCATTCTTAGGATGTGAGGAAGCTTGTGGGGCTACCTTGGGTGCAAAAAAAAAAAAGAAGAGGAAAGACTAAGACTCACCTCGCATCTGAGGAAGAAGAAAAAAAAGAGGATCTCTTCTCCGGCGTCGCGCGACCAAGGCAGGCGACGGCGCTCCACAGGGATGATCCTCAGAGGTTGGTGATGGCCATAGGATGGCTCTGGATGCAAGCCATCCCAGGTGATGCTCCTAGCTCTATTTTATAGTTTGATATGATTTAATATCAAACAAATTTTTATTGTGATTATAAAAATAAACATGATGTTTATATATTTGTAATTCTAAATAGATCCTAATAATAATATTGTGATATGCGAACTTGATGTTAAAATAAACATGATATTTATATCTCTGTAATTCTAAATACATCCAGTAATAAAGATGTTTATCTATTGGAAATTCCATACGAGCCTAATAATAGCGATATTTATCTTTTCGTAATTGCAAGCACATTCGAATATAGTAAATAAGTTTGTGCCTGGTGGAATAACGACGATGATTAGAAAAAAACAATAATGAAAATAAAAACAAAAACAATAACTGTTAATGCGCCGATAAACTAACCACCACACCAACGAGTACACAACCAAACTCATCAGAATGCATGAACCCTACACAAAACGCATACAAACACATCATCAATTTAATTAAACAACAGCAAATAATGAATAATATTTATGTAGCACTGCCTCTCGCCTGCGCCTCTCCACTCTTAGCCCATCACCACCGCAATCCCCACAAGAAAGCCCAGCACGAGCACCAAGGCGCCGTAGATCCCGCTCCTGCAGCCGCGTTCCGCCGCGCCGCTGGTGTTCGTGGACGACTTCGACGTTGTCGGCGGTTTGGTGGATGCGGGAGTAGTGGCCGAAGATGGAGTTGTAGTTGGTGTTGTCGAGGGGGTCGAAGACGGCGTCGAGCCTCCGGCGGGGGCTGTCGAAGGAGTCGTGGAGGGGGAGGAAGGGGAGGAGGCGGCGACGGTGACGGCGAGCTTCATGCCATTGGAGCAGTGGCCGGGGGTGCCGCAGATGAAGTAGCGGCTGCCGGGCTTGGAGAGGACGATCTTGGTGTTCTGGTCGCTGTAAGACTGGAGGGAGTTGGCCGCTGAGCAGGCGTCGTAGTCCGACTTGCTCACCTCCGCCACGTCGTGCATGAAACCGTACTGGAATACTGCGGTCCGTAAAATCACAACCTTTAGTCTAATGGTTAAAATCCTCCCTCACAGGATTTAGACATTTTTTTTTTTGAATATTAGTGGTAAAGAAAAACAGAAAGATGTGACTTGTGTGAAGAAAGTTAATTAACCACTGCATAGATAAATTATAAGATTATAATTTAAAGGTGGTTGTAGATATATTATTGCTCTCTTTTCAGAGAAATATTACTGAGTTTATTGTACAATAAAAATTGTAATTTCTACAGCTCCTCGCTTTAGAATTCTACTGTTTACTAACCCTTATTTAGTTTTTAGTACCAAAAAAATCAGGGGAGGGGTCGGGAGAGAAGTAATAAAATTTGTAGAGAAAAAATGAGCTTTGGATGGAGTTATTATAGAATTATAGCTCATTTTAGATTGTAGACCTAGCAATATTCTTTTGTTTATTTGTAATTTATTTTTGTAAAGTATATACTTATTTTGATAATTTTTAGCACTAGTCAAAGTTTTAACAAATAAAAAAAAAAATCAGAGATTTTCCTGCAGAAAAAAAAAGGTAGAAATCAGCCTCTACTAAATCTGAACCTTTAATCTAAGATTTTTGCTTTTACTACAGTGAAAACTTTTGTATGCTTTTCAATTGGATAAGTTGTCACACACCTCACATTAACTAGTAGTCAAGTAATGGTTCAAGTGACCAAATAGGCATGATCGGAGTCTACTTAACCCAACTTCTAGCAGAATTCTCAGTGGATAAAACTTTAGTTAGGAGCTCTTCAACAAGGGGATTTTTTAAAAATAACCCTCTGAAAATTGTAAATTTGCAAAATAACCCTGGCAAAAAAAAATTTGCAAAACTAACCCTACTTTTGCCACCTCGGCGCCGCGTTGGGCAGACAGCGTGAAGGCGCTGAAGCAGTCAGCGCCTTCACAATAATCCTATGAAGGCGCTGAACCCCTCAGCGCCTTCATACCATGCGTTGAAGGCGCTGAAGCGGTCAGCGCCTTTAATATTAAGTTAAAGGCGCTGATCCGCTCAGCGCCTTTAACATTAAGTTTTTCGGAGCGTACACCATGAAGGCGCTGATTGGTTCAGCGCCTTCACAAGAAATCATATGAAGGCGCTGACCACTTCAGCGCCTTCATAGGATTATTATGAAGGCGCTAACCGCTTCAGCGCCTTCACGCTCTCTACCCTACGTGGCGCCGAGGTGGCAAAAGGAGGGTTAGTTTTACAAAAAAAAATTTCATAAGGTCATTTTGCAAAATTTGAGTTTTCAGAGGGTCAATTTGAAAAAATCCCCCTTCAACAACATCTTATTGGAAAAAGGTTTCGCGTTGAATATTTTTTAATACTAAAATTTATTATTATTTTTTAAAATCTTACAGGGAAGTATTACAACATTTGTATAGAGACAAAACACTTTCAAAAACTCCTATGTAGAGTTGAAGGCTAAATTGTAGGAGCTAGACGTACCCGAATTCATATGGTGCAAAATTGTTCGAGAAATTTTCCTGCACACCTTAGTCCAAGATGTAATAACTTAAATATATATAGTTTAAGTAATTTCCTAAGATGAATGCTGCATGATCCTTTAAAGATCTTTCACAAAGTTGGTGAATTTATCCATAATAGCATGTTGTGCATATTGTCATGAATCAGTTAAAATATATTTTTTTACAGTTTTAGTTGAGGATGCTTCTATATATTTTCATCTCTACTCTCTTTTGTCCATTAATATTAGGTGGCTCTCAATACCAGCCAGACTCTTGAAGTAGCTGATTATTATTTAGCTATTAAAATTAAGAAAATAATGGATGTTGTTGGGACGTAGGGCCGGCATGTCGGGTTGACGGGCCGACTGAAAGTATGATACGAATAGGGTCATGTTCTTCGGCTCATTTGAGTAGGCCAGACTAATATTTATGACCCAGAATTATTTTGGATCGAGTTCTGACCAATCTATGCCGACCCAATTGGTTGTATCTATTGGGGAACTACCAATATTATAAAGGACCATTTGGTCTAACATAAATCAAAATGAAAAAAAGACCCCAAGGAAATGACGCATTATATTACCGAATATTGACCGGATCGATCAAATAAATATCCAGTAACCAGTAGGAGGGAAGGTAGTGTACTTACAAAGAGTGTCCCCGACGTTGAATGACTTGCCAGCCTCCCAGGTGCTATAGTCGACGCCACTTGCCCAGCCCTGAGAGTCCCCCACTGCATAGTTGGTGGCCACCGCCGGACCAACGGCCACAAGAACCATCAAAAGAACTGCTACTCTAGCCATAGGCCTAAGTTATCTGCAGCTACCCTTAAAACCAATGTATAATAATTCTAGGGCAATGAAGTGAAGTGCTGGCATGTAATGCTATGTGATGTTATATATATATATAGCCAATTATGTAACAACTTCAGGAATATGATAATTTGGGGTAAGCAGAGGTGGGCTCCTTCTTAACCAAACCATATTTTTTTTTTCGTGTTTTTTATGATGATATTTGGTTAGGGTTTGTTATATACTCTGATTGGGTCACTCATGTTTCACTATTGCTACCAGCTCCCCATCTTTGGTTCACCTAATGTTTGAAAGTTGGTTAACTCTCTGGATCTTTTATGCCTACCCACACCTAATATGTAACAAACTAGGACGAGAAATAATAGGAGTTAATCGAAGATAAACTAATCATGGGAATGCACGATCATTAATTTTCACAAATTATTGGGGCCAATTGTTGAATATAAAATATTAAAAATATCGTTTTTTAGTTACTAAGTTTTTAAAGAATAGTAATTATTTTGCATAATTTAACATAGTATCTAAATAGAAGGTACTGAGTATAATTAATTTTTTCTTATTTGGCCCACATTTTTGACCTATTAAAGTCTCTTGGCTTAGACGTGAGTCTAGACGTTGAATATAAAATATTAAAAATACTGTTATTTAGCAATTTAAAATTTTAAAGAATAATTATTATTTTACATAATTTTACACCAAACACTTGGTTAGCCTAAATTTAAAATAATTTCTCTGGTTGAGAAACAAAACTCTATGTACAAAAATAAATAGTTTAGAATTTATTTTTCTTTCAAGTATTGTTAAAAGGCCTTCATGATAGTCGTCTTTTGTGTTGTTGATGTATTGAGATTAATATGTTGAGAGATTTGATTTATTGATACATATATTGTTGATTTTCAAATCTCGCCCATTGTAGGCAAATCCGATCCGACCCATTAAGAGATAGTTCCTATACTTCAGTTTAGAAACCACATAGCGGAGAAACCACAACCACGACACGAAGTTGAAAAAAAAAAAAGGAAAAGGAAGTTTCTTCTAACAAGTTTCTTCTTAATCTTTTTTTTTTTATCAATAAAAAAGAAAATTACTCTCTCTTAGATTTTGGAGAATTTTACATTTGGATTGTGGAAGCTAGTGCAATTTTCATCTTATAATTCTACATTTGATCCGTTGGAACAAGTGATTTGGTTTGATCCTACTTCATCACGTCTTAGGAATTGCGATAAAGGTATATTTAAATTTATTTTTTTTAAAAATCATCATTGGTATCAGAGTCAGGTTTTAAACCAAATCCTTAACTCTGCAATATATATATATATATATTTTTTGTGATGAAAATTATTGTGAATAATTTATTTTTATATGAAAAATTTGTATGTAATAGTTTCTCTTGAAATTGTATGCATGATTTAATTCTAAAATTATAATTTGTGCTGAATTTTTGGCTTAAATTGTCAACCTTATGATAGAAAATTATTAATATGAAAATTGCTCTATTTTCATCTTTCGTTTCGGAAGAAAGAAGTACGATGAATTGAACGCGGACTTAATGGGTTCGTAATAATCCACTATTAGATTCCTTTTTTGAGCCCAATAGTACGGCTAGTATTAATAGATGTATATTAAACTTGACAAATATTTTAAAACTTGACTTGTGATTTGTTGGCTAGTGATAATGGGCTAAGTCCTTCATACCTCTTAGGGTTCAATTCTTGCATAGAGTGATTTTTATTTTTTATTTGTATGAACTATATCATAATGGTTTGATCTTTTTAAACTCATGCATAACTTTAGTAAATTATAAATTATTTTTATTTGAATTGATTGACATCATTATATGTATTGATTGATGTCATAATATTGTCGACAAATTATTTACATTCAAGATTTTCACATACTAATGGATGTTAAATTTTTTTTAGATATGGCACGTACTATTCGGACTAAGAGAGTTTTGAGGGGGAGATATGGTGACATATTATTACTCCCTATCATGATTTATAAGAAGAATCCGTTACACTCTATGAAACAACATTTATCGGTTTTAGACAACTTGTTCAAAGTGATTGAAAGTGATGATTATGTTATTCAAGATTTTTAGAAAGCACTTTTATTGAGAAATTCAATACCAGATTATTGGGCTAAAACTTGGTGGAATATATTTAAAAATAAATATGATTTCGTGGTATCCTATGGTGATCTGGTATCGATATTCAGGAGTGTTTATAATCGTCATTATATTACAAGTGTTATAAGAAGGACAAATATTTTGGTTATAACTCCTAATCTTCGAAATAGTGGGCACACTACTCTTGGAAGATCTAATGGAGGCTCATTCTTACAAAAGGCAGCACTTGATATTATGGAACGAGTATCGTATGATGTTGTTCCTGAACCATGGTATAGAGTATTTAACGGTGAAAGTTGAGTTAGTTCGAATTGTATTTGTACTTATGAATGATATTTTTATTTTGTTTCATGTTGTTGTTATGTATTTTAATCAACACTACGTAGTTGAAGCATGTGTAGTGTTTTCTTTTTTTAATGAATATGAAAGCATTTCATTTAATATTCATAGTTATAACTAGTATGATGCGGAGGGCGGTTACTCTGGTTTGCAGGGGGAGGGGACACCGTCGATCGCACGATGCGGAGGGCGGTTACTCTGGTTTTCTTACGGTTTGCTTTAGTTACAGTCTTCCTGCATTTCATCTTTTATACATTGTGTCGCTGACTTCCCACTCCGTGGCAGGTTCCTTCGGGGGTGAGAGTTAGGGCGACGGTGAGGCCGTGGCAGGAGTACTTTTGGTCCTTCGAGGCCATGGACGGTATTTACTTTTTGTTTTGCTCAGTTCATTACCTGTTAGTAGCTTACTATGTGGATTACGATACCCTTGTGGGGTCGATGTGGATGCTGGAATGTCGTTTATTTATCCTTGTGGGTGGTTGTTTTGCTTTTCCCGATTGGCCGCTTTCAAACTACAAAAGAAAAGAATCAGAAAATATTTCGAAAACTGTTATAAAAATGCGGGTGTCGTGTGGGCACCATTTCAAAACCCTGGGGATTTATGGATTGCGAAAATCGTTTTGAAAATCTGGGTGTCGTGTGGGCACCATTTCAAAACCCTGTGAATTTATGGATTTCGAAAACCTTCTTGAAAAACCTGGGTGCCGTGTGGGCACCGTTTTTAAAACTTGTGGATTTATCCTTTCAAAAATTAGTCGGCCTCTTTAATACTTATGAAATAATGGTTGTATGTATCCGATGAGGTGTGGTTAAAGTGATGATTGTATGGTTGTTGTAGTCGGGACGCCGTGCATATACAAAGGAGACTCTGCCCGTTCGCAGAGTGAATTTGTATATGCGGCGGGTTTGGGCATGCACTGGGGGAGGTTGGTTTCAAAAAAATATATACGCAAATTTCAAATCTTTTTAGTGGTCGTCTTCCGCTTAACGAAACCCCCGGGGCGTGACAGATTAAGATGGTATCAGAGCGAAACGGCTTTAACCACAGTAGTCGCTGTCCAACATCCACAGGAGCACATTACCACATGCTACTAACTAATGAAATGATCAGGGTATAATTGCGTAGAGATGCGAGAGTGCGGGACTATTGAGTTTTGTTTTCCGGTTTAGCTCAGGTGTTGTGCTAGTGTAGTCGGGTTGTTTTGGAGGTTGGGGTCGAGGCCGGCTGCCACCGGGGCCTTGATGGTTGCTATGAGTCAATGGATTAGGCAACCAGCATAGGACACGGTGGGTCTGCTGACGGTGTTTATGCACTGGGTGCGGCTGTTGGCACGGCAGATCGTTGCGCCGGCTTTTGTTTTTTTCGAACCCCTTCCTCTGCGGACCTTCGGGTCGTCGTCTGTAACAATGACGGGTTGTAGTGCAACCTACCGGTGTTCGTTAGGGTGTCGGCCGTTTGTCGGTCGTGGGTAACTGGACAGCCGTTTGTCTAAATTTGTACCTCCTAGGTCTTCTGGTGTTAGGTTATATCAGATAATCGGCCGATTCTTTTGCACCATGGGCAAGGTATGGGTGGGAATGATGATTCTTCCCCTATGGTTGTTACCCATAGTTCGGCTTTTTACCGTAGGCACTGCGATGGTTATAGGAATTATCGTGATGGGGTCTCGGGGTGCTCCTTTGGGTCAGAAAGGGAGACCACCGGGGCTAGTAAATCTTATGCGTTTGGGCTCGTTTTCGGTTAGAGAGGGTCGGTTATGTTGTCCTACTAGTGGGTTGGCGCGTGATCCCTTGTGTGCGTTTAGTGAACCTGGGCAACTTTTGACAAGGTTCTGCTCGCTGTTTTCGTTGCTTGTCTTCTTCCGACCCTTTAGGTTTTAGACGGATAGTCTACAATACCTGCAGGTCCTTGTTGAGCGGACCTAGAGCTTAGATTTTCTCCTAGTTGGGAGTGTCATCGTTGGTCTGGAGGTTTACCGCTCGTTTCGATGCCCGGTACTTGGAGGGGCAACGGGTTGGGACCGAGAGTTAGTGGTTATTTAGAATGTCGCACCCCGTCGGTGCCAGGACGGAAGTAGGACCTTACCTTGTGGGCTTCGTCACCAGCTTCCCATGACTAAGGCATAGCCTTGAGGCTTAGTTTGGGAGCGTTTTGGATTGTTGATCTTTTGGGGCAGGTGTGAGTCAAGGGGGAATCTGGCGACTACTCGGAGTTTTGGCACTGGTCACTTTCGGCTAGGAGGCCCTGTACGCAGCTCTTTCGGTGGGGTAGACCTTGTGGTAGGTCTTAGAGCTGAAACCTAACGTTAGCTTTAACCGTCGCCTCGGTAGGACGGACAGTCGGAACGAGTGGTCCGGGATGGTGGTTTCGTTCCGAGCTTGTGGCCCGTGTTGGTGACGGGCGAAAGTGGCCCGTGTTGATGACAGAGGGGAGCGGTCCGTGTGGTGGCAGGTGAGTTCATGGTTTTCAAGGGGAAAATTTCGAGTAGTAGTAACCCAGCCTGTTTTGTTGGCACCTCTTGGAGCTTTGTGAGGGAGTTAGTGGGGTTTGTTTTCCTTATCGTCGGGTTAGTTATTTTAGACTTTTAAAGGCTCATCGGTACGGGTTGGGCGGTATGTGTGACACCCCCGGAATTTGGATTAGTCCTCTATATAAATGATATAATAGGACTAAATCTCTAACCCGGCTATAGCATTTTGGATGGTAGCAAGATCCAAGAGGAACATGAGAGTTAAGCGTGCTAGAGCTAGAGTAGTTCTAGGATGGGTGACCCCCTGGGAAGTGGGGCGTCACAGTTGGTATCAGAGCCATTCACCAGCCGGAAATGTGAGATGAGTCTCGGCTGAGCCAGGGTTATATAGCGGGTAGAGCGAGGCTCCCCGGCTAATGACTGTTGTGAGTGGAGTGCAGCTCCTCACAAGGTCGGCTAAGGCTAGCGAGACAAGTCTCACATCGCCTGGTGCTTGTGAGTGTGCTTGAGCCTGACGTGGACGTCAGGGCTTAAAGGGGGGAAGAATGTGACACCCCCGGAATTTGGATTAGTCCTCTATATAAATGATATAATAGGACTAAATCTCTAACCCGGCTATAGCATTTTGGATGGTAGCAAGATCCAAGAGGAACATGAGAGTTAAGCGTGCTAGAGCTAGAGTAGTTCTAGGATGGGTGACCCCCTGGGAAGTGGGGCGTCACAGTATGACTGGGGTACCTCGATGCGTCGCGAGACTTTGTTGCTGACTTCTCAGCGCCGGCTGAGGTGGGTTGCGGACCGGTGGCGTCGTGACGGGAAATTCCGAGCCAGGAAGCGGGATTACGACGAGGTGCTGGGAATGGAGTGGTTCACGAGGTACCATGCGGATGTGTAGTACTTGGTTTCAGTGAGCCTAGCTACTTGACCCTCTGCATCACTCACTGTCACCCCCGTGGTAGGGGTTCTTTCCGACGTCCTTCTGACTGAACTGCCGGGAATACCCCCGAGCGAGAGGTCATCCTCTCTTTCAAGCTTCTACCAGGCACGACTAAGAGTTTTCTGGATAATGGGTTCATCAGACCGTGGGTGTCGCCTAGGGGCGCACCCGTACTCTTCGTGCGAAAGAAGAACGGAAGCCTACGTCTACGCATCAACTACAGGGAGATAAACAAGGTTTCAGTGCAGAACAAGTCCAGGATTGACGACCTCTTCAATCGGCTGCGAGGAGCACTTACGGATATTTCTCCAGAATCTCAGGGACCAGAAGCTGTTTGCTAAGCTTAAGAACGTGAGTTCTGACTTCGCGAAGTGGACTTTTTGGGGCACACTGTGTCAGCAACGGGAATCACAGAGAATGTGAGCGGAACTGCCCGACATACGATCCGGAACCGGCAGAAGTCGTCTTCGTTTTAAAGTCTTGGAGACGCCACCTTTTGGAGTCCAGCGTATTGTGCTTTCGGATCGCCAGAGTCTTAAGTTTTGTTCACAGAGATGGATTTGATTTTGCGGCAGAGGCATTGGTTGGTGTTGCTGAAGGACTCGGCTTGTCCACTCAGTATCACCCCGGGGGAAAAGTAAGTGTAGTAGAGGATGTTTTGAGCAAGAAGGGTCAAATCGAGGAGGAAACGGATAAGCGCGAGTACTCAGCAGGACTGGTACTGTCGCGTGACTTTTGTCCATGATGGTCAAGCCAACCCTATTAGAGAAATCCTGGAAGGCCAGAAGACAGGCGCACAGATACAACTTGTTCGAGACCGGACCACGCGAGCGACCTTTCGGCGAGTGCGAACGGCGCAATACGTGTTCGAGGGCGAAATTGCTTACCCGAGCTGCCAGAGTTGAAGGAGGAAATACTGTTAGAGGCACACCGCGCTCCCTATGCGGCACATCCGGGTGACACGAAGATGTTCAAGGATGCGATGCGGTTTGAGTCACAGTGGATCGATTGGCGAAGTCGGTTCTGTTCCCACCCATCCATACGACGTGGGCTAGAGACACTCGGCTTGTGTCGAACCGTTGGCAAAGTCTATGGCAAGCTATAGAGATTAAACCACATTTCAGCACGGTGTTTCACCCCCAGACCGACGGACAGTCCGAGCGAGCGATCCGGATTCTCGAAGATATGCTTCGAGCCTGCGTACTTGATTGGGATGATGGATGACCACTGTTGTAGAGCTTAGAGAGGACCTGAGCTTCGGTGAAGCACCGGTGCGACCTTAGCACGGGAGGACATAAAAGGATTGCGCAACCGGACGATCCCCTATGTGAAGGTGCCGTGGAGCCACCAGGAAAAACGTGAAGCAACTTGGGAACTAGAGTCAAAGATGGAGGAGTGCTATCCAGTTTTATTCTTTTTCGTCGCGAACCAGGGTTAAGTTTCGAGGACGAAACTTGTTTTAAGAGGTGAGAGATGTAGGGTCCTGGCATTCCATTGCCTTTGAATACCTTCTTTTATGACGGAGTTGTTAGGGAAGCTCTTCACTGTGTTTTCTGCAATGGACCGGCCTGGACCGCGGGGATTTTTCTGCGTTTGAGCTCAGAAAACAGAAAACGGCAAAGCGATCGGATTCGGTTTTCGATTTACGGATCTCCCGGAATGGAGGTCAAAGCGTTTGCCTTTGAGTGGGGCATCGGAATCCGTGCTAAGTGGCCGGCACGCTTTTCGAGATGATCGGACGGGATCTTCCTATGAACAGTTTCTTTTATCTTCTTATGCTATTAGTTTATTTTATTTATTTTTTTGTTTTACCTCGACCTCCCCGTTTTTTCGTATTGGTACTAATCGAGTCCTTTTAGTTGTTGGGGGGGGGTTGAAATTCGAGAATTTCTGGGCTGATCGTCGGGGTTTGCGGGTATTTTTAGGTGGTAGAGCTCGCAAAACGGTGAACGGTGGCGCGATCGGTTTCGATTTCCGACCCCGGGATCTCCCGGAATTTATTTTTGAATTTTCGTTAGCAGTTCGAACGCATCGAAAGCCGTGCAGGCGATCGGCATGTTTTTCGGGGTAATCTGGACCCCTCGTTGCATCCCGACTGATTTTAGTTGTGTTTTGGGGATTTAGATTTTTTTCCCTTTTTCATTGGGCCGTTAAGTTTTATTTGGGTGCGTGCGGGGGAAAAACCCCAATTCCTTTTCCCTCTTCTCAAGAAAACGACGGAGGGAACCAAGACCGAGAAACGGGCAGAGAAAGGGAAAATCGCCCATCCTCTGCAGGATTGATCGGGCGTGGAGGGGACGATCCTCCTTCTTCCTCCTCCTCCGGCGGAATCAAGGATGGGAGTGTTTTAGCGGGAGTTTCCGCACACCTTCTTCGCGTTTCAGGTGGGTACACTCTTAGAATCCCTTTATGCGCACTATCGTTATTTTCATGTTTATCATGTTGTGGGTTTTCGTTCGAGACTTAGTGTGGGACTTTTCGAAAGCTGTTGATGATCTCTAATTGTTCGTTTAACTGTACTAATGTTGATAATGTTTATGGTTTTTATTATTGGTTTGGTTTCGTGTATTTGGTTACGATGCTCGAGGCTGCAGCACGCGCACCCGCGGTTTGGCCACCGCAAAGGGTGTGCTTTTCCGGAAAAGTGGTCGATGACCCGTGTATACCCACGAGGTGATGTAGTGGGGGCCCCCGTAGGTGGGGGGTTTGAGGCGCCAAGGTGTGAGCGGTGCGACCCGTCGAGGTAGGTGCTCGGCGTGGTTTACCGAGGTTGGTGCTCGGTTTGGTTTCCTTCCCGAGGTTGGTGCTCGGTTTGGTTTTCTTCCCGAGGTTGGTGCTCGGTTTGGTTTTCTTCCCGAGGTTGGTGCTCGGTTCGGTTTTCTTTTCCCGAGGTTGGTGCTCGGTTCGGTTTTCTTTTCCCGAGGTTGGTGCTCGGTTCGGTTTTCGTTCCCGAGGTTGGTGCTCGGTTTGGTTTTCTTTCTTGAGGTTGGTGCTCGGTTTGGTTTTCTGTCTTGAGGATAGTGCTCGGTCTGGGTTGCCGGGGCAGGTGCCCGGTTCAGGGTTTGCAGGGGGAGGGGACACCGTCGATCGCACGATGCGGAGGGCTGTTACTCTGGTTTTCTTACGGTTTGCTTTAGTTACAGTCTTCCTGCATTTCATCTTTTATACATTGTGTCGCTGACTTCCCACTCCGTGACAGGTTCCTTCGGGGGTGAGAGTTAGGGCGACGGTGAGGTCGTGGCAGGAGTACTTTTGGTCCTTCGAGGCCATGGACGGTATTTACTTTTTATTTTGCTCAGTTCATTAGCTGTTAGTAGCTTACTATGTGGATTACGATACCCTTGTGGGGTCGATGTGGATGCTGGAATGTCGTTTATTTATCCTTGTGGGTGGTTGTTTTGCTTTTCCCGATTGGCCGCTTTCAAACTACAAAAGAAAAGAAAAAGAAAATATTTCGAAAATTGTTTTAAAAATGCGGGTGTCGTGTGGGCACCATTTCAAAACCCTGGGGATTTATGGATTGCGAAAATCGTTTTGAAAATCTGGGTGTCGTGTGGGCACCATTTCAAAACCCTGTGAATTTATGGATTTCGAAAACCTTCTTGAAAAACCTGGGTGCCGTGTGGGCACCGTTTTTAAAACTTGTGGATTTATCCTTTCAAAAATTAGTCGGCCTCTTTAATACTTATGGAAAAATGGTTGTATGTATCCGATGAGTGAACTAGTGTGGTTAAAGTGATGATTGTATCATTGTTGTAGTCGGGACGCCGTGCATATACAAAGGAGACTCTGCCCGTTCGCAGAGTGAATTTGTATATGCGGCGGGTTTGGGCATGCACTGGGGGAGGTTGGTTTCAAAAAAATATATACGTAAATTTCAAATCTTTTTAGTGGTCGTCTTCCGCTTAATGAAACCCCCGGGGCGTGACAATACTTATAAGAAGCACCCTAATCATACTATTAAACAACATCTACGAGAGATGTCTAATATGATAAGGGAACTGAAGTCTCCAGGACACACCCTCACTGATGAGCAGTAAGTTCAAGCAGTAATCTTGTCACGCCCCGGGGGTTTTGTTTTTGGCGGAAACGATTCAAAGGAAAGTCAGACGTTTGACGTGTAAAATTTTTTTTTTTTGTAAGAGCGAACCCCTCTTCCCCGGCGCATGCCCAGACCCGCCACACATACAGGATCACTCTGCAAACGGACAGAGTCTCCCCTGTATGTGCACGGCGTAGCATTCAGTACATGTTCAAACATACACAACCTTTCAATCAAAACAATTATTATCATACAACCAGCATTCTAACTTATTTAAAACGTATGGCCGATCAGTTTGGAAAGGATAAATCCACAGTTTTAAAAAGAGCGCCTACCCGGCGCTTACGTTTTGAAAGCGAGTTTCGAAATCAGCATAAAACCACAAGGTTTTGAAAACGGTGCCCACCCGACACCAAGTTTTGAAATCCCTTTTTGAAATCCATAAATCCACAGGGTTTTGAAACCAGTGCCCTCACGACACTTCTATTTTAAAAACGGTTTTCGCAATCTTTTCTTTTTCTTCTGCCTTTTTCATTTTCAAATGGCCAATAAAATTTAAAAGGGAGAGTAACGCATAAGAGGAAAACTAAATACAACTCATACCGACATCCACGCCGACCCCACGAGGGTATCGAGAACCTCTCACATAACTACAATGTAAATGAAATGCAAGAAAGAAAAGGAAATACAGTCCAGGGTCCCCGTCGACCCAGCTGCTCCTATCCCGTCCTCACCACCGCCTACGTCTCCCCCCGTCTGAACCCTGTCACCAAGTGGGAAGTCAGTGACGTAAAAGTAGTAGAGCAGGAGAATATAATAAAACAAACCGTGAAGACAACCGGAGCAACCACCCTCTCAAGGGAGGAAGGCAACCTGTACACCTGTATCCTGTAATACCCGGCCACGTCGGACAACTAAACCGACGGCCCATACCGTACCTGCAGAAACCTGACCACGTCGGACAACTAAACCGACGGGTCGCACCGCTCGCACCTCGGCGCCTCAACCCCACCACTAATAAGGGGCCCCACTACGTCACCTCGTGGGTATACACGGGTCATAGACCACTTTTCCGGAAAAGCGCACCCTTTGCGGTGGCCAAACCGCGGGTGCGCGTGCTGCAGCCTCGAGCCAAGTAACCATAACCACCATCATGTCAGCATCATAATATAAATAACAAGAGTAATGCGGTAAAGTGTATAATCAAAAGCAAGGTAATAATACGCGCACTCGAAGGTGGCCCGCCAACATGTAGTTATTAAAAAGAGAGCAACCGTCGGAAACCGACGCTAAACACTATGAAGAACCCACAAACATGCATACGCTATCACCCCTCACTGTTTAACCCCAGTACACTTAGAATAGACCCCGTCCGACATGATAGAGTTAGAGGCTAGGACAAAGTAAATACAACCCACCTGTCACTTGTAGCGATCAAGGCTCGGCTTTCCTCGCGTCCCGACACGCTCGTCCGGGCTCACACACCTGTCGCAAGGAAAAATCAGCACCTAGACCCGAATAAAGAAAAGAACGCGACCCTCCGTCTATCCCGGTTCGCGGCACCCCGCCCGCACGCTGGACCGTGCGCGTGCCCAGCCCCGTGCGGGTCACCCCCGCACGCGGGGCTGGGCGCAGGCCCGGCCCCGTGCGTGTCACCCCCGCACCGTGGGGGTCACCCCCGCACGCGGGGCTGGGCGTGAGCCCGGCCCCGTGCGGGTCACCCCCGCACCGTGCGGGTCACCCCCGCATGCGGGGTTGGGCGTGAGCCCGGCCCCGTGCGGGTCACCCCCGCACCGTGCGGGTCACCCCCGCACGCGGGGCTGGGCGTGAGCCCGGCCCCGTGCGGGTCACCCCCGCACCGTGCGGGTCAGCCCCCCCGCACCGTGCGGTCACCGGAACGCCGGCTTGGGGGAAGGAGGTCTTCGCACATGCGGCGGATTCCGGAGAATCCGTCGCCTGTGCCTTCCCTTTGCCGATCGGGACAATCAAGAACCCAAAGAAAACTAAAGGAAACCCTCCGTCTCACCTCGGTTACGATGACGATGGTTGGGGGATGAGGGATCGTCCGTTCTTGCGTGGCCGGTTCCGGGGAAGGGTTGGGCGGTGGTCTTTCCTTTCCTTGCTCGTTCCGCCGCGGTGCTCCACGCCGATCCACGCGAAGAGGAGGGTTTGGGAAAAAAACGCTCTTGTCCGTGCTCGGGGTATCGCGCGTTAAGGTAAGAGGAAAAGAAAAGGGGGTTCCTAAAACCTAATTCCCAAACGCCAATTAATTAGTTGATCTGGCACAGTCGGACTAAACCCAATTAGGGAAATAAAAAGATTGGGCGAATGTGAGCTGGGGTGGTTCAAACCCAAACCTCAAGCAAAGCGACAGGTTGATTTGGGGCGAACCAGGGTGTGAGGTCCCGGAATCCCCCGCGCAGGGTTGCTGGTTGTTGGGCAGCTTTCGGTCGCCGTTGGGGGTGTTGGTGCGCGTGTTGGGGGCCCAGAAATGGATTTGTGATGCAATTTGGGATTTGCTTGCATCACTGGAGGCCTGCGTGGGTTGCGCGCAATTCGGACACAAGTGGTGGACTTCGGGCTTTAATTGAGACCCCGTGGGAAGTTGGAGGACCCGTCGGGTGTTCAGAAGTGATTTCGCGCGATTCAGATGTCAAAATTAGACTCCGGGTGAAGTCCGGATAAAAGTTTACCTCTCCGGTCGCCTTCGGGAATTTTTAGAGTTGGAATTTGGCAAATCGGACTTTAAAAATGGACCCGGCTCGAAAATCGGATCGAGTGGGCATTCGGCAAATTTTCGGGTGAGAATTTGGAGAAATGGACATCGTTTTTGGATTCAGCGCACGAAATCGCTAAGGATGGACTATTTATTTGTTGGATTTGGAGTCCGGTAGACGTGCGCGTTTTTCGAGGCATCGCGGCACGTTTTTCGAGGTGGCGTGTGGATCCCGAAGCAGCTTTTGGCGGCACGGATCCCGAGGGCACGGCAGGCGTACGGTCGCGACAGGGGCCACGCAGGCGCGCAGCGCGGAATGCGCAGGGGCCGCCACGTGGCGGCCCCCCGTTGGCGCCCGCGCGGGCGCGGGGGCACGCGCGCCCGTGTAACGGGCGCGTGTCCCGCGTCTGCGCGTGGTGCGGTGCAACGCGCCCGTGTGGCGGGCGCGTTGCCGCACGCCACGTGGCGCCCGGGCGCGTGCGTGAACCCGGCGCATGCGCCCGGCTGTGGACCGACGGTTTGGGGCTCCCTGGTTGGCCCGTGCCGTGGACCGGGGCCGTGGACCGGCCCCGTGGACCACCTCTTCCCTCTCCCTCCTTTTCTTCTTCTTCTTCCTCCCCGCAAGCGTTTTTCTTGCCCTCTTTCGTTTTCTCCTTCAACCGAGAGTGAGGGAGAGTGAGGGAGGAGGTTGTGGGAGATGGCGTTTCGCGTCGCGGGCCTCGTGGAGCGCGCGAGGCTTCCGATGGGGGTGTTGCGGCGACGGCGGCGCAGTCGGGTAGGTCCCGTGGGTTGGTTTTTCTGTATTTTTGTACAGTTTTTGGAGCGTTCTTTTGGACTGTAATTAACCCTCTTGCTCTTTTCTGTGTTGGGCGCCGTGCACCGTTTTGCGTGCGGACTCCGTTTTGCGTGCGGACTCCGGCACCGTGCACCGTTTTGCGTGCGGACTCCGGCACCGTGCACCGTTTTGCGTGCGGACTCCGGCACCGTGCACCGTTTTGCGTGCGGACTCCGTTTTGCGTGCGGATCCTGGCACCGTGCATCGTTTTGCGTGCGGATCCTGGCACCGTGCATCGTTTTGCGTGCGAACTCCGGCAGCGTGCACCGTTTTGCGTGCGGACTCCGTTTTGCGTGCGGACTCCGGCACCGTGCACCGTTTTGCGTGCGGACTTCGGCACCGTGCACCGTTTTGCGTGCGGACTCCGTTTTGCGTGCAGATCCTGGCACCGTGCATCGTTTTGCGTGCGGACTCCGGCACCGTGCACCGTTTTGCGTGCGGACTTCGGCACCGTGCACCGTTTTGCGTGCGGACTCCGTTTTGCGTGCGGATCCTGGCACCGTGCATCGTTTTGCGTGCGGACTCCGGCACCGTGCACCGTTTTGCGTGCGGACTCCGTTTTGCGTGCGGATTCCGGCACCGTGCACCGTTTTGCGTGCGGACTCCGGCGCCGTGCACCGTTTCACGTGCAGACTCCGTTTTTGGTGCGGACTCCGGCAGCGTGCTCCGTTTTGCGTGCGGACTCCGGCGGCGTGCTCCGTTTTGCGTGCTGACTCCGACGGCGTGTCCCGTTTTGCGTGCGGATCGCGTGGAGGCCAATTGCAAGTGTCTACGAGCAATTGGTAGCAAATCGATGTGGGTGGCCTTATCTCCAAGTTTTATGGACTGTACAGTATTTCTACTGATGTAGGACTATGCATGATAGTTTATTTCATTGTGTAGTATGCTAGATTGTAGGAATTGTTATTCCTTTTATTATCTGTTAATATAGTTATCTTGGAACTTGACCTAGCACCCCCGTCATATGTTGTATGTGTAACCAGACTAGTAGAAAACCCTCACTTGGGCTAGGGTTATTTATGCTTAGACATCCACACTGTACCTTCATCCCTGGACATAGTGTTTTCTCGCCCGGGTAGTGGGCCGAGAGGTCGGGACCTGCTTTTAGTGTGGGATGCTTCTACACTCTTGCCTGGGAGCAGAGTGGAGTCTGGTAGTTGTACTGGGTTGCTTATCTGTGCCGGGAGCCGTTTGGGTAAACGGTGGTCCCGGGAGGTCTTGTTTCCCTGTTGTGCCGTCGTGGAGGGAGCCGTTGCGCAGACGACAGTCCCGGGCCGTCGAGTATCTTCCGGTCCGTCTTGTTGGGAACCGTTGGGGTTGACGGTGGTCCCAGGTCGTTGAGTGTTGTCCGACCTGTTTTGTTACCCTGAGTTGTGGGTCGTTCCTGGCTGTGGAGTATCTCCAGCCAGTGAGCCTTGTGCTGCGAGCCGTTGGGGAGGCTAGTGTCTCGTGTTTCGAGTTAGCCGAGCAGCTGAGTCGTCGAGAGTGCTCTGACTGTTGTGTGAGGTATTTGGGAATCTTGAGCCCTACCGTTCTGAGAGTGAGCGTGGTTTTTGACTAGCCTGCATATGCCAATGTTTGATACTCTATGCCGCGCCGTTCTACTCAGTGGGAGTCGCGTCCTGAGATGCCGCTGCGGATACGATGGTTGGCCTGTTGAGGCAGTTTTCCGCAGTTGAGGCAACGATGGGCCTGTTGAGGCAGTTTTGCGTGAGGGATGAGTTAGTAGGACAGGACGCCCCACGTAAATCCCGTCCTCATGTGGATGTGTGGTAGTGGGCAGGAGCGTTCCTAGTCGACGGGCGCAGGCTTGACTGGACCTTTGAGGTAGTCAGTTCGTTTGGGTCGATTGAGCACCTTGGGTGCGAGTGGTCTCATTTGCTTTCATCTGTTCCACTTTTTGGAGTATCTAGATAGAGGCATGGTAGCTGTAGAGTAGCTCCAGCTTTTCTTGTTCAGTTTTCATTGCATTGTTATCTTTGGCCTCTAGTAGACTTGGTGGGCAGACCGTTGGGCTTGTTGACGGCACCCACTGAGAACTACTGTGGGAAGTAGTTCTCACACCCGTCGTGGTGTCTTTTTCCCCAGGAACTTCTTCTCCTGTTCCTGTTGCTCCAGTTGCTGATCCTTCTGACCGAGGCGAGGGAGTCGCGAGCTAGTTCCCTACCCGTCGTTGGAGTGTAGCGGTATTCCTTCAGAGGAGAGCTTCAGTAGATTAGTTTACTCCTTTTTCCTCTGTTGAGAGACCTTTGTTGTGAGGTATAGAGTTGTACTTCATTTTACATTTTGAGAGACTGATGTAGTGAGGATATTTTTTCTTGTATCGAGGGCTTGTTCACTGATGTACTTATTGGAGATATCTCCCTTTTGAGTTCTGTATCAGAGGATTTTGTAGATGATAGTATTTGGGGAGATGGATATTGTATTATTTTCAGTTGTACAGTGTTTGGACTTCAGTTTTAGTAGTCTACTTTCAGCTCTGATATCTGTATACTGTAGTTGCTTTCTTTCTGCAGGTTAGACGCTTCGTCTGTACGACAGTTTCCGTACAGATGGCGGATCTGTTGGCGAGCCCGGGTGGCAGTTTCCACCCCGGGGCGTGACAGATTAGAGTGGTATCAGAGCCTAGGTTGTAGGTCGTGGTGGACTTAGAAACCCTAGGCTTGTGGTTGGATATTAGGATGACTACGTGAGAGTCGTGACTTTTAGCGAGAGTCCTGATTGAGTTTTTACCTCTCCCAAGAGGCGGGATGAGAGTTTGGCATGTTTATTCTCCTAATCGATTATGTTGGTTGCAGACAACATAATGCTATGGAATGGATGACATGTCTTAGACTTTCGCTGGGTTGGGTCGTATGGTTGTTGTGTCCTGACGTTTGTAGTTGTGCAGTGGGTTGCGATACCCCTGAGACGTCGTGTTGTGAAAAGGACACACCCCTCCCTGGCTGAGTTACCAGGAGGGCATTTCCCCTGGCTGAGTTACCAGGAGGGCATTTTCCCTGGCTGAGTTACCAGGAGGGCGTTTTCCCTGGCTGAGTTACCAGGAGGGCGTTTTCCCTGGCTGAGTCACCAGGAGGGCGTTTTCCCTGGCTGAGTCACCAGGAGGGCGTTTCCCTGGCTGAGTCACCAGGAGGGCATTTTCCCTGGCTGAGTCACCAGGAGGGCATTTTCCCTGGCTGAGTTGCCAGGAGGGCATTTTCCCTGGCTGAGTTACCAGGAGGGCGTTTTCACTGGCCGAGTTACCAGATGATAATTATCACTGGCCGAGTTACCAGATGGATAATTATCACTGGCCGAGTTACCAGATGGATAATTAACACTGGCCGAGTTACCAGATTGTGAGGACCCGGAAATTCCCACGTTTGGTTTACTGTTGGATCTGCGGCTTCTGGAGACCCGTGTTGGGTGTTAGAGGTGTTTGCGCGCATATTGGACCCAAGATTTGGACTCGGCATGAAAAATGGTTCAAGTTTGCTTTCCCGGGAATTTTTGAGAAATTTGAGAAGTGGAATTTGGCAAATCGGACTTCGGATTTGGATTCAGCGCGCGAAAACGATCGAAACGGGCTATTTATTTGTATTTTTCGGAGTCCGGATGCGAAAACACGCATTTCGAGGTTTTGGGTACTGTTCCGGCCGGCCGGGCATCGCCGGCGGCGGCGGCCGGCGGCGGAGCGCGGCGGTTTGCGGCGGCGGAGGCGCGCGGTCCACCGCGGAGGTCGTGCACCGGGCGCGGGCCACGTGGCGCCTCCCTATTGGGCGGTGCGGTAGGCGCGGTCCATGGATTTGGCGCGGGTGCACGGTGAGCCGGGTGTGGCCACGTGGCAGCCTGTGGTTGGAGGGTCTTGGTGCGCTTGTTCCACGCGGCGGAGGCGGTTGCCTCGGGGCGCGTGCCCGACACGGCACCGGCGGCGACGCGGCCGCCACGTGGGCGCGGCGTGGGCACTGTCGGGGTGACGTGGGGGCGCCACGTGGCACCCCGTGGTTGGTCGGGCGCAGCGGAGCACAGCACAGTGCTTGGACACGTGGCGTTGCGTGGTTCGCTGGCTCAGGTGCGCCGGGATCGGGGAGCGATGCTGGGCCACGTGGCGGGCCGTGGGGAATTCGGGCCTGCACAGTAATGGGCCGGGCCCATTACTGTAGCAGCCCGAATTTTTCCGGCGCCCGATTCTGGGGACCCATTCGGTATTTCTTCAATTGTTTTTTGGGGCCTTTAAATAGCAGCCCGAGCCTCTTTCTTCTCCCCTTTTCTCCTCTTTTCGAGCCTCCTCTGCCCGAGCACCCTTAAGAAGATTTCTTCATCTTCAAGCTCTGGATCGACCTGCAAAGTTTTGGGATTTTATGGGCACGCATCCCGAGGTTCTCTATTTTACGGCGCGGCGCGACGTGGTGGTTCCTGTGTTCATCTTCGGCGCAGCAGCAGTGTTTTAGCTCCCCTGGTCTACTCCGACGATCTTTTCGAGCGATTTCTTCGCCGTTGGATTCGTAACAGGTGAGGCTACGATTTTGGGTTTCTCGTACATTTTCAGATTTCACGTTTTTCGAGGGGTTTTCTCGTGCTCACTGGGATCCTTTTTGCTGTGAGATTTTTGGTGAGGGCAGCACCTTCTCTTGAGGAGATCTCCGCGCACGAGTCTCGGATCAGAACGTGCTTATAGACTTTTTTTATCTACTCGACGCGAGGATCATTGTGGATTTTTCTTGGAATTTTTGGAGACCTTCCCGAAGGTATATACTTTTCCTTTTATCTGTACAAGAGTTTACAGTTGAATGGTTTTGGGATTGTGCGCACCGATACTGTGGAATTTGTAACTTGGCCTACGGTGCTCGGAATTGGACGTGCAGGTACCCGTTTCGAAGCTATCGACGCGAGGATCGCTGTGGTATTTTTATCAGAATTTTTGGAGCTCGTTTTACAGGTGAAAATTTCGCAGTAAGTGGACTGTTCCCAGCAGATTTGTAAAACCTGGATTTTATTGGATTTAAAGTGTAACTGTAGCCTTATGTTGTACCCAGGGGGGATTGTGGACTGTGCTGGACCTGTTGGACCTAGAGTTGTCATTTTCCTGGTTTTCTCAGCTGTACAACTCCGGACAGTTAGCGTCTTCAGGTGGGTGGCTTGTTTTCAAGATCTATGGACTGTGCTCTAATTCTATTGATATAGAATCATGCATGATAGTGATTGGACTTGGGTAGCATGCTAGAATTCGAATGTTATTATTCTTGTAATTATCTGATGATCGTATGATCTCTTCTGCTTCCTACCGCATGTTAAATATTTGTTCTGTTGGAACCTGACCTAGCACCCCCGTCATATGTTGCATGTGTAACCAGACCAGTAGAAAACCCTCACTTGGGCTAGGGTTATTTATGTTTAGACATCCACACTTTATGCTTCATTCCTGGACTTAGTGTTATCCTCGCCCGGGTAGTGGGCCGAGCGGTCGGAACTTCTTTTAGTGTGGGATGCATTTGCACTCGTGCTTGGGAGCAGAGTGGAGTCTGGTAGATGCAGTGGTTCGCTTGTCTGTACCGGGAACCGTTTGGGGTAAACGGTGGACCCGGGAGATTTGGTTTTCCCCTGTTGGGTTGTCGCCACTGTGTTAGTGGCGGTAGTTTTCTAGTGATAGCCGGACCTAGAACCCAGGAACCTTTTCGACATACACCTGATTTTAGTCTGCCAATGTTTTCTTCCAAACATCGAAGGGCCGCTGGAGTCTGTTCTTGTTTGATTGGACAAAGGCATCAGCCCTTCGGGGTTTGGGTAAAACACTTATTTTCTAACTGTTTTTCTAAAAAGAACTAAAATCATTAAATATGGATTTCTTCCAGATCAAATTAGTTTTCAATAACAAATGTCACCTTTTTCCTGTAAATCTCCCCACTCGAAAGGATTCGAGTGGTCTGGGTTCTAGGGGTCGTTCCTCTGTCGGGACGGAAGCCACGGGGGCCGAGCCTGGAACCTGTTCTTGTTTGATAGGGTTGTAGGTGTAGGTCTCCCGGGACTTTCGGGCCCTGTTGGTGTCTTTTGCGAGTTGTACTGTGATTATTGCTTTCCCGAACTATAAGGGATCGGGAACTTCGATAGTCGGAGCCTAGAGTCTGTTCTTGTTTGATAGGGTTCTTAGCACCGGTCTATCGGGTTTCCGAACCCTTATGGTGTCGGTCTTTCTGGAGAGTTTAGTGTTCTGTTGTGGGAGCCGTCTGGTGGACGGTGGCCCCAGCTGTGTGACTTCCAGCTTGTAATGGAGAGTTGGTGTCGTTGGTCGATCTTGTTGATCGCGGTTTGGACTTTAGCCTGCATGAGCCATTTTTGAGCTCGACAGAGATACGCGGATACTTTCCTCGGTGGGGTCGCTCCCCTCGAGAGCCACTCCGGAGTTGGGCCTGTTACTTGCTATCGCGACTTGTCGACGCCGTCCCTCTGACTGGCCCGGTTGGCGGCAGTCACGGACACCCTACGGTAGACCCGTCCTGTTGAGGATATGCGGCAGTAGGTGGGCGCAGGTTTGACTGGACCCTTTGGGGCAGTCAGTTTAGATTTGGTGAGTTTACTGTGTGTGTTAGTAGATGCATCATGTTTCATCTGTTCCTTTTCTTGAGCATCTAGATAGAGGCATAGTAGCTGTTGAGTTACTTTTCCAGCCTTTCATTTCAGTTTTATATTATTACTTTATGCCTCTAGTAGACTTAGTGGGCAGACCGTCGGGCTTGTTGGCGGCACCCACTGAGGACTACTTGGGACGTAGTTCTCACACCCGTCGTGGTGTATTTTCCCACAGGGACTTCTACTCCGGTTCCTGCTGCTCCTGTTGCTGATTCTTCTGATCGAGGTAAGGGAGTCGCGAGATAGTTCCCCACCAGTCGTCGTCCAGAGAGTAGATGTACCCTTATTACTTTTGAGAGTTCCTGTTGAGAGAACTTTGTAGTGAGGTATAGAGTTGTATTTATTTTCTACTGCTCGAGTGACTTTTGTACTTTTGGTGAGGACTTGTGTTGTATATAGTTTTTATTTCTAGCAGTTTTACTTTCAGCTCTGATATCTCCATAGTATAGATGCTCTTTTGCAGGTTAGTCGCTTCGTCTATACGGGCTTCCCGTATGGGCGGCGGATCTGTTGGCGAGCCCGGGTCGCAGTTTCGACGCCGGGGCGTGACAGATTAGGTGGTATCAGAGCCTAGGTTGTAGGTCATTGTGGACTTAGAAACCCTAGGCTTGTGGTTGGACATTAGGATGACTACGTGAGAGTCGTGACTGTTAGCGAGAGTCCTGATTGAGTTTGATACCTCTCCCAAGGGGTGGGATGAGTGACTGGCATGTTTATTCTCCTAAGCGATTATGTTGGCTGCAGACAACATAATGCTAGGGAATGGATGACATGTCTTAGACTTTCGCTGGATTGGGTCGTGTATTGTTTGGTACTGTCCTGATGTTTCCATGTGTGTTGTAGGTGGGCACGATGCCTCCCCGACGCGGGGTGCAGACGCGTTCTCAGCCTTTTCCCTCCGATGAGCCTGGGCAGGAGGAGCCAGCACAGGGTCAGCAGAGTGAGGTGCAGGAGCTTCGGGCTCAGTTGGCCCAGTTGTCTGAGGCGGTGCAGCGCCAGGAGGAGGCTTCTCAGCGCCAGGAGGAGGCTTCTCGGCGCCAGGAGGAGGCCTTTGGTCGGATGATGCTTCTTTTAGAGCAGAGGACGCAGCCTGTGGTAGCACCCCCTGTGTGTTCGCCTGTGCCTTCTTCACCAGCTGTGGCGCCCCCTGTGGTCCCGTCAGCGCCGGCTATTCCTGTTGAGCCGGTTTCTAGCATACCACCGCCTGGGTCGATGGGACCTTTGACTTTGGCTGAGCAGAGTGCGGTGGTGGATCTGTTGATGAGGTTCCGCCGGTTTGATCCACCCCGTTTTTCTGGTATGAGTGCTGAGTCGTGGGAGGCAGAGTCTTGGATCACGGCCATGGAGCGTCATTTTGAGAGTTTGTTCATTGAGGATCGATTTCGGGTCTTTTTGGCTACACACTACTTGGAGGGCAACGCCGAGGCTTGGTGGCGGCGTGTGCGGCCTGCTGGTCCGCCTGGGACGCAGATTCTTCCCTGGGCGGAGTTCCGCAGACTTCTTTTAGGGGCCTTCTTTCCTGAGAGTGTTCGCCAGAGATTGGAGGAGCAGTTGAGAAATCTCCGCCAGGGAGATCGGCCCGTGAATGCATACATAGCCGAATTCAATCAGCTGTTGGCTAGTATGCCTCACGTGGCCAGGGACGAGTCTCACCGGATCTACATGTTCGAGCGGGGGCTGCGCCGGGATATTTATCAGCTTGTTCGCTCCCGCAGATTACAGACTTTGGAGGCATCAATGGAGCAGGCGTTATATGTTGAGTCTGGAGAGGCAGTGATGTCAGAGGTGGCTCTAGCCCCCGTAGTGATTCCTGGGGCGAAGCGCCCAGCACCGGGTGATGAGGGTCAGACGAGCGGGCAGGGACCTCCGAGACCTCCACGATCTCATCCTGAGGGTCGTGGGTTTCGTAGGCGCCGGAGATCTGGTGAGCCCCAGCAGCAGCAGCATCAGCGGTATCGGCAGCAGCGGCAGGAGCGGTGTGTCATCTGTGGCGGGCCTCATCCACCGTCGCAGTGTGATCAGAGACAGGGGCGGTGTTTCCTCTGTGGAGAGTTGGGACATTTCCGCACAGCTTGCCCCAGGCCATTTTGTCAGTGCGGCCGATTGCGACAGCACCCCCCTTGCCCATCCATGCAGCGGGAACCCCTCCGGCACACCAGCGGACAGAGTGGGCCACGACGTCGGGACAGACGGGACGGCGACCTGCAGCACCCAGTGGACGGGTTTATGCAGCCCTGTTGGAGGACACCCCGGCAGCGGATCGTGCCGCGGCAGGTATGATTTTATTTCAGTTAGCTGAGTTGAGCATTTTGTTACCGCTGCATTCTTCTGCTTTATTAGTTGAGTATCTGCATCGGCATCCTTGCATGGGTATGGGTTAGGAATTTCTGCTACATGTTTTAGCGATTGGATTCTTCCCAGTATCCTATGAGTAGAGGAGGATCACGGTGTATGATCAGTGCAGTTGAGACTTGGGACTTCACTTGCTGATGTGACGATTCAAGGACAGCTCCAGGACTTGGATTGAGCACCCAGGTTGGACTGATTGGTGCGGTGCTGTGCTACGACTGATGATGGAACGAAAGCAGTTATCCTTCTGCGAGTTGGACTGGAAGAGTTCGTTTTCTCGGATTGTCGGCGTATCCTCCCAACAGCATGGGCTTCAGCGACTGTGGACAGACGCCACCTCGGGAGCAGACGTGATGTTAGGACTAGTGGTTATGTCCTTAGGAGTCTCGGTTAGTGATAGCTTTCTTTTGTGGCCACAGTAGGAACGACACCAACACTTCTCCCCCTTTTCTCACCTTGTACTGGAATTTACGAACAGGACGAAAACTTCGAAAGATTGCTCCAGAAATGGAGACAGTGCCCGAACCTGTTCTTGTTTGATTGGGGCGAAGGCACTGATTTTTCAAAATTTTCGGACTTTTCGCTAATTTCAGCTGTTTTCTAAATCGAGGGTTGAAGTTGATGACTTTCCTGCTGGTGGAGCCGTATCTTTCTTGTTAGTTTAGTGTTGCGTTCTTGGTTGTTTTGATTGTTTGGTTTTGTTGTTGTGGTGTGTTTTTGTTTCGAGGACGAAACTTTTTTTTAGTGGGGGAGGATGTGAGGACCCGGAAATTCCCACGTTTGGTTTACTGTTGGATCTGCGGCTTCTGGAGACCCGTGTTGGGTGTTAGAGGTGTTTGCGCGCATATTGGACCCAAGATTTGGACTCGGCATGAAAAATGGTTCAAGTTTGCTTTCCCGGGAATTTTTGAGAAATTTGAGAAGTGGAATTTGGCAAATCGGACTTCGGATTTGGATTCAGCGCGCGAAAACGATCGAAACGGGCTATTTATTTGTATTTTTCGGAGTCCGGATGCGAAAACACGCATTTCGAGGTTTTGGGTACTATTCCGGCCGGCCGGGCATCGCCGGCGGCGGCGGCGGGCGGCGGAGCGCGGCGGTTGGCGGCGGCGGAGGCGCGCGGTCCACCGCGGAGGTCGTGCACCGGGCGCGGGCCACGTGGCGCCTCCCTATTGGGCGGTGCGGTAGGCGCGTGTAATGAACTCGCCTGAATCGCAACCGCTCGGGACGGCCAACCGAGCTTGGATGGCGATGATGATGGTGAATACTGGGCTTAATCCCGGATCGGAGGCGCACACGCGATGATGACAGTGTTGCTGAAGCGTGAAGGCGTCGATGATGATGCGGGGATCGGATCTGGGAGAAATCGCAAGCTCCAGAGCACCAATGGTGATATGATCCACACTCAGGTTTGGATCTAAGCCTTGATCGGGAAGAACCAGAGGAGTGAAAGGAAGAACTAAGAGAGAGAAAGAGAGAGGAAGAGAGAGAGCAAGAGAGGGAAATGGTTCGAGGAAGGTGAGTAACTGTATTTCCAAAATTAGTTACAGATTCGGTTACACTGTATATTTATAGAGCTAAGCTGGGGAGTAATGTGTAATTAAGGAAACATTATGCAGTGGTTGTAAAATAGTAGAGATAACTGTATCTGGGCCGTGGTGGGCCCATTTCCAGCTGTTAACCGCCTGGGCTTGGGCCTCTCTCCTTATGGCGTAGCGGGTTGGAGGGTATGGGTTGAAAGGTTAACCCATACCCGACCCGCTTGATCCGACCCGCCCGAACGAGCTTCTACACCCTTCCGAGGCTTGTCCCATCTGCGGCTCTTCTACCCACTTCTACCATCTTCCAGAACCCCTCTTTCTTCTCTGGCGCTTCTCCCTCCATGGCGACGGTACACCCAGAGCTACCCCCCCCTTCCATGGCGATGGCAACGCTCCTGATGGAAGTTCCTCCTCCTTTCTCCCACGCGACATGGAGACCCCAAGAGTTCCTCTACTCCTCTACTTCCCCCTGACGATAGCTCTTCCTCTTCACCAACGGTGGCAGGGATTTACCAAGATGAGTACCCTCTTCCCCGTAGCCTTCTCCTTACTATCTTTTCCCTTTATTTCCCTCTACTTCTACTAATACACTGTCTACTATCTTCTAATGACCCGCAGTCATTACAATACCCCCTTCTTGAGTGCCTCACTGTCCTCAGGGAGGAAATCAGGGTACCTTGCTAACAAGGAGGAGTATCGCTCCCACGTCGCCGATTCGGGAAGGAGGTTATACCATCTGACCAGAACCTCCTGTACCTCCCTTCGCCCAATCTTGACGGAACGACGGTCCAAAATCTCGGCCGGCCCTGCTAAAGGCTCCCCTTCACTACTAATCAGCGGCACCCCCGGTGTGACATGCTTGTCAGATTGTGGCCCTTGCTTCAGTTGCGACACGTGAAATACCGGGTGTATCTGCGACTCCGGCGGTAGCCTTAGCCGGTACGCTACCTTCCCAATCCTGGCCAAGACTTCAAAAGGCCCATAGTACCTAGCTGCCAGTTTGGGGCTTTGCCTCGCAGCTAGGGATTGCTGACGGTAAGGTTGCAATTTCAGGTATACCTCACTCCCTACCTCAAACTCCTTCTCTCTGCGATGCTTGTCTGCTTGCTGTTTCATACGGTTCTGGGCTACTAGCAACCTATCCCGGAGCTCTGTGGTGAGTCGATTCCTTTCTTGCATCCAATCTCTTACCTCTGAAGTGGTAGCTGTATCATCAGCGGCCACCGGGGTAGAAGTAGGAGCCACCCCATATAGTGCCGTGTAGGGAGTAGTGCCCAAAGATGTATGATAGTTGGTATTGTACCATCTCTCAGCGAGAGAGAGGTACTTACCCCATTGTTTTGGGTGTTGGAAACACATACATCTCAGGTAGGTTTCCAAGCAACGATTGACCCTTTCGGTTTGCCCATCCGTCTCGGGATGATATGATGTGCTCATCTTTAATTGGGTGCCCAGAAGCTGGAATAATCCCTTCCAAAACTGACTAGTGAAAATCTTATCACGATCAGTTACTATGCTTTTAGGACACCCGTGTAACTTATACACAGTGTCCATAAACACTCTGGCCACATCTACTGCTGAAAATGGATGCTTCATGGGCACAAAATGTGCATATTTGGTCAAACGATCAACGATTACTAAGATAGTATCCTTACCCTCCGATTTCGGCAATGACTCAATGAAGTCCATACTAATATCTTCCCAGATTTGGTAGGGTATGGGTAGGGGTTGTAATAACCCAGGGTAAGATTGGGAGTCCACCTTGTTTCGTGCACAAATTTCACAGTTTTTGATAAGATCTTCTATTTGTTTCTTCATCCCAGGCCAATAGAAGTGCCCTTTGATTCTCTGATAGGTATGTAATAAACCCGAATGCCCACCCATAGCAGAATTGTGGAACTGTTCCATCACCTTTCTTCTCAGGGGACCCAAACTGCCTATGCAAACCTTCCCTTTGTATCTCAGTACTCCTTGGCTGTAAGTATAGGATTTGTACTCCTCAGGGTGCAGGGTCAACCCAGTTAAGATAGTATCATAAACGGGGTCCCCCCTGTAGCTTTCTTCCAACTCAGTGACCCAAGCTGGAGCCACTACAGTGAGAGCTGAACTATGTCCTAAGTCCCACCCTTGGCGCGATAGTGCATCCGCAGCCACATTTTCTTTCCCTTTTCTATACAAGATACTATAGGTAAAACCCAACAATTTCAGCATCCCCTTTTGTTGCATCGGCGTAACAATTTTTTGTTCTAAGAGGTACTTAAGGCTCTCGTGGTCCGTCTTGATGACAAAACACCCCATCATCAAGTAGTGCCTCCACTTTTGAGTTGCCAATAAGATTGCGAGTAATTCCTTCTCATAGGTAGAAAGAGCCATGTTCCTCCCCTTAATCGCTTTGCTGAGATAAGCGATTGGTCTCCCTTCCTGGGAAAGGACAGCACCAATGCCATCTCCACTAGCATCGACTTCCAGTACAAAAGGCTCACTAAAGTTTGGCATTCTCAACACTGGGGCTTCAGTCATGGCTCTCTTCAGAGCTTCAAAAGCTGACTGAGCCTCCCCTAACCAACAGAATTGATCTTTTTTTAGCAAGTCTGTGAGAGGTCTGCTAATAGAACCATAACTCTTCACAAACTTCCTATAGTACCCTGTTAGCCCCAAGAACCCCCTCAGTTCTTTAAGAGTTCTTGGTACCGGCCACTTGCTCATCGCTTCTACCTTCGCGGGATCTGTAGCCACCCCCCTTGCAGAGACAATGTGCCCCAAGTATTCCACTTGTGCCTGGCAGAAAGTACACTTACTCTTCTTTGCATATAGCTGATTTTGCCTCATTACGCCCAAAACTACCTTCAAATGCTCTAAGTGTTCCCCGAAACTTTTACTGTATATTAATATGTCATCAAAGAAAACCAGAACATACTTCCTCAAGTATGGAGCAAAAATGGTGTTCATCAAAGATTGGAAAGTAGCGGGGGCGTTTGTTAATCCGAAGGGCATTACCTTGAACTCGTAATGCCCCTGATGTGTCCTGAAAGCCGTTTTAGGTATATCATCGGGGTAGACCCTAATCTGATGATAACCCGACCGTAAATCCAATTTAGAAAAGAGTGTGGACCCACCTAACTCATCGAGGAGGTCATCGATAATGGGGATCGGAAACTTATCTTTAATAGTAACCTTGTTAAGCTGTCGGTAATCAATGCACATGCGCCAGCTCCCATCTTTCTTCTTCACTAACAATACAGGAGAGGCGAATGGGCTATTGCTCGTTTGGATTATGGAAGATTCCAACATTTCTTTCACCTGTTTCTCGATCTCCCCCTTCTGTTCATATGAGTGGCGATACGGTCTGAGCTTGACTGGAAGGGCCCCGGGCTGTAGTGGTATCTTGTGATCCACAGATCTGGGAGGGGGCAATCCAGTGGGAGTCTCAAAAATATCTGCAAATTGGGTTAACACCTTCTGTAGAGCAGGGTCATTATCCGGGCCATGCTCTGTAATGCTGGCTGATCTGCAATGACTTATGATACAGCACTCTCCACACTGCAGTTCTTGATACCATTGATTGGCAGATATCAGTCTTACTTGAGCTTCTTCCTTAATTCCTTTAAGTATTAAGGGCTGACCATTTTTTTGTATGGTAATAGCATCCTGAGAAAAATCAAAAACTACCCTTCCATACGACCTCAACCAGTCAATTCCCAATACTATGCTTGACCCATCCAACCTAATAACCCTCAGATCTTTTTGGAAGTTATGCCCTTGCATGCCCCACTGAAACCCTGGGCACTGTAATTTACTTAGCACCTTCTGTCCGTTTGCTACTGTAACCAGTAGAGGTGTAGCAGCCACCATGTTGGCCTTAATATCTCTCGCTGTCTGAAAATCCATGAAGCTATGGGTGCTCCCTGTGTCTATCAAAATGGTCAAAGTTTTCCCTTTTGACTCCCCTTGGATCTTAATGGTATCCTGTGGTCTCTCGCCACTTAGTGCATGAACAGACACACCCATCTCAGTGTCAGGCATAACTTCGGAATTGTCCAATTCTTCTTCAATAATTTCCTCCTGCAGACACTCTTCATCATACACCTCTGAGATTCCCTCCAATCCCTGTAACACATTGATGGTTTTGCTAGAGCACACATGACCTGAATAATACCGTTCACCGCATTTGAAACACTGCCCCGCCGCCCTCCTTTGTTCGATTAAAGATCTGTTATTAGACTGTTGGTTAGGTGTGTAGTTCTTGGTTCCATTAAATGATTGCCCTGGCTTGGTTTGGGCAGTTGTCATGTACGGGCTAGTGTTCCCTTTGAAGTTACCCTTCAACTTCCTGTTAATTACCATGAGAGCTCTTTCATGTAGCTTTGCTTGCTCGTAAGCTTCAGTTAAGCTATTTGGATGTGCAATATCCAAGAAAGGTATCAATTCTTCTTTCAACCCATTGATGTAACACGAGATAAAATGTTCCTCCGTCAACTGGGGGTTACAGCACAAAAGTTGGGTCCTTAGTTCCTCGAACTGTTCTTGGTACCTTTCTACTGTACCTGTCTGTTTGAGATTGTTGAACTCTCTAACTAAGTATCTCTCCCCAACCTGTGCAAACCGTCGACAAATGGCTTCAGTGAACTCCTCCCAGTTCACTTCTTGTTTGTTAATGAAATAACCTTGCCTCCAGGTTCTAGCTCTACCACTCATGTGCATTGCAGCAATGTTGATCCATTGATCCAATGGAATCTGATAGATCTCAAAATAGTTTTCACAATGCTCAATCCACGCTCTTGGATCTTCACCACAAAAATTGGGGAACTCTAACTTGGGGTATGGAATATGTGGGTGATTGTTGGCTTTACCAATCCATTTATTTCTCTGGAACTCATTCCCCTGTTCCCACTCCCTGGTAGGTATGGGTAATATTCCCTTGCCCTTGTTTTCTCTAACTTTGCCATGAATGCTATTAACCTCCTCCTTGCAGTAAGTCTCTCTTGGTACTGGAAATGCATGGGGTTCAGTGGCAGTAGTTGAAGACATTAGTTTCAATAACTCTTCATGACGCAGGGCATTGTCCTTCAACATAAGCTCATGTCTCCTTGTAGCTTCGATTTGCAGTGCTTCAAAATGAAGCTGTCCTACCTCACTTACTTCTTTAATCTGAGTGGATAGTTCTGCAACCTTGTCTTGATAATCCATGGTAAGCTTTTGCACCTTTGCTTCCAACACTGTGATGTGTTCAGTAATATCCTTCAATCGGGTACCCTCAGCCATGAATTGCTCAGGTGATGGGAATTTGAATCGGTTTTGGTTTTTCTTACCAATCTTGCTCACAACCACAGTAATTCTTCTTGTTCAAGTTTTACCACAATACCTCTATGTTCTTATCAGCAATGCTTCTACTAACTCAGGTTATTGTAGTTGATTAAGAATTACCTGATGCTGATGTTTGTAGTTGATTGTTAAACTGATAATACCAGTGGCCAATTCTTGATGCTCTACTCAGGCGGATGCTGTGATTGACAACTCCCTGGGATCGGTTGTGGGAGATTGATGTTGCCTCGGTTTGTTGCCTCGAATCGCTGCTTTGATCGGTTGCCTCGATTTGTGCCTTGATCTGCTACCTCGATTGGTTGCTTGATCGGTTGCCTTGATTGTTGCTCAGTTCCTCACGATCCCTGGGATCGGAACTGCTCTGATACCAATTGTAATGAACTCGCCTGAATCGCAACCGCTCGGGACGGCCAACCGAGCTTGGATGGCGATGATGATGGTGAATACTGGGCTTAATCCCGGATCGGAGGCGCACACGCGATGATGACAGTGTTGCTGAAGCGTGAAGGCGTCGATGATGATGCGGGGATCGGATCTGGGAGAAATCGCAAGCTCCAGAGCACCAATGGTGATATGATCCACACTCAGGTTTGGATCTAAGCCTTGATCGGGAAGAACCAGAGGAGTGAAAGGAAGAACTAAGAGAGAGAAAGAGAGAGGAAGAGAGAGAGCAAGAGAGGGAAATGGTTCGAGGAAGGTGAGTAACTGTATTTCCAAAATTAGTTACAGATTCGGTTACACTGTATATTTATAGAGCTAAGCTGGGGAGTAATGTGTAATTAAGGAAACATTATGCAGTGGTTGTAAAATAGTAGAGATAACTGTATCTGGGCCGTGGTGGGCCCATTTCCAGCTGTTAACCGCCTGGGCTTGGGCCTCTCTCCTTATGGCGTAGCGGGTTGGAGGGTATGGGTTGAAAGGTTAACCCATACCCGACCCGCTTGATCCGACCCGCCCGAACGAGCTTCTACACCCTTCCGAGGCTTGTCCCATCTGCGGCTCTTCTACCCACTTCTACCATCTTCCAGAACCCCTCTTTCTTCTCTGGCGCTTCTCCCTCCATGGCGACGGTACACCCAGAGCTACCCCCCCCTTCCATGGCGATGGCAACGCTCCTGATGGAAGTTCCTCCTCCTTTCTCCCACGCGACATGGAGACCCCAAGAGTTCCTCTACTCCTCTACTTCCCCCTGACGATAGCTCTTCCTCTTCACCAACGGTGGCAGGGATTTACCAAGATGAGTACCCTCTTCCCCGTAGCCTTCTCCTTACTATCTTTTCCCTTTATTTCCCTCTACTTCTACTAATACACTGTCTACTATCTTCTAATGACCCGCAGTCATTACAGCGCGGTCCATGGATTTGGCGCGGGTGCACGGTGAACCGGGTGTGGCCACGTGGCAGCCTGTGGTTGGAGGGTCTTGGTGCGCTCGGTCCACGCGGCGGAGCCGGTTGCCTCGGGGCGCGTGCCCGACACGGCACCGGCGGCGACGCGGCCGCGCACGTGGGCGCGGCGTGGGCGCTGTCGGGGTGACGTGGGGGCGCCACGTGGCACCCCGTGGTTGGTCGGGCGCAGCGGAGCACAGCACAGTGCTTGGACACGTGGCGTTGCGTGGTTCGCTGGCTCAGGTGCGCCGGGATCGGGGAGCGATGCTGGGCCACGTGGCGGGCCGTGGGGAATTCGGGCCTGCACAGTAATGGGCCGGGCCCATTACTGTAGCAGCCCGAATTTTTCCGGCGCCCGATTCTGGGGACCCATTCGGTATTTCTTCAATTGTTTTTTGGGGCCTTTAAATAGCAGCCCGAGCCTCTTTCTTCTCCCCTTTTCTCCTCTTTTCGAGCCTCCTCTGCCCGAGCACCCTTAAGAAGATTTCTTCATCTTCAAGCTCTGGATCGACCTGCAAAGTTTTGGGATTTTATGGGCACGCATCCCGAGGTTCTCTATTTTACGGCGCGGCGCGACGTGGTGGTTCCTGTGTTCATCTTCGGCGCAGCAGCAGTGTTTTAGCTCCCCTGGTCTACTCCGACGATCTTTTCGAGCGATTTCTTCGCCGTTGGATTCGTAACAGGTGAGGCTACGATTTTGGGTTTCTCGTACATTTTCAGATTTCACGTTTTTCGAGGGGTTTTCTCGTGCTCACTGGGATCCTTTTTGCTGTGAGATTTTTGGTGAGGGCAGCACCTTCTCTTGAGGAGATCTCCGCGCACGAGTCTCGGATCAGAACGTGCTTATAGACTTTTTTCATCTACTCGACGCGAGGATCATTGTGGATTTTTCTTGGAATTTTTGGAGACCTTCCCGAAGGTATATACTTTTCCTTTTATCTGTACAAGAGTTTACAGTTGAATGGTTTTGGGATTGTGCGCACCGATACTGTGGAATTTGTAACTTGGCCTACGGTGCTCGGAATTGGACGTGCAGGTACCCATTTCGAAGCTATCGACGCGAGGATCGCTGTGGTATTTTTATCAGAATTTTTGGAGCTCGTTTTACAGGTGAAAATTTCGCAGTAAGTGGACTGTTCCCAGCAGATTTGTAAAACCTGGATTTTATTGGATTTAAAGTGTAACTGTAGCCTTATGTTGTACCCAGGGGGGATTGTGGACTGTGCTGGACCTGTTGGACCTAGAGTTGTCATTTTCCTGGTTTTCTCAGCTGTACAACTCCGGACAGTTAGCGTCTTCAGGTGGGTGGCTTGTTTTCAAGATCTATGGACTGTGCTCTAATTCTATTGATATAGAATCATGCATGATAGTGATTGGACTTGGGTAGCATGCTAGAATTCGAATGTTATTATTCTTGTAATTATCTGATGATCGTATGATCTCTTCTGCTTCCTACCGCATGTTAAATATTTGTTCTGTTGGAACCTGACCTAGCACCCCCGTCATATGTTGCATGTGTAACCAGACCAGTAGAAAACCCTCACTTGGGCTAGGGTTATTTATGTTTAGACATCCACACTTTATGCTTCATTCCTGGACTTAGTGTTATCCTCGCCCGGGTAGTGGGCCGAGCGGTCGGAACTTCTTTTAGTGTGGGATGCATTTGCACTCGTGCTTGGGAGCAGAGTGGAGTCTGGTAGATGCAGTGGTTCGCTTGTCTGTACCGGGAACCGTTTGGGGTAAACGGTGGACCCGGGAGATTTGGTTTTCCCCTGTTGGGTTGTCGCCACTGTGTTAGTGGCGGTAGTTTTCTAGTGATAGCCGGACCTAGAACCCAGGAACCTTTTCGACATACACCTGATTTTAGTCTGCCAATGTTTTCTTCCAAACATCGAAGGGCCGCTGGAGTCTGTTCTTGTTTGATTGGACAAAGGCATCAGCCCTTCGGGGTTTGGGTAAAACACTTATTTTCTAACTGTTTTTCTAAAAAGAACTAAAATCATTAAATATGGATTTCTTCCAGATCAAATTAGTTTTTAATAACAAATGTCACCTTTTTCCTGTAAATCTCCCCACTCGAAAGGATTCGAGTGGTCTGGGTTCTAGGGGTCGTTCCTCTGTCGGGACGGAAGCCACGGGGGCCGAGCCTGGAACCTGTTCTTGTTGATAGGGTTGTAGGTGTAGGTCTCCCGGGACTTTCGGGCCCTGTTGGTGTCTTTTGCGAGTTGTACTGTGATTATTGCTTTCCCGAACTATAAGGGATCGGGAACTTCGATAGTCGGAGCCTAGAGTCTGTTCTTGTTTGATAGGGTTCTTAGCACCGGTCTATCGGGTTTCCGAACCCTTATGGTGTCGGTCTTTCTGGAGAGTTTAGTGTTCTGTTGTGGGAGCCGTCTGGTGGACGGTGGCCCCAGCTGTGTGACTTCCAGCTTGTAATGGAGAGTTGGTGTCGTTGGTCGATCTTGTTGATCGCGGTTTGGACTTTAACCTGCATGAGCCATTTTTGAGCTCGACAGAGATACGCGGATACTTTCCTCGGTGGGGTCGCTCCCCTCGAGAGCCACTCCGGAGTTGGGCCTGTTACTTGCTATCGCGACTTGTCGACGCCGTCCCTCTGACTGGCCCGGTTGGCGGCAGTCACGGACACCCTACGGTAGACCCGTCCTGTTGAGGATATGCGGCAGTAGGTGGGCGCAGGTTTGACTGGACCCTTTGGGGCAGTCAGTTTAGATTTGGTGAGTTTACTGTGTGTGTTAGTAGATGCATCATGTTTCATCTGTTCCTTTTCTTGAGCATCTAGATAGAGGCATAGTAGCTGTTGAGTTACTTTTCCAGCCTTTCATTTCAGTTTTATATTATTACTTTATGCCTCTAGTAGACTTAGTGGGCAGACCGTCGGGCTTGTTGGCGGCACCCACTGAGGACTACTTGGGACGTAGTTCTCACACCCGTCGTGGTGTATTTTCCCACAGGGACTTCTACTCCAGTTCCTGCTGCTCCTGTTGCTGATTCTTCTGATCGAGGTAAGGGAGTCGCGAGATAGTTCCCCACCAGTCGTCGTCCAGAGAGTAGATGTACCCTTATTACTTTTGAGAGTTCCTGTTGAGAGAACTTTGTAGTGAGGTATAGAGTTGTATTTATTTTCTACTGCTCGAGTGACTTTTGTACTTTTGGTGAGGACTTGTGTTGTATATAGTTTTTATTTCTAGCAGTTTTACTTTCAGCTCTGATATCTCCATAGTATAGATGCTCTTTTGCAGGTTAGTCGCTTCGTCTATACGGGCTTCCCGTATGGGCGGCGGATCTGTTGGCGAGCCCGGGTCGCAGTTTCGACGCCGGGGCGTGACACAGATGGATAATTATCACTGGCCGAGTTACCAGATGATAATTATCACTGGCCGAGTTACCAGATGGATAATTATCACTGGCCGAGTTACCAGATGGATAATTATCGCTGGCCGAGTTACCAGATGGATAATTATCGCTGGCCGAGTTACCAGATGGATAATTATCGCTGGCCGAGTTACCAGATGGATAATTATCGCTGGCCGAGTTACTAGATGGATAATTATCGCTGGCCGAGTTACCAGATGGATAATTATCGCTGGCCGAGTTACCAGATGGATAATTGTCACTGGCCGAGTTACCAGATGGATAATTATCGCTGGCCGAGTTACCAGATGGATAATTATCACTGGCCGAGTTACCAGATGGATAATTATCACTGGCCGAGTTACCAGATGGATAATTATCACTGGCCGAGTTACCAGATGGATAATTATCACTGGTCGAGTTACCAGATGATAATTATCACTGGCCGAGTTACCAGATGGATAATTATCACTGGCCGAGTTACCAGATGGATAATTATCGCTGGCCGAGTTACCAGATGGATAATTATCGCTGGCCGAGTTACCAGATGGATAATTATCACTGGCCGAGTTACCAGATGGATAATTATCGCTGGCCGAGTTACCAGATGGATAATTATCACTGGCCGAGTTACCAGATGGATAATTATCACTGGCCGAGTTACCAGATGGATAATTATCACTGGCCGAGTTACCAGATGGATAATTATCACTGGCCGAGTTACCAGATGATAATTATCACTGGCCGAGTTACCAGATGGATAATTATCACTGGCCGAGTTACCAGATGGATAATTATCGCTGGCCGAGTTACCAGATGGATAATTATCACTGGCCGAGTTACCAGATGGATAATTATCGCTGGCCGAGTTACCAGATGGATAATTATCGCTGGCCGAGTTACCAGATGGATAATTATCACTGGCCGAGTTACCAGATGATAATTATCACTGGCCGAGTTACCAGATGGGTAATTATCACTGGCCGAGTTACCAGATGGGTAATTATCACTGGCCGAGTTACCAGATAGATAATTATCACTGGCCGAGTACCAGATGGATAATTATCACTGGCTGAGTTACCAGATGGATACTTTCCCCTGGCCGAGCAACCAGATGGATGCATTGCCCCTGGCCGAGTTACCAGGTAGGCACATGCCCTCGCCGAGTTACCAGGAGGACATTTTTTCCTGGCCGAATTCCCAGGAGGATACTTTCCACTGGCCGAGCTACCAGAGGCGATGCCGCCCAGTGAGGGGCGATGCCGCCCAGTGAGTGGCGATGCCGCCCAGCGAGAGGCGAGGCCGCCCAGTGAGGGGCGATGCCGCCCAGTGAGGGGCGATGCCGCCCAGTGAGTGGCGATGCCGCCCAGCGAGAGGCGAGGCCGCCCAGTGAGGGGCGATGCCGCCCAGTGAGTGGCGATGCCGCCCAATGAGTGGCGATGCCGCCCAATGAGTGGCGAAGGTTCGGCCTGTTGAGACGATTTTCACCTCCGGCCGAGTTACCAGGGGGTTATTTTGGTGAGATTGAGATGATCTGACAGGTCGCCGAGATTTGATGGCGTCGAGTTCGTCCTGATGGACTACCGGGAGCGTCTCCAGCCGTGAGTTGCTTGTTGACATAGTTTTCCGCTTTGAACGAGAGGGACCGAATCCCTGAACGGTAAAGGAGCGAAAACTTTGGTAGACTGAGCCTAGAGTCTGTTCTTGTTTGGTTGGGGTTCTAGGCACCGGTCTATCGGAAATTTTGGATCTTTGCCGCGTCAATCGGTTCTTCTCGCCTATGAGTGGGGTGTTGCTGTGAGTTGAGTCGTTGAGGGTTCTCCGACATAGCTGTGAGAGTGCTAGGGCAATTGCATTGATGTATGGGCTAGAGATAGGACCTTTAGCTTGTGCTCGTAAGGTTCAGATACCTGATCACGTGTTGCACGTAGATGGGAGTTATTGGTCCTGCCCAGTGCAGTTGGGGCCCTGGTTTTTACCTATTGATCTTTTGGCCCTTCCTCAGCTCCGGGTTTTCGAGGTAGTGTTGGGTATAGGGCTGTGAAGATCTGAGGCCTTGATGCTTGAGATACCACACCGTTTATACACGGTGGTGATGCCACGCCGTTAATACACGGTGGTGATGCCACGCCGTTGATACACGGCAGTGATGCCACACCGTTGATACACGGTGGTGATGCCACGCCGTTGATACACGGTGGTGATGCCACGCCGTTGATACACGGCAGTGATGCCACACCGTTGATACACGGTGGTGATGCCACGCCGTTGGCGCACGGCAGTGAGGCCACGCCGTTGGTACACGGCAGTAATGCCACGCCGTGGGTGCACGGCAGTGATGCCACGTTGTAGGTACACAACGGTGAGAGTCTTTTGGATGTTCGGACTTTTGACCACGAGTTGGGCATCAGCTTTATGATCGCCTTGTGAGCCAGTTTTCAGTCCCGTTCACCGACGGTTTGGTCCCCTTCAGGGTGTTCTTTATGAGTTGTGGGATCGACTTCGACCCGGGGGTCCGTTGGGGTTATGATAGCATGTTGAGCGACCAACTGTGGCACGAGATTGTGTCTCTTGAGGATCCCTTTTGAGGGTAGCCGGCAGTTGAGTAGTCCACTCGGGTGGTTTTGGATCGGGAAGTGACCGAGTGAAGACCCCAACCTATTGGATTTCCCTTCCTTATTGGACGAGTCCGCGGGTATGCTTCGGGTCGTCTTGTTGAGGGTAGCACCATGTTGTGGTTTGGTGCGTATTACACTTGTGGTTATTTTAGTTTTCCCCCAGCCTTTTAATGGAGCCATTGGTTTTTCACGTCTCAGCTCAGTAGTGATGTGTTTTTCCTCGCCCGTGATTACTTGCCCCTTTGAGATATGTGATTATTGGAGTACGAGGGACGCCCGTTGCAATTTCTGGCTCGAGAGATGAGAGAATTGCACATCGGGTAATACCGTACTTATTGTTGTTGTTGCGGAGTAATCACGAGGAGCGAGCGGGGGAGCTGGAGGCGTATTGTTAGATACCTAGCAGTGGTATTCTTGACTCCTGATGGGCTTGATCTAGTTTCGAGGACGAAACTTTCTTTTAGTGGGGGAGGATGTGAGGTCCCGGAATCCCCCGCGCAGGGTTGCTGGTTGTTGGGCAGCTTTCGGTCGCCGTTGGGGGTGTTGGTGCGCGTGTTGGGGGCCCAGAAATGGATTTGTGATGCAATTTGGGATTTGCTTGCATCACTGGAGGCCTGCGTGGGTTGCGCGCAATTTGGACACAAGTGGTGGACTTCGGGCTTTAATTGAGACCCCGTGGGAAGTTGGAGGACCCGTCGGGTGTTCAGAAGTGATTTCGCGTGATTCAGATGTCAAAATTAGACTCCGGGTGAAGTCCGGATAAAAGTTTACCTCTTCGGTCGCCTTCGGGAATTTTTAGAGTTGGAATTTGGCAAATCGGACTTTAAAAATGGACCCGGCGCGAAAATCGGATCGAGTGGGCATTCGGCAAATTTTCGGGTGAGAATTTGGAGAAATGGACATCGTTTTTGGATTCAGCGCGCGAAATCGCTAAGGATGGACTATTTATTTGTTGGATTTGGAGTCCGGTAGACGTGCGCGTTTTTCGAGGCATCGCGGCACGTTTTTCGAGGTGGCGTGTGGATCCCGAAGCAGCTTTTGGCGGCACGGATCCCGAGGGCACGGCAGGCGTACGGTCGCGACAGGGGCCACGCAGGCGCGCAGCGCGGAATGCGCAGGGGCCGCCACGTGGCGGCCCCCCGTTGGCGCCCGCGCGGGCGCGGGGGCACGCGCGCCCGTGTAACGGGCGCGTGTCCCGCGCCTGCGCGTGGTGCGGTGCAACGCGCCCGTGTGGTGGGCGCGTTGCCGCACGCCACGTGGCGCCCGGGCGCGTGCGTGAACCCGGCGCACGCGCCCGGCTGTGGACCGACGGTTTGGGGCTCCCTGGTTGGCCCGTGCCGTGGACCGGGGCCGTGGACCGGCCCCGTGGACCACCTCTTCCCTCTCCCTCCTTTTCTTCTTCTTCTTCCTCCCCGCAAGCGTTTTTCTTGCCCTCTTTCGTTTTCTCCTTCAACCGAGAGTGAGGGAGAGTGAGGGAGGAGGTTGTGGGAGATGGCGTTTCGCGTCGCGGGCCTCGTGGAGCGCGCGAGGCTTCCGATGGGGGTGTTGCGGCGACGGCGGCGCAGTCGGGTAGGTCCCGTGGGTTGGTTTTTCTGTATTTTTGTACAGTTTTTGGAGCGTTCTTTTGGACTGTAATTAACCCTCTTGCTCTTTTCTGTGTTGGGCGCCGTGCACCGTTTTCCGTGCGGACTCCGTTTTGCGTGCGGACTCCGGCACCGTGCACCGTTTTGCGTGCGGACTCCGGCACCGTGCACCGTTTTGCGTGCGGACTCCGGCACCGTGCACCATTTTGTGTGCGGACTCCGTTTTGCGTGCGGATCCTGGCACCGTGCATCGTTTTGCGTGCGGATCCTAGCACCGTGCATCGTTTTGCGTGCGGACTCCGGCACCGTGCACCGTTTTGCGTGCGGACTCTGGCACCGTGCACCGTTTTGCGTGCGGACTTCGGCACCGTGCACCGTTTTGCGTGCGGACTCCGTTTTACGTGGGGATCCTGGCATCGTGCATCGTTTTGCGTGCGAACTCCGGCACCGTGCACCGTTTTGCGTGCGGACTTCGGCACCGTGCACCGTTTTGCGTGCGGACTCCGTTTAGCGTGCGGATCCTGGCACCGTGCATCGTTTTGCGTGCGGACTCCGGCAACGTGCACCGTTTTGCGTGCGGACTCCGTTTTGCGTGCGGATTCCGGCACCGTGCACCGTTTTGCGTGCGGACTCCGGCGCCGTGCACCGTTTCACGTGCAGACTCCGTTTTTGGTGCGGACTCCGGTAGCGTGCTCCGTTTTGCGTGCGGACTCCGGCGGCGTGCTCCGTTTTGCGTGCTGACTCCGACGGCATGTCCCGTTTTGCGTGCGGATCGCGTGGAGGCCAATTGCAAGTGTCTACGAGCAATTGGTAGCAAATCGAGGTGGGTGGCCTTATCTCCAAGTTTTATGGACTGTACAGTATTTCTACTGATGTAGGACTATGCATGATAGTTTATTTCATTGTGTAGTATGCTAGATTGTAGGAATTGTTATTCCTTTTATTATCTGTTAATATAGTTATCTTGGAACTTGACCTAGCACCCCCGTCATATGTTGTATGTGTAACCAGACTAGTAGAAAACCCTCACTTGGGCTAGGGTTATTTATGCTTAGACATCCACACTGTACCTTCATCCCTGGACATAGTGTTTTCCTCGCCCGGGTAGTGGGCCGAGAGGTCGGGACCTGCTTTTAGTGTGGGATGCTTCTACACTCTTGCCTGGGAGCAGAGTGGAGTCTGGTAGTTGTACTGGGTTGCTTATCTGTGCCGGGAGCCGTTTGGGTAAACGGTGGTCCCGGGAGGTCTTGTTTCCCTGTTGTGCCGTCGTGGAGGGAGCCGTTGCGCAGACGGCAGTCCCGGGCCGTCGAGTATCTTCCGGTCCGTCTTGTTGGGAACCGTTGGGGTTGACGGTGGTCCCAGGTCGTTGAGTGTTGTCCGACCTGTTTTGTTACCCTGAGTTGTGGGTCGTTCCTGGCTGTGGAGTATCTCCAGCCAGTGAGCCTTGTGCTGCGAGCCGTTGGGGAGGCTAGTGTCTCGTGTTTCGAGTTAGCCGAGCAGCTGAGTCGTCGAGAGTGCTCTGACTGTTGTGTGAGGTATTTGGGAATCTTGAGCCCTACCGTTCTGAGAGTGAGCGTGGTTTTTGACTAGCCTGCATATGCCAATGTTTGATACTCTATGCCGCGCCGTTCTACTCAGTGGGAGTCGCGTCCTGAGATGCCGCTGCGGATACGATGGTTGGCCTGTTGAGGCAGTTTTCCGCAGTTGAGGCAACGATGGGCCTGTTGAGGCAGTTTTGCGCGAGGGATGAGTTAGTAGGACAGGACGCCCCACGTAAATCCCGTCCTCATGTGGATGTGTGGTAGTGGGCAGGAGCGTTCCTAGTCGACGGGCGCAGGCTTGACTGGACCTTTGAGGTAGTCAGTTCGTTTGGGTCGATTGAGCACCTTGGGTGCGAGTGGTCTCATTTGCTTTCATCTGTTCCACTTTTTGGAGTATCTAGATAGAGGCATGGTAGCTGTAGAGTAGCTCCAGCTTTTCTTGTTCAGTTTTCATTGCATTGTTATCTTTGGCCTCTAGTAGACTTGGTGGGCAGACCGTTGGGCTTGTTGACGGCACCCACTGAGAACTACTGTGGGAAGTAGTTCTCACACCCGTCGTGGTGTCTTTTTCCCCAGGAACTTCTTCTCCTGTTCCTGTTGCTCCAGTTGCTGATCCTTCTGACCGAGGAGAGGGAGTCGCGAGCTAGTTCCCTACCCGTCGTTGGAGTGTAGCGGTATTCCTTCAGAGGAGAGCTTCAGTAGATTAGTTTACTCCTTTTTCCTCTGTTGAGAGACCTTTGTTGTGAGGTATAGAGTTGTACTTCATTTTACATTTTGAGAGACTGATGTAGTGAGGATATTTTTTCTTGTATCGAGGGCTTGTTCACTGATGTACTTATTGGAGATATCTCCCTTTTGAGTTCTGTATCAGAGGATTTTGTAGATGATAGTATTTGGGGAGATGGATATTGTATTATTTTCAGTTGTACAGTGTTTGGACTTCAGTTTTAGTAGTTTACTTTCAGCTCTGATATCTGTATACTGTAGTTGCTTTCTTTCTGCAGGTTAGACGCTTCGTCTGTACGGCAGTTTCCGTACAGATGGCGGATCTGTTGGCGAGCCCGGGTGGCAGTTTCCACCCCGGGGCGTGACACAGGGTCCGGTCTGCCTCGGTACATGTGGAAGTCGCCTGAACCGTACAAAACTTCCGGAATTTATTTCGGGAGATTCCGGAGTCGGAATCCAAAACCGATCGCGCCGCCGGTCTCCGTTTCGCGAGCTTTATTATCCAAAAATACCCGCGAGCCCCCGACGGTCTGCCCATAATGAAGGAAAAAATAAATCACACCCCGTACCCCTTAGTCGGAAAACGGTTCAATAAAATTAAAGGAAGGACCAAAAAGGAAAATAAACTCGCGGTTATTACACCACTCACCTCTAAAAACGAGTTTCGTCCTCGAAACTCAAACCCGAGTGGTGGTGAAAAGGTCGGGGTAGTACTCCCTCATTCTTGATTCCAGCTCCCAAGTTGCTTCTCGCTCCTCGTGGTTGCTCCAGAGTACCTTCACGTAGGGGATAGCTCGATTTCGCAGCGATTTGGTCTCCCTTGCCAGGATCCTCACAGGGGTTTCTTCTGTAGGTTTTTATGGATCCACAAGGATCTAAATAGGTACTATCAAACAACTAGAGGGGGGGTGAATAGGTGTAATACTTAAAAACTCAATCTCAGTGCAAAATAAAAACCAATGCGGAAAATAAAAACAGCACACCGAGATATACGTGGAAACTCCAATCCAGGAGAAAAACCACGGGACCAACACGCAATAACAATCCACTAAGAATAAAAGAATAACAAGGTGATTACCGACTCCACGGACTCAACCCCTCCTTCAGCTTCTTCGGACCTTGCGCTGACCGGTTGGATATCCACGCAATAACAATCCCTAAGAAAAGAAGAATAACAAGGTGATTACCGTCTCCACGGATTTAACCCCTCCTTCAATTTCTTGGACCTCGCGCTCCACCGTTTTGCCCGTCCACTGCTCACGTTCGAATCCACGAACGCACGCTTCGAATCCACGAAACGCCTTTAGCACACCGAATCCACGATGCCACGTCGAATCCACGACGCAAACTCAGTCGATAAGAATATTGACTTCGATGGTGATCCTTTGCTTAGATTCTCATTGAGGAACCGTAGAAGAAATCTCTAAGCAAAGATTAGATCAATTCGACAAAAGATATGTTCTTGAAAGAACCATCGAATTGACCTAAAAGAGGCTATAAAGAAGAACGATAAAACCTAGCCTCTAGGGTTGCTCTCAAGTGTTTTATAAATTAATCGGTAGAGAACCCACGTTCTTGAGAAACCCTAAATGTCTATTTATAGTTTAGAAACCTTTGGAAAGAGATAAGAATCAAAAACATACCTTATCTGGAAATTTTCAGGACGGCGATCCGGATCGGATTTACTGCGATCCGGATCGTCGTAACGAGATTGACGATTCCAGAAATACCATGGTTCGGGATCCGGATCGCATTGCCCGATCCGGATTGTTCATACAAATCAGAAAACTTAACATTCGGGATCCGGATCGGAAATTGCATGGATCCGGATCGAAGTCTTGTATGAAGCAACAACCTTCGGGATCCGGATCGTTGGCTCTGATCCGGATCCTGAACATGTCCGAACACCAGTTTTTGATTATTATGACACTAAAAGTTTATCCAAGTGTTTCTACACTATAAGAAAGTATTCGGATCACCACAATTATTTAGTTAAACATACCTGATCCTCTTGAATACTTTCTTCTTGAGATTGATGTAACTGATCCACAATTCTTCAACTTCAATCTTCAAGATTCAAGACACTGAGTGTCAACATGAGCTCTTGTTGAATCTTTTCTAAGTCTTTGATTGCTGATTGACAATTTGATCCCTTTAAGACTCCGACTCAACTCACTGACTTGACTCACGAAATATGCCAATACCAAAATGCCGTAACAATCTCCCCCTTTGGCAATTTCGTGACAAAACCCAAAAATACATAAAAGCGCTCAAGTCACTCATCTTAAACCAAAAAAAATCGAAACTCAATGTCATCACCAAAACATTGATTTTCTTTGCGTGAAAGATCCAATAACTACAAAATTACATTTGAACCAAACAGTCCTAGAACATACTCTATGACTTAGGACTTGGAGTCTTAAAGTGATGTAATTCCTGCAAAACCAAAACTCCAAACAAAATCAAACGTTAGTCGTTAGAAATTAGAATCCTACATTTGATCCGTCTTCCTTTTGGTTCTTTTGTTTTTTCTTTGTCTCCCCCTATCTTGAGCATCTCTAACATGTTCTCCATGTTCTCCCCCTTTGTGATACGATCATCATTTTCCGTTCTCCCCCTATCTCGATGACCTCATCTCTGTCTCCCCCTATTTCTTTTCTCCCCCTTTTTGTCACAAATTGTCAAACAGTGAACATACTAGACAAAAGGAAATCACTAACAGCATTAGTTCATAGAGAAAGAGAGATAAAAGCTCAGTTCCGGTATATAACAAAAATACAGATTGCGTACCTGTACCAGAAAGCAAAAATCAAATAATTTCTTGAAACAAATCCAGATTTTGGAATCTTTTCAAATACCGATTTGTATTCCATCAAGAAATCAATTTAAGTGCTTTAAACAGTGAATTCACACAGATGTCATTCAATCCAATTAATTTCACAAAATTAAAAAGATTTACTCCAAAATCATGAAAAATAAAGGTAAAACATTATAAACCGTTTTTCATGTTATATTCATCAAACACAAGTCATCAAAAATAATCTTGAGATCCAAAGTCTATCAAGATGTAACGGATTTACAAAGATGACATACGGAGATTTCCAAACGACATCAATCTTGAATTCTACCCTTTCAAGATGAGATAATCACTAAAATTCCTAAGGGTGGCTCTTTGAGCATCTTTCAACTATCCCACCTTATACCAACCAGGAGATTGTTCAAAATATAAGAGTTTTGCATATAAATCTCCAAATGCTTCAACTAAAGATTTTCTCATAAAATACTATCAAGCATCCATAACATGTGGTAGCTTCACACACAAACCGGACGACCGGGGTGGCAGCTCTTTCCAACATGTGGTGGTAGTTTTCACACTCCTTTCGGATGTAACTCTTTCCACATCTTTTGCAAATTATTTCAATATCCTTGTAAGAATGCAATCTCTTACGTGAAAGAATTATATCCTAAATTTTAGTCTATCGGTTGTCTCACGTTTATCACAATGAATTCACACAACCGAGATAGATTAAGCATCTAAAGATCACACATGATTTCTAAAATTTGATGCTTATAATATCAAAAACTCCTATAATGAAGTATCTTCAAGATTATGATTATGGAGTAAATTTGATTATCCAAATAAAATTAAAATGGAGTGATTGAAAGTGAAAACCCTTTTTATTCAATGCACTTGTTCGTTAAAATCCTTTTGTTTAAACAAAACATAAAAACGAAGAGCATTGAGAAACATGTAATGCAAAGATTAAGAAAAATATGAAAGAAAAACTAATCAAAGCATTACATACAGTCATAAGCTATTTAGAACTTAAGACAAGGAAAGATATCACCTTTCCGAATCCAAAATCGCTGGATTTTGGGTTGTCTTGATTCGTTGTGGCCGGGGGTTGTCCGCTTTGACTGTTGATCCACCTTAGGTCTTTGCCTCGCAGTGATCCACTTGAATGATTGATGTTGTGGCTCGGACCTTTGGTGGGTTGAGTGAACTCCTTTGACTTGATGTGTCTTTTGATTCCGTTGAGTTCGCTCCGTAGATGAAGTTGCCGAAGGACTCTTCTTTCTCTTTTTCGGGCAATTCTTCACCAAATGTCCTTCAAGTCCACATAGGTGACAAGTTCTTCCTTTCAATTTAGTTGTGGAACTTGAAGCCTTCACAGTTTGGTTCTTTTTGAATCCCAAACCAACCTTGCTTGTTTGACCTAATCCGGACATACATTCAAGTTTCTTGGAACCGGTTGAAATCCTTTGTATGTCGGATTTAAGTTGATGAACTTGCTTGGTCAATGCTTGATTGGTGACATGAATTTCCTCAAACTGTTTTTCAAGAAAATCAATCTTGTTAATATGGGAATTAACGACCGTTTCCGATTGATTTATCTTTTCTTGGAGGATTTTATTATTATCCAATAAAAGCTCTCGTTCCTCCTCGAGATCATGAAGTTTGATCTTTAAAGCATGATTCTCGTCTTGATTTTCAAGTCGTTGCTTCCTCAACTTCTTGATATGTTTGGCCATCTTCTTAGATTCCGCAAGAAGTTGTTGATATGCCTCAACGAGTTCTTCCTCGTCCGACTCCCCCTCACTTGATGACTCTCCGCCGATTGTTGATGTTTCATACAAAATCAAAGGAGTAGAGTCAGTGACTAAAGATGATAAACAATTATTAGAAGAGGGAAAATGAGAGGCATGAGAAGCAACGATTTTTCCTTTTTCCTCTTTACTTGAGGTTGATTCATTAGAAGTAGAATCGTCCCAAGTTTTCGCTTGCAAAGCCTTCTTTTTATATGATTTCTTAGAAGGACAATCCATTGAAAAATGGCCGTAGCCTTTGCATCGATAGCATTGGATTTCCCCTTCGAAATCATCTTTTTCTTTTTCTTTAGAAGGTTTTGCAAAGCTTTTGAGTTTAGAGGATTTAGAACCCGATGATCCTTTAGAAGGTTTCGTGGATGAAGATCCATCGGTTCGATTCTTCCAAAATTTCCGACGAAATTTCTTTACGATCCGCGCCAATTGTTCTTCAAAATCGGCAAAAGAGATTTCATCGTCGGAACTTGATTCGCTATCTTCTTCCTTTGTTGATTTGAATGCAATACCTGTAAGCTTAGAAGAAGACTTGGAAGAAACTTGATTAGTAGGAAAAGTCATTTCATAAGTTTGCAAAGCACCTACTAATTCCTCTACACTCATCTCATCCGGATGACTAACGGTTTCAATGGCGGTAACCTTTGCCCTAAACCGTTCCGGAAGAGTCCGAAGTATCTTTCTTACAATTTTCGACTCCGGGATCTTTTCTCCTAAATTAGCACATGTATTTATTACATCTTGAAGTCTAGTGTAATAATCTGTAAACAATTCATGCTCTTCCATATGAATAGAGTCAAATTGACTTGTAAGCATCTGGAGCTTTTGAATTTTAACAAGATTAGTACCCTCATGTGTAATTTTGAGAATATCCCAAATTTCCTTCGCGGTTTCACACGCGGAAATTCGTGTGAACTCAGCCGAGGAAAGAGAATTAAATAAAGCGTTCATACCTTTCCCATTGTAAGAAGATCTTTCAAATTCCTCTTTGGACCATCTAGAGCGAGGTTTTGGGGTAGTAGAATTTCCTACTTCCTCAACAGGATGCACCCAACCGTCTTCCACGGTTTGCCATACCCGCTCATCAATTGAGATGAGAAAAGCTCTCATCCGCTGTCACGCCCCGGGGTTTGATTTAGCGGAAACGATTCATAAAAGTCGAATGCTTGACGTGTAAAATTTTTTTTTTTTTTTTTTTTTTTTAAAAGAGAACCCCTCTTCCCCGGCACGTGCCCAGACCCGCCACACACACAGGATCACTCTGCAACGGACGGAGTCTCCCCTGTATGTGCACGGCGTAGCGTTCCGTTCATGCTCCAACATACTCGGCCAATCAATCACAACAATTAACCAGCATTCTAAACTAATAACAGAAGAACCTATGGCCGGTAAATTTGGAAAGGATAAATCCACAGTTTTGGAAGAGCGCCTACCCGGCGCTTACGTTTTGAAAGCTAGTTCCGAAATTAGCATAAATCCACAGGGTTTTGAAACCGGTGCCCACACGACACTTAGATTTTAAAAACAGTTTTCGCAATCTTTTCTTTGGCTTCCGCCCTTTTGATTTTTAAAATGGCCGATAGAGATAAAAGGGAAAAATATTCCACCAGGGGCGCTAAATGTAGCCCGTACCGACATCCACGCCGACCCCACGAGGGTATCGCGAACCACTCACATAACTACAAAGTAGTGAAAAGCGAGAATAAAAGAATAAACACAGTCCAGGGTCCCCAGCGACCCAGCTGCTCCTGTCCCGTCCTCACCACCGCCTACCTCTCTCCCCGTCTGGACCCTGTCACGAAGTGGGATGTCAGTGACGCAGAAACAGTAAAGCATGAGAATATAGTAAAACAAACCGTGAAAACAACTGGAGCAACCACCCTCCCAAGGAGGAAAGGCAACCTGTACCCCTGCATCCTGTAATACCCGGCCGCGTCGGTCCATTACCGACGGCCCCATACCGTACCTGCAACACCGCGACCGCGCCGGACAACTAAACCGGCGGGTCGCTCCGCTCGCACCTAGGCGCTTCAACCCCACAACTAATAAGGGGCCCCCACTACGACACCTCGTGGGTATACACGGGTTCTACGACCTCTTTTCTGGAAAAGCGCACCCTCTGCGGTGGCCAAACCGCGGGTGCGCGTGTGGCAACCTCGAGCCCAGTAACCGTAATCACCATCATGTCAGTATCACAATAAGAATAATAAGAGTAATGAGGTAAATGAGGTAAAGTGCATAATCGTAAACGAGGTAATACTGCGCGCACTCGAAGGTGGCCCGCTGACATATAAGGGTTGACAAAGAAGAACACCGTCGGCAATCGACGCTAGTCATTATAGCGAACCCACTAACATGCATAAGCTATCACCCGTCATTATGTAACCCCAGTACACTTAGAATAGACCCCGCCCAATAGGATAGAATTTAGAGGCTAGGAATAAAGTAAAAACCACCCACCTGTATGAAGGCCGATCCCGAACTCCCGCTAGCCTGCCGGGAGGCTGGTGCCGAACTGCTGGGCCCTGAACGGAGACTGTAGTCAGAACTAGACTCACATATACCCGTCCCGACGACACGACAGTAACAGAGTGTTTAGACGGGGCACTAATGCCGATTTACCGAACAAAAATCCAATTCCCGATCTACGAGGGTCTACGGGACTCTAACAAGGTGCCTAGTAGGTGTGCAAACACTGTCCAAAGACAGCCAGCGGTTACAATTAACACATTGGTCCATAATATACTTGAATTTGCATAAAACCTTAAATTGACGGCTTGTTTCGACTCGTTCTTGAAATCCGGGAATCCAAAAGCTGCGCCGTAAATTTCAGCGCGTCTGTTACGACAAGACCAAGGTCGTGCCCACAAGCTTGGACTGACGCGGATCCCGAGGGCAAGGTTGGCCCAACAATTGCTAAGTCCAAAAAGCAGCTATGCCACAACTTAACCTATACATGATCAACTCAGAGCCTAATTGGAGCATGGTGCAAAAAGATGACCGAGAAGGGTGGTGCTCACCTGCGGCTTGCCGGAGATCGGCCGGAGGGGTTGGCCGGAGATGCTCTCGAGTGCAATCTCGGGTGCAACTGTGCAGATCAAAATCCCGACGTTAGTAAACCCATGCAAAGCCACCAGTGACCTTAGAATGTGTGAATGGGCTTACCTGCACCTTTGGCCGGCGTCTGGAAGAGACGACGACGTGCGGCGGCGGAGCTCGGCCGAGGTCAATGGCCTCTAATGGCGGAATCCGGCCAAGCTTCTCCGAGCCGGTGCAACTTGGACCAAAAGCCGTGTCTCAACACTACGGAGCTCGGTGCAGTGGTGGCCGGCGTCCGAAGGCGGCGGCGGCGCCTGACGGCGGCGATCGGCCAAAGTGCCAAAAACCCGGTTTCTAGGGTTGGCTCGCGCGGCCCCGATCTTGATCCGATCGCCCTCCAACCTCGTGGGGATGTTGCAGTCGTTGAAAGGGAAAGATGCAACGGGGTTGATCTCGACCTTGTCGGCCGGATGAAGCCCGCGTCCGCGATCGGTCAAGAAAACGATAATCCGGCGATGATGGTCCCCCGCCGGAGATCGGGACGACGGCGCCGGCTGGGCCTGCACCCGAGAGGTCCTCTCGGTGTCAGCAATCCCTTGGTAGAGTCTAGGTGCAAGAATAACAAGAAGAACCTAAGAGCTTACCTCGCCGGAAAACCAAGAAGAAGGAGGGAACGGCCGCGGCGGCTGGGTCCGAGGTCACCTTGGCTCGGATGCGGCTTCACGAGGGACCTCACCAGACCGGGTTTTGACCCTCCAAGACCTCCCTGGACACCCTCTCTCCGAGTCACCCGAATCAAGAGGTGTCTTGATCTTCTTCTTCTCCGGCGACGTGGAGGCGGCGCCGGCGCTAGCTTCGGTTGCGCGGAGCACGCAGAGAGGGGAGGAGGTTGCTGGGGGTGCGGCTGGGGCTCGGGGGAATCTAGGGTTTCAAGAACCCTAGCCGTATGTGCATGTATATATATATATGTATATACTAGGTCACCTTTGCACAATTGCAATAACACCCCTCCCCACTTGGTATTTGCAGTACAGTCCTTCACCGTACTTAAGTCTCACACTCAAGTCCCTCCTCATGCAGTGGCACGCTTTACGAGGCAGGTTTCATAGGGTATGAGGTGCAAAAGTCGCATTTTTCGCTGTATTTTATGCTTTTCGAGGCGATCCGGTCGTCGAAACGGAAGAATGGACTGCGCCATGGCGTCCGGCTCGACGAGACCTATCAGGTAGCGATTTCTAATTTTTCAAAGAACTGCCCGGATAAAATCTCGGTCCATAATAACTGTGTCAACATGCAGTTTTCGCGCTCTTCGAGATTCCAGAGTCGTCAAACAGAATTTTCGACTGCGCCATTGCGTTCAGAACATCGGAGCCGTTCAAATCGACTACCTGAAATGCTATGTTCGGATTCCGAACAGTGAGTTAGTCAACGTTGTATTCGTCAGGTCCCGAAAATCAGGGTTACTGTTCATATACAGTAATTCACTTAAGTGACCTCTGCGCAGACCACTGTTATATAGGTCGCGGTAATTTTGCCCGCTTCTTCGCTGAATTTTGGAAGATCCGACCGTCCGATCGAAAAGTGCTGAATATAGATCTCGCTCAGTTCGACGAGACGATCGCAACGGTCAACTCGGATTTCCAAGATCATGTCCGGATTGGAAAGTAGCCTTTTTGTCTCGTAAAACGTGCAACTCGCACACTGGCGATTGACTAGATAAATCAACATAGGTCTTTTGAATTCAATATAAACCCGGTCAAAATTCACTTTTAGACTATTTGTTAAAATAAAAAATTTAGAGTTTTTACATCACTTACAACTTAAAAGAAGTTTCGTCCCCGAAACTTACAACTTAAAAGTTTCATTCCCGGGGCTTACAGCCAGAAGTCATACTCTATGAAAATGCTCGGAAAGTTTAAACGAGGGCAACAAGTCAGTCGCAAGGTATCTACAACTCTAAGGCTACTAATTTAGGCCCAATCTGGTACTCCTCATTATAGGGCAGAGTATTTCCTCAGTTCTTTCGACCGTCCGTTGCCTGTAGCCAACGTGCTCACCAAAGAACAGCGGAATACTAAAGGTTTGTCGCCAACAGCAAGTTGGGGACGCAACTCCTACCAGAAGGTACATCACCTACTTCCCAACACAATCCCAGTGCCAAAACATAACCTTTTTCGAGGATTACTACCGCCTCGTGGTCACAAACATCGCCATGATTAACACTTAGGCGAGTCCACGTCGACCCACAAAACCTGTGCAAAAAGTGGGGTCAAATGCATCCGTTCCAAAACAGGGTTACCATCGGGCCCATAGGCCAACGAATTAAGACACGGGGACATTGAGGGGTCAGCAACTTGTTCAACCTCTAAGCAATCTGTGGGGCTAGTGCATCCACAGCAGTCGTCTACTGCTGTGCCATCAGCTGGACGATTACGAAGAGAAACAGTGATTTAACCCTTAACTACCGTAACTGATCCGAGCACTCTGGATCCATTGAAACATCAAGCCCACAGCCGAAATCCTGGCCGCGGCTAACCCTGCACTAACAATGATCCCAAAAAGAAAGGGAGTGCGAACGACTAAAAACCGAAACAACGAGACTCAACTGTGGGAAACACACTCGGGGCTCCAACCCATCATGCCAGTACCCTGCGCTCTCTCGTGAACGCAAGTCACCCTAGGGCTCGCTCCTAACCAAATACCCAGGTATCGGACCGGGAAGGCAGAATTTCGTGCATCGGAGACTATGCAATCCACGTACCGGTGTGCGAATCGCTAAGGTTAGATCTGCTTCCTCGCCCGTAAGCACACTAGACCGGAACAGTCGACGAAACGAAAGGTAGAGCTAAAGGCAGGAGGGCTCGCAGGGGTCTGGTAGGGTCGGGTTGCTCCGGCCCAAACGGTGCCTCTATGTAGACAAGGGAAGGGAGGGCAAAAAGGAAAAATAGAAAATAAGCTGAAGTAAGTACCTGTCATTCCCTGTTTCGGGACGACGCGTCGTCTGCCGGGGCGGCCGGGGGAGTCCGCCCACAATCCTTGGGCCAGCGTCGCACTGCGTGTTGGGGTAGGGGTTTGCTGTCTAAAGAGTCCGCGCATCGTTGGTCGTCGGGCGAGTTCTTTGTCTGCACGGGGGCCGCCGCGCTCTCTGTTCCTCTTGGCGGTGGTGGCACGGCGGCGGAGGCGGGGGTGGGCCCTAGAGGGCAGGAGAGGTGATTGTGATCTGGCAAGCCGCACCGGTTACAATAGTGGTACCTCCAAGTGCATTCCGTCACTGGGTGCGCGCCCTTGCAGATGACGCAGGATTCCGGTTGCACGTGCGCGCTCCCCTTAAGCCCTCGTTCGACCTTCGGTGCTTGCGTCGGGCGGGGATTAGGTCGGCTCTCTGGATCGGTGCCCCCTTGAGGGGTGGAGGCGGCGGTTCCCTTGGGCTCGACATGTCGCGGCGCCGGGGGTCTTCTGACAGACGGCTTCAGAGGGCACTCATAACGCGTGTGGCCCGGCTTGCCACATCGGAAACAGTGCCCGTCCTGCCACGGGCAGCTCGTTATGAGGTGTGCATTGCCGCATATGACGCACGGTTTTCGGCGGCTTAGGTCTCTCCTCCGTCGTCTGCCCGAGGTTCTGCCCGGCTCTCGGGCGTTTGCTCGCCCGGCCCCTCCGATGGGGGTCCCCGGCCGACTCGGGGCGAGAGTATTCCTGCCGGGCGCGCTCTACGTTGGTGTGCACGGTTAGGTTGGCAGCCTCCTGGACGGCGGGAGGGCCCGTCGGCGGCATCCCGGGAGGGGCAACGCCTCTGCTGCCGCCCCGGAATCGGTCGACGCCCTCGAGTTCCTGTGTCAGCATGCTCAGGCGCTCCGCGAGAGTCAGCAGCTGCCCAGCCACGTCGCGCAGCTGGTTGCGGAGCAGGCGGTTGGCTTCGTCGGCGATGTCCATTTCCGTCGTCGGTTGCTGGCTGAGTCGGCCCTCGATCTGTATGCACACAAAGAAGGTCGGCTTTAGTCTTTGCTAATCATCAACGGTACATCGCACCACTTAGCGGGGGAAAGGACTCGGACTCTGACTCTGCGTCCCCGGCCGATGATCTAGTACGGGCCATGTCTGTCACACATCACAAGAGTCAACTTTAGACTACCCTACTAACAACAACCATAAAGTGAGAGAAAAGACTCAACATTCCCCCCCCCCCCCTTCGGTCACTCACGTTCTACAGTCCTATGCCCTACCCATTTCATTCGTATGTAGGCATGTGAGGGTTGTCCACGGATGTCGGCACTAACTGTTGTGATTGAAAGAACTCTCTGATACCATTAAAATCTGTCACGCCCCGGGGTTTGATTTAGCGGAAACGATTCATAAAAGTCGAATGCTTGACGTGTAAAAATTTTTTTTTTTTTTTTTTTTTTAAAAAGAGAACCCCTCTTCCCCGGCACGTGCCCAGACCCGCCACACACACAGGATCACTCTGCAACGGACGGAGTCTCCCCTGTATGTGCACGGCGTAGCGTTCCGTTCATGCTCCAACATACTCGGCCAATCAATCACAACAATTAACCAGCATTCTAAACTAATAACAGAAGAACCTATGGCCGGTAAATTTGGAAAGGATAAATCCACAGTTTTGGAAGAGCGCCTACCCGGCGCTTACGTTTTGAAAGCTAGTTCCGAAATTAGCATAAATCCACAGGGTTTTGAAACCGGTGCCCACACGACACTTAGATTTTAAAAACAGTTTTCGCAATCTTTTCTTTGGCTTCCGCCCTTTTGATTTTTAAAATGGCCGATAGAGATAAAAGGGAAAAATATTCCACCAGGGGCGCTAAATGTAGCCCGTACCGACATCCACGCCGACCCCACGAGGGTATCGCGAACCACTCACATAACTACAAAGTAGTGAAAAGCGAGAATAAAAGAATAAACACAGTCCAGGGTCCCCAGCGCCAGCTGCTCCTGTCCCGTCCTCACCACCGCCTACCTCTCTCCCCGTCTGGACCCTGTCACGAAGTGGGATGTCAGTGACGCAGAAACAGTAAAGCATGAGAATATAGTAAAACAAACCGTGAAAACAACTGGAGCAACCACCCTCCCAAGGAGGAAAGGCAACCTGTACCCCTGCATCCTGTAATACCCGGCCGCGTCGGTCCATTACCGACGGCCCCATACCGTACCTGCAACACCGCGACCGCGCCGGACAACTAAACCGGCGGGTCGCTCCGCTCGCACCTAGGCGCCTCAACCCCACAACTAATAAGGGGCCCCCACTACGACACCTCGTGGGTATACACGGGTTCTACGACCTCTTTTCTGGAAAAGCGCACCCTCTGCGGTGGCCAAACCGCGGGTGCGCGTGTGGCAACCTCGAGCCCAGTAACCGTAATCACCATCATGTCAGTATCACAATAAGAATAATAAGAGTAATGAGGTAAATGAGGTAAAGTGCATAATCGTAAACGAGGTAATACTGCGCGCACTCGAAGGTGGCCCGCTGACATATAAGGGTTGACAAAGAAGAACACCGTCGGCAATCGACGCTAGTCATTATAGCGAACCCACTAACATGCATAAGCTATCACCCGTCATTATGTAACCCCAGTACACTTAGAATAGACCCCGCCCAATAGGATAGAATTTAGAGGCTAGGAATAAAGTAAAACCACCCACCTGTATGAAGGCCGATCCCGAACTCCCGCTAGCCTGCCGGGAGGCTGGTGCCGAACTGCTGGGCCCTGAACGGAGACTGTAGTCAGAACTAGACTCACATATACCCGTCCCGACGACACGACAGTAACAGAGTGTTTAGACGGGGCACTAATGCCGATTTACCGAACAAAAATCCAATTCCCGATCTACGAGGGTCTACGGGACTCTAACAAGGTGCCTAGTAGGTGTGCAAACACTGTCCAAAGACAGCCAGCGGTTACAATTAACACATTGGTCCATAATATACTTGAATTTGCATAAAACCTTAAATTGACGGCTTGTTTCGACTCGTTCTTGAAATCCGGGAATCCAAAAGCTGCGCCGTAAATTTCAGCGCGTCTGTTACGACAAGACCAAGGTCGTGCCCACAAGCTTGGACTGACGCGGATCCCGAGGGCAAGGTTGGCCCAACAATTGCTAAGTCCAAAAAGCAGCTATGCCACAACTTAACCTATACATGATCAACTCAGAGCCTAATTGGAGCATGGTGCAAAAAGATGACCGAGAAGGGTGGTGCTCACCTGCGGCTTGCCGGAGATCGGCCGGAGGGGTTGGCCGGAGATGCTCTCGAGTGCAATCTCGGGTGCAACTGTGCAGATCAAAATCCCGACGTTAGTAAACCCATGCAAAGCCACCAGTGACCTTAGAATGTGTGAATGGGCTTACCTGCACCTTTGGCCGGCGTCTGGAAGAGACGACGACGTGCGGCGGCGGAGCTCGGCCGAGGTCAATGGCCTCTAATGGCGGAATCCGGCCAAGCTTCTCCGAGCCGGTGCAACTTGGACCAAAAGCCGTGTCTCAACACTACGGAGCTCGGTGCAGTGGTGGCCGGCGTCCGAAGGCGGCGGCGGCGCCTGACGGCGGCGATCGGCCAAAGTGCCAAAAACCCGGTTTCTAGGGTTGGCTCGCGCGGCCCCGATCTTGATCCGATCGCCCTCCAACCTCGTGGGGATGTTGCAGTCGTTGAAAGGGAAAGATGCAACGGGGTTGATCTCGACCTTGTCGGCCGGATGAAGCCCGCGTCCGCGATCGGTCAAGAAAACGATAATCCGGCGATGATGGTCCCCCGCCGGAGATCGGGACGACGGCGCCGGCTGGGCCTGCACCCGAGAGGTCCTCTCGGTGTCAGCAATCCCTTGGTAGAGTCTAGGTGCAAGAATAACAAGAAGAACCTAAGAGCTTACCTCGCCGGAAAACCAAGAAGAAGGAGGGAACGGCCGCGGCGGCGCGCGGCGGCGGCTGGGTCCGAGGTCACCTTGGCTCGGATGCGGCTTCACGAGGGACCTCACCAGACCGGGTTTTGACCCTCCAAGACCTCCCTGGACACCCTCTCTCCGAGTCACCCGAATCAAGAGGTGTCTTGATCTTCTTCTTCTCCGGCGACGTGGAGGCGGCGCCGGCACTAGCTTCGGTTGCGCGGAGCACGCAGAGAGGGGAGGAGGTTGCTGGGGGTGCGGCTGGGGCTCGGGGGAATCTAGGGTTTCAAGAACCCTAGCCGTATGTGCATGTATATATATATATGTATATACTAGGTCACCTTTGCACAATTGCAATAACACCCCTCCCCACTTGGTATTTGCAGTACAGTCCTTCACCGTACTTAAGTCTCACACTCAAGTCCCTCCTCATGCAGTGGCACGCTTTACGAGGCAGGTTTCATAGGGTATGAGGTGCAAAAGTCGCATTTTTCGCTGTATTTTATGCTTTTCGAGGCGATCCGGTCGTCGAAACGGAAGAATGGACTGCGCCATGGCGTCCGGCTCGACGAGACCTATCAGGTAGCGATTTCTAATTTTTCAAAGAACTGCCCGGATAAAATCTCGGTCCATAATAACTGTGTCAACATGCAGTTTTCGCGCTCTTCGAGATTCCAGAGTCGTCAAACAGAATTTTCGACTGCGCCATTGCGTTCAGAACATCGGAGCCGTTCAAATCGACTACCTGAAATGCTATGTTCGGATTCCGAACAGTGAGTTAGTCAACGTTGTATTCGTCAGGTCCCGAAAATCAGGGTTACTGTTCATATACAGTAATTCACTTAAGTGACCTCTGCGCAGACCACTGTTATATAGGTCGCGGTAATTTTGCCCGCTTCTTCGCTGAATTTTGGAAGATCCGACCGTCCGATCGAAAAGTGCTGAATATAGATCTCGCTCAGTTCGACGAGACGATCGCAACGGTCAACTCGGATTTCCAAGATCATGTCCGGATTGGAAAGTAGCCTTTTTGTCTCGTAAAACGTGCAACTCGCACACTGGCGATTGACTAGATAAATCAACATAGGTCTTTTGAATTCAATATAAACCCGGTCAAAATTCACTTTTAGACTATTTGTTAAAATAAAAAATTTAGAGTTTTTACATCCGCACTTTCCAATAAGCATAATTGGTCCCATCAAAAAGAGGAGGTCTATAAATATTACCACTTCCACCCAACATGATAGATAAACCTAAAACCCTCTCTGATACCAATTGTAGGTTTTTATGGATCCACAAGGATCTAAATAGGTACTATCAAACAACTAGAGGGGGGGTGAATAGGTGTAATACTTAAAAACTCAATCTCAGTGCAAAATAAAAACCAATGCGGAAAATAAAAACAGCACACCGAGATATACGTGGAAACTCCAATCCAGGAGAAAAACCACGGGACCAACACGCAATAACAATCCACTAAGAATAGAAGAATAACAAGGTGATTACCGACTCCACGGACTCAACCCCTCCTTCAGCTTCTTCGGACCTTGCGCTCCACCGTTTTGCCCGTCCACTGCTCACGTTCGAATCCACGAACGCACGCTTCGAATCCACGAAACGCCTTTAGCACACCGAATCCACGATGCCACGTCGAATCCACGACGCAAACTCAGTCGATAAGAATATTGACTTCGATGGTGATCCTTTGCTTAGATTCTCATTGAGGAACCGTAGAAGAAATCTCTAAGCAAAGATTAGATCAATTCGACAAAAGATATGTTCTTGAAAGAACCATCGAATTGACCTAAAAGAGGCTATAAAGAAGAACGATAAAAACCTAGCCTCTAGGGTTGCTCTCAAGTGTTTTATAAATTAATCGGTAGAGAACCCACGTTCTTGAGAAACCCTAAATGTCTATTTATAGTTTAGAAACCTTTGGAAAGAGATAAGAATCAAAAACATACCTTATCTGGAAATTTTCAGGACGGCGATCCGGATCGGATTTACTGCGATCCGGATCGTCGTAACGAGATTGACGATTCCAGAAATACCATGGTTCGGGATCCGGATCGCATTGCCCGATCCGGATTGTTCATACAAATCAGAAAACTTAACATTCGGGATCCGGATCGGAAATTGCATGGATCCGGATCGAAGTCTTGTATGAAGCAACAACCTTCGGGATCCGGATCGTTGGCTCTGATCCGGATCCTGAACATGTCCGAACACCAGTTTTTGATTATTATGACACTAAAAGTTTATCCAAGTGTTTCTACACTATAAGAAAGTATTCGGATCACCACAATTATTTAGTTAAACATACCTGATCCTCTTGAATACTTTCTTCTTGAGATTGATGTAACTGATCCACAATTCTTCAACTTCAATCTTCAAGATTCAAGACACTGAGTGTCAACATGAGCTCTTGTTGAATCTTTTCTAAGTCTTTGATTGCTAATTGACAATTTGATCCCTTTAAGACTCCGACTCAACTCACTGACTTGACTCACGAAATATGCCAATACCAAAATGCCGTAACATCTTCGAAGCTTAGGTCCTCCTTAAGTTCGAGTGTAGAAGCATCCAGGATGTGTGAGGGGTCGGAGAGGTACTTCCGGAGCATCGAGACGTGGAAGACGTCGTGGACTCGGTCGAGGTTTGGTGGTAGGGCAAGGCGGTAAGCAACCGGGCCGATTCGCTCCAAGATCTCGAACGGCCCCACGAACCGTGGGCTCAGCTTGCCCCTCAGCCCGAACCGCTTAACTCCTCTGGACGGCGAGACCCGCAAGAAAACATGCTCTCCCACTTGGAATTCCAGGTCGCGGCGCCTTTGGTCCGCGTAGCTCTTCTGGCGACTTTGGGCGGTCAGCAGGCGCTGTCGGATATGGCGTACCTTCTCTTCCATCTCCTCCACTAAATCGGGTCCCAAGAATTTCCGTTCTCCCAAATCGTCCCAACTAATCGGGGATCGGCAGCGCCTTCCATACAAGGCCTCGTAGGGCGCCATCTGGATGCTGGCCTGGTAGCTGTTGTTGTAGGCGAATTCCACGAGAGGTAGGTAGCGTGACCACCCGATCCCCCAGTCTAGTACACAGGCGCGAAGCAGGTCTTCGAGGGTTTGTATCACACGCTCCGACTGTCCGTCTGTCTGGGGGTGGAAGGCTGTGCTGAACTGTAGTTTGGTCCCCATGGCCCGCTGAAGGCTCTGCCAAAACTTCGAGACAAAGCGCGTGTCTCTGTCCGAGGTGATCGATGCCGGCACTCCATGTAATCTCACGATCTCGCTGATATAAGCTTGGGCTAACCGTTCTCGGGTCCAGGTCGTATGGATTGGCAGAAAGTGTGCTGACTTGGTTAACCGGTCGACTACGACCCAAATTGCGTCGTGGCCCTGTTGTGAGCGTGGGAAACCTGTGACAAAGTCCATGGTGATCTGATCCCACTTCCACTCTGGCACCGGTAGAGGCTGTAGCTTCCCTGCTGGTCGCTGATGCTCGGCCTTTACTTGTTGGCACACTAGGCAATGAGCTACGTGTCGGGTGACGTCCCCCTTCATTTTGGGCCACCAGTAGATCTGTTTGAGGTCCCGGTACATCTTCGTGCCCCCTGGATGTGCCGCATAAGGGGCCCGGTGTGCCTCTGTCAAAATTTCCTCCTTCAACTCCGACGAATCCGGCACGCAGATCCGTCTGCGGAACCGTAGGGTGCCGTCGTCTTCCACTGTAAAGTCGCTCTCTTGGTCCAGGGAAAATTTGTCTCGTACACGCTGTAAGTGCGGGTCGGTCTGCTGTCCCTCCCGGATCTTCTCAAGTAACGTCGGCTTGACCACCAAGGTTAGGAGTTGCATAACCGTGCCTGTCGGTACCACCTCCAACTGCATTCGTGCGAACTCCGCTATCAAGTGGTTCTGCTCCGTTATCGCGCTCCTTGACGCCCCTTCTTGGCGCCCTTTCCTGCTCAAGGCGTCCGCCACCACGTTGGCCTTTCCGGGATGGTATTGAATCGTCAAGTCGTAATCCTTCAACAACTCCAGCCACCGCCTCTGCCGCAAGTTTAATTCTTTTTGGGTAAAGATGTACTTAAGACTTTGATGATCCGAGAAGACGTTACAGTGGACTCCGAAGAGATAGTGCCTCCATAGTTTTAAAACGAAGACTACTGCGGCCAGCTCCAAGTCGTGTATCGGGTAGTTCTTTTCGTAGTCCTTCAGTTGCCTGGACGCGTAGGCAATCACTTTCCCCTGTTGCATCAGAACACCGCCCAGGCCGATCCTCGATGCGTCGCAGTACACCTCGTAATCCTCTCCGGGTGTCGGTAGCACAAGAATTGGTGCCCTGGTTAACCTCCTTTTGAGTTCCTCAAAACTCTCCTGGCATTTGGCCGTCCATATGAACTTCTCCCCCTTTCTGGTTAACCGATTTAAGGGGGTAGCAATCTTCGCGAAACCCTCTACGAAACGCCTGTAATATCCTGCCAATCCTAGGAAACTGCGGACCTCTGTCACCGTCGTCGGCGGCTGCCAGTCGACCACGGATTCCACCTTCTTCGGATCCACGGCGATTCCCCGCGCCGAGATCACATGTCCTAGGAAGTCGACCTCGCGTAGCCAGAACTCACACTTCTTGAGTTTAGCGAACAGCTCCTGTTCTCTGAGAGTTTGAAGGATCGTTTGCAAGTGGTCCTCGTGCTCCTCGTCGGTAGTGGAATAAACCAGGATGTCGTCGATGAAAACCACCACGAACCGATCCAGGAAGGGTCTGAAGATCCGGTTCATCATATCCATGAAGACTGCGGGGGCGTTTGTGAGCCCGAAAGGCATGACCGTGAACTCGTAGTGGCCATACCGGGTCCGGAAAGCAGTCTTCGGGATGTCCTTGTCCCGAACCCGGAGTTGGTGGTAGCCCGATTGCAGATCGATTTTGGAGAAGACCGTCGCCCCTCTCAGCTGGTCGAAGAGGTCATCTATTCTGGGCAGGGGGTACTTATTTTTCACTGTGACTTTGTTTATTCCTCTGTAATCAATGCAGAGACGTAGACTTCCGTCTTTCTTCCGCACAAAGAGTACCGGTGCGCCCCAGGGTGACACACTCGGTCTTATGAACCCTTTATCCAAGAGGTCTTCCAGTTGTGCTTTAAGCTCCTTTAGTTCTGCGAAGGCCATTCGGTAAGGTGCCTTCGAAATAGGCTGCGTGCCCGGTAGTAGTTCGATAGGGAACCCCACCTCCCGTTCAGGGGGCATCCCTGGCAATTCCGTGGGAAAAACATCGGGGAAGTCCCTCACCACTGGGATATCGGCGAGCGTCGTCGGGGGTCGGGTAGCCAAATCCACCGATGCTAAGTAGGCCACGCAACCACCCTCCACCAGTCTTCTGGCCCGTGCCGCTGAGATAATCGCCGGGAAGGAGATGCTCTTGCCCATCATGTACACATGGTCAGGGAAACCCGGTTCTTGTAAACGCAGCTGTCGCTTGTCGCAGTCGATGAGTGCCTGGTACCTCGTGAGCCAGTTCATGCCCAGCACCACGTCGTACTCCTTCAGGGGAATTACCACCAGATCCCAAGGGCATGCCAGTCGCCCTAGCTTAATCGGGCAGGCGGTCACAACGCTGACCGCCTCCAAGGTCCCTCCCGCCGTTTGCACCGTCAAGGAAATTTGGAGGGGTGTCTCCTCGAGACCATACAAAAACACGAAGCCACGGGAAATAAAAGAGTGTGTTGCTCCGGTGTCGAAAAGAGTTCTAGCACGGGAATTTGAAACGGAAGTAGTACCTGCAAGTGCGTCCTCCGGCGGATCTGCCTCTTGGTGGGTCATTGAGAAGACTCTCCCGCCTGGTTGTGGCCGCCTGTCCTCCTCGTGCCGTGGTGCAGGGGGTCTAGACGTCGACGTCATAGGAGCCTTCCCCCGCCCAGAGAGCTGTGGCGCGGGCGTGGAAGCTGCAGAGGACACAGATCCCCCGCTTAAGGGGCAGTTGCGGCGGAAGTGCCCCCGTTTGCCGCATCTGAAGCAGTGGTCGCCTCTTTGGGGGCACTCTCCCGGAATGTGCCCTCCCCCGCATATGACACAAGGCCTATTCCCCGGCCTCTGCCCTCCAGCTGGCGCGCTCCGGGACCCCGCCTGTGGTCTCCACCGTTTGGGGGCCCCGCTCCCACTCCAAGAGCCTCCCCCCGAGTTCTGGTGTTGCCGCTTTCGATCCTCCAGTCGCGTCGAGTTCTCTCTTCTGGCGCGGGTGACCGCAAAGCCACGCTCCACCGTAGTGGCTCTGTCGACCACTTTCTGGAAGGTGTGCAGTTCAGCTGCTTGCACCACCTCGAAGATATTGCTCCGCAGGCCATCCACAAAAAGTTGCGCCTTGTGAGCCTCGTCCCTTATGACGAACGGGACGCAGTTTGCTAGTCGGACGAACTCCCGCTGATACTCCATGACCGTCCGGTTCCCCTGCTGGATGTGGTTCAAGTCATCCTCCAGCTTCTTCTTGACACTGTTGGTGAAGAAAGCCCCGAACAGCTCCTGCTTGAAGGTTGTCCAGGACGGAAGTGCGGTACCCTTAGCAGGATCAGGGCGTACCGTCTTCCACCACAAGCGGGCGTTCCCCTCCAAGCAGTGGACTGCTAGGGGAACCCGCTCGTCATCCTCCATGAGTAGGTCTTCGAACAGTTTCTCCATCGACCCCACCCATTTCTCGACGACCCACGGATCGGTCGTGTCCCCTTCGAACGTGGGTGGGTCGTATTTCTTGAAGTCTTTCAGGTTGGCCCGCACCCGATCCCGCTCGGTCATCACAACCGTCCCCTCCGTCGCGGCGGCGGCAGCCACGGTAGGGGCAGGGGTGACTACAGTCTCCTCCAGAGTAACCCTGCTGGTTCTCCCCGGCGCCGGTCCCGTAGCCGCCACCGGCGGTGGTGCTGTCGGTGGTGCCGCTGCCGGTGCTGTCGACCTCTGTGGGGGAACCGGGGTGACCGTCACCGTTGCGGCCTGCTGCTGTTGCGTCAACTGACGCACGTGCTCAGTGAGGTTGGCCAGATTCCCTGCCATCTCCCGCAATTGCTGCCGCAGGAGCTGGTTCTCCGCGGCCGTCGACGTCGCCGCGTCCGCTTCTGCGTCCCCGGCCGATGATCTAGTACGGGCCATGTCTGTCACAAATCACAACAGTCAACTTTAGGCTACCCTACTAACAACAACCATAAAGTGAGAGAAAGGACTCAACATTTTCCCTCCCCCCCCTCGGTCACTCACGTTCTACAGTCCTATGCCCTACCCATTTCATTCTTGTGTAGGTAAGTGAGGTGTTCCCACGGATGTCGGCATTAACTGTTGTGATTGAAAGAACTCTCTGATACCATTTAATCTGTCACGCCCCGGGGGTTTTGTTTTTGGCGGAAACGATTCAAAGGAAAGTCAGACGTTTGACGTGTAAAATTTTTTTTTTTTTGTAAGAGCGAACCCCTCTTCCCCGGCGCATGCCCAGACCCGCCACACATACAGGATCACTCTGCAAACGGACAGAGTCTCCCCTGTATGTGCACGGCGTAGCATTCAGTACATGTTCAAACATACACAACCTTTCAATCAAAACAATTATTATCATACAACCAGCATTCTAACTTATTTAAAACGTATGGCCGATCAGTTTGGAAAGGATAAATCCACAGTTTTAAAAAGAGCGCCTACCCGGCGCTTACGTTTTGAAAGCGAGTTTCGAAATCAGCATAAAACCACAAGGTTTTGAAAACGGTGCCCACCCGACACCAAGTTTTGAAATCCCTTTTTGAAATCCATAAATCCACAGGGTTTTGAAACCAGTGCCCACACGACACTTCTATTTTAAAAACGGTTTTCGTAATCTTTTCTTTTTCTTCTGCCTTTTTCATTTTCAAATGGCCAATAAAATTTAAAAGGGAGAGTAACGCATAAGAGGATAACTAAATACAACTCATACCGACATCCACGCCGACCCCACGAGGGTATCGAGAACCTCTCACATAACTACAATGTAAATGAAATGCAAGAAAGAAAAGGAAATACAGTCCAGGGTCCCCGGCGACCCAGCTGCTCCTGTCCCGTCCTCACCACCGCCTACGTCTCCCCCCGTCTGAACCCTGTCACCAAGTGGGAAGTCAGTGACGTAAAAGTAGTAGAGCAGGAGAATATAATAAAACAAACCGTGAAGACAACCGGAGCAACCACCCTCTCAAGGGAGGAAGGCAACATGTACACCTGTATCCTGTAATACCCGGCCACGTCGGACAACTAAACCGACGGCCCATACCGTACCTGCAGAAACCTGACCACGTCGGACAACTAAACCGACGGGTCGCACCGCTCGCACCTCGGCGCCTCAACCCCACCACTAATAAGGGGCCCCACTACGTCACCTCGTGGGTATACACGGGTCATAGACCACTTTTCCGGAAAAGCGCACCCTTTGCGGTGGCCAAACCGCGGGTGCGCGTGCTGCAGCCTCGAGCCAAGTAACCATAACCACCATCATGTCAGCATCATAATATAAATAACAAGAGTAATGCGGTAAAGTGTATAATCAAAAGCAAGGTAATAATACGCGCACTCGAAGGTGGCCCGCCAACATGTAGTTATTAAAAAGAGAGCAACCGTCGGAAACCGACGCTAAACACTATGAAGAACCCACTAACATGCATACGCTATCACCCCTCACTGTTTAACCCCAGTACACTTAGAATAGACCCCGTCCGACATGATAGAGTTAGAGGCTAGGACAAAGTAAATACAACCCACCTGTCACTTGTAGCGATCAAGGCTCGGCTTTCCTCGCGTCCCGACACGCTCGTCCGGGCTCACACACCTGTCGCAAGGAAAAATCAGCACCTAGACCCGAATAAAGAAAAGAACGCGACCCTCCGTCTATCCCGGTTCGCGGCACCCCGCCCGCACGCGGGACCGTGCGCGTGCCCAGACCCGTGCGGGTCACCCCCGCACGCGGGGCTGGGCGCAGGCCCGGCCCCGTGCGGGTCACCCCCGCACCGTGCGGGTCACCCCCGCACGCGGGGCTGGGCGTGAGCCCGGCCCCGTGCGGGTCACCCCCGCACGCGGGGCTGGGCGTGAGCCCGGCCCCGTGCGGGTCACCCCCGCACCGTGCGGGTCAGCCCCCCCGCACCGTGCGTTCACCGGAACGCCGGCTTGGGGGAAGGAGGTCTTCGCACATGCGGCGGATTCCGGAGAATCCGTCGCCTGTGCCTTCCCCTTGCCGATCGGGACGATCAAGAACCCAAAGAAAACTAAAAGAAACCCTCCGTCTCACCTCGGTTACGATGACGATGGTTGGGGGATGAGGGATCGTCCGTTCTTGCGTGGCCGGTTCCGGGGAAGGGTTGGGCGGTGGTCTTTCCTTTCCTTGCTCGTTCCGCCGCGGTGCTCCACGCCGATCCACGCGAAGAGGAGGGTTTGGGAAAAAAACGCTCTTGTCCGTGCTCGGGGTGTCGCGCGTTAAGGTAAGAGGAAAATAAAAGGGGGTTCCTAAAACCTAATTCCCAAACTCCAATTAATTAGTTGATCTGGCACAGTCGGACTAAACCCAATTAGGGAAATAAAAAGATTGGGCGAATGTGAGCTGGGGTGGTTCAAACCCAAACCTCAAGCAAAACGACAGGTTGATTTGGGGCGAACCAGGGTCCGGTCTGCCTCGGTACATGTGGAAGTCGCCTGAACCGTACAAAACTTCCGGAATTTATTTCGGGAGATTCCGGAGTCGGAATCCAAAACCGATCGCGCCGCCGGTCTCCGTTTCGCGAGCTTTATTATCCAAAAATACCCGCGAGCCCCCGACGGTCTGCCCAGAACGAAGGAAAAAATAAATCACACCCCGTACCCCTTAGTCGGAAAACGGTTCAATAAAATTAAAGGAAGGACCAAAAAGGAAAATAAACTCGCGGTTATTACAAATCTGCTCTCTTCCTGATAGTTGGGAGCACATGAAAGTTAACTTAACTCAAGCATCAAAACTTTTGCTGATGTGGCTCGCCATGTGGAACTGGAAGATGAGCGTCTTGGGGCTGCAAGAGGTCCCACGCATACTTATATGATTGAATCCAGTTCACAAAGAGTTTCAGGCTCTAGGTACAAACAATTTAAAAATATAAAGAGAAAGGGAGTGAAGACTGGGCTGGGACCTAAAAAGAACAAATTCAAAGAAAATCCAAAAGACAAACGGTTTTGGAAGAAAAAGAAAGATAAGAGTAAGATGAAGTGCTATAACTGTGGCAAGTTGGGTCACTTTGCTCGTGAGTGTACCGAGCAGAAAAATGTAGCATTTCATTCTATTTTTCTTAATACTGTTTGTGTTTCTAGTACAGTGTTGCTCACTGATTCTTATCCTTTGTGGATTGTAGACTCAGGAGCCACAGATCATGTAGCAGGAGACCGAGGTGCATTTGTGAAATAACGTCGAGTTCAAGCTGGGACTAAAAGGATATTTGAAGGGAACAATGCAAAAGTTGACGTAAAAGGAATAGGCACGTGCAAGTTAGTGTTGCGTGGTGGTCGAACCTTACTCCTACATGATGTCCTATATGCTCCAGAGATTCGACGAAACTTGGTCTCTGTATCTGTTCTTTTAGGTTTAGGTTATGGTTTAAAATTTTGCAACAGGCGTGTGGACATATTTTATGACTTTGCTTATTATGGCACTGGCTACTTATTAAATGGTTTCTTTGTATTGGATTGTGAACATAATATATGTAATTATATTGGTAGTTGTTTTTCTTCAACTGCTTCTAGTAGCAATACGAATGTGAATACAAATGTTTGGCATGCTAGACTAGGACATATTGGTCAAGAAAGGATGAATAGGCTTGCTAAAAATGGCCTATTAGGTTCACTCACTGCAATTGATTTGCCTAGATGTGAACACTGTCTAGCTGGAAAAACAACAAGAAAACCATTTGGTAAAGGAATAAGAGTTGAATATCCATTGTAATTAATTCATTCTGATATATATGGTCCAATGAATGTTAGAGCGAGACATGGGGCATCATATTTCATTACTTTTATAGATGACTTCACCCATTTTAGTTCCGTCTATCTAATTGCTCACAAGTCAGAAGCATTGGATTGCTTCAAGCGTTATGTTAATCTTGTAGAGAATAAGCTAGATAGAAGAATTAAAGCCTTAAGAACTGATAGGGGAAGAGAATATTTATCTGAACAGTTCAAAGAATTGTGTAATGAAAAGGGCATTGAAAGGCAACTGACCATTCCTGGAACTCTGCAACAAAATGTTGTTGCAGAGAGAAGAAATAGGACCTTATTAGAAATGGTTAGATCCATGATGGCACAAGCAAACCTTTCTATTTCATTTTGGGGAGATGCTTTATTAGCAGCAACTTATATATTAAATCGTGTACCTTCTAAATCAATTGCATCTACTCCCTACAAGTTATGGACAGGTAGAAAACCTGATTTAACTTATTTGCGACCATGGGGGTCGGCAGCTTATGTTCATAATTCTTCCCACAAGAATGGAATACTAGGTCCTAGAGGGAAGAAATGTATCTTCATAAGATACTCAGAACAATCAAAAGTTTATGTGTTCTTAGGTGAACATCCTGAGGGAGGTTTAACTGAAATAGAATCACGTGATGCCACATTCATAGAGGATGAATTTCCCCGCAAAGGTGAAATTGACAAGGAATTACAATTATATGAAATTGAAAACTTCATTAGTGACGACATACTTGAACCGAGTGGGAGTGAAAGTGATCCACATGGTTCAAATGTCACGCCCCGGGGTCGAAACTGCGACCCGGGCTCACTAACAGATCCGCCATCTGTACGGAAACTGCCGTACAGACGAAGCGTCCAACCTGCAGAAAGAATCAACTACAGAGATACAGATATCAGAGCTGAAAGTAAGCTAGTAAGAACTGAAAACCAAACACTGTACAACTGAGAATAATACAATATCCATCTCCCAAATACGATCGTATTCAAAGTCCTCTGATACAAAACTCAAAAGGGAGATATCTCCAATAAGGTACATCAGTGTACAAGCTCTCACTACAAAAAAAAATCCTCACTACATCAGTCTCTCAAAAAGTAAAGTGAAGTACAACTCTATACCTCACAACAAAGGTCTCTCAACAGAGGAAAAAGAAGTAAACTAATCTACTGAAGCTCTCCTCTGAAGGGGTACCGCTACACTCCAACGACGGGTAGGGAACTAGCTCGCGACTCCCTCGCCTCGGTCAGAAGGATCAGCAACTGGAGCAACAGGAACAGGAGAAGAAGTTCCTGGGGAAAAAGACACCACGACGGGTGTGAGAACTACTTCCCACAGTAGTTCTCAGTGGGTGCCGTCAACAAGCCCAACGGTCTGCCCACCAAGTCTACTAGAGGCCAAAGCTAACAATGCAATGAAATCTGAACAAGAAAAGCTGGAGCTACTCTACAGCTACCACGCCTCTATCTAGATACTCCAAAAAGTGGAACAGATGAAAGTAAAAGAGACCACTCGCACCCAAGGTGCCCAATAGACCCAATCGAACTGACTGCCTCATAGGGTCCAGTCAAGCCTGCGCCTGTCGACTAGGAACGCGCCTGCCCACTACCACACATCCCCATGAGGACGGGATTTACGTGGGGCGTCCTGCCCGACTAACTCACCCCTCGCGCAAAACTGCCTCAACAGGCCCATCGTATCCACAGCGGCATCTCAGGGACGCGACTCTAACTGAGGAAAACGGCGCGGCAAAGAGTATCACAAATTGGCATAAGCAGGCTATAGTCAAAAACCACGCTCACTCCCAGAACGGTAGGGCTCAAGATCCCCAAATACCTCGCACAACAGTCGGAGCACTCTCGACGACTCAGCTGCTCGGCTAACTCGAACACGAGACACTAGCCTCTCCCAACAGCTCGCAGCACAAAGCACACTGGCTGGAGATACTCCACAGCCAGGAACGACCCACAACTCAGGGTAACAAAACAGGTCGGACAACACTCAACGACCTGGGACCACCGTCAACCCCAACGGTTCCCAACAACACTGACCGGAAGATACTCGACGGCCCGGGACTGCCGTCTGCGCAACGGCTCCCTCCACGACGGCACAACAGGGAAACAAGACCTCCCGGGACTACCGTTTACCCAAACAGCTCCCGGCACAGAATAAGCAACCCAGTACAACTACCAGACTCCACTCTGCTCCCAGGCAAGAGTGTAAAAGCATCCCACACTAAAAGCAAGTCCCGACCTCTCGGCCCACTACCCGGGCGAGAAAACACTATGTCCTGGGATGAAGGAACAGTGTGGATGTCTAAGCATAAATAACCCTAGCCCAAGTGAGGGTTTTCTACTAGTCTGGTTACACATACAACATATGACGGGGGTGCTAGGTCAAGTTCCAAGATAACTACTTTAACAGATAATAAAGGGATAGCCATTCCAACAATCTAGCATGCTACACAAGAAAATAAACTGTCATGCATAGTCCTACATCAATAGAATTAATGTACATTCCATAAAACTTGGAGATAAGGCCACCCACCTCGATTTGCCACCAATTGCTCGTAGACACTTGCAATTGGCCTCCACGCGATCCGCACGCAAAACGATGTCCGCTGCCGGAGTCCGCACGCAAAACGGAGCACGGTGCCAGGATCCGCATGCAAAACGGAGTCCGCACGCAAAACGGTACACGGTGCCGGAGTCCGCACGCAAAACGGTGCACGGTGCCAGGATCCGCACGCAAAACGGAGTCCGCACGCAAAACGGTGCACGGTGCCGGAGTCCGCACGCAAAACGGTGCACGGTGCCAAACACAGAAAGGAGCAAGAGGGTCAGTTACAGTCTAAAAGATCGCCCCAAAAACTGTACAAAAATACAGTAAAACCAACACACGGGACCTACCCGACTGCACCGTCGCTGCCGAAACGCTCCCAACGGAACCTCGCGCACGATCCACGAGGTCCACAACGCACCGCCGCACCACCCACAAATCCCCTCCTCACTCCCTCTCCCGCTCGGTTGAAGAAGGAAGAAAAGAAAATAGAGGAGAAAAGGCTTGCGGGGGAGAAGGGAGAAGAAGAAGAAAAGGGGGAGGAGGAGTGGTCCACGGCCCCGGTCCACGGGCATGGTCCACGGCGCCAACCAATAGGAGGCTCCAACCGGCCGGTTCACGGGGCTGGGCGCGTGCGCCGGGTCCACCACGCGCCCAGCGCGCCACGTGGCGCGCGGTAACGCGCCCGCCACACGGGCGCGTTACACCGCGCCCGCGCCAGGCGCGGGACACGCGCCCGTTACACGGGCGCGCGTGCCCCCGCGCCCGCGCGGGGCCAACGGGGGCCCGCCACGTGGCGGCCCCCCCCGCGCGTCCCGTGCAGATGGCGTCAGCGCCCCGTCCCGTCCGCACGCCACCTCGAACCGCGCGCCTTGACCCGCGCGCCGCATTCGCCTCGGGATCCGTGCCACGCGCACACCTCGATAAACGTGTCGTTTTGCCTCGAAAAACGCGCACTTCATCCGGGCTCCAAATCCAACAAATAAATAGTCCATTCTTAGCGATTTCGCCCGCTGAATCCAAAAACGATGTCCAATTCTCCAAATTCTCACCCAAAAATTGCCGAATGCCCACTCGATCCGATTTTCGCGCCGGGTCCATTTTTAAAGTCCGATTTGCCCAATTCCAACTCTAAAAATTCCCGAAGGCGACCGGAGAGGTAAACTTTTATCCGGACTTCACCCGGAGTCTAATTTTGACATCTGAATCGCGCGAAAACACTTCTAAACACCCGACGGGTCCTCCAACTTCCCACGGGGTCTCAATTTAAGCCCGAAGTCCACCACTTGTGTCCAAATTGCGCGCAACCCACGCAGGCCTCCAGTGATGCAAGCAAATCCCAATTTGCATCACAAATCCATTTCTGGGCCCCCAACACGCGCACCAACACCCCCAACGGCGACCGAAAGCTGCCCAACAACCGCAACCCTACGCGGGGGATTCCGGGACCTCACATCCTCCCCCACTAAAAGAAAGTTTCGTCCTCGAAACTAGATCAAGCCCATCAGGAGTCAAGAATACCACGGCTAGGTATCTAACAATACGCCTCCAGCTCCCCCACTCGCTCCTCGTGATTACTCCGCAACAACAACAGCAAGTACGGTATGACCCGATATGTAATTCTCTCATCTCTTGAGCCAGAAATTGCAACGGGCGTCCCTCGTACTCCAATAATCATAGATCTCATAGGGGCAAGTAAATCACGGGCGAGGGAAAAACACATCACTACTGAGCTGAGACGTGAAAAACCAAGGGCTCCACTAAAAGGCTGGGGGAAAACTGAAATAACCACAAGTGTAATACGCACCAAACCACAACATGGTGCCACCCTGAACCAGACGACCCGAAGCATACCCGCAGACTCGTCCAATAAGGAAGGGAAATCCAATAAGTTGGGGTCTTCACTCGGTCACTTCCCGATCCAAAACCACCCGAGTGGACTACTCAACTGCAGGCTACCCTCAAAAGGGATCCTCAAGAGACACAATCTCGTGCCACAGTTGGTCGCTCAACATGCTATCATAACCCCAACGGACCCACGGGTCGAAGTCGATCCCTCAACTCATAAAGAACACCCTGACGGGAACCAAACCGTCGGTGAACGGGACTGAAAACTGGCTCACAAGGCGATCATAAAGCTGATGCCCAACTCGCGGTCAAAAGTCCGAAACATCCAAAAGACTCTCACCGTTGTGTACCTACAACGTGGCATCACTGCCGTGCACCAACGGCGTGGCATCACTGCCGTGCACCAACAGTGTGGCATCACCACCGTGCACCAACGGTGTGGCATCACCACCGTGTATCAACGGTGTGGCATCATCACCGTGTATCAACGTGTGGCATCACCACCGGGTATCAACGGCGTGGCATCACCACCGTGTATCAACGGTGTGGTATCACCACCGTGCACCAACGGCGTGGCATCACCACCGTGCTCCAACGGTGTGGCATCACCACCGTGTATCAACGGCGTGGCATCACCACCGTGTATCAACGTGTGGCATCACCACCGGGTATCAACGGCGTGGCATCACCACCGTGTATCAATGGCGTGGCATCATCACCGTGTATCAACGGTGTGGTATCACCACCGTGCACCAACGGCGTGGCATCACCACCGTGCTCCAACGGTGTGGCATCACCACCGTGTATCAACGGCGTGGCATCACCACCGTGTATCAAGGCCTCAGATCCTCACAGTACTATACCCAACACTACCTCGAAATCCCGGAGCTGAGAAAGAGCCAAAAGATCAACAGGCAAAAACCAGGGCCCTAACTGCACTGGGCAGGACCAACAACACTCATCTATGTGCAACACGTGATCAGGTATCTGAACCTCACGAGCACAAGCTAAGGGTCCTATCTCTAGCCCATACAACAAAGCAAATGCCCTACAGAAGAAATGAATGCGATGCTCCGGTAACAAATAACGCTCAAGTGCGTGAAGGGGAGATAAGATTAGTATCTGCCACCACGTGGCTAGCTGCCCCCGAATCCTCATCCTGTGCGACATAGACGCTCTCGCTCGGGGGTGGTCGTTCGTCGGACAGCCGCGAAGAAGTGGCCCTAACTATCTGGCCACAACCTGTCGAAGCTCCGCCTGTCTGGAAGAGCGGAGGAGGAGGAGCCGAAGCTGCCAACGCGACTGATGACTCCGCTTTAGGACAATACCATGATCTGTGTCCTGCCTGTGGTCACATTGCGGCGCAAAAATGCGGCCCACCACCAAGGACACAGTCATCCCGCTGCTGCTGCGGACACATCGGCTGCGGAGAACCTCCTGGTCTCTGTCTCCCCTGAGACTCACGACCCTCAGACTGGGATCGTGGCGGCCCCGGGGGCTCGATCTACTCGACTGTCCAAACTCAGGCGGCACTGGATGCCTCTCCCCGGAGCTGGTCCCTGGCGCTCCGTCTATCTCTAACATGATCACTGATCCTCGGTCAATCCGCTAAGCATGCTCAATCGCTGCATCTAACGTCGGCACCCGCCGAGAATACCCCAGTGATAGATATTCCGATGCAGTCCTTTCTCAACTAGCTCAACCTCCTGGGCCTCATCCAGGCGACAGCGGGTACACGGCTCAACATCGCAAAACTCGCGAACATACTCCAAAAGAGGTCGACTCCCCTGCTGCAGGAGTTTAAGATCCCCTTCCAGTTTCTGCTTACACTGACAGGAAGGAAGGCCCCGAGCCGCAAAGCACGAAACTGGTTCCAAGCCAACACCTGCGCTCCCGGTAGTCCAACAGGATGAACTCGACGCCATCAAATCTTGGCGTCCTGTCAGATCATCTCAATCCCACTAAAATAACCACCCGGTAACTCGGCCGGAGGTGAAAATCGCCTCAACAGGCCAAACCTTCGCCACTCACTAGGCGGCATCGCCACTCATTGGGCGTCATCGCCACTCACTGGGCGGCATCGCCCCTCACTGGGCGGCATCGCCTCTGGTGGCTCGGCCAGTGGAAAGTATCCTCCTGGTAATTCGGCCAGGGAAAAAAAAATGTCCTCCTGGTAACTCGGCCAGGGCATGTGCCCACCTGGTAACTCGGCCAGGGGCAATGCATCCATCTGGTCGCTCGGCCAGTGGAAAGTATCCTCCTGGCAACTCGGCCAGGGCAAAACGTCCTCCTGGTAACTCGGCCAATGATAATTATCCATCTGGTAACTTAGCCAGTGATAATTATCCATCTGGTAACTCGGCCAGTGATAATTATCCATCTGGTAACTCGGCCAGTGATAATTATCCATCTGGTAACTCGGCCAGTGATAATTATCCATCTGGTAACTCGGCCAGTGATAATTATCCATCTGGTAACTCGGCCAGTGATAATTATCCATCTGGTAACTCGGCCAGGGAAAACGCCCTCCTGGTAACTCAGCCAGGGAAAACGCCCTCCTGGTAACTCAGCCAGGGAAAATGCCTTCCTGGTAACTCAGCCAGGGAAAACGCTCCCCTGGTAACTCAGCCAGGGAAAACGCCCTCCTGGTAACTCAGCCAGGGAAAATGCCTTCCTGGTAACTCAGCCAGGGAAAACGCTCTCCTGGTAACTCAGCCAGGGAAAACGCCCTCCTGGTAACTCAGCCAGGGAAAATGCCCTCCTGGTAACTCAGCCAGGGAAAACGCTCTCCTGGTAACTCAGCCAGAGAAAATGCCCTCCTGGTAACTCAGCCAGGGAAAACGCCCTCCTGGTAACTCAGCCAAGGAAAATGCTCTCCTGGTAACTCAGCCAGGGAAAAACGCTCTCCTGGTAACTCAGCCAGAGAAAATGCCCTCCTGGTAACTCAGCCAGGGAAAACGCCCTCCTGGTAACTCAGCCAGGGAAAATACCCTCCTGGTAACTCAGCCAGGGAAAACGCCCTCCTGGTAACTCAGCCAGGGAAAATGCCCTCCTGGTAACTCGGTCAGGGAAAACGCCCTCCTGGTAACTCAGCCAGGGAAAATGCCCTCCTGGTAACTCAGCCAGGGAAAATGCCTTCCTGGTAACTCAGCCAGGGAAAACGCTCTCCTGGTAACTCAGCCAGGGAAAACGCCCTCCTGGTAACTCAGCCAGGGAAAATGCCCTCCTGGTAACTCAGCCAGGGAAAACGCTCTCCTGGTAACTCAGCCAGGGAAAACGCTCTCCTGGTAACTCAGCCAGAGAAAATGCCCTCCTGGTAACTCAGCCAGGGAAAACGCCCTCCTGGTAACTCAGCCAGGGAAAACGCTCTCCTGGTAACTCAGCCAGGGAAAACGCCCTCCTGGTAACTCAGCCAGGGCGGGGTGTGTCCTTTTCACAACACGACGTCTCAGGGGTATCGCAACCCACTGCACAACTACAAACGTCAGGACACAACAACCATACGACCCAATCCAGCGAAAGTCTAAGACATGTCATCCATTCCATAGCATTATGTTGTCTGCAACCAACATAATGGATTAGGAGAATAAACATGCCAAACTCTCATCCCGTCTCTTGGGAGAGGTCAAAACTCAATCCGGACTCTCGCTAAAAGTCACGACTCTCACGTAGTCATCCTAATGTCCAACCGCAAGCCTAGGGTTTCTAAGTCCATCACGACCTACAACCTAGGCTCTGATACCACTCTAATCTGTCACGCCCCGGGGTCGAAACTGCGACCCGGGCTCACTAACATATCCGCCATCTGTACGGAAACTGCCGTACAGACGAAGCGTCCAACCTGCAGAAAGAATCAACTACAGAGATACAGATATCAGAGCTGAAAGTAAGCTAGTAAGAACTGAAAACCAAACACTGTACAACTGAGAATAATACAATATCCATCTCCCAAATATGATCATATTCAAAGTCCTCTGATACAAAACTCAAAAGGGAGATATCTCCAATAAGGTACATCAGTGTACAAGCTCTCACTACAAAAAAAAATCCTCACTACATCAGTCTCTCAAAAAGTAAAGTGAAGTACAACTCTATACCTCACAACAAAGGTCTCTCAACAGAGGAAAAAGAAGTAAACTAATCTACTGAAGCTCTCCTCTGAAGGGGTACCGCTACACTCCAACTGTAACACCCCCGGAATTTGGATTAGTCCTCTATATAAATGATATAATAGGACTAAATCTCTAACCCGGCTATAGCATTTTGGATGGTAGCAAGATCCAAGAGGAACATGAGAGTTAAGCGTGCTAGAGCTAGAGTAGTTCTAGGATGGGTGACCCCCTGGGAAGTGGGGCGTCACAGTTGGTATCAGAGCCATTCACCAGCCGGAAATGTGAGATGAGTCTCGGCTGAGCCAGGGTTATATAGCGGGTAGAGCGAGGCTCCCCGGCTAATGACCGTTGTGAGTGGAGTGTAGCTCCTCACAAGGTCGGCTAAGGCTAGCGAGACGAGTCTCACATCGCCTGGTGCTTGTGAGTGTGCTTGAGCCTGACGTGGACGTCAGGGCTTAAAGGGGGGAAGAATGTAACACCCCCGGAATTTGGATTAGTCCTCTATATAAATGATATAATAGGACTAAATCTCTAACCCGGCTATAGCATTTTGGATGGTAGCAAGATCCAAGAGGAACATGAGAGTTAAGCGTGCTAGAGCTAGAGTAGTTCTAGGATGGGTGACCCCCTGGGAAGTGGGGCGTCACACCAACGACGGGTAGGGAACTAGCTCGCGACTCCCTCGCCTCGGTCAGAAGGATCAGCAACTGGAGCAACAGGAACAGGAGAAGAAGTTCCTGGGGAAAAAGACACCACGACGGGTGTGAGAACTACTTCCCACAGTAGTTCTCAGTGGGTGCCGTCAACAAGCCCAACGGTCTGCCCACCAAGTCTACTAGAGGCCAAAGCTAACAATGCAATGAAATCTGAACAAGAAAAGCTGGAGCTACTCTACAGCTACCACGCCTCTATCTAGATACTCCAAAAAGTGGAACAGATGAAAGTAAAAGAGACCACTCGCACCCAAGGTGCCCAATAGACCCAATCGAACTGACTGCCTCATAGGGTCCAGTCAAGCCTGCGCCTGTCGACTAGGAACGCGCCTGCCCACTACCACACATCCCCATGAGGACGGGATTTACGTGGGGCGTCCTGCCCGACTAACTCACCCCTCGCGCAAAACTGCCTCAACAGGCCCATCGTATCCACAGCGGCATCTCAGGGACGCGACTCTAACTGAGGAAAACGGCGCGGCAAAGAGTATCACAAATTGGCATAAGCAGGCTATAGTCAAAAACCACGCTCACTCCCAGAACGGTAGGGCTCAAGATCCCCAAATACCTCGCACAACAGTCGGAGCACTCTCGACGACTCAGCTGCTCGGCTAACTCGAACACGAGACACTAGCCTCTCCCAACAGCTCGCAGCACAAAGCACACTGGCTGGAGATACTCCACAGCCAGGAACGACCCACAACTCAGGGTAACAAAAAAGGTCGGACAACACTCAACGACCTGGGACCACCGTCAACCCCAACGGTTCCCAACAACACTGACCGGAAGATACTCGACGGCCCGGGACTGCCGTCTGCGCAACGGCTCCCTCCACGACGGCACAACAGGGAAACAAGACCTCCCGGGACTACCGTTTACCCAAACGGCTCCCGGCACAGAATAAGCAACCCAGTACAACTACCAGACTCCACTCTGCTCCCAGGCAAGAGTGTAAAAGCATCCCACACTAAAAGCAAGTCCCGACCTCTCGGCCCACTACCCGGGCGAGAAAACACTATGTCCAGGGATGAAGGAACAGTGTGGATGTCTAAGCATAAATAACCCTAGCCCAAGTGAGGGTTTTCTACTAGTCTGGTTACACATACAACATATGACGGGGGTGCTAGGTCAAGTTCCAAGATAACTACTTTAACAGATAATAAAGGGATAGCCATTCCAACAATCTAGCATGCTACACAAGAAAATAAACTGTCATGCATAGTCCTACATCAATAGAATTAATGTACATTCCATAAAACTTGGAGATAAGGCCACCCACCTCGATTTGCCACCAATTGCTCGTAGACACTTGCAATTGGCCTCCACGCGATCCGCACGCAAAACGATGTCCGCTGCCGGAGTCCGCACGCAAAACGGAGCACGGTGCCAGGATCCGCACGCAAAACGGAGTCCGCACGCAAAACGGTGCACGGTGCCAGAGTCGGCACGCAAAATGGTGCACGGTGCCAGGATCCGCACGCAAAACGGAGTCCGCACGCAAAACGGTGCACGGTGCCGGAGTCCGCACGCAAAACGGTGCACGGTGCCAAACACAGAAAGGAGCAAGAGGGTCAGTTACAGTCTAAAAGATCGCCCCAAAAACTGTACAAAAATACAGTAAAACCAACACACAGGACCTACCCGACTGCACCGTCGCTGCCGAAACGCTCCCAACGGAACCTCGCGCACGCTCCACGAGGTCCACAACGCACCGCCGCACCACCCACAAATCCCCTCCTCACTCCCTCTCCCGCTCGGTTGAAGAAGGAAGAAAAGAAAATGGAGGAGAAAAGGCTTGCGGGGGAGAAGGGAGAAGAAGAAGAAAAGGGGGAGGAGGAGTGGTCCACGGCCCCGGTCCACGGGCATGGTCCACGGCGCCAACCAATAGGAGGCTCCAACCGGCCGGTTCACGGGGCTGGGCGCGTGCGCCGGGTCCACCACGCACCCAGCGCGCCACGTGGCGCGCGGTAATGCTCCCGCCACACGGGCGCGTTACACCGCGCCCGCGCCAGGCGCGGGACACGCGCCCGTTACACGGGCGCGCGTGCCCCCGCGCCCGCGCGGGGCCAACGGGGGCCCGCCACGTGGCGGCCCCCCCCGCGCGTCCCGTGCAGATGGCGTCAGCGCCCCGTCCCGTCCGCACGCCGCCTCGAACCGCGCGCCTTGACCCGCGCGCCGCATTCGCCTCGGGATCCGTGCCACGCGCACACCTCGATAAACGTGCCGTTTTGCCTCGAAAAACGCGCACTTCATCCGGGCTCCAAATCCAACAAATAAATAGTCCATTCTTAGCGATTTCGCGCGCTGAATCCAAAAACGATGTCCAATTCTCGAAATTCTCTCCCAAAAATTGCCGAATGCCCACTCGGTCCGATTTTCGCGCCGGGTCCATTTTTAAAGTCCGATTTGCCCAATTCCAACTCTAAAAATTCCCGAAGGCGACCGGAGAGGTAAACTTTTATCCGGACTTCACCCGGAGTCTAATTTTGACATCTGAATCGCGCGAAAACACTTCTAAACACCCGACGGGTCCTCCAACTTCCCACGGGGTCTCAATTTAAGCCCGAAGTCCACCACTTGTGTCCAAATTGCGCGCAACCCACGCAGGCCTCCAGTGATGCAAGCAAATCCCAATTTGCATCACAAATCCATTTCTGGGCCCCCAACACGCGCACCAACACCCCCAACGGCGACCGAAAGCTGCCCAACAACCGCAACCCTACGCGGGGGATTCCGGGACCTCACATCCTCCCCCACTAAAAGAAAGTTTCGTCCTCGAAACTAGATCAAGCCCATCAGGAGTCAAGAATACCACGGCTAGGTATCTAACAATACGCCTCCAGCTCCCCCACTCGCTCCTCGTGATTACTCCGCAACAACAACAGCAAGTACGGTATGACCCGATATGTAATTCTCTCATCTCTTGAGCCAGAAATTGCAACGGGCGTCCCTCGTACTCCAATAATCATAGATCTCATAGGGGCAAGTAAATCACGGGCGAGGGAAAAACACATCACTACTGAGCTGAGACGTGAAAAACCAAGGGCTCCACTAAAAGGCTGGGGGAAAACTGAAATAACCACAAGTGTAATACGCACCAAACCACAACATGGTGCCACCCTGAACCAGACGACCCGAAGCATACCCGCAGACTCGTCCAATAAGGAAGGGAAATCCAATAAGTTGGGGTCTTCACTCGGTCACTTCCCGATCCAAACCACCCGAGTGGACTACTCAACTGCAGGCTACCCTCAAAAGGGATCCTCAAGAGACACAATCTCGTGCCACAGTTGGTCGCTCAACATGCTATCATAACCCCAACGGACCCACGGGTCGAAGTCGATCCCTCAACTCATAAAGAACACCCTGACGGGAACCAAACCGTCGGTGAACGGGACTGAAAACTGGCTCACAAGGCGATCATAAAGCTGATGCCCAACTCGCGGTCAAAAGTTCGAAACATCCAAAAGACTCTCACCGTTGTGTACCTACAACGTGGCATCACTGCCGTGCACCAACGGCGTGGCATCACTGCCGTGCACCAACAGTGTGGCATCACCACCGTGCACCAACGGTGTGGCATCACCACCGTGTATCAACGGTGTGGCATCATCACCGTGTATCAACGTGTGGCATCACCACCGGGTATCAACGGCGTGGCATCACCACCGTGTATCAACGGTGTGGTATCACCACCGTGCACCAACGGCGTGGCATCACCACCGTGCTCCAACGGTGTGGCATCACCACCGTGTATCAACGGCGTGGCATCACCACCGTGTATCAACGTGTGGCATCACCACCGGGTATCAACGGCATGGCATCACCACCGTGTATCAATGGCGTGGCATCATCACCGTGTATCAACGGTGTGGTATCACCACCGTGCACCAACGGCGTGGCATCACCACCGTGCTCCAACGGTGTGGCATCACCACCGTGTATCAACGGCGTGGCATCACCACCGTGTATCAAGGCCTCAGATCCTCACAGTACTATACCCAACACTACCTCGAAATCCCGGAGCTGAGAAAGAGCCAAAAGATCAACAGGCAAAAACCAGGGCCCTAACTGCACTGGGCAGGACCAACAACACTCATCTATGTGCAACACGTGATCAGGTATCTGAACCTCACGAGCACAAGCTAAGGGTCCTATCTCTAGCCCATACAACAAAGCAAATGCCCTACAGAAGAAATGAATGCGATGCTCCGGTAACAAATAACGCTCAAGTGCGTGAAGGGGAGATAAGATTAGTATCTGCCACATACAAAAGCCATCACCCATCAATATTTAACCCCAGTATACTTAGAATTGACCCCGTCCCACATGATAGAGTTAGATGCTAGGACCAAGGAAATAAAACCCACCTGAATGTAGGCCGATCCCGAACTCCCGCTAGGCTACCGGGAGGCTGGTGCTGGACTGCTGGGCACTGAACAGAGACTGTAGTCAGAACTAGACTCACACATACTCATCCTGACAACACTACAGCAACACAACGCTAACACGGAATAATATAGCCGATTTACGGAACAAGGTCCGATTCCCGCTCAACAAGAGCCCACGAAACTCTAACAACCTGTCCAGCAGGTATGAAAAAGAAAGCTGTCTAAAGACTGCTAGCGTGTCCCAATTACATTTAGATCCATAGTACATCATAATATATATATAATAATACTACATTAATTACTGTTTCGACTCGTTCTAGAAATCCGGGGGTCCAAAATTGACGCCGTAAGTTTCAGCGTGTTCATTACGACGAGACCAAGCCCGTGCTCACAAACTTGGGCCGAAACTAGGCCCATTTACAAAGTTGGCCCATAAACATTAGGGTTCAAGTTGTGACCTTGCTATTTCCTAACATTCACGGGATCAAATACTAAAAATAACCGAAGCATGGTGTTAACCAAAGCTTAAGAACAGTGGTGCTCACCTGAGGCGCGCCGGAGGGTGGCCGGAACAGTGGCCGGAGCAGCACCACCAAGATGCCCAAGCTCGGGTTGGGGTGTTCTTGGAGCAAACTAGGCTCAGACCTGATACAAGGTGAGCACCAGCATTAGGACCCTCCCAGATACAGGTTGGTCATGGTCAGGTTGGTTGCCGGCGGCCGGAGGCGGCGGCGGCCGGAGGGGAGCTCGGATCCGAGGATTGGTGCAACTACATAAACACTAAACCCCACGTTCAAGTTCACATGCAACGGTTTGGGGAGCTCCAAAATAACCTAATGAGCGTACCTGAGTTGGTTTCCCACCACGCGAAGCTCCCGGTTGGCCGGAATTATAGCTCGCCGGAAAAATGAGCCCGTTAATGGCGGAATCCGGCCGGCGGCCTCGGGCCCGGCGCAACTTGGATCAAGAGAATCATCTCGACGCCAGGAAGCTTCCTGCAGTGGTGGTCGGCGCCGGGAGTGAGCGGCGGCGCCGGACGGCGGAGCTCGGCCGAAAGGAAGAAAAACCCGAAACTAGGGTTGGCCCGCACGTCGCGGATCTTCACCCGATCAACAAGAGACTTCGCGAGCTCCCTTCAGTCGTCGGAAAGAAGAGATCCAACGTCTCTGATCTTTAGTTCAACGGTCTGATGATGTCGGCGCCCAAGATCGACTGAGATAGATGATTCCGGCAAGAGGTCGCTCCCGCCGGCAGTAGGGACGACGGCGATGGACCAGACTTCACAGAGAGGGTCATCACATCTTCATGAACCTATTAGACGTAAACTTAGGCTACTTAAAATAACTTTGTTCCATAAACCTACCTCGCCGGAAAATTGGAAAAAGAAGATGTCTCCCGCGGCGGCGCACGGCGGGGCTAGGTGTCGGTTCACCCCGGGCTCGGCTGCGGCTTCCCAGAGGATACCTCAGGTGCGGACTTGATCCACCTAGGGTCCTCCCAAGAGTCTTCCTCCTCAAGACCCGAGATCAAGATAGTTCTTGATCTATCTTCTCCGGTGACGGGGTGGCGTCGGCCGGCGCGGGGCTCCCGTGGAGTGCGGCAGAGGGGAGGAAGTCTGTTGCACAGGCGGCTAGGGCAAGGCTAGGGTTTAGGTTTTTTTGAAAGATGCCCTAGCCCGTAGTGTATAAGTAGTGTAAACATGCACTTTGCACTTTAGCCCTCCAACTCATGACATACCGTGCTTAGTCCCTCACAGCATCTTTCTTTTGCATCGAGGTCCCTCAACACAAAGGTGGCACGCAATTCGAGGCATAGTACAGAGGGTTCATTGTGTAAAAAGCCGTATTTTTACTGTATTTTACGCTTTTCGAGGAGTTCTGGTCGTCGAAACGAAAAATGGACTCTGCCACGACGTCCAGCTCGACGAAACCTATCAGGTAGCGATTTCTGATTTTTCGAAAAACTGTCCGGATAAAATTGCGGTCCATAAAATGCCGTTCTGAAATATAGTTTTCGCGCTTTTCGAGACTCTAGGGTCGTCAAACGGAAATTCCGTCAGTGCCATTGCGTTCAGAATGACGAAACCGTTCAAATCGACTACCTGGATCACTATGTTCGGAATCCGAACAGTGAATCAGTCAGCGTTGCATTCGTCGGGGTGTCGAAAATTGGGGTTACTATTCATCTACAGTGTTAACTTAAAAACACTGTGCGCAGGCGCTGCTACATGGGTCCCGATAATTCGCTCGCTTCTTCCTCGATTTCTGGAAGATCCGACCGTCGGATCGAAAAGTGCTGAATATGAATCTCGTTCAGTTTGACGAGGCGGTCGCAACGGTCAATTCGGATTTCCAAGATCATGTCCGGATTGGAAAATAACCTTTTTGCCTCGTAAATCGTGCAACTTGCACACTGGCGTTTGACCATATAGGCCAACAGGGGTCCTTTGAATTCGAAACCAGATCAAAATCCATTTTTAGAATATTTATTAAAATAAAATATTCGAGTCTTTACATCACTTACAACTTAACAGAAGTTTCGTCCCCGAAACTTACAACTTAAAAAAAAGTTTCATTCCCGGAGCTTACAGCCCGAAGTCATACCTTATGAAATGCTTAAAAAGTTTATTCGAGGGCTACAAGTCAGTCGCAAGGTATCGACATCTCTAAGGCTACTAATTTAGATCCAATCTGATACTCCCCATTACAGGCAGAGTATTTCCTCAGTTCTTTCGGCAGTCCGTTGCCTGCAGCCGACGTGCTTACCAAAAGAACAGCGAAATACCATAGCTCTGTCGCCAACAACTAGTTGGGGACGCAACTCCTATCAGAAGGTATATCACATACCTCCCAACACAATCTCAGTGCTAAAAACATAACCTTTATCTAGGATTACTACCCCCTCGTGGTTACAACCATCACCATGACTAACACATAGGCGAGTCCACGTCGATCCACAAAATCTATGCAAAAGGGTGGGGTCAATTTGCATCCGTCCCAAACAGGGTTACCATCGGGCCCATAGGCCATTGAATTATGACACGGGGACACTAAAGGATCAACAACTTGTTCAACCTCTAAGCAAACTGTGAGGCTAGTGCAATATTAGCCGTCACCTACTGCTGCGCCATCAGCTGGACGATTACGACAAGAACAGTGATTTAACCTTTAATCACTGTAACCGATCCGAGCACTCTGGCTCCCTTCAAACATCAAGCCCACAGCCGAAACCATGACCGCGGCTAACCCTGCACTAACAACGATCCCAAACCAGAGTGCGTACGACTAATAACCGAAACAACGAGACTCACCCGTGTGAAACACACTTGCGCTCCAAACCACTATGCCAAGACCCTGTGCTCTCTCGTGAACACAAGTCATCCTAGGGTTCGTTCCTAACCAAATACCCAGGCATCGAATCGGGAAGGCGGAATTTTGTGCATCGGAACTGTGCAATTCACGCACCGATATGCAAATCACTAAGGTTAGATCTGCTTCCTCGCCCGCAAGCGCACTAGAATTTTCCCGAGTGCTACATCACTCACACCTTAAAAGAAGTTTCATCCCCGAAACTTAAATACGCCAGGAGTCCAATACATGGGAAAAGTGGCCAAACATGTCCGACTTGCGCTTCCCCTTGGCCTTGCGCCCCTCGTGATCTGTACTGCTTCACAATCACAAACTCGCAATCCAAAACTTCAAGGCTATGCCTTGGTCATGGGAAGCTGGCGACAAAACCCAAGAAGCACGGTCCTACTTCCGTCTCGGCACCCAAGGGGGTGCGACACTCTGATTAACCTCTACCGCTCGGTCCCAATCCATTGCCCTTCTAAGCACCATGCACTGAGCCGAGCTGCATACCCCCAGACCAAACGATCACCTTCCCAACTAGGAGTATTCTAAGCTCTAGGTCCGCTCAACAAAAAGAAGGAATCAGGCCCAAACGAACAAGATTTGCTAGCCCCGGTGGTCTCTTTTCTCAACCCTAGGGGGAATCCCAAGACCCCACCGTGACGATTCCTACAACCGTCTCAGTGACCACAGCAAAGAGCCGAACCATGGGTAACAACCGTAGGGGAAGAGTCCTCATACCTACCCCTACCCTATCCAAGATGCAAAAGAATTGGCCGACTCTCTGCTGTAACCTAAAACCCGTGGTCCTGGAAGGTACAATTTTAGGCAAGGAGACTACCCAGCTACTCACGACCGACAAAACGGCCGATTCACTAACAACCACCGGCGGATTACCCTACCACCAGTCGCCGTTACCAATGACGACCAAAGCGTTGGCAGAGGGAGGGGTTCGAAAAAAAAACATCACCCGGCACAACGATCTGCTGTGATAACAGCCGCACCATGTGCATGAACACCTGGCAGCAGGCCCACCGTGTCCCACGCTGGTGGCTTAATCCCTTGATTCCTAGCAACCATCAATACCTCGGTGGCAGCCGGCCTCGATTCCAGCCCCCATAACAACACTACTACACGAGCCCAAACAACACGACTACACAAACGCGACAACCGAGCTAAACAGAGAATCAAAACTTAACCCACACTCACACACCACACACGTGCTCGGTGAGGTTGGCCAGATTCCCCGCCATCTCCCGCAATTGCTGCCGCAGGAGCTGGTTCTCCGCGGCCGTCGACGTCGTCGCGCCGGCCTCTGCGTCCCCGGCCGATGATCTAGTACGGGCCATGTCTGTCACACATCACAAGAGTCAACTTTAGACTACCCTACTAACAACAACCATAAGGTGAGAGAAAGGACTCAACATTTCCCCCCCCCCCCCCCCCCCCCCCCCCCCCCCCCCCCTCGGTCACTCACGTTCTACAGTCCTATGCCCTACCCATTTCATTCATGTGTAGGCAAGTGAGGTGTTCCCGCGGATGTCGGCACTAACTGTTGTGATTGAAAGAACTCTCTGATACCATTTAATCTGTCACGCCCCGGGGGTTTGTTTTAGCGGAAACGATTCATAAAAGTCGAATATTTGACGTGTAAATTTTTTTTTGTTTAAAAGAGAACCCCTCTTCCCCGGCACGTGCCCAGACCCGCCACACATACAGGATCACTCTGCAAACGGACAGAGTCTCCCCTGTACGTGCACGGCGTAGCGTTCAGTACATGTTCCAACATACACAACCAATCAATCACAACAATTAGCATTCTAAACTAATAAAAGAAGAACATATGGCCGATCAATTTGGAAAGGATAAATCCACAGTTTTGAAAGAGCGCCTACCCGGCGCTTACGTTTTGAAAGCTAGTTTCGAAATCAACATAAATCCACAAGGTTTGAAAACGGTGCCCACCCGACACCAAGTTTTGAAATCCCTATCGCAATCCATAAATCCACAGGGTTTTGAAACCAGTGCCCACACGACACTTAGATTTTAAAAACGGTTTTCGCAATCTTTTCTTTGGCTTCTGCCTTTTTGATTTTCAAATGGCCAATAGAAATAAAAGGAAAAGTAACGCACAAGGGGCACTAAATGCAACCCGTACCGACATCCACGCCGACCCCACGAGGGTATCGCGAACCTCTCACATAACTACAATGCAATGAAAAACGAGAATGAAAGAAGAAATACAGTCCAGGGTCCCCAGCGACCCAGCTGCTCCTGTCCCGTCCTCACCTCCGCCTACCTCTCCCCCCGTCTGAACCCTGTCACGAAGTGGGATGTCAGTGACGCAAAAATAGTAGAGCAGGAGAATATAATAAAACAAACCGTGAAGACAGCCGGAGCGACCACCCTCCCAAGGAGGAAAGGCAACCTGTACACCTGCATCCTGTAATACCCGGACACGTCGGACAACTAAACCGACGGTCCACACCGTACCTGCAGAAACCCGACCACGCCGGACAACTAAACCGACGGGTCGCACCGCTCGCACCTCGGCGTCTCAACCCCACCACTAATAAGGGGCCCCACTACGTCACCTCGTGGGTATACACGGGTCATAGACCACTTTTCCGGAAAAGCGCACCCTTTGCGGTGGCCAAACCGCGGGTGCGCGTGTGACAGCCTCGAGCCAAGTAACCATAACTATCATCATGTCAGCATCATAATATATATAACAAAAGTAAAACGGCAACATGTTTGCTCAAAGTAAAACCGTAACACATGCGATCGAAAGTAACCCGCTATCATGTATAATCAAAGTAAAGGCAGTAATACGTGCACTCGAAGGTAGCCCGCCAACATGTAATTATCAAAAGGAAAACAACCGTCGGAAGACCGACGCTAAACATTATGACGAAACCCATTAACATACATAAGCCATCACCCATCAATATTTAACCCCAGTATACTTAGAATTGACCCCGTCCCACATGATAGAGTTAGATGCTAGGACCAAGGAAATAAAACCCACCTGAATGTAGGCCGATCCCGAACTCCCGCTAGGCTACCGGGAGGCTGGTGCTGGACTGCTGGGCCCTGAACAGAGACTGTAGTCAGAACTAGACTCACACATACTCATCCTGACAACACTACAGCAACACAACGCTAACACGGAATAATATAGCCGATTTACGGAACAAGGTCCGATTCCCGCTCAACAAGAGCCCACGGAACTCTAACAACCTGTCCAGCAGGTATGAAAAAGAAAGCTGTCTAAAGACTGCTAGCGTGTCCCAATTACATTTAGATCCATAGTACATCATAATATATATATAATAATACTACATTAATTACTGTTTTGACTCGTTCTAGAAATCCGGGGGTCCAAAATTGACGCCGTAAGTTTCAGCGTGTTCATTACGACGAGACCAAGCCCGTGCTCACAAACTTGGGCCGAAACAAGGCCCATTTACAAAGTTGGCCCATAAACATTAGGGTTCAAGTTGTGACCTTGCTATTTCCTAACATTCACGGGATCAAATACTAAAAATAACCGAAGCATGGTGTTAACCAAAGCTTAAGAACAGTGGTGCTCACCTGAGGCGCGCCGGAGGGTGGCCGGAACAGTGGCCGGAGCAGCACCACCAAGATGCCCAAGCTCGGGTTGGGGTGTTCTTGGAGCAAACTAGGCTCAGACCTGATACAAGGTGAGCACCAGCATTAGGACCCTCCCAGATACAGGTTGGTCATGGTCAGGTTGGTTGCCGGCGGCCGGAGGCGGCGGCGGCCGGAGGGGAGCTCGGATCCGAGGATTGGTGCAACTACATAAACACTAAACCCCACGTTCAAGTTCACATGCAACGGTTTGGGGAGCTCCAAAATAACCTAATGAGCGTACCTGAGTTGGTTTCCCACTGCGCGAAGCTCCCGGTTGGCCGGAATTATAGCTCGCCGGAAAAATGAGCCCGTTAATGGCGGAATCCGGCCGGCGGCCTCGGGCCCGGTGCAACTTGGATCAAGAGAATCATCTCGACGCCAGGAAGCTTCCTGCAGTGGTGGTCGGCGCCGGGAGTGAGCGGCGGCGCCGGACGGCGGAGCTCGGCCGAAAGGAAGAAAAACCCGAAACTAGGGTTGGCCCGCACGTCGCGGATCTTCACCCGATCAACAAGAGACTTCGCGAGCTCCCTTCAGTCGTCGGAAAGAAGAGATCCAACGTCTCTGATCTTGAGTTCAACGGTCTGATGATGTCGGCGCCCAAGATCGACTGAGATAGATGATTCCGGCAAGAGGTCGCTCCCGCCGGCTGTAGGGACGACGGCGATGGACCAGACTTCACAGAGAGGGTCATCACATCTTCATGAACCTATTAGACGTAAACTTAGGCTACTTAAAATAAATTTGTTCCATA